>CM021733.1:68061979-68084184 GCA_011075105.1 Heteronetta atricapilla
AAAAAAAAAAAAAAAAAAAAAAAAAAAAAAAAAAGCAGGAACTCTCTAGACATAAATGTCCGTGGTACCAGGGCATAGATAGGAAGCCCAGAACATTTGAAAGGGACTAGAAGTGGGTGAAACACTGGTGAGGGCAGTAGATGTGTCCTGGAAACTCCAGCTTGTGCAACTCAGACGTTTGAGAGCTTCACTCCACAGATGTAGTATTTTTGGATCCAAACCAGTCTGCATGTCCTAATCCTTCCTTTACGATGTCAGAGACAAAAAAGCTTTGCATACGCAGGAAGTACTTTTCTGACTGTTTGCTTCTGCCACTGTTCATTAGCATGCCCAGGATGTGTTTACAATCAAAAGAAAAAAGCAGTGCATCAGACTAGAGTGCACATCTCTATGCTCTTCAGTACCAGGCATTACATTGACTCTGTATGAAATGAAATGCTAGCACTTACCAGTATGAATAAGTATTCCTGTCATCTTCTCCCATGCTATCTTTTATGTTTAATTCTAGTTATTCTATATAAAGCACATTATTTTTCAGTTATATTGCAATCAGGTATTTGCAGAGGATATCACAGGGAGGAATACTTCAATATAGGCAGCAGATTGGATAAACTGTATTATAATGTCAGCCGTGAAAAGGAAACAAACAAACAAAAAAAGATAAAAATAAATAATAATTAAAAAGAAAAAAATAAAAAAAAAGTAAGAGTGGTCTTGTAGTACCTGAATGGAAACCAGAATCAAGAGTAGTTACAGTAATCTCAGTGAATTAAAGTTAGAGATTTAAAAGAGCAACATATATAGCCACACATACTCAGAAAACATTACTAAAAAAATCACTTTTAGTCCTTATCTCCTAACACTCTCTGAATAGTCAGATTAATATTTTTCTCTTACAATTTGTATAAGAAAATCCAGAACCAGTACATTTAGAAAGTGGATTATATATGAAGATGAAAAAAAAAAAAAAAAAAAAAAAAAAAAAAAATGTTTACACTGAATTTGTATCACTTGGCATTTTCATGTTGAAATCAATTAAAAATATTGATAATTTCTTGAAAATGGATTTGAAATAAAATTATATATTATAGAATGGTTTTCTTTAAATTGAGAACTGTAAAAATTTACATGACATATCCACCAAAGTCTTTGAGAGGCAAAACCATAAAATTTATGGCAAGGAGTATGATTTTGTAACAGAAATTGACACCAAATGAAAATCAACAACAACAAAACCAAATCAAAGAAACAAACAAAAACCACTGAAACTTCTGTAGATAAAGTTACTGTGGAATAACAATGAATTAGCAAGAACAAAACAAGACATGCACAAACTCTGCCAAAGTTGTGTTGTTTAGAATGTTGATTTAATTCTCTCCAGTTTGTAATATACAATAGAGAATTGAGCAGCAATTGAATTACTGTGCATCTCTATGTCTCTGTTGTATATATTACCTAATTTATAAGCTATTATTTTTCTGCCTAGGTCTAGGAAAACTATATGTAGGAAAAAAAAATAGACCATTGGCTTTAATTCTTTTTACTATTAATGAGTTGTCAGTAGGTTGATCAAGAACTTGCACATATCTTAAAAGCATCCAAAACATGCAAATATTTTTCATGTTGGAAGCACCTGATAAATTTTCTTTCTTTTATATGTATGTAATCTTTGAATGTAGAACTCTCACAGAGTATACTTACATTCTTTGATAACCTTCAACTATTAAAAATGCCGAACAACAAAAAGGAAAGGAAGGCAAAAAGAGCTGAAGAGAAGTGTTTTAAAGCAAGGTGAGAAAACACAATCATGATTATTACCTGAAACCAAAATTTAAAAATTTTCTGGATAACTGTCATTTTTAAAACATTTTCTAAAATCATAAAATGAAAACTGTTTGAAACAAAGGTCCCTTTGCAAGTCTTTTCAATTCTTTTTCAACATTTTTTAATGTAAATGTTAAATACATTTTTGTTTCTTAGTGATTCACATGGTTTTGATGAACAAATAAAGGAATCCACATTTGTTCCTTTCACCACATTAGATACCATTGACTATAAAGCCACTGACATGGTTCAGCCCTTGCAAAAATAGATGACAATGTCTTTCTTGCCACAATTTAATAGGCAGAGATGTCAACTTTGGATTAATGTCTGTCAGTCTTGAAATCTTTGTTCTATCTCACTCCCAGCTCACTATGCAGACAGAATACTCTCCAGATAGCTGAGAATTTCATTTTATGCAATACCTTCAATATGTGGATTATATCAAATTCTATTAATACATCTTATCAGATCTAATGCATACAACTGAATGGTTCATTCAGAGTTTGCTACAAGTAGAACTTGACAGAGGGAAGACTGTTATGAAATCAAGTTTAATAAAAATAAGTTAAAATATAGAAAGAAAAATGAAAAGAAGGTGGAAATGGTATCAGAGATTCATTCTGATTTGGTGACATCCAGAGAACAGAACTGTGACAGAACCGTTTTATACTTTTACATGTCAGTAGGAATAAAAAAAGAATGACTGTATAAGAAGACTTTCCTTTGGTCCTGGAAGGCTGGATGCTCCTCAAGAAGGAAGTCTTAAAAGGTGCAGGAGCATGCTGTTCCTGTGTGATGTAAGATGAGCCGTCAGGGAAGAAGATTGGTGTAGCTGAACAGGAAACTTTTCCTGAGTGTCCAGGAGAAAAAGAGAGTTTATGTCTAGTGGAAGAAGGGACAGGTAATCCAGGGAGAGTAAAAGGAAGCTGCCAGCATATGCAGAGAAAAACTCAGGAAGGCCACAGCCTAGTACAAGCTCAATCTTTCCACTATGGTTAAGGATAATAAAAAATGTTTTTATAAATGTATTAATGGCAAGAGAAGGGCGAAGAGAATCTCCATTCTTTATGCATGGAGGGAGTATGACTACTGAGGATAAGGCAAAGGCTGAGGTTCTTAATGCCTTCTTTACATCTGTCTTTACTAGCCAGACCACTTATCCTCAGAGTACTCAGCCTCCCAACTTGGAAGTCTGAAACAGGGAGCAGACCCCCCCCCCCCCCCCCTCCCCCGCAGTTCAGGTGGAAAGAGTTAGAGACCTGCTGCTCCACCTGGACTGTCACAAGTCCATGGGGCCAGATGGGATTCACACAGGGGTGCTGAAGGAGTTGGCAGATGTGATTGCTGAGCTGCTTTCCATCGTCTATCAGTGGTCATGGTCATCTGGAGAGGTCCCAAATGACTGGATACTTTCTAATGTGATACCCATACATAAGAAGGGTCATAAGGAGGACCTGGGGAACTACAGGTCTGTCAGTCTGACCTCAATGCCAGGAAAGGTGATGGAAGAAGTCATCTTGAATACAATCACACAGCATATACGGGACAGCCGGGGGATCAGATGCAGTCAGCATGGGTTCATGAAAGGGTAATTCCTGCCTGACCAACCTCATCTACTTTTGTGACTAGGTGACCTGCCTGGTGGATGAGGGAAAGGCTATTGATGCAGTCTACCTAGACTTCAGCAAAGCCTTTGACACTGTCTCCTACAGTATTCTTCTGGAGAAGCTGGCAGCCCATTGCCTGGACAGGTACACTCTTTGCTGGGTTAAAAACTGGCTGGACAGCCAGGCCCAGAGAGTGGTGTGAACAGAGTGAAATCCAACTGGCAACCGGTCACAAGTGGTATTCCCCAGGGGTCAGTATTGGGGCCCATCCTTTTTAATATCTTTATTGATGATTTGCACAAGGGAGTTGAGTAAGTTTGCAGACAATACCAAGTGTCAGTCTGCCAGAGGGTAGGAAGGCCCTGCAGAGGGATCTGGACAGGATGGATCTATGGGCAGGGACCAATGGGATGAGGTTAACATGGCTAAGTGCTGGGTCCTGCACTTTGCCCACAACAACCCCATGCAGCACTACAGGCTTGGGGCAGAGTGGCTGGAAAATTGTGCAGAGGAAAAGGATCTGGGGGTGTTGGTTGATGCTTGCCTGAACGTGAACCGGCAGTGTGCCCAGGTGGCCAAGAAGGTCAATGGCATCCTGTTTTGTATGAGGAAGAGTGTAGCCACCAGGACCAGGGAGGTGATCGTCCCCTGTACTCTGCTCTGGTAAGACCTTACCTTGAATACTGTGTTCAGTTTTGGGCCCCTCACTACAAGAAGGACATCGAGGCCCTGGAGTAAAGTCAGAGAAGGGCTATGAAGCTGGTGAAGGGCCTGGAACACAAGTCCTGTGAGGAGTGGCTGAGGGAACTGGGGTTGTTTAGTCTGGAGAAAAGGAGGCCAAGGGGAGATCTTACTGCTCTCTACAACTACCTGAAAGGAAGCTGTGGGGGAGCTGGGGTCGGCTTCTTCTCACAGGTGATATGACTAGAGGGAATGGCCTCAAGTTGTACCAGGTGAGGTTTAGTTTGGAAATGAGGAGACATTTCTTGTCAGAAAGTGTAGTCAGGCATTGGAACAGGTTGCCCAGTGAGGTGGTTGAGTCACTGTCCCTGGGGGTGTTTAAGGAAAGGTTGGACGTGGTGCTTAGGGATATAGTCTAGTGGTTGATATTGGTGGTAGAGTGATGGTTGGACCATATGATCTTGGAGTTTTTTTCCAACCCTAATTATTCTATGATTCTATGAAATGATCATGAAATTATGGTAGAGATAAAGTCTAGAAATGCCTGTCTAACAAATTCATAAATTTGCTGTTTTGGTAAAGAGTTCATATGAAATTCAAGTTGGGGAAAAGGACCTGTATTTTATTTTTGTTTCTGAAAATCAAAATTTATCACATAATTATTTTTAAAAATATATTAATTGTCCATATACACTGCAGAATACTTTTGTTTTATATCCTTGAATTACTTCTATACTATGAACATGAATCTACAATTAAAATAGTTGTTGGCTATTATATTTCTTAAGAGCTAGTCAGAAAATTATGTATTGTCACTGTGTTCTGAATGCCCCAAACACCACATTGCCTTTTAAGGTTTATTTGTGGAAGAAAGGAAGAGATAACCATTAACCAAGAAAAAAATCTTACCACTCTCACCCTAAAATGATGTGTATACACACATGCATACAAACACAAACCCTTGTGGTCAAGTGGTATAAATGTAGCTATTGATTTAGGAGACTTAAATTCAAGTATTTGATATGAAACACTTCAGTAGGTTCAGGGTTTATAGGCTGTGATACTCAGCCCTTTATAAAAAAAAGAACAGATACATAAGTGGTGAGTACAGACAAAAATTAAAATTGTTAATAACCCTGAAAATTAATACTGAAATCAGAAGATGCACTGTCTGTACACATTAAATATGCCACCATGATAATCAGCGCAGTGCCATCTCTGAAGTGTTAGGGTTTTGGAGTCATGTATGCTTATGCTGAATCCATCCTTTAAATTGATCATAATGGCATGGGATGTACTTTGTATGAATATGTGAATATAAAGCAGATACACTGAGGAGCATGTGTATCTCCTGGGATCTGTTTGTGCTCTATAATTTGGCCCATTGAACTTCTGGATGCTGTTTGCATTTAAATATATATTTGACAGAAAAAGAAATACACTTTCTTAAGGTTAGATACATCTTTATTCATTTTTCCTCTTAATAATTAGCCCTGCCATACTACAGATTGTGCACATGCATGGAATACAGAAGTTGCTCTTCTGGATCTCTCTTTAGTTAAACAGACAAAGTCAGACAGTAAAGAGAAAGAGGAAATGAGAAATAGATGTCATGACTAAAAGCCTGATATGAGTGAGGTACCTGCGGATAGGTCTATGCCATATTCTCCAACCACGTGCAATTGAGTTCTGTGTGAACTGAGAACTTCCTATGTGTGTGCAAGTTACAGGCTGAAATCTGTATGGTTTCCGTAAGCCAGAAGCTGAGACTTGCTGAAAGATGGGTTAGTCACTCCTGAATTTCAATGAGTGCTTTAATACACACCACATTCCCACTAAAAAGCCTCTACCTTACTGCAGAACAGAGTTCTGTGCAGTCTAGAAAAAGACAATATTCTATTCTGAGGCAGCAACAATTATCTTGGGTTCATAATTAAGCTGTCAGTCCCAGATAATACAGTTAATGTAAATGAAAGTATTTACATCAGCTTTAGCTCTTCCACTGAGAAAACTAAAGAAAAAAAAAATCATCAAGTATTATTAAATACTTCAATACATTCAGTTCCCATGAAAGCCTCCACTTCCTAAATCATTAAATATTATTTTGGAGAAACAGCACAACGTATGTGCCCTGTTCTTATACTCTTCTCTTCATCCCTATATTTGTCCACTTGCAAAAATAAAAATGTGGGCTGGACAAATCTCCTATCTAAAACTATGAGGTCATTTTTACTTTCCTTGGGTTGTAAAATAGTACAAACTCTATTATTTCAGCAGTACTTACATTTTCTGATATTGGGAGCTGAAATTTTTTTCTGTAGAACGAATTAGGTTTTGGCACAGTTACATGGAAAGAGTTATTCTTGATGTAAAACTAAAATACCATCAAACTAAAGGAAGAGCAATCAGATAAAGAAGATAAAACAAAACACAGGAATGTCCTGAGGAAAATCTTTTAATAAAAATCTTTCACAAAAGAAGCCAATAGGAAAGAGAAATATCATCAGCAATCTGACTGTTGGTGAGTCTTTCACATTGACAATAAATGCAATGAGCAAAGACTGTAGGTATAATCTAGAGTATCTCACTATTCCATTCCTTCCTTAACTAACAGTGTACTACCCTTACTATTGAATTCTTTTTTCTCTCTCACTTACCCATTTTTAAATTATACTAGTTTCCCTTTTACCCCAGGAATATTAAGTTTAGTTCACAGTCTCCTGACTTATCAAATTAAATAGTTATTGGAAATGCAAAATTTAAAGGGTATCTAACCATATCTGATACTCAGAAACTGTCTAAAATGCTTTAAGCAAGTTATTCAGCTTCTTTACAAATTATGCATATTCCATATTAAATGAAGAAGGATTGCTTCATTTATCCTGAGGCTCTGGAAAATGACATACTATTGTCCTAGTCTACTTGTTCATTTTCTTTTTCATACACAATTTCTTCATGTTTTGGGGATATATTTTTCTTTTTATGTAAGAATCACATTTCTTGGTATAGTCATCTGTTTGCCTACAGTTGGTATCCTCTCCTCCTTTCACTGTGACTTTGCCATTTCTCTGAAAGCCAGCTGTCCAGACATGTCCAAACTCAACAATATAACAGTGACTTCAGGCAACATGAAATCTGTACACCAAGAGATTTTAGTTTGGTTTTTCACACTTCCTACAGTCTGTCATATTGTATTAAGTGAAATTTATTTTCATATTTTTCCCCCCACCCAGTATGCCAGGACAGATCATAGATCAATATAAATATGCATCAAATTTGACATAGTAAATGTCTGAAAGTCTATGCTGTATACATCAAACCAGTTTCATGAGAAGATTCTGACATATTTTTATGCTGTAGTATGAGGTTAATCAAAAGATATGTTGATTGATGCCTTATGGCAACAAATCTCCTGTAGGAAGCTTTTCAAAGTATAATGTGGAGTTTCAGAGATGCATGAAATGGTAGGATAATGAGGCAGAACAAGCTAATTTTTAGCTGGAATTGCCTCCAGCTAAGCATGCATGCTTTATACATACAAGCTTAAAATAATAATAATAATAATAATAAAACTCATTAAGAAAAAAAAAAAAGACAGAGAAAAATATAATGTTAAAGTATCATGGAAATATCAATGCATTCAAAAAAAAAAAAAAAAACAACAACAACAAAAAAACCCCAACAAAAACAAAAAACATTACTGCTGCTCTAGTGTCTCGTCCACAGGCAATATAGTAAGAAAGTATCCAAGGAAATTGAACAGACTGAACCTGCTCCCTGGACTGCAGTCCTGAGAAATGGAGATGATATACAAAGCAGCATTTTTTTTCAGATATGTTTCCAGAAATCCAACGATTCTCTTTTCAGATTTTTCTTTTCATGTTTCTGAATGTAACAAATGCTTGTGACGGCCTTATTTTCTCAATTGGATGATGAGTTACTCTGTGTGATATTCCCCAGAAGACCCATGTAGCATCTGCAATTTGTACATTCTGCTTATGTCTGTGAAGTTCCCAGACAAAATCTTTGTTAATACCAGGAGATAGTAAGATTGGGACCTTACAATTCATTTATAAAAGCATATAAATTACCAGGATGTATTATCTCCTTGGAAAACTACAGGCAATGATAAGCTAGACGAAGGGTGCTGGTTTTAATTAACGACGTGTGCTTGGTTTAAAACACAAACTAGGACTGAAAATGTGGAGTGGAAAACGAATCAGGTCACTATTGAAAAAAAAAAAAAAATCAGAAGAAAACTGGGGCTTACAAATATAGTCATAGATGAGCTACCCTCATTGACATGAAGGGAAAGGTTAAAGTTTAGCACCAAAAATGCACACCTGCCATTTCCCCTACTGACAGCTTTGCTGTCCATTAATCTAGTGTTAGCTGCTGGAAGTATCATTCTAGTTAGTTTTTGCTTTACTTTTGTTACTTAGTTCTGCATACAGAGTTATGCTTGCAGATATCATACAGTGCACACAAAGCTTTCTAAATATAACTGTCATGGTTTCTATAGAACTCTTTGGAATATACTGATTCTGAAATCTCTTAAAACATTGAATCTCATAGGTATTTCAAATGTTTCCTCATGATCCCTGTCTAAAAATGACTTTATATATAACCTTAAACTGATGTATCATGCTTATAATTTGAGTTGTATCAATTTGCAGACATATTGCACTATTTTTTTATGCTGTGCTTCAGAAGTTGTTCCTTTAATATTTCCCACTTTTAGATTCTCTATGGAATTCTTTGTTATGATCAGATTTCTGTCATGTACCATTAAACTGTGTCAGGTCAAATATACAAGAAATTAATATTATATCTTTTCAAGCTTCTAAGAATGAAATCACAATTATTGCTGTCCTTGATAGGCACCCTCACTGGGTGACAGACAACACAGTGCTAATTGTCCTTATTTATTCTTTCTGTGGCCTAATAGTCTTTCATTCCTTGGTATAACGAAACAGCTTTAAGATGAAGAATGGAGAGTGACCCAGTTTGACCTTATTCCTGTCCCTTTTTGTACTTTCCTCCAGCTTTTCCTTTAAAGGAAACCATTGGAAGTTCACAGGAATCACAGAACCACAGAATCAGAGAGTACTTGAGGTGGGAAGGTCCCTCGGGGGATCATCCAGTCCAAGTCCCCTGCTCAAGTAGGATCAGCTAAAGCAGGTTGCTCACAGTATTGTCCAGTCACATTCTGAATATCTCCAAGGAAAGTCTCCACAACTACCCTAGGCAGCCTTTTCCCATAAGAGGTTAACCTCCCTCAACCTGCTGGCAGCAACCCTCCTATCGCAGCCCAGGAGACTTGGCTCTCCTTGCTGGAAGACAACATTTCTGGTTTATGTTCAGCTGGTTGTCCCTCAGGGTCCTCAGGGCCTTTTCTGCAAAGCTGCTTTCCAGAGAGCCTGCCTTCAGCCCATATTGATGTACTGTATTTTGTCAGTTTGACTATGAAGTTGCTATGGGAGAAAGTGTCAACGGCCTTACTAAAGTTAGGATAGACAGTATGCAGTACACTAACATAATTCACAAAGTTAGTTAGCTATTTATAAATGGCTTTCATGTTGGTTAAGCATGATTTACCCTTTGTCATCTACTCCTAATCACCTCTTCACCCCAACAATTTTCTTACTCTTTCTTTTTCTCAAGTTAAATTCTCTGAGGAAAAACAAACAAACAAACAAACAACAAACTTTATTACAGTGATTATCCATATCTTAGTTTGAAGTCCAAGAAGAACAGAGGTAAATAAAACATGAAAAATCAAAATAAAGTTCAACTGTTGCTTTCGAAACAGCAGAGGAGTCTGAATCCTTTATCCAGTGACGGATCAAATAATTTCCCCACTGCAACAAAATCAGTGCTTATAGTGATACACTTGTAAGGGTTGGTCACAGGTCCTCTGCAAATACGTTTATTATTAAAATAAGTTTTCACGTTTCATTCCAAGTGGGTGAGTGTTTCTGCTTACTAAGCATTTTACAACAAAATACACCCTCCTCAAATAAAATAATGCATTCTCAGTTGTTCTAGACTTACTTAGTCTTTCATAAATCATTCCAAGCAACCATGCACATATCAGCATTCTGTACTTAGAAAACTATATATATCAATGAAATGATCACCCTTTAAAATAAATTCAGTAATTGTTGATACAAAAATATTGTGTTGTAAATTCAACATAAATTATTTTTAAGATATTTCTGGGGTACTGTACACTAATTGGTGCATTTTATATAATATTAATTCTGCATAACTCCTTGGCAGGCTTATTTGTTTATCTATTTGTTTATTTTTAAGGAGAATTACCTAGGCCTGAAAAAGAGGTAGGACGTATTCATAAATCAGCCTATAGTGCTGCTATAGAGATCTGCTCCATGTGGGACCAATGGGCTGCAGGGGGACAGCCTGCTCCACCAGGGGCTTCTCCACAGGCCGCAGTTGAAGTGCTGCTCTGGCACCTGGTACACCATTTTCCCCTCCTTCACTGAACTTGGTGTCTGCAGGGCTGTTTCTCACTCTACCAGCAGCTGCTGCACAGCATATTTCTTTTTCTTTCTTAAATCTGCTCTCCCAGAAGTACAAACATCACATTCTGGCTCAGCTCTGGGCAGTGGCAGGTCCCTTTGCAGCAGACTGAAACTGGCCTTTAACATGGGGAGGCTTCTGAATCCTTTTCACAGGGGCCACCCCTGCAGCTCCCTGCTAGCAAAACCTTGCCACACAAATCCAATACACCTTTGTTTACTTTGGTCTCCAGACCTGCTTGGGATTCTACCCCAGAGGAGGGCTCAAGCTGAAACTTTTGGGTCTAGTATGATTTTTCTTTTTTGCTCTTGCAATGTAATGGGACCGATGGGCCAAGGCCAACTGTATGAAGTTCAAGGCCAAGTGCCAGGTCCTGCACCAGGGGCACAACAACCCCAAACAGAGCTACAGGCTGGGAGATGAGTGGTTAGAAAGCTGCCAGGCAGAGAAGGACCTGGTTGATAGTCGGCTGAATATGAGCCAGCAGTGTGCTCAGGCAGCCAAGAAGACCAACAGCATCCTGGCTTGTATAAGAAACAGCGTGGCCAGCAGGTCCAGGGAAGTGATTGTCCCCCTGTACTCAGCTCTGGTGAGGCCGCACCTCAAGTACTGTGTTCAGTTTTGGGCCTCTCACTACAAGAAGGACATGGAGGTGCTTGAGCAAGTCCAGAGAAGGGCTATGAAGCTGGTGAAGGGTCTGGAGAACAAGTCTTACAAGGAGCGGCTGAGGGAGCTGGGACTATTTAGCCTAGAGAAGAGAAGGCTCAGGGGCAACTTTATCGCACTCTACAGGTACCTTAAAGGAGGCTGTAGCGAGGTGGCGGTTGGTCTATTCTCCCACGTGCCTGGTGACAGGACGAGTGGGAATGGGCTAAAATTGCACCAGGGGAGGTTTAGGTTGGATGTTAGGAAAAACTTCTTTACTGAAAGGGTTGTTAGTCACTGGAATAGACTGACCAGGGAAGTGGTGGAGTCACCATCCCTGGAGGTCTTTTAAAGACCCATATACTATAATATTTCCCTATATTTTCTTCTTTAAGTACAGCATGTGTGCTTGAAATTATCTGCTTATATAAAATGTGCAACAATTTATATTAAAGTCAGTGTGTCAAAAATGAATGATACCATAAGATGTCACAGACTTTCTCCACTGTAAAGAGTGATATTTGTTAGTAAATGAAAAATATTTAGGGCTCTGAAATGTTAATATTTCATGTATGAATTGAATATTCACATCTCCTTACCTACCAGGCTACTAACACTGAATATTCCTATCTTGAAAAGCTAATTTTTATTTGTCATACAGTTTGCTGTATCTCAGGCCTCATTTGTGTCAGTGGGTGGGAATTCTGCCCTCTTTGTGTCCTCCATCCTCAGGTATATGAGAAAAGAAAAGATAGCAGTAGTTTCTTATGCCCAGTAGATTCTTAAACTTTCTGTGCCCAATTGGCATGAATTCTAATGCAAATGTTTAAATCACAACAATAACTCATCCCAGTTTAACTGTTCCACTTGAAAAAATAAGGTATCATTACTTTACTACTGAATATAGGCACCGTCATTTTCTGTGTAGTGTAAGAGAAGTCTGTTATCCCTTAGGGAGTACACAACAACGTGGTCTACTTTTTCATGATATATTACCTTTCTAAAGATCTTTCTTTGCACATATTAAGTAATCATTTACAAGACTGAAACAATAAGATGTCCCTAATAACAGAAGGAAAGAAAAAGGTGAAATGACATTAGAAAATGTAGGGAAAACAATTAACTTTTTTACTGTTGGGATTTGGGGAAAATATCACTTGTACAAAAAGAATTAATGAATATGGGCTTAAATCATTAGAAATTATAGAAAAGTCAAAGGTGAATTTTATGTTCACTTCTCAAGAAGATATTGAAGTATATTGGGCGTAGGGGAGAGAAGGGGTAATGAGTAAAGTAGGGGTAATGAGCTTACCCTGAATGCTTTTCTTCTCCTTTTGCGGAGCTCTTCATTTCTCCTGAGAGAAAGTAATCACTGAGATAAAAATTCAAAATGATGGCTCATACATCTGTTTGCCATTTCCACTCTTCTCTGACCTTAAATCCATCCATTTTGCTCCTTGAAGTCTGCAATATTCATTGTTAGGAACAATCTCTCTCTCTCTCTCTTTTTTTTTTTTTTTTTTTTTTTCTTATTTTCATGAACATCTTCCTATGCTTTCAATTTGCTGAGCATGAGAAATGCACTTTTTCCCCCCTGACAATAATAAACTGAAGAGATATATATTAGTAAACATCTGTTTGTGATATAGAGTCAAATGAGAATTTTCATGTTGAAATATGAAGATACAAACAAAAAGGAAAATACCTTCTGTCCAAAGTGGTTTTAAGGAAAAACATGGAAAAATTGGTAAAGGTGCAAAATAACCTAAGTACTTAAAACCTGTTGTCAAGTAAGACGTAGCCACCTGATATGTATCTCCTATTGACTTTGTAAAAATGATGCTAATTATCTAGGATATTTTTGGAAATTACACTTGTCATTATGTCATTATGAAATTTCATTTAAATGTTTTTGAAAATTTTAGCTTGCATTTCAAACTCCATGTTTTCATAATCATATCATCATATCATATCATTACTACCTAGGTTAAAGGGCTATCTTTCATACTTTCTTTTCCCTATATAAAGTCATTGAAGTCAGGATAAAATTGGACAGGAAGTTGTTTTATCTGTAAGATACAAAGGATGTGTTAAATAGCAAGCACTAACTAGTATTATATATCTCCATTTCATGTGTTGCTAACACTAAAATGATTGATGTAGTTCCAAATGAGATAAGTCTACTGAAACATTGTTGGAATCTGGTGTCAAAGAAGAAAAAATAATTTTATTTGAGCTATAATGTTCATCTTCGTCACTTTAGCTTCTGGTCCAGAAATTAATTGAAATTTCTTTGTCTGATAACTGTTATTTCAGTATTCAACCTGAAGATTAAATTTCTGTATAAACGTCAAGTGTGTTACAAAGAACAGAAAGAAAGAAAGAAAAAGACACCTACATTTCCTTATTTTGTATATTATGTGCATTTTTATGGCATTCTTTTTCATCTGTTTCTTCTCTATATTAGATTTCCTGTTAAGTTCCTTACCTCCTGCACAGATTGGTAGATGTGATGTTAATATGACATTAGTGGCAACAGATATTGTTGTAATTACTGGTACCTGTGATCCACATTAAAAATCTCTCTGTCCAGGGTGCAGTAATGAGCCAATCCCTCAAAAAATATAGCAACTTGGATAATTTAAAAAATCTTTACACTGCATAAACTATGTTTACCTTGTACATGAACTTATAGTTTGAGTTTATTCTTCAGAAGTTATTGACTACTACTAAATATTCAAGTTTGGTAACAGTATACTTTTTCCTTCCAATTAAAAATTTAAGTTTTGTCTGAGACACAGCTTTTGTTCTACTCTGGGTTATAGCCAGGGACAAGCAGTTGTTTCTTAGGTTCATCCCATTTAATTTATGCTATTGATTTATCTTTTTTGTTACTTTTTCCCCCAGGCTCCCCAGGTCATCTCATTGCCAATATTATTTTTTGGGTCATGCAGAAATAACAGCTTTTTGATTTGTGCTGTTTAATGAATGTCCAGTTTGTGATTAATTGTACCTAAGGTAGAGGTTTCATTAATTAGAGGTAGCAACCAGCACATCTCCACATTAAGCATAAAAGGCTTTTTTCCTCTCTGCAGCAGACTCTAGGAATTGCTGCTCAAGCTGTTAAAGAAGACGTACAGATTTATAAGTGTGTTGTCTCTTGGAAAACAAATATAATTTTTCTCTGTTCATCTGTTAAAGCTGAGGATGATTTCCAGTGCAGACTAGCTCATCTTCCAGATCTGGTCCAGGTGAAGCTTTCACTCTGTGAATGACATCAGCCATCAGTCCCTGGCCCTTTATCAGTAACAAATCACTGTGCAACCCATCTCTCATGTACTGTATAAAGACCTGCAAGAGGTAACTTGATGTACTGCAAACAGCATGAGACTACAAAATCCTTTATGACCTATCTCTAACAGATTGCACGTGTGGTCAATACAGAAAAATAAATGTGCATCAAGGATCTTAAAGAAACCTACAGTGGTTCCTGAATACTGTTCTGGCCCATGTGATATGAGGAAACTGTATCAGTTTGGGAAGGACTGCACAGATTTCAGCCCACACAAGATGAGGAAAAGTATTTGTCTACCTTTCTCAGCTGAGAGGCAAAGACTGATCAGCCCGAGAAAGTAAACGCATTCCTTCGCCATACTGTGAATCCTTCCAGAGCAACACTGAGGAATATAGAAAAAAAAAATACATTTTTTAAAAAAAGTAAAAGTTAACCAATTGCTAAGGAAAAACAATATATGCTTTAGGAGAAGTACAATTAATAAGAGCAACAAGGGTTTACTATATAAACATGCTACTCTTTAGCTGATAAAAACAAGAACAGAAAAAAAAAAAGAAAAAAACAACAATGCATACATAAAATGACTAATTTACCAGCCATGTTTTGTTTATATGTTTACCATCCATGTTTATATTTTTCTTATAGAAAACAAGAATAATAATTCCTTTGCCATCTAGTCATCCTAAAATTTCTGGTCTCTACTTAGCAGAGTGTAATTTAAATGAGGTTTGATAAGAACAATATTGCTTCATGAGTATTAAGTGATCTTTTTCTGTGTGTGTGTGACCACAAAACGCACAAAAAATGGAGACTGTGGAAACTGTATTTGAATAAATTAAGTTCCTCTAGAGCAAATGCAGCTTGTAACATTGGGAGAAAAAGAGCAGTAGCTTTCTATTGTAAACTCCATTATTTTTTGTGATGTAATGTAGTGTAGTTATTAGAAACTCAATGTTAGAAAATATTGTCTCCATCCAAGTAGCACTTAATCTCTATTACCTGGAGGTTAAAAGTCAAAGAACAGTCATCCATGTCAGTGATTCCTGCAGCAGATTTTTACTGAACCATGTAAGGTCGTTTAGTGGAAAGAATTCACTCCCAGCAGCTTCACATGTCAGAGATATTATAGTACTGTGCTGTCACAGCTCTTCTTGGTGGAAAATGATGATGACTCTATGGGCCTTCTCAGGAAGGGTGTCCTGTGGAAATAAAAGAAAAGTTTATCTTAGGCAGACATTGCTGAAAATAGCAAAGGGCAACAATGAAAATTTTCCTGACTTTACCAAAACAACTATGGATGAAAGATATACAGGCACAGATGATTGCACTTGCAATATAAAAAAAATATTGAGGAGATATATACTGTGTTTTTGCAGTTAATATACCTTTTAATTATTGTTGATTTATTCATACAGATTGAAAATTTTCTCAGGTGACCACATGAGATTAAGAAAAGCCTGAAAAAGCCTTGGAAATGGGACATTGATCGAAGACAGATTGGTAAATTCTGTGTCAGTTTAATTGGAAAGTTGTCAATAGTGATATGGGCACAATTCAGTTTAGCTCTTGAAATACATGGGGCACAATTCATTTTACCTCTTGTAACACGGTTGGTTTAAATGCTATAATCCATCAAGCAGTGAAGAATCTGGCTGTGTTGTTCAGAACAGGACAGCAGAAAAAAAAAAAAAAAAAAAAAAAAGAAAAAAAAAAAAGGATGAAAAAGGAAAGCTGTGGTCACAAGACAGAAAGATGGTCTGAAGTTGTATAGGAAAAATAGCTGGAAGGAGCCAGAAGAGCTGAAGCTCATCATGTTTGAAAAGAACCTGAGGAAAGGGGGAAAGACTTGATGTGCATGTGCAA
The DNA here is from genome assembly GCA_011075105.1 of Heteronetta atricapilla. Taxonomy (NCBI): domain Eukaryota; kingdom Metazoa; phylum Chordata; class Aves; order Anseriformes; family Anatidae; genus Heteronetta; species Heteronetta atricapilla. The sequence goes on from CM021733.1 coordinate 68,078,438, forward strand.
AATCTTTTACTATAGGCCTTATCATATGTACCATAAAAGACAGCCCAACTGGTCTTATTAACTAGCTTGCATGAACTGTCCCGCTTGCATGAACTGTCCCGCAACTACGACATCATCGGCATAAGCGAAACCTGGTGGGATGAGTCCTGTGACTGGGGTGTTATGATAGATGGTTACAGGCTCTTCAGGAGGGACAGGCAGGGAAGGCGAGGTGGTGGGGTGGCGATGTATGTGAAGCAGGGGCTGGACTGTGTGGAACTTCAGGTCGGCGATGGCAAAGTTGAGAGCCTCTGGGTAAGGATCAAGGGACGAACGAATAAAGGGGATGTAGTTGTGGGAGTCTATTACAGACCGCCTGGCCAGGACGATAGCGCCGATAAATTATTCTTTACAGAACTAAGAGAGACCTCGAGATTAACTCCCCTTGTCCTTATGGGGGACTTCAACTTGCCAGACGTTAACTGGGAGTGCCACACGGCTGACACGAGCAAGTCCAGGAGGTTCATGAAGCACCTAGATGATAACTTCTTGGTGCAGGTGCTAACGGAGCCAACTAGGAAAGGTGCCCTCCTAGACCTATTGCTAGAAAACAGAGAGGGCCTGGTGGGAGATGTGGTGATTGGTGGCCGCCTCGGTCATAGCGACCATGAAGTGGTTGAGTTCAAAATTTACGGCGACAGAAGGAAAAGTGCCACCAAAACCTTATCCCTAGATATGGGGAAGGCGGACTTCAGGCTGCTCAGGGAACTAGTCAGCAAGGTCCCCTGGGAAGCTGCTCTTGAAGGCCTCGATGTCCACCAGTGCTGGTCATTCTTTAAGCGATGCCTCCTAGAAGCACAAGAACAGGCAGTTCCTAAATATCGCAAGTCAGGCAGGCGGGGCAGGAGGCCGGCGTGGCTGACCAGGAACATTCTAATGGAGATTAGGTAGAAACAGAGAGTCTTTCGCTACTGGAAGGAGGGCCAGGTGACATGGAAAGAATACAGGGATGCTGTTCGTGTTTGTAGGAAGAAAATTCGTGTGGCTAAAGCACACCTAGAGTTGAAGCTGGCTGTGTCTGTGAGAGATAATAAAAAGGGTTTTTTTAGATATGTGAATGGAAAAAGGAGAACTAAAGAATACATAGGGCCGCTCCTTGATAGGGAAGGTCTCCTCACAGACAATGACATAGGCAAAGCAGAGACGCTTAACGCCTTCTTTGCCTCTGTCTTCAATGCCGATGATGGGCTTCGGGACCCAGGGTGCCCTGAGCTGGAGGACCGGGACGGTGGGGATGACAAACTCCCAACTGACCCTGAACGTGTGCGGGATTTGCTACTCCACCTGGATCCCTACAAGTCCATGGGTCCGGATGGGATTCATCCCCGGGTGCTGAAGGAGCTGGCGGACGTCATCGCGGAACCTCTCTCAATTATTTTTCAACTATCCTGGGAGTCTGGAGAGGTCCCGGTAGACTGGAAGCTGGCAAATGTTGTGCCGATTTTCAAGAAGGGTCAGAAAGAAGACCCTAGCAATTACAGGCCTGTCAGTCTCACGTCAGTGCCTGGTAAAATCATGGAGAAGATGGTTCTCGAACTTATTGAGGCGCACCTGGGGGACAAAGCAGTCATTGGTCCCAGCCAGCATGGGTTTGTGAAGGGTAGGTCCTGCCTAACTAACCTGATTTCCTTTTATGATAAGATCACCCGTATGGTGGACCAAGGGAAACCAGCTGATGTGATTTTTTTGGACTTCAGCAAGGCATTTGACACGGTTTCCCATAGGATCCTACTGGACAAAATGTCCACCATACAGCTAAATAAAAACATCATCCGATGGGTGAGCAATTGGCTAACGGGCAGGGCCCAAAGGGTTATGGTAAATGGGGCTGCGTCAGGCTGGCAGGCGGTCACCAGTGGGGTCCCTCAAGGCTCCATTTTAGGGCCGGTACTTTTCAATATTTTTATAAACGATCTGGATGTAGGAATAGAAGGTATTTTGAGCAAGTTTGCTGATGACACCAAACTTGGAGGAGTTGTGGACTCGGATGAGGGTGGAAAGGCCTTGCAGAGGGATCTGGATAGGTTGGAGAGCTGGGCGATCACCAACCGCATGAAGTTCAATAAGAGTAAGTGCCGGGTCCTGCACCTGGGACGGGGAAACCCTGGCTGCACGTACAGACTGGGCGATGAGACGCTGGAGAGCAGCCTAGAAGAGAGGGATCTGGGGGTCCTGGTAGACATCAAGTTGAATATGAGCCAGCAGTGTGCCCTGGCAGCCAGGAGGGCCAACCGTGTCCTGGGGTGCATCAAGCACGGCATCGCTAGTAGGTCGAGGGAGGTGATTGTCCCGCTCTACTCTGCGCTGGTGCGGCCTCACCTCGAGTACTGTGTGCAGTTCTGGGCACCACAGTATAAAAAGGACGTGAAACTGTTGGAGAGTGTCCAGAGGAGGGCTACGAAGATGGTGAAAGGCCTGGAGGGGAAGACGTACGAGGAACGGCTGAGGGCACTGGGCCTGTTCAGCCTGGAGAAGAGGAGGCTGAGGGGAGACCTCATCGCAGTCTACAACTTCCTCGTAAGGGGGTGTCAAGAGGCCTTTTCTCCATTAACACCAGCGACAGGACCCGCGGGAATGGGGTTAAGCTGAGGCAGGGGAAGTTTAGGCTTGACATCAGGAGGGGTTCTTCACTGAGAGAGTGGTTGCACACTGGAACAGACTCCCCAGGGAAGTGGTCACTGCACCAAGCCTGACTGAGTTTAAGAAGCGATTGGACTGTGCACTTAGTCACATGGTCTGAACTTCTGGGTAGACCTGTGCGGTGTCAAGAGTTGGACTTGATGATCCTTAAGGGTCCCTTCCAACTCAGGATATTCTATGATTCTATGATTCTATGTTTCTATGAACTCTTCTGCAGAATCACACCCATATCAAATCAAATGAAATAACATGAGAAGACATTTTATTTTCAATTGTCTTATTTTTGAAGTGATTTCATTTACTTACTTTTGTAAGTGCTTTAGATGTCACTTTTACCCTTCTGCTCCCAATGGGTACCTAACACCAATTCCAGCTACTTTTCTTTTACTTGTAAATAAGACTGGAGAAATCAAAATAAGTGGAACTTCTAAATTGTTCTTATTTTAAGCTACTTATTTGCTTTTTTTGTGTTTCCTAGGTCCATTACCATAGAAACAGAAACTGAAGAAGTAATGAGAGCTCACACTCTCACCTTGTTTTGGTTGCTTACTTCAGGCTGGGATTATAAAGAACAATTTGGCAAACAAAGCCAAAGGACAGGGAAGCAGTGGAACTTTATTTATTTATTTATTTATTTTCCAAATCTACATATAGTTCTGGCACAGACAAAGGCTGAAAAGCTATTCTTTACACAACACAGTGAGAAACTTCAGTAGTCATTACTCATACAATGAGTGTCAATACTTTAAAAAGAATAATTACCAGAAAGGACAAATTTATAATTAAGTGTTAAAAGATACTTCCTCTTTAGTGGAATGCAATCATCCTTCTTTATGATGTGCACTTCTTCAGGTCATCCACAAGCTTACTCATCCATACCAGACACGTAATTTTTTGTCAGACACAGTCATTGCCTACATTGAATACCTACCATTCCTTTACCATCATCATAGAAACAATAGGAGCAGGCAGACTATTTGTATTCAGACTAGTGTTCCTCACAGAAGTTTTGCAACTGCAAGTCTGTTTCAAAAATTATTTAATGCAATATTATGGAAGACTTGAATTTTGAAGACCAGAGAAGAACATGAGATCATCCAGTTTTCTTTAATGTCTAGCTCTGAATTTCAACTAGATATAATTATATTGAATATATGAGTCTATAGTACAACTTTCAAAAATTTTCTATTGAAAATGTCTAAAATACTTTAAAACTCAAAAGACTCCTATTTCAATAGGTAGTTTTCTTTAATTGTTAACTACCTTTGTAATTACAGAATCACAGAATCACAGAATAGTCTAGGTTGGAAGAGACCTCCAAGATCACCGAGTCCAACCTCTGACCTAATGCTAACAAGTCCTCCACTAAACCATATCCCTAAACTCTACATCTAAATGTCCTTTAAAGACCTCCAGGGATGGTGATTCAACCACTTCCCTGGACAGTCTATTCCAGTGACTAACAACCCTTTCAGTAAAGAAGTTTTTCCTAACATCCAACCTAAACCTCCCCTGGTGCAATTTTAGCCCATTCCCACTCGTCCTGTCACCAAGCACGTGGGAGAATAGACCAACCGCCACCTCGCTACAGCCTCCTTTAAGGTACCCGTAGAGTGCGATAAAGTTGCCCCTGAGCCTTCTCTTCTCTAGGCTAAATAGTCCCAGCTCCCTCAGCCGCTCCTTGTAAGACTTGTTCTCCAGACCCTTCACCAGCTTCATAGCCCTTCTCTGGACTTGCTCAAGCACCTCCATGTCCTTCTTGTAGTGAGAGGCCCAAAACTGAACACAGTACTCAAGGTGCGGCCTCACCAGAGCTGAGTACAGGGGGACAATCACTTCCCTGGACCTGCTGGCCACGCTGTTTCTTATACAAGCCAGGATGCTGTTGGTCTTCTTGGCTGCCTGAGCACACTGCTGGCTCATATTCAGCCGACTATCAACCAATACTCCCAGGTCCTTCTCTGCCAGGCAGCTTTCCAACCACTCATCTTCCAGCCTGTAGCTTTGTTTGGGCTTGTTGTGCCCCAGGTGCAGGACCCGGCACTTGGCCTTGTTGAACTTCATACAGTTGGCCTCAGCCCATCTGTCCAACCTATCCAGATCCTCCTGCAGAGCCTTCCTACCCTCGAGCAGATCGACACACGCACCTAACTTGGTGTCATCTGCAAACTTACTGAGGGTGCACTCGATCCCCTCATCCAGATCATCGATAAAGATGTTAAAGAGAACTGGCCCCAGTACCGAGCCCTGGGGGACTCCACTATTGACCAGCGTCCAGCTGGATTTGGCTCCATTCACCACAATTTATTAGCTGTGGTATGTGGAATAAAACCCATACAGCTTCATATAGGTTGTTCTATTAAATATCAGACTTTTGAAATTGATCTGAAATTTTTTTCTAGTTTTACAATAAATTTTTATCACCCCTCCTTTTTTTTCCTTTCATATATACGTATTTCTTCTACTTGACAGACAACTTCTTGTGCTTTATATGAGGCAACTGACTTTACCAAAAGAGATGTAGATATTTAACCCCTATTTCATATGTTCTCTGTAACAAAACTATAAACTATATGTTATGTTATGTGACATATCATCCTTCAATTTAAGCACTACAGAAGAAATGCATTAAATATTAGCATGAAAATGAAAGGCCAGATATTCAGAATATATAAAAATGAAGATGATTACCCTGTGATTTAAAAAACCAAACAAATTAACCAACCAACATACAAAAAATTCCTCTGCATTCTTTATTAACCTGATTCTGTGGGAACTGAGAGGTGTGTGGAGCCAGATCTCAATGTTGCAGGCCATTATATGAGTTGTTCAATATATTAATTCTGACTAGCGTTAATATATTAATTCTGACTAGCTTTAGTCTTTCAGTGGAACTTTATTCCACAGAGAGATTCATGACCTCAGTAGTTTTTAATATTTCTCTTAAGTTTGTGTATTATTTTATCCATAGATTCACTTAGAGAATTAGAGTTTTAGAGAAGAAATATTTGTACTGGGTTGCTCTCTCTCTCTCTCTCTCTCTCTCTCTCTCTCTCTCTCTCTCTCTC
>CM021733.1:68084194-68098080 GCA_011075105.1 Heteronetta atricapilla
CTCTCTCTCTCTCTCTCTCTCTCTCTCTCTCTCTCTCTCTCTCTCTCCCTATAAATATAATTACAAAGCAAGATTCCTGTTGTATTCTCTGCTAGAAAGACATGAATGATCTTCCACAATTCCAGCAGTTCTTCAAGATGCAGCTCGTACAAAGTGTTCTTATTAGTGTCAGAGTTGCTTTCCACCACTGAACATTACGTTGTTAGGCATTGGAATACGTTGCCCAGGGAAGTGGTTTAGTCACCATCCCTGGAGGTCTTTAAAAGATGTTTAGATTTAGAGTTTAGTGATATGGTTTAGTGGAGGACTTGTTAGTGTTAGGTCAGAGGTTGGACTAGATGATCTCGGAGGTCTCTTCCAACCTAGATGATTCTGTGATTCTGTGATCGTTTCAGACATACTGTATGACAAAGAGTGTAAGATAACTCTTGAATTTTGTGTTGGCTTTCCATTCCCCTTCCCCCCATCTTGTCAAGATACTTTTATTTTAGACACACTTTCTCAGTTAATTCCTGAAAAAAAGTGTAGGAATGTATCATTTCCCTCCACACCTTTTCTGATAAACATTTTTATCTCCTGTTCCCCCACCCTTCCACCTTGTATCTCCAGTTGTAATTGAAAGAGCAAGGCAAAATAGGACTAACCTCAATTTCCTGTGTTGAATCTCCAGCTGCTTGATTGATGGATTTATGAATTATTAATGAAACAACCTCATGTGCATATTCATGGAAGTGTCTCTTTATTAATTCATAATGCAGCTGCAGCAAAGGCAAAGAGTGGAGGGCTCAATCCCCTCCCAGGTAAAAATATGTCATTTCTCTTCCTCATCTTCTCTCCAATTCCTGCTCCTTTGCTGGCTTGCCTTCTGTTATCCAAAAACACCAGCAATTTCCATTTCTTTTCTTCTTTTGTCCCACTGTCTGGAACACCAGTTTGGTGTCAGCCTTCAAAAAGAGGAACCATGAGGGTTGGCATTGAATTCCCCAGTAATGTTTCTTATGAAAAATAAGCTTTAATGACAGTAACAAGACTTTACATCTCTTTTTGTTTATTTTCAGTTGTTCTCACATGCTGCAACACATGCTTCATTTAATTCTACAATGAATATTGCAAACAACATGGTGGCGTTTGTAACTGGTGACTAAAAAGATGCAGAAATATCCCAGAGGAAATGTTAAAAAATAATAAAGTAGTTACCTGTGCAGGTATATTTTCAGGAATAAGAAACAGAAAACTCCAGAGACTTGAAGCAAACAACATGTTCTCAGTAAGACTTTAAAAAAAAAAAAAATACAAGAGTGAAAGCACTGTGAACTTCCTGAGCATTGCTGGGATAGACAATCACACATGGGTAAGATTTAGTGTGAGTAGTTAGGTTTTTCTCTCCAAAATGGTGCTGGTATGATCTGGCCTTTAGTAGAGTCTGTATTGATATAGAAATCAAAACAAAACAGAAAACACTTTGAATCAGATAACTCCAAGCCTCTGAATTTGGCATTCTGAGTTGGGGGAGGTGATGAAGAAGGAGTAATGTATAATTTATTGAAAAATAGAAGTAAGTTCTCCAAAGTTTCCTGTGAGTCCTGTCAATGCATTAGCAAGAAACCCTGAACATAGTGGTTTTCAAATAAGCAACTCTGACAGAAAACAGCTTCAGTTTCACAGCTGAAGGCAGAGTACAGCTGAGCAATGAGAACATGTTTGCATGGTTGAACATGAATGAAGTTCAGGAGGGATGGAAAATTGGAAGATATAAAAACCCAGCATGGCTACACTGAAGAATCACTTCTCAGAGGGATAAAGGAGATGCCGATGGTTGCTAGTGTTAAGAAATGATATAAGAGTTTTTGAACCTTCATGGGCCCAGAATCTGTTAACATTTTTCATATCTGGATTTACACACACACTCAGAAATAGTCCCACTGCAGTCTAGTTTATATTCCTATTCTAAGATTTTAAACCCAGAAGGAACTATTAGATCATCTCTTCTGACCTTCTGCATAACACAGAACATAAAATATCATGCAGAGACTGTTGTACTGAGCCCAATAACCTGTGCAGTCATAAATCATAGGAGTTTCATTGTCAAGTTTTGTCTTCAGTATTTGATCTTAAAAGCAAGGAGATTTGACTTTAGATAAATAGAAAACCTTACCTCATTTTCTGTAATATTGTCCCCACTTGCTGTAGCAAAGGTTAACTGGATAATTTGAAGTAATGCAATTCAGTGGAGGGCTCCATGTTAAATTCATCTAGTAGAGGTTCAGTTTGCTGATGATAACACAACTATCAACATATGATAGCATATTAAATAATCAACAATGAAAGTCCAGTTTGAGGCAGTAACGGCATACTGACCAAACATGCAAGTAGAACTAGGAGCTGTCATAAATACTTCAGCACTGATGGTGTCTGACAGTCCCAGCTTCCCATTTGGGAATCCCAGCATTGACACTTAAGGTGCCACATAGTAGAGAGACACCCTCTATAACAACAGTTTGCTCATTTTTCTTTTCTCCTCTTACTTATTTATTTTTAAATAATTTGCGTTCTTTGCAACTTCATATGCAAGTTTTATCCATCTCAGTGCTTATTATCAGGACAGGCAGGAATATAGTCAGTATGCTTGTTTAAACAACAGAGAGCTCTTTCCTCATCAAAAGCTTGTTTCTTTGTCAGGCCCCTGCAGAAATCTGTTTAAGCTAGAAGCTAGTGGTGCAATTTATTTTCGCATCTCAGCCCATGAAGCATACAAACATTTCTTGAGATTTGGGAGGAACTCTTCTGAGTGTGAAACCTTTGCAGACTCAAAGTGAATGTATATATCTGTTTTTATCACCTGTATCTCTTTATGACAGAGGAAGAGAAATATAGGTCAGTGGCAATTCATTCCATGAAATAAAGGAGGGAGGATTCAGTTACATGGTGGAAATGAGAGAACATATCTGAATTTAATCTGGACTTCAGGTGACTATCTTTGCTTTTCCTTGAAGTAGCCATGTAAGTGAATGCTTTTGATAAAATATCTATCTTCATAACACACTTACCAAAAGCTTTCATGCAGTGCTGTTATTACCTCACACTTTCCAGGATTTTAAAAGCAGCTAAAAAAGGCAGGTTAAAATTATCAAGTTAAATAACAAATTTAAATTATCCTAATTTAAATAATAAATGTTCCTACTGGGAACAAGTGTGGATTTGTTATTGTTATTTTTGTTGTGCTGTTTTGTCTGTTTGTTTTTGTAAATATAGGTACAATAACAGAATGTACCACCTGTATATAAGTCGTACTTATGGCTAATTGTGAGCTAGTTCAAGTGAGTAAGTGTGAGAAAAGTGACATTTACAGCATTCCTCAGGAGAGCAAGAGTACAATAGCTGCATCTTAAAAAAAAAAAAAACAAAAACAAAAAAAAAAAAAACTAATAATATAAATTTCACTAATGTTCATCTTGTTTTGTAGACTATTTTTCTTTCCCAGATATCATACAGAATTTTCTTTGGTTTTGCCTAATTTATAGTCCATATTTTGGGAGACTGCTGAACATTTGATATTTCAGCCTGATAGAGCAGTATGCATTCATGTATTTACAAAATGCACAAGGTTGAATTTGCCTGATTTGATTTTGCCTGACATATTTTATTTCTATGGTCTTCACAAAGAAAGGACATTTTCAGTGTAAAGAATGTGTTCCTGAACCAGTGAAACTGCTGACAAAATACTCAGCTCTAGTGGCTTGGAAGAGAGACTTGCAGCCTCATGATCTCTAACTAGCATTTTTATGGTTGGGGCAGTAAGACCCAGTGAATGGAAGCGGGGATGGCAAAGAGGAAACACACAGAGAGGGATGCACGGGTTCCTATCTGAACCCCTCTCCCTCCCCCCATTCATATATATCATAAATAATAATTAAAGAGTAAATATTAAAAAGTGTAATTTTAAAGTATAATTCTTAGAAAAGATGGCAGCCTTAATGCTTCTGAAAAAAAAAGTGAATAACTAGAAAGCAGTTAAGATAGGCAGACAATCTATCTGCACCACTTATTGCATTAATCGCTTATTTCCCCCACCCTCTCTGCAATCATCTACCCCACCTATTCTGTCTTCTGCTCCAGCACACCAGCTGGTGGATGTTGTTGCCCTCTCCTGGCTAGGAACTGTGCAATGCAGTTGTGCAATAACTGCATGCTTTCAGCTGGTTGTGCACAATCAGACAGGAAGATCTCAGTCCTGGGCAAGTGTCTGCTATGGCTGAAATCTGTATTTCCAGAAAACCTCAGCATAGTGCAGAATACCAGCTAAGAGCTGAACAAGTGATAAAATCAAATACCGTTGAAAGAGAGGTTAAAAATATAATTTATCTAGGGAGGAATGGATCCTGAAAATTCGCTTGGGGACATGCCTCTTAGGCCTCCTATCACTGGACAAATCCATGTGGGAGTCCGGTGCAGTTCATCTGTGCAGATGCCCTTCTTGACATCATGTTAGTCATCCCCATTTAAAACAAGCCAAAAAATTGCCTACAGTAGAATTGCATTAGTTGCTAGTCCAGGTTTGTTCTTTACTCTGCTTCCTGCAGTGGGACCCTCCTGATCTCTGTGCTGTGACAGCAGCTTTAAGGGTTTAACAATACAGTACCTTTTGATCTCATTTTGGTAGCTGTGATTAAATAGACACACACCACTTGCTGTGCCACTGTGTGAGCAGCCCATGGTTCACCTTCACTGAATTAGTACCCGCTGAGCACCACAAATATTTGAAATGTCAATCCATTTGATAATGTCAAAGAGGGCTGCAAATACCACAGAATGGCACCAAGGAAACATTCAACACTCCGTGGCATATATAATATCTCTTTTCTTCAGGACAAAAATTCATCATTAAATAGAAACAGGAAACCATCATAAGAAGATGTTAAGGTCAACAGATCTAGTAATGTTAAGGTCAACAGATCTAGTAACCTGAAGTGGGACATGCTTCTGCAACTCATCACCTAACATTTTTAAGCAGTCCCCACCCACTCCCAAAGAACTTAATTCATCCATATTCTCCCATTCCAGAAAATTATTTTCTATTAGTAAATATTAGGATATTCACAGAATAACAACCTATGTGCTTTACATGCAGATTCTGCTACTTAAAATCAGGGTGGAAAGTAGAACCTTGTTATTACATCTTTATTGTTTTCCCTCTAAAGGATCCTAAAGCAGAGGGAAATATTTTACCTGAATAGAATACAATAATGAGGCCATATTTTCAGTCACAGATGCTTGGATCAGCAAAGAAGCAGGTGAAAGGAGAAGAGATTAAGCTGACTAGTAGGTTGCACCTTGCCCTGTAGAAAAATTTGCCTTTACAAAAGACAGCAAGAAATAAGACATTAAACTTGTTGCGGGGAGTTGAAGGAGAAAGTTACCAACCTAAAGCAAGTGCAACAAAGAACTGAATTCTTGAAATTGCACAGAGGGAATGGTCTTTCAACAAGTTACAGATTTTTTCTTTTCCCTCTCTCTCTTTTTTCTTATTTTTTTTTTTTCTCCTTGTCTGACTTTCCTTGCTACATTTCAGGTTTTTAACCAATTCCCAAAATCATAACAGCTAATATATAAGAAATTAGTGATGCAGGGCAAGTTTCCTTTTCCATTAGAGAGTCATTCAATCACCTAAAGTTTTTTCAAATAAATAAATAAATAAAGTTAATATACTGACTGGCACAGCAGGCAAATACCATGTGCCTTATTTGTAGCAATTGAGAGTCAGGAGATGTTTTTTTCTCTTTGTATGCTGATGAAGACTAATGCTGCACTGAGCACAAATACATCTGCTTGTAATTAGCAGAGTGGTACCTTAGTAATAGGAAGTTATAAGTAAGTCTTATTGTTTGTTTTATACTGCTGTCCAATTATCTTGATATTTCAAAAGGTAGCTGTTCTGAAACAGATGCCCAGTTAAGCTAGAGCTACTTTTAAATAAGACAGGAAAAATGGCAAACTGCAGTATACTTAGCAAGAACAATGTTCATTAGCATAACCACCCCAATAAAGCCTCCTGTGAATGCTACAAGTCATCCTTCAGTTTATCCCTCACTTCAATAGCTTCCTTGTCAGGGCTTTTTTATTTATTTTTATTTTCATTTTCATTTTTATTTTTTTGGCTTGATTACTAGGGAAGAAGATTCACATGATCTGTTTGTTACCTTCATTTACCCCCCCAATATTAAAGCTTTCTAGTCAAATTCTGGTGAGGGTCAACATAAAATTCATCACTTCTGAGTATCACTATGTGCGAACTTGCTTAATGTTACCAGAATATCTGTATGTTTCCCTATTAAGATATTTATAAAAATACTATTTAAAGAAGTTACAGCTGGTCTGAGTCCATTTAGCTAACATAACTAAAATACAGTAAGTAAGATTTATTAGTGGTAGCTATGACTGACCAATCTAAAAATCAATCTGAATGCAGACAAGTGAACTCCAGTAAATCTTGCAGAGATACTAGCTTCTAAAAAAAGTTTTGGATCTCTACTTGCTGCTGTGCCTGTTGTCTTTGATAATAACAAACAGCATGTCACTGCAAACACCTCAAGCAGCAGAAGTTATTTCTCATTCTCCTACCACCTGTCCTTAGGAATTTCAAGACACAGTTTCCCTTATTGTCTTTGAAATTAAACAACTTGCATTGTAGTTTTATTTTTGTGATGATATTGGATTTTTATCTGCATTTCAAAATATGCAAATACACATATACAATCTGTTACACTGACTTCAACGGCATTTAGTTAGCAGTACAACCAAAAATTTCTTTCAGTGCTCCCAATACTTTACATGTGTTTAATTAGACCTGAAATGTCGATCATTGGTAAATAAATGCTTCAAAAACAAGCTTATCAATTATTGCTCTTCTACCTGCTTTTCACCTGAAAGCAAGAGGGCAGGAGACTGCAGTCAAAGGCAGGCAGGCTCTCTAAAGCCTCTGAATTTTGCTCACCTTTGCTAATTTTTCCTTTGATCACATTATTAGACAACAATGTCAGATATTCCTTTTCATGTGTGCAGTTTATCTCAAATCTGTGCCTTCTTACCATCTAATCAGGAAGGGACTTAAAATTCTGATTAATGTATCTGTTACAGAAGCATTCATTAGTGTAATTCTTTCTTTGCCCCATCCCTCAATCACCTTTGAAGTGATTCAGTTGCACAACCAAAGCATAGAATATGAATATATTTCAACAACAGGGTGGTTTCAGTAGAAGATGTCTCATCTGACTTCAGGACACACTTTATCCTTAGGCAGACTTTAAGTATCCTCAGATGCTCTTCCCAAGTGGCATAAAGAAAATGTCCCTTCAGACACTTCCCAGATGAAAGTAGAACAACTTCCATACTGAGTGCCTGATTAGCTCATTCCTTTTTCTCCCCCCCCCCCCCCCCCTTTTTTCCCTTTCTTTCCCAAATATACATCAGCCTTTCTCTAGCATCAACAAAGATGGTTTATGAACTAAAAATGGAGGGAAGCCTAATTAGAGGAATAGGCCCCTGGCTGATAATTAAAATGTGCACCTTGATCCATTACACTGGGTTCTGTCTTTGAACAGTATCAATTTATTTACTCTCTTGGAAGAAATAAAGCTTGGGCTCCCTTTGCATGGTGATACCCTACAGTGTTCTCCTGCTTGTTTAGTGTTTCTTATTTTATTCACAGCAATGCTCACCTTGCAGATGCTCAAGATGAATATATTCTATGTAATTACACCTACCATCTAACTAGTATGTACCACCATTTACTTTTGTAAATGTAAGCTACACAATGGTGGTTTTGTTTGTTTGTTTGTTTGTTTGTTTGTTTGTTTTCCCTCCAGGTTTTCCTCAGCATTCATGAGGACAAGAAGATGGGCTTTCGTGGGCATTTGTAGACACAAAATTTTATTGTGCTATTTTAGCCAAACTAGTAATGTTAAGACAATTAACCATTGCAAAAGATAGTCACTGGTCTCATGGAGTCAGCAAAAATGCAAGACGTAACAGAAATGTGTCTGTTCAAAAACCAGGAACATAAAACAGAAGCTAAAATAGCATTAACAATCACTCTTGCATTGCTCTTTCTCTCTTCCTGACAGGAAAGCATCCACTTTATATAAAAAAAAAAAAAAAAAAAAAAAAAAAAAAAAAAAAAAAAAGCTGAGGACTGAGCTGACCTTTATTTTTAATCAGAGGAAACAAACAAGCAAACAAGCAATGCAGAGAGCAGCTGGGCAGCTGCAGAACACATAATGGTAGCACAAGACTCCCAGCCATGTAGAGTGCAGCTGACTAGGCAAACAGAGGTAATATACCTAGAAGAACTTGGCAACAGATAACCTGAATAAAGGTAGCCAGTAGATCCCCTTTACTCAAAGGCTGTCAGTGAAGTATAACTGAAACCCAAGACACAGACTGAGACATAGTAAAAAGTTACAAGAATGAATAAAATACTTAAATGTCTATTCACTGTAATACTGTAAATAGCATAAAATAATATGATATTATACTGTTAAACTGTCACTACCTAGGCTATTAACTTGCTACAAAAGGATGATATATTGACCAAAAAACAAACAAACAAAAAAAAAAAAAACACCTTCAGTGAAAGGAGAAGCAAATTTAGATTTACCAGTGCAGTGAATTACTAGGTCTGCTCTGGAAGATGGTAGCGGAGAGGAACAAGTAGAATTTCTTATACCATCTGTGTGCTGAATCTGACCTTGTAGGTACTTCTCATCCATTTGGGGACAAAATATAACAGGTGAGTATAAAGACTTTCATGCTTCAGATTTAATTGCTACACTCTATTATGGATTAGGTAGTCACAGCACCGTAGTGAATGCTATCAAAAGGACAGCAAGTAGGTGGTGAGCACTGGACTATGCAGCTGCACAGGCTGAAGTGTATGTTCAGCTTTCTGCAAAGACCTTTCTTCTTCCACTTTGCATGCTCTGTTTTCTCAAGGCTCAGAGCACACTAGATGCATATATGGATGCAACACATATATAGATGCACACACATATAGATGCAACAGCATGTTAAATGCTTGTAAATACCTATATGTTTTAACTCTTGGATTGAGAAAAAAAGGCTCAGACACACACAAAAAAAAAAAAAAAGCTGAGAAACTGCCAATGAAGGGAACAGGCTAGCACAACAATGAGAAACTACACAGATGCATCTGAAGAGCTGCAAACCCTTCCAAGGCTTTGTAAATATGAACCTGAGCTATCACAGGTCTGGGCACTGGGAGGTGCTACATTTGAGCTCTGAATGTCACAATACTGCTACTTCTTGTAGTTCATCCACAATGGCAACACTTTCTTCCACAGGGGAGTGTCTGGTTCAGATTGAGTATTACAGCTGTATATCTGTATATGTTGTGGCACAAGCTGGGAGCTGCTGCCTTAAGCAAAGAAAATTACCTTAATTAGGCAAACAATTATATCATAGCCCTACACAGGCAATCATCTATCCTGTGCTGGTAAGAGTTTACAATAACTGGGAGCCGCTATATTAGAGGAAGCAGCTGAATTCCTGAAGGCAAGGCAGACACTGTCATACAAAGGGATGTACTATCTTATTCCTACCTATTATTGCAACTTTGCAAACATTAGAGATGCTATATAGCCATGTGTCCTGGTTTCAGTTAGGACAGTTATTTTTCCTCCTAGTTATCTCAACCCTTCGAGCCCCATGTTGGGCGCCAAAATGACTGTTGTGGTTTAACCCAGCTGGCAGCTATCCACCACACAGCCATTCGCTCACCCTCCCTCCTCTCTCTCTGGGATGGAGGAGAGAAATGGGAAAATAAAGCCTGTGGGTTGAGATAGAGGCAGTTTATTAAGATAGGAAATAATAATAATAATAATAATAGTGTGTAAAAAACAGGTGATGCACAATGCAATTGCTCACCATCTGCTGACTGATGCCCAGCCCAACACCGAGCAGCTGGCCCCCCACCCTGGCTAGCCACCCGTATATATTGTTCAGCATGACGTCAGATGGTATGGAATACCCCTTTGGCCAGTTTGGGTCAGCTGTCCTGGGTCTGTTCCCTCCCAGCTCCTGCTGCACCCCCAACCTGCCCCCTGGCAGGACAGAGTGAGAAGCTGAAAAGTCCTTGGCTTAGTGTAAGCATTGCTCTGCAGCAATTAAAACATCAGCACGTTATCAGCACTCTTCTCATCCTAATCCAAAACATAACACCCTACCGGCTACTAGGAGGAAGAATAACTGTCCTAACTGAAACCAGGACACCATGTCAGCTTGGACAAGCAGCAGCTGAACCACTGCTGTACTGTGATCCATCATGCAGCAAAAGCATCCAAACACAGCTCTGTGTTTCTTCTGGAAACAAATGACTGGAATCCATATAGCTGTGAGAATCAAAAATAACCCTCAGTAGCAGATTTAGCATCGCCAAAGACAGATAATCTAAATGCAGCTTTTGCAGATAATCTAAATGCAGCTTCTTACACCACATCATTTTAATATAACTTTATGAGATATAAGTTGTAATGACAATTGAACTCTAATTTTTATTATTTAATTAGCAATCTCAGGAACTAGGTGAATATTTGAGTTGATTTGGAAATTGATGTAAAGTCTTAAATTAACATTGTTATGATTAGATCTTAAGAAGTCTCAACCAGTTCAGGTCAAAATAACTACTGCTTCTTGTTATCACCGGTAAAATCATTTCAAAATACCACATAGTAATACAATTGCTAGCTATTCAAAGTGATCTTCTCTCCAAGTTTAACTGTAATATTACATGTTAGTGTAAAAGTTATAATTAGGATTTTATTTTTCTTATTCAGATAAAATAAATGCTCAGAAGTCTTCATGTACAGAGTCAAAAAGCAGCTACAATACAAAAATCTGTCAAGACTGCCCTATTTACTTGTCTCATGGGTAGTATTTATTTGATGTAATGGGGGAGGAACAGGGAGAAAAAGCTTCCCTTATAATAGGCTATATAAGGAAAAAAAATATATCTGCTATTCAGCTTAGTTCATTCTTTGAAGTTACTACAGAACACCCAAAATATTCTGCCCGTGTTACAATCAAAGGTGTAGTCGGTTTATGTGGCAAGGTTTTGGTAGTGGGGGCTGCAGGGGTGGCTTCTGTGAGCAAAATTCAGAACTGCCCCATGTTAGACAAGGGCCATTTTCAGCCAGCTGCAAAGGGACCTGCTGCTGGCCAGAGCTGAGCCAGTGAGCAACATTGGTTGGGCCTCTAGGAGAGCAGAATTAAGTAAGAAAAACAAACAAACAAACAAAAAACTGCATAACAGCAGCTGGGAGAGCGAGGAGTGAGAAGCAGCCCTGCAGCCCCCCAGGTCAGTGCAGCAGGAAAGCAGGGGGTGCTCCAGGCACACAGCAGAAATTCCCTGCAGCCTGTGGAGAGGCCTCTAATGAAGCAGGCTGTCCCCCTGCAGCCCATGGGTCCCACATGGAGCAGATCTCCACGCTGCAGCCCGTGGAGGAGCACCCAGTGGAGCAGGTGGATGTGGCCTGGAGGAGGCTGTGGCCCATGGAGAGCCCCCGCAGGAGCAGGCCCCGGGCCAGAGCTGCAGCCCGTGGAGAGGAGCCCATGCAGGATCAGGGGGTCCGGGGGGAGCTGTCGCCTGTGGTACAGACATATTGGAACAGTTCTTGAAGAGTTGATGCCTGTGGGAAGCCCACACAGGATCGGTTTGGGAAGGACAACATTCCATGGGAGGGACCCCACGTGGAGCAGGGACAGAGAGTGACTTTTCTCAGCCTGGAGAAAAGGAGGCTCAGGGGCGACCTTATCACTCTCTACAGGTACCTCAAAGGAGGCTGTAGCGAGGTGGGGGTTGGTCTGTTCTCCCACATGCCTGGTGACAGGACAAGGGGGAATGGGCTTAAGTTGCGCCAGGGGAGTTTTAGGTTGGATGTTAGGAAGAACTTCTTTACCGAAAGGGTTATTAGACATTGGAACAGGCTGCCCAGGGAAGTGGTGGAGTCACCATCCCTGGAAGTCTTTAAAAGACGTTTAGATGTAGAGCTTAGGGATATGGTTTAGTGGGGACTGTTAGTGTTAGGTCAGAGGTTGGACTCGATGATCTTGAGGTCTCTTCCAACCTAGAAATTCTGTGATTCAGTGAAGGAGCAATGGCAGCAAAGTGTTAGGGACTCAACACACCCCTACTCCCCATTACCCTGTGCCGCTTGGGTGGAGGGGGTGGAAGAGAGAAGGTGGTTTTATTTTTTTTTTGTTTTGTTTTTTCTTTGTTTCTCAGTTCTCTAGCCTGTTAGTAATAGGTAATAAATCTCTCTAATCTCCCTGCACTGAGTCTGTTTTGCCCATCATCATAATTGATGAGTGATCTCTCTGTCCTCACCTCAACCCTTGGGACCTTTTCACTGTGTTTTCTCACCCTTTCTCTTTGAGGAGGGGGAGTGAGAGATGGGTTGTGGTGGTGCTCAGCTGCCCACCTGATTAAAACCACCACAGAAGGGAAAGGAAGAAATAGAAAAGTCTTGACTGTATACTTGAACTTGATCCTTTAAAGAAGAATGGGAGCCCTCAAGTTAAATGAATTACAGTGGTGGCCAAGAGCGAGCACTAGAAAAGAACAGAGAGATGGTTAAAGCTGTGTAAACCAGGGGAGCTGTCAGCTTTACTGCTTCAGCTAAATGTTTTTAGTTGGAAGTTATCAATCAAAAAACGTTCTACTATTTATTTTGTTGATAAAAAGAATGATGCAGATGACACACTGGGAAGCAGTTAAATTACTAAACTTGTAACACTCCCATTAGTTATGATAATCTAATTCTATTTACTTTAACTAAAAGAGCTATACACAAATATATGTAGACACTTGAAACACATTTAGCAAACATCCATTACACAATTGTAGCAATTTGTTTGTTTGTTTGTGCAAAACTCAAGAACACATCAAAAAACACTGATTTGCTAAAGTGATATAAAAAAATGCTGAGCCCAGGCATTCCGGTCAGCTTGTTGTAGATGTATGTCTCATAGCTTCACTTCCTCTCTGCCAGACTTTCAAAGCAAATAATAGATAAACAGTGTAATGAGCATAAAGTGTCAAGGCAAAGCAACAAACTGACAATGGATGAACAATATGTGTCAGGTCATGTCACCTAGCCTGCTGAAATTCAGGAAGCTGAAGTTCAAGAAGATTTTGGACAATGATCTCAGACATATGATTTGTTCTTGGGGTGGTCCTGTGTGGAGACAGGAGCTGGACTAGATCCTTGTTGATCCCTTCCAATTCTGAGCATTCTACAATTTAATGATTCCTTGTACCATTTACTGCACCATGTTTCCAGACTTTCCGGTCTCAAGAAGTTTTGAATCAGTGCAAATCAAGAATTCTACTGCAGAAAATTGATCATGTTATCTGATTAACCTTTCTGTATACAAACACTTCTGTGAAGCTGCATCAACTGCATAAGTGAGACTATATCTTGTTTCACTATGTTTAGAAGGGCAGGCATTGGTTAGTTTAAGTCAATCAAATTAAGTCAATAAACAGTCAGCTTAATTCAGCATTATCACTTTTATAGCATGAGAAAGTAGGAAGTCTATAAAGTAGGAATGATCATTCAAATTCTAGAAGGAGCTAACGGATAAGAGGATACACCATAAGATACTTCCAAGACAAATTATTCGCCATAAAAAAAAAAAAAGAAAAAAAAAAAAAAAGAAAAAATCCTGCTGATTGAATGAGGTCTTCAAGGACTGGAAAATAGACAGAATAAATATGTTATGTAATCAAAAGAATTAAGTAACTTATGTTATGTAATAAATGGGACTCTTCCCTTCCCTTCCCTTCCCTTCCCTTCCCTTCCCTTCCCTTCCCT
>CM021733.1:68098090-68346000 GCA_011075105.1 Heteronetta atricapilla
CCTTCCCTTCCCTTCCCTTCCCTTCCCTTCCCTCCCCTCCCCTCCCCTCCCCTCCCTTTCCCTCCCTTTCTCTTTCTTTCACTTCCTTCCTCTCCCCTCCCCTTTTCTGTTTTTCTGGTATTGTGTGCCTGTGTGTGTTTGTTAGTTTTTAAGCTGGAATTTACTGAAGGTCGTACAAATATTTCAGAAGGTTTGAAAAAGAATGAGTTCATTAGTATATCCATCTGCTCAGGGTTTTTAATGAAGAAAATGAATTACTTTTTGAATCTATGAATTCAGCTTGAAAGTAATTGTAAAACTTTGAATTTCTAGAAACCTACATAAGACAGCTGATCTCTGCAAGCATAATAAAGATATGGAATCCAATAAAATAAAAACATTAGTATTATGAACATATTACATAGAAATATATTCCCAACAAAATAATAATAATAATAATAATAATAATAATAATAATAATAATTAATAATAATAATAATAAAAGCTGCTGACATAAAGGATGAAGTCTAACATTAAAATATTCAGACCAGTAATACGGTAAAATGTTTGTAACATGAGGCTGTAACCAATAACCCCAGTTACCAGGGGAGGTGGCAGCTTCTCTATTTGTGGGAGCAGTTGGTCACACCTGTCTTAAACATTTATTTCAGAATGGGGTGGATCCCTTTCTGGAGATGTCTGTAATAGCAGCGAATACAGAGACCACAGAAGCCAGAGAGGACCCTACATAACTCATTTAGATTTCAAAGTTTCAAAGGAGAAGGAATACATTTTCAAGTTTGTAAGTCAATACTGTTTTATATAGAGCAAGCCAAGCACTGGGGCATGCAAGCCTTCCTAAAGCAGAAGAAACAAACTTGAAAGTAAATGCAAGCTGAAAACAAACTTTTAAAGATTTAATTAGATATTATATCAGAAAGACCATCTGAGAGAAGACAGAAAGATAAGGTTCTTATCTAGAACCAGTATTCCTATTGACTCTTGCATTATCATAAAATTATGAATATAGATATTAAGTTAATCTTTTTGTCTTTTGTCATCTTTTTTGTTAAGATCTAGACTGAGATGGGTGAAAAATTATTTTCTGAGAAACATTTTTCCCCTGCTAGTAGGGGGAGTGACTCGATCCTTTATTGATTGATTGCATGAGTTTATTCTGGTGTGTAATGGTTGTTTATTTCCACACATAATTTCAGTTAGAGTACTGAGTACACTGGATGAAATATAGTATCTTTCATGAAATGAAAGTAAAGCATCTAAGGATTTTGATGGCTCTGCCGTAGGGAGGTTTTTTTTTTGTTTGTTTGTTTGTTTTGTTTTTCAGTGGTTGTGGAGGTCTTCGGCAAGCTTAAATTATTACTTGAGGCACAACCTGGATACATTCAGTGCACATCAGACTCTGGAGAGCTTGTTTTGAAAGATGAATTTAGTAACAAGGCTGTTGGAAGAATTCATTTTCCAGTGCAGATTCTGCTGTGTGTCTGGAGGAGTGGCAGCAGTGTGAGGACATGGGGTTCTCCTTGTGTTGAATTAAATTCTAACATGGTTCAAAACAGTAAACCACCTTTAAATTATTAATATAATTCTCTAGTGGAATGTTCCTACTAGGTATTAGCTTTTTTAGATTGCGGAGGTGTGTACCTCATAAGTTTCCCTCAGAGGAAATGTGATATGATCTGAGTTGCTGTCTCTGTATTATAGCCTCTTTTGGCTTGATGAAGATGATTGCTGGCTTTTTAAGAATGCAAGAGAGATAATTTTGATCTTTGGGTTTTCTGAGCATTGTTGTTTGCAAATTGCTACTTATTTATTATGATTGTGGTCTAGGAAAATAACTCTAATGCGGTGATAGTATAAAAACAGTTTGATATACGATTATTGATTATGTTTTGGAAACGAGCGGAATAGACCATTCTTCTAATGCAGATGTGAATAGATCAAATGGGTGTTTTAGGTATCATATAGACTTGGCAGTTGAACTATTTAAAATCTCTCCAAGATAGCATATCTGATAATTGGCCCAGTTTTGTGCCTGCTATCTAGGGGTCATGTTCCTTATTTAAAGTAAAATTGTGGGTTAAGATGAAGAGAATTATAATAATGACATCCTTGACTTTATGCTATGAAAAATGGTCTTGCTATTTGAAGTATTCAGGACAGGATATGTTGCACAATGTGATGTGATATTAGTGGACAGAATAGCAGGGAAGTGGTTCACAGCTGATGGAAGAAATCATCTGTATCTCAGAGAAATCTTGGAGTTTGGGTGACTAGGAGTCAGACAGTGGTTTCCATGAGCAGTGTTTCAGAGAAGTTCAGGCAAATATTAGCAGCTTGCCAAAGATCTCTTTTAGTGATAATTTAAAAATTCCTGTAGGGGGTTGGCTTTATGATTTTTTATTTTTATTTTTTCTGGAAACTGAGAAATGTCCAAACTAAGACTTTAATGACATGTTTTGAGTTCTGAAATGAAGGACACAGTGTCTACCTTGACATGTTGCTAGATTACCTCACTCTGCCAATCTGTGGGTGCAGAATTGTTTCCTGTAGTGTTTTCCTTCACTTAACCTATCACACCATTGTCTCTGTAGTAACCTATTCATAATCTTAAATCCTTATTTCCTTTTAAAAATTCCTACTGCTATTGTTAATGTTACAGCAGCAACATTATCACATCTCAGTAAAATTTTCTTTTTCTTTAAAAATCTGTTTTTTAAAAAGCAATCAAACAAATATTTGACGTTAATAATCCTTTAGAAATATAATTCCAGTTATCAAACTTTGTGAAACATTGGACATATGAGTGAAGAGAAATACACTAACATGAAGTTTATTTAATACTTGCTAATACTCAACAGTCGATAGAAGATTGCACATATTCCATTTCAAAGATTTGGACAAAGTAAAATAGCAAGAGGTAGTAACCTTATGATTTTTGGGGGGAGCATTTGTATTTTGAAATGAAATATCATCACTTTGTTGTGTCATATTCCAAAGTCTTGTTCATAAAGAAAAAAAAAAAAAAAGTCCTCTTTATATTTATTATCCTTTTTAAGGACTGGTTCCTACTGCAGTAGCAGATACATTAAACTTTTTTTTTTTTTTTTTTTTTTTTTTCAGATATTCTCTTTTTTTCTCTCAGCCTCTGTCGCCAGTCCAGTTGAGCACAGGCTTCCTGCTAGATCAGAAGACCTCTCATTGAGATCCAGATTGTTTGCTGTTCTTTCCTGAAAAGCTGGCATGTTGCACTGAAGTATCTTGGCTATGGACTTCATCTCCTACAGGCAAAGGAATCACTGTGTCCTAGCTTGCTGCATCACTTATGTGGGCTTGAATTTTAATAATCAGGACACAGCTTGTGCAAGAATAGTTGTTTCAGTTACTTCTAGATGTCTGACATTCAGAATAAAAGCAGATTACAAACCCTAGACCTTCTTATGAGTATAGAATGAAGTCATATCATTGACCACACTATATAACTTGTTAGTTCCCAGATATTTTTCTGCATGTCTTTTGAAGTCTTCTGCCCTTCTACAAGCTTCTTACATAACCCCTGTTTAGGAGGGCTAACAGTACATTCCTCTTACAGATATAAACTAAGCAAAGAACAATTATTTTGCTTATATCATGAAAATTCAAAGTAGCTGTCTCCTTAGTGATGAATTATGTCCTTACTGATACTATCACTCAGTACATAAGGATCCTTTCTTCTGTACCTAAAGAACCGTGATTGTCCCTTTGCACGTGAGATTGCACCTGTGTTCAGTTTTAGGCTCTTCACTACAAGAAGGATATTTAGTTGCTTAAGCATATGCGGAGAAGAGCAACAAAGCTGTTGAACGGACTTAGAAACAAGACATGCAAGAGGCAACTCAACGAATTGAGGTTGTTTAGTGTGAAGAAAAGGAGGCTCAGAAAAGACCTTATGTGTCTCTACAAATACTTGAAAAGAGGTTGCAGCAAGGAGGGTATCAGTATCTTTTCTCAGGTGAGCTTTTCTTGGTGATCTTGAAAGTCTTTTCCAACCTAGATGGTTCTATGAGTTAGGGTTGTTAGACATTGGAACGGGCTGCCCTGGGAAGTGGTGGAGTCACCATCCCTGGAGGTCTTTAAAAAACGTTTAGATGTAGAGCTTAGGAATATGGTTTAGTGGGGACTGTTAGTGTTAGGTCAGAGGTTGGACTCAATGATCTTGAGGTCTCTTCCAACCTAGAAATTCTGTGATTCTGTGATTCTGTGAGCATGGAGGTATTAAGTTAGATTCTAAACATTCTAGTCTAATGAACCAGGAGAAGGAAAGTACAAGGCTATACTTTCAGCATGGAAAACGAAACTTCTCCTTGAGTTCCAACTTCACATGTTGCAGCAGAGTCCATTTTAGAGTATTTTCAACAGCAAAACTCAAATGTAATTGCTATGGTGTGTTATACACTACCTAATCATTATCTGTTTGTCTGACTCCTACATTTTTGGTTTACACTATGGCCGCTCTCTTATTTATATAAATAAATTAAATATCATCCTGTTGTATTCCCTCCTGCAAGTATTGCTTCTCTGTTCTTTCCAGCTGTATATTTTTAATATCACTTTTATATCCTCTTTTGCTTCCTCCACACCTCTTCTCTGCAGTTTCTCCTATACTGTATTTGTTACAGGAAAATATCCTAGCTAAGTCTCAAAATATTTAGAATTTTATTGTACTTAAAC
Source organism: Heteronetta atricapilla (assembly GCA_011075105.1). Taxonomy (NCBI): domain Eukaryota; kingdom Metazoa; phylum Chordata; class Aves; order Anseriformes; family Anatidae; genus Heteronetta; species Heteronetta atricapilla. The sequence continues at coordinate 68,102,798 of CM021733.1, forward strand.
TACTGATCTTGGAGCCTTGCTGAAACCTGTTATCATTTATAAGTTGTTAAAGAAATTGCATTTAATAAACAAGCTTGAGCTTTCTTCCATTGCTCATTGTCTCTGGTGAAACTCAGGGTCTAGCTGACAATTAAGTATTCTATAATTGTATCTACTGTGCTTTATTCTGATATTGTTAATATCAGTTTTGTCTTGAAGATTTTGATTTTTTGTTTGTTGTGATTGTTTTTTTTTGTTTGGTTGGTTTTACCCCCAGGGGAAATTTCTATTAAGATTAATATTCCGAGTTGTTCCATTAATTTTTAATTATTTACATTTACCTTTTAATTGCAGTTGGACTTGCAACTATTTCAGTCCAGCCACTGCACTCTGTTCAGATGGTTACAATGTCAACTTCTAACCCATTACTTTATTAAAAGTCTAATTGTGAATGAATGATGTAGAACCTCTTCAAGAAAACCTGAACAACTCTTAAATTCAGTCTTCAGAAATGAAAAAGCAGAACTTCACTGTGTTTTCTTTCTCCCTTGTCAGCGCACGAGCAAAAGAGGTCCAGAGACAGAGAGGCACAAATAGTTTATGCCCTGACAACCACTACAGTTCTAGTATGCAGTCTGATCGCTCACCATATGCTGAAGGGTCTTCGTGGATATTATTTTTTGGTCAAAGACAGTTAACTTCTGAGTCCTTACCATTAGTTCAAACTGTGGTCCCTGTATACAGCTACACTGCAGCCTTTTAAATGAATGAATGAATGTGCTGTAGAATAGGTATTTATGGTGTTTATACATATGGTTTATATATATACTCCTGTATTTGGTATGGATGTCTTTACTTTTATTAATTAAAGTACTTAGGTTAGGTTCAAGTACAATACAAATTACTGTTACTGTAGTGTTGCAGTTATCATTTGCGCAAGAGTTACTGATGTTTTTGTAAGATGAGTGAAAAATTGAAAGAGAAAACATGCTTAATCTACACATGCTTCCTTTCAGATATGACAACATCTCATTCAGATACAGATGACTTGCTGTTCTGCCCTGACAACCTGGCAGATCCATTAGGTACTTCTTGTTAGAGAGCCTTCATCAGCATAATATTTCATCTTGCTGGAATGTGTTACCTTTTAAGGCAATTTCCACTTTGAGATGCCCCAGAAAGTCTTTTTTTTTTTTTTTTTTTTTTTTTTTTTTTTTTTTTTTCTGAGACTAATCCTATTTCTTCCTTGTTGAAATCATAGGCTTGTCATATATCTTCATTATAATGAAAATGTTTTATTTCCTTGAAGACTCAATACTTTCTTGTTAGGACAATATATTGTCTCCTGCTACTTGACTAAGGAGAAATAACTGTCATCTGGCATTTTGTTGAGTCATCGGCATGTTTAAGTGTAATATACCCTACACCAGATGTTGTATTCTGCAGCTTAAACACCTAAATGGGATAAATGTATATAACTTGCATCTTGACTGAGAGCAGATGCAATAGTAGTTAACCAGTTTAGAGACCCACTCACTGATCACAAGCCTCTTTATTCTAACTACAGTGTAGTTATGCTCAATCATTCCTTTCTTTTCCCTACAGTATGGTATAAAAGCAACGTATTTCAACAAAAAAGAACTACCCATTTTTAAGCAAACAAAATAATACTAATCCAAACAGAGTAATGATAAGCTCTATTTCAGAACTTTATCACACTAAATACTGATTTATTTTTATTTTTTAAAAACTTGCTTTGATTAGATATTTTTAGAAGGTGAAGGAGTATAATTTCCATTTTCTTTGAAGTTTTGATCATTTCAAACTGCTTAAGATTCTCTCTGCAGCTATGAAGGCTATATCTTGACAATGACATATCATTTTGTTTGTAAAATCAATCAGCAGCATAGATGATGTTTACAGATGTTATGTAACTACTGCTTCAAATTCATAATGAAAAATAAGATAAGAAGCTTAAAAAATGGCAGCAGTACTTCATTTCTCAGTATAAATAGTCCAAGAAACAACATTTAGCCCTTCCTGAAAAGATATCAGCACAAAGTCTTAGCTAAGATTTTTTCTCTTGTATAATCAATACACATTGCAGCACAATTATACTGGCTTACCCTCCAAAAAAATCTTCATATCATGTTCTTCAAAAGTCTTTTGAACAAATTGCCCCATTTGTAGCATGCATTTGCTCCTTGTTTCTTGACAGAATGAATGGTCACCAAAGTTGAATGACAACAGAATGACTCTTCTATTGACTTAAGCTGTGTTATTACCCAACTTCATTGAGTTGTGATAGTATTCAAATCCATTCTTCTCTGGACATGAAACAATACAGCTAGCTTGCTAGACACAGGCATCTTCTGTCCCACAATTTATGCTTCTCAAATGGGGCAATGCTGAATAACAACATTTCAAAATTCCTCTTACTAGCTCTTCTAAAGCTCTAAAAGGGATCAGCAAAGCAGTAGTAGTGACTGTATCAGTTGACAAGGAAAACCGACAAATGCCATCTACAGCCATGTGCTTCTCCTTTTCAGTCGCAGGGCTAAAGTCACACACCCCAAATATTATGACTTGGGAGTGGAATGTAAAGGACAAATCAATAAACAATTTGGCTGCCTAGAGATCTTAGAGATCTTCACTAGGACTGTGAGCAAGGATATGTTTGAGTTGATGGTGTAGGTAGTTGCCTAGGACAAGTAATAAAAGTTGGTCGTTTCATAAATGATGAACTTTGTGAAAAACTATAGCATTGTAGCAGTATTTGGCCACTGTCAAAGTGCCAAAATGTATCACGTGGCACACGGATATCTTAGTTATCAAGGATAGTCAAGAGCTTGATACTTCTGCATATTTATTCTATTTATTTGTTTATTTATTATGAAGAAAAAACACATTATGAATCAGGGGTAGATTTTATTAAGATTTTAAGTTATTTTTGATCATCATGCTGTCAGTCTTCTTAAGGTCTTTCTGGGGGATCTTTCATTCCTGTCTGCAGCAGCTACAGACTATGTCCAGTGTATGTTAAATGCTCCACCAACCTGTCTTTTTGAACTTTAGATAATGATTTATTGGTAACAGTCTTCTAACATAATGATAATAATTTGAGCCCTCAAAAACAATCCTGACTTACTTTTTTATCAAATGATAAGAAGTGATGCACTCAGTATAGCCAAAGTCAGCAGGCAATAGCTGGCTGATGCTTTTTCCTTTCTAATTAGTGTCCTATGATTAGTACCATAAAAGTTCCATTGGTTAAAACTACAGTCTGAATGACAGAGACTAACCCAAATAAGTCACGTTAATAGTAATGCTGAGGTACCAAGCTCATAAGCTGAATTTTTAAATTAGAGAGTCATTTAGACTGCAGAGTTCTAATAAACCTAGGAATAAAATAAAATAATAACATAACATAACATAAAATAAAATAAAATAAAACAACATAAAATAAAAATAAATAAAAATAAAAATATATTAATATATATATTAATATAAATATATTCATCAATATATTCAAAAGAGGATGGTGAAATGGAGACATAAAAGACTGAGAAAGAAAAGAAAATAGGGTGTGCTTTGTGAGGGAAAAGAAATCAGAGAATGAAAGAGAAAAAAAAAAAAAGACACTGACAAAGGAAAGGGAAAATAAAGAAAAAGCAGAAGAGATTTTTGATACTAATGCAGCTCACACAGCCCCTCATATTGCCACCATGTATACGTTTGAACTTGTTTTGTTTAAGTTTGATGTATAAGAACATTGACTGAGTACAATAGGTTTTGTTTAGTTTTGTTTCTTGGTTGGTTGGTTGTTTTCTTTTTAGATTTTATTTGTATGATTTCTTTGTTGTTGTTTTGTACAAAGACATGATAAAATTGATGTCACTGAAAGAAAAGCTGTCCTCAAAACTTTTATTACTGCCTCATTGTTAAGACCCTGCAAAGAGATGAGCAGAAATTCTATTCTCAGGACTATATATAGTGTGTATTTGAGTCTATGACATATATAGATATGAATCAATATATAAAATAATATTATAAAATAGATAAAAAAAATATAACTATGAAAAAATATAACTATGAACTCTAAAGGGAATGCAATCATTTTTTCAAGGTATCTCAAATTGCTATATGCTAAAGGGATCTGCAAAGTAATTTTACTCAATGCACGGTTATGTAAGATTATATAAATTATTGCATAATGTATTTGATAAAGCTTTGACAGATTTTTGTGGGGAAATTCAATTAGTGCTATAATCTTATATCTGAGTATTTCCCTCAGACTAAACAGTTCAGTAACCTACATGAGAAGCAAAGCAATACTGTGGCATAGTCATCCCAGTGTTGGTGACACTTATGATGTGATTTGAAAAATCTCACTTGCTACTACAGTGCTAGCTATACTAATATTTCAGATTTATGTAACATCAATATATTTCAAAGCACCCAGTAAATGTTGTAAGGATATACCACCTTTTTTTTTTTTTTTTTTCAGATAGAGAAGCTGCTGTGCAGGAAGGTTATGATTAGAAAGCAATTTGATGACACACACAGGAACAGAAATGATTTCTGGTCACTTGTGTTAGACAGTCAGGCAGGATTGTGTTGGACAGACAGGCTGGTACCATTTTATTTTGCTGTTAGCATCTTTTGGCTACTTATTTTTGGCCGAATTCCATTCTCAATTTCCTCCTTATTTTTCAACGCCTGCTCGTTTTAAGCACTTGAGCTCACTCATGGTAGACACATTTTCCTTCATCACCATTTAACTTCTTTCTGTTCTACGAAAGCTATATTTTCTCTTTTTTTATATATATTCCAAATTTTATTTTTTTCCTAACCATTTTGTATCACCTCAGTGAAAAGTGAAATGCAGTCAGAAAACTAAATGTAAACTATAAACCTCTTCAAAATGATGCTCCTCTCCTCTCCTCTCCTCTCCTCTCCTCTCCTCTCCTCTCCTCTCCTCTCCTCCTCTTCCCTTCACATAACTACAAACAGGACTTCAGTAAAGTGCTGTGGAGTTTGAGATCATTTCAATTAAAGTTAGTTCAGATTTTATCATTACATGTGATTTTGCATAGTAAAGTGATAATTTAAAGCACTAAATTATCACTTCATTCCTCATAGAAAGTGACACTCATGACCGCATAATAAAATATTCTATGGCCTATTGTTCAGAGTCATAATTCCACTTTGCTCTAGGAAGAGGAAACCACAAGACATTCCACTTAGCTGCCATTAGGGCATGCCTTGCATTCCCAGCCTATGTACTGCAATTAAAAAACCTGACAGCCTCTTATCCACAGATGACAGAAGCCTCTAAAGCTGTTGAACTGGCACTCACTCAGTTGGCTTTTGATCTGGTTGTTCAGATGTAAGAGCCTGTTTAAACAGAAAAGAAAATAGGCTGTTCATGTACAGTTATAAAACTCTCTTCCGATGGGACTTTGTGTCTTTATGTGTTCCTTCAGCTGCTTTCAATTAATGCTTTGAAGACAGCAAGTAAATTTTGGATTCAAGGGTTAAACTAAATCTTTCCACCTCAGCTCCATACTAAATATCTTGATTGTTAACAGCAGATGTATTTTTTTTCCCATCAGACTTGCCACACAATAATTTATTAATACATTTCTTGAAATAGATACAGATTTTCTCATTTAGCAAGGAATACTGTTCCAATCTATTTATGGTTGTTTGGAGAATCATAGCTTAGTGTAGTCTAAGTGTATAAATAAATAAAAGCTGTTTCACAGCTTTGTACAGAGCAGCCATTAAACTTAAGGGGTTATGGGAAAGCCCAGCAGCACAAGGCCTATAATTTTCAGGGAACTTCTGTGATCTTTCAGGATGAACCCCTGGGTAGTAAATATTTGCATTACTTTTTTTTTTTTTTTTTTTTTCCCTTTGGCTATTCAGTAGAAGTGCATAGCAGCAGTTAACACAGTTCTCTTTTGTGGTAGGGAGAACAAGCTCCCCGAATAGTCATAGAAGACGTAAATCTGAGAAAAACTCCTGCCTAGCACACACAAGTACAGAGAAAACACTTTGCACTTCTCAGATGAAATAGAGAGAACATCCAACAACAAGACGTGCAAGTAAAAATTATAAAGGTGCACAACAGGCAGGCTAAGGTGGCACTGGGTGGCAACAATCCACTGACATTTGTGATGCTGCCATATTGCCTGTTCTGCTGATTCCTCTGGTGTATTCTGTTCAAATAAGATAAAGCAAACATACAAAGGAGTGTAGTTACATTTAAAATATAGAAGGGGTGAAGTCATCAAAGAAGGCAGAAGTTGTCAGGGAGCAGCAGGACCAAGGACACCCAAGGGCTGGGAGCAGTGGGAACCCTCAGGGAAGGGCCTGGCACCAGGTGCCATCCAAGTGTCCCAGCCAGGAGCGGGCCAACTTGGGGCACAGGGGCAGTCCCAAACCAGGCACCTCCATGGGGACAGGGATGGGCTGCATCTGGGACATGGCCCCGTGTTTGGGCCTGGCTCAGTGACCATGGCTGGGCAGGGCTGGGCTGTGAGGCAGGGGCTGATGGTCTTGGGGCTGACATGAGGTTCTGGGCCCTGGACTGGTGGGGGAGCACTGATGTTCATTTAGTGGGGGAGAGCAACTTTATGGGAACACTACTCAAGAGGCACAACATGGTCTTCAGGTCAGTAAATAGCATGTGCAATCAGGAGAGGAATTTGAACTTTTATACTTTGAAAAATCCCTTGGGAATGTAACATGAAAATAGATTTGCACTCAATGTGTTGTAATTAATTGCAAACCAAACCAAACCAAACCAAAAAAAAAAAAAAAGGCAAAGTAGCATAGAGGAAACTGTCAAAGGTTGAAAGCTGTACTCCTTCATGTTGTATCTCCCAAATTAGCACTTAATGAACAAATAATGGACTAAGTATTGTAGAGTAGTTCACGGTCATGTCCTTGAATAAAGCACTTGACTATGAATGAAGTATTTAGCCAACAGGGAGTGAATTCAGAAAAAAAGTAATCTGAAGACTAATCAAATAATTAACTTTTTTTTTTTTTTTTTTTTTTTCTAAGAAAGTTTGTGCAAAGGTTATCTCATTGTGGGAAAATGAAGTAATCTGTGGTTTAACAAAATTTCAACATAAACAAGCACTTCTTTTGCTGTTACAACAACTGTAATCCAAATACTTAAAATCATCTCTGAGTTGTTTAAAATTTTCATAAAGTATTTATAAAGATCAATTAGGAGAACTTAAAATGTTAGCTGTTACCAAAACTAGCAGTAGCATAAATATCTGGAAGTGTTTTAAATGTAAATAGCCTAGAAGATATTTACCTTTCATGTGCAATATTATCTTAATCTGCTTGTGAAGCGTGAAGATATCCTGCAAAAGTTAACAGATGTGTTTTAGTATTCCAATCACAAAGCAGTGTGATACAGTGTCATACAGCGGCTGACATGTCTGTGTTGTACTTTGTTGTGCTGCAGTAGAGTTGAACTGATTCACAAAGATCTGAAAGGACTGATGTATGCACAGAGCTGGTCATCAGCTGGTGTATGGATGAAGGTAGAAGCAGAGAAGAGCCATGCTATCTGGTTGATGTGCTAAGAACTATGTGTCTTTCGCCCTGTCTTCCACTTCAGCTCATTTCAGTTGTTTCAGTAAGGATAACTTAAGTTTGGGAAACCAGGAATTCACTCATGAAGGTTGCTGATATAGAACCTAAGTGCTTGTATGTGTTTGGGGAATTTGTTAACTTTTTTTTTTTTTTTTTTTTTTTTTCCTGAATCTTTGTAGCATGGCTGCTTCTGACAAGGATACCCTCAGAGAGTGTAGAGAGTGTTATTCTCATCATGTCAGCTCCTAGAACAAGCAGTAGGTGAGCATGTCTCATTGTGGGTCCCAAGATTCTCATTTTCCTGTCATGAAGATCAGAGGTGTGGACAAGAGTGCACTGAGGCTTCCTTGCATCACAACAATAATATAAAAAAGGGTGCAGGTGAATCTGCTGCATTTATAGACATGATCCTGATGTGGGATTAGGATACTGTGATATCCAGATACAGAGATTTAAAAACACAACTTGAATTACAAATTTACATATAGCCCTTTTTAAAAGGAGGTCACAAGGAGAAGACCAAGGTATTAAAGAAAAAAAAGAGGTGAAAAATACAAATAGACTGGGATGATCTATCTAACACTGCCTATACACACATTGAGAAATACAGTGTTAGCACTTAATGACTTTTACTGCCTCTCTGTAGCTTTTTGTCTTTTTCTATGGGCCTGATTTTCATTAAGGGCTATATTGGATATATTTGATGGCCACTACATGATAGGCAGTAGAGTGACACTTCAGCAGGCATTGTTCTGATATTATTTTCAGTTTGTTCTCAAACTCTGCTGTTCCTTTTAGAGTTTGATATTTAACAACTTAAATGAATTAAATGTACAATACTTTTTTTTCTTTTTTTTGTACAGTACATTTTTTTTTTTTTACACAGCTTGTGGTTTCTTTATCTTCTCCTACCTGGACAGATCTCCTGCAGAGTGTCCCTTTCTTCTCCCATAAAATCTGAACATCATCCTTTCAGCCTGCAATGGGCTATTGTGTTGTGAAGATTCTGGTTTTGGTCTTCCTCTCAATTTAAAACAAAAACAAACAAACAAAACCTACAAGTATGGGTTGAATATAATTGGATATGGCTGAATATGCTTGAGATAGTGACATTTCTGAGAAGACAATCTCTAACATGCAAATTAGGCCACTAAATTTGTCTCATCTTTGGCCTACCCTTATTTTTTTAGACATTAATAACTTGGAGGCTATGTTTTGCCATTCTCTCTCTCACCAATAAGATGTATTGTTATTTACCTTCTATTTAAAATTCTAATACATATATGTTCACTGGCTATTGTTGCTGAGCTCACAGAAATGCATTGAAAACAGTGCTTCAACACTTTTTTTTTCCTTGATATGCATATTAGGTTTGTGTTTTGCAATTACATTGCCATGAAATCAAGAAAGCCAGTTTATGATTTTAAGTGACCTGGCTGTGCAAATTTATATTTAAAAAACATACGTGAAACTCTATCCTCTTAGTCCACAGAGCTTTAACTTAAATTAATTTAATTTTACTTTCTATTTATTTTATTTTATTTTATTATTTTATTTTATTCTTATTTTTTCCCTGCAATTTCAGTGCATCCAGCCTTCTTTACTTCCCCTGGAGTGCTTTCTGTTAAGTGGAATTTTGTGATTGGTTTCAAAGCTTCTCTCCTGCAAATGTCTTATACTGTAGACTCCTATCAGACTTCCATTTTCGGATCTCTCCCTTCTGAAATAATATCTACAATAAAGCTGTCAATTTAAAAAGAAACTTCATGCTAATTGCTCACCATTTTATAAATGTGAGAAAGTAAGCATAGAACTGTTTACAATAGCTTATGAGTTGATCAGAGTCATACAGTGCATGCAAGTTGTCTCACATAAGTTTCATTCTACCTACCAAACCATCTCCAGAAGAATATTATTCCATAGAGAGACCAGGAACAAAATAAAGAGATAAATAAATATTTATAAATTTCCTTTAAATTACAGTTGTCTTCCCAGTGTTACTGTAGATTTATATGCAAGCTAAATATAAAGAATATATCCAGAAGCAGTGGCCAAATAAAGTCCAATAATGTAGTCCAGCACATGAAAATGTTAGAATATTAAGCCTACTTTTTAAGGAAATAGCATTTAATTTTAATCTAACTATCAATACATACAACAAGAGAAAGAGAAGGGGCTGCAGTAGAAAATTGATGTTGGTAATTTTTGGAGATTTTCTTTGTTTAATGTATTATTTTTCTCCTATGACTCTGTCTGTGTTTCTTAGAGAAATGAACACAGCCAGAGGGATATGAAAAATAGTTATAATGAAACCCCAAACCACTTGTAAAATAATGCTCCTGTGCAGAATGTTCCTTAAGCAGAACATAGATCAGGGTAGCATAAAAGATTTATTAGCTTTTGGAATGAGTTGCATAATTCACTCATTGCTTCATCATGACCTCAAAGGAAAATAAATAAATAAATAAAAATAAGTAAACTGAACCTCCCCTGGACTGTCCGAAGCTCATAAGCACAAATGCATTATCTTATTCTAAAAAAATAAAACTGTATTTCCCAATATGCACTTATATGCACAACTAGGGAAAAGCAAACAACCACCACCACCGCCACCAAACTGATTAACATTGATAAGTAACTGTAACAGTTATTCAGGATATACATCTGTTAAGATATGACTGCCATTTCACTAATACATCTTTTTTTTTTTTTTTTTTTTTTTTTTCTCAGATGTGGTCATTCTTGTCAAAGGCAAACGCAGACAGAACATCAAAATTTGCCAAAAAATTACAGATCCTTTCAGAAGTGTTTTGTCCTCAAGCAGAGAACTTTCCAACTTTACTTACAAAACAGAATGCCTTTGAAATTGTTTCCATTGCTGTTTTTAAATATATTAGGATACCTGGCATATTACACAGAGAATTTTCAGAATATTATACTGTTTGAAATGTTGAAATGCTAACTATAATATTAAAACTTTCAATAAATCCTGTAATAAATCCTGTAAAAATTTAACAAACATTTGCAAAGACATAATACAACTTTCTGAGTGAAATAGAAGTATTTTGAAGTCCAATAGTAATCAATTGGTAATACAGAAAAGAACATACAGGCATATACATCTACTATATCTCCTTTACATTCTTGAAGAGTTCAAGGTTGTTTGGTGACAGGTCAAGCTACAGAATGGATTAAATATGTTTGGTAGCATATCTTACATAGCAACCAGTTTTTATTTAAAAAATCAGACAGGAATGATTGCTACCCAAAACATGATTAACTTGGTGACTTCAGATTTAGAAGTATCATGAAGTTTCAATGATGATCATACCAGCAATAAATTTTTGCTTCCAGGAATGTGTATCTGGAAGAGTTTTCAGCTCATGTAAACAACGAATGTCAGATCCCACAGTAGTGTCTGCACCTCTCCCGGGGATTCCCCAAAACCACTCACAGCTAGGGGCTGGGAACCAAATAAATATGTGTAGTGGAGAAAGAAAGCCATGGATTACCTAGAAGTCCTGCAAAATTATCTTTGTCTGTTTCAATGAACCATTCCCTTTCTAACACAAAGTCTTTGCACACTGTATTGAGTTTGTGTGGCAAGGTTTGGTCATGGAGGGCTGCAGGGGTGGCCTCTGGGAGAAGAATCCAGAAGCTGCCCCATGTAAGATTGGAGACAGCTTCAGCTGGCACTAAAGGGACCTGCCGCAGCCCAGAGCTGAGCCGATAAGCAATATTGTTTGCACCTCTGGGAGAGCAGATTCAGAAAGGGGAAAAAACTGCTGTGCAACAGCAGCTGTGAAAATGAGGAGTGCGAAAATGTGAGAGAACTAGCCAGAGCAGAACAGAGCAGAAGTTCTCCTGCAGCCGGTGGAGAGGCCCCTGGTGGAGCAGGCTGTCCCCTTGCAGCCCATGGGTCCCACACAGAGCAGATCTCCACGCTGCAGCCTGTGGAGGAGCCGCCGGTGGAGCAGGTGGATGTGGCCTGGAGGAGGCTGCAGCCCATGGAGAGGAGCCCACGCAGGATCAGGGGTTCTGGGGGGCGCTGCTGCCCGTGGGGGACCCGTGCTGGAGCAGTATGCAGGGATGGACCCTGTGATATGGAGCCATGTGGGAGCAGTTCTTGAAGAGCTGCTTCATGTGTGCAGCTCACGCAGGATCAGTTCAGGAAAAAAGGCATCCCATGGGAGGGACCCTACATGGAGCAGTGACTGAGAGTGGCCATGAAGGAGCAGCAGCAATGATAATGGTTTAGTGATCTCCCTGTCCTTATCTCAACCCTTGAGAACTTTTCCTTGTATTTTCTCTCCTTTTCCTTTTGAAGAGGGGGAGTGAGAGAGCGGTTGTTGTGGAGATCGGCTGGCCAGGTGGGTAAAACAACCACACACAAGTGCAACCTTTCCTCAAAGCCTTTATATAGGCCAGCAAGTGCTTCATAAAGCATTAGTCAAACATGCTAAAATAATCAACTAAAAGACTAAATAGGCAGGTAGGTCTTAACTAAATATTTCAAATGGCCTTGAGACTGAGTTCCCAAGTAGTCTGCTTGTGTTTTGGGGGTTCAGGTGAAAAAGCGAATTGATAATTATGGTGTGTGAAATCTTTCCTTTATAAAATGGAGTTGATTTTGGAGCAGAAGAATCAAACAATAAATATAAAAATACCCCAGACACTCCTCAATGGGATTAGAACAACAACAGAAAGAAAAAAATGCAGAAAGTAACATTTTACCTTTCAGAGCTATATGGAACATCCAGCACAGTCTCTCCTGTGCTTTCATAGCTGGTAAGTATTACAACACAAATAAAAAAGAATATTAAAAAAAAAAAACAAACACACTCAATTCAAAGAAAATGTGAAATGCCCCACTATTTGATGAAATGAATTGCAAATGTGAGTCATGTATGGGAGTTTTATTAGCTTTGGCATATTGCACATGGTGCTGCAACGTGTGTCCTGTGCTCTATTGAAATTAATTTTGAAAACAGTAGAAGCCAAAGTAATCGAACACTTCTTTCTCCACAGCCTTTATTTTTTAGCTCCTGTATGTAGCCAATTCCAAGTGGATGTCAGTGTAACATTAGTCTGGGGCACAGAATGTGAAATTTTCTTTTAGTAATACTCTCTTCATTAGTTCAAAGATTAAAAAAAAAAAAAAAAGCCTATTTTTTATTATTATTATTTTTGCCTTAAGCGATAGACCACATTACTTATTTGTATTCATGCAAGCTTTTGGGGGACTGCAAAATTCTGAAATAAACTGAAACAAACAAACAAACAAACAAATAAAAGTGCCATCTTTTTGCATAACAGAAGATACACTGAATAGAGATGCAGTCATTCTTGTATTAGTTGATACCAGTAATGATTTCTACTATAGCAATGCCAGACTGTCCATCTGAAAGACAGATAACATCACAGGCTGTCCAATGCATAACAAATTACACAGGGCTATTAGCCATTTTCAAACTATATTATGAGAAAATGAGAGACAGGAGGAAGTGATGCTGATTCTTAGCAGGTGATATATATACATCTATATATGTCTTATGTCTGCTTTGCCTAGCTGCTCTGGGGATTCTCTGTATCTCATAGGGAAATATGAGCATTCCCCAGAACATTGTGTACATGAATGACTTTCCAAATTCTGATCTGTTTATATATAACTCTTTATTGTGTCTCTGCCACTACTGAGAAATCAAATGAAGCTGAAAATTTAACAAACTGAGAAAGAGAGGAAGGATGTTGTTTAGGCTATAAATACTAATGTGAAATACTGGAATGGAAACGTTATTTTTGTCTTATCAATCTGGCATTAGTCATGTCTCTCATCAGTATTTCAATTCTTCATATGGAAAATAAGAACAAGAATATAAACACACAGACAAAAAAAGTTTAGGGTGACAAATCCCTTACAATAGCATTCAGGTGTTATAAGCTTCTGCCTTCTATTATCCAGTCTGGACATCTTGCCTCAAAACAAAGAAATTGAAGGAGGCCCTACAACTTCAGAAAACATAGGGTTGCTCTTTTGACATCTTTAATTTGTCTTGTTGGTAGCACATTAAAAACAAACAAACAAAAAAACCTACTCCTCTTATCAATGTATTTATGTTCAACAATATTTTCAGAGAAAGGCAAGTGTCAAGCAAGTGGATACAAGATCAATACAAGTCATGGACATCAGCTAAATTTAATAAACTGATTTGCTTTTTATTAATTTTTAAAGCATACCCTGGAGATTGTGTTTATAACAGAAATCTTGAAGAAATGTTCAGGGAAAGTCAATGCTTTATTATACTCTAAAAATATGTTTTAGTATTACATTCATCTAATTAATATATGGTCTTTATCTATTCAAAATAAGTTAAATCTTGAATATTTAATAACAACAACTTATGTTCAGATGAAGTATTGCAGATAAATTCATTCAGCACTGTAATTGTAATGTTCAAAATGGCTATACTCTCTTAACAGAAAGTAAAAAAAAAAAAAAGCTAAAAAAGAAATTACATTGTTTTCAGTGAGTTGACTTGTTTGTGAATATCAGTGTTTCATCACGCTTCCCTCTACTTCTGAGCAATTAGTTATAAACTTAGTCTTTACAGGCACGGTATTAGCTGTTATAAGCTGAGGTAGAGCATGTAATTCTAGTTATATATAACTCACAAGCAGATCAAGTGAAACTTTCATGCTATGGTTTGTAGCATGCTTGTTTGAGGACTCCTGGGAAACACAAATCTCCAACTGACACAGTAGGATGCACCCAGAAGTTGACTTCTCTGCATCAACAGAACAGCCACCTGCAACAGCAGTAACATCCCAGGAATGGACAGCCACATCTTATATGCCAACACTACACATTATTTAACCACTTGTTAATTTATTTATTTGTTTATTTATCTTAAATTTGATCTGTAGAATCAGAGATCTGTCCGTTTCTCTGTTTACAATAGCCAAGCTGTTTCTGCACACAAAAATATGTTCTGTTTTGTTTTTTTCTTTGACAAAATTTTATGACAGCCTCTTCACTAATAATATTTTGCAGTGTATTTCAAACACAATATGCAAGGACAGTATTAAGAACAGGAGTTCATTATAATCTTTAGTGTTCTAATAAACCAAAACATACTTAGAAAGAATTATCTTGCATCTACAGCAGTGAAATTCCGTAAAATTCCATCATCACTTACTAATCTGTCATCATCAGTTATAAGGATTTAAAAGCTAAAAAATAAAAGGGGAAATGCTGAGGGCACAAAACTATGCCAGCGGATGCAAAAATTGTTTTTCAAACTCTGAGTTTTTATCATTTTTAAAAATCATTCTTCAGTAGTTTTTGCATTGTTCAGCAAAGTTCCAAAATTCCTTGGGAAATTTTTCATATACCTAAATGACTATGAAATTAATACATTAATAATATATACATACATACTTTTACTTAAACACATACACACTTGATAGGCTCTCTTTCACAAACTTCAACCATTTTTGTTCCATGATATACAAACTCTGCTTAAGGCAGTTTGAGTTAACACAGTGGAAAAATAATGAATTTCATATAATGTGGCAATAGATTGCTGTTATCTGATTTTTTTTTTTTTAAAAAAAAAAAAAAGTCTTCCACAGGGAATTATAAGTATGTTCTTTTTCACTGAGTAAAGAAAAAATAAAAGAATTGTAGAAATGTGGGTGGAGGTGAATTGAGGAGAGTGTGAAGTGGGGAATCATGCTTAAGGATTGATTATGCGATAGCATTAAAGAAAATCAAAATGACCTAAAATTGCCCTAGATTAGTTTCTGTTATTCAGTAGATGTTTATAAGAGGAAAACTTTTTTTTTTTTCTTTTTTTTTTCTTTTTTTTTTTTCTTTTTTTTTTTTTTTTCCTGGAGGGTAGGGAGAGGGAAGGGAGAGACATATTGGTTTGTACTCAGAAACTGCCAATGAATAATGAAAACTCAGATATCTTAAAGACCATTAATAGATAACCTATGGAGGAGGGCCATTTTTCTGAAAGTATGATAGACAAAGCACTATTAATGTTTTCAGAAATTACTACTTGTAACTATGATTATTCCAAGGAGGCTAATGCATTTCAGCAACTACTGAAATTCTAAGGAAACTAGATTTAGGTTTCCTTAGTTTAAATAGCAAAAGGGTTTACCTCTTTTACTCTGAGAACTTCAGCTCAGGTTTTGGATTAAAAGACATCTTGTAAAAATTGGGTGATATTTTCAGATTTTATTTCAGGTATGGTACTGGTGACTTATCACACAGCCTCTCTTCCTACCTTTCCATCTGGTTTATATTAGTTTAATATTTAGCATTTATATTCTCTTTATATGTGTATATATACATATAATGCGTAATATATGTATCTGATTGGATGGCTTTGGTAATATATCTTGAAATAATATTTAAATATTTGGGTATTTAGTCAGGACCCAGTCTTGGGCTGCATTTTACAGAACATTGACAATCATTGGGTTCACTCTTTCTAGGTCTCAGGAAACAGATTAATGGGATGTGAGAGGAGCTATAAACTCAGTGCTGCTTACCAGGCAACTATAAGACAGAGCACCTATAGCAGAGAGGAAGACCGATAAGATGTAAAAGTAAAGCCAATGTTTGGGGGAAAGTTCTAAAAATGACAAGAAATGCAATCTAAAGAGTTTTCCAACCAAACTAAGACTGATACATTACAAATGTCTCAGCAAGAGAGGCCTGGAAAAGAGCTGATCAACCCTGAAAGTATGCTTTGCAAACCTGCTATGTCAAGACTCCAGACTACCAAATGAAGGTGCTCTTTAGCAAGTAGACACAATGATGTTGATGATATTAATAAAAATAAAAATAAAAAATAAAAATAATAAAATAAAGGGTTGGGCACATTGTGGCCTTTGGTGTGATTCAGTTTGAAATGAAGACACTGACAAGATATAACATCTTCAGACTTAAAAACTGAAAACAGCTTGTTTTATGGGTTTCCATAAGTATAGTTATGGATAAAACACCATCAAGAAAAGGAATCGGCTGGATGGTCGCATCCAGAGGGTTGCAGTCAATGGCTCAATGTCCAAGTGAAGATCAGTGATGAGTGGTGCCATTGACACAACAGAAGGAAAGGATGTCATCCAGGGGGACCTAGATGAGATGTGGGCCCACATGAAATTTATTAAGTTCAATAAGATTAAGTGCAGGGTGCTGCATGTGGGTCAGGGCAATTGCAGATATGAGTGCAGACTAGGGGATGAGAGCAGGCCTGCAGAGAGGGATTTGAGGGTACTGCTGGATGAAAAATTGGACATAAGTTGGCAGGGCATGCTTGTAGCTCAGAATGACAGTCCAGTATCCTGGGCTGCATCAACAGAGGAGTGGTTAGCAGTTGGAGGGAGGTGATTGTCCCTCTCTTCTCTGGCCTTCTGAGACCCCATCTGGAGTACTGCATCCAGCTCTGTAGGCCCCAGAACAAGAAATACATGGACTTATTAAAGCAGACCTGTCTATAAGAGGGAAATAAAGATGATCAGAGGGCTGGAGCACCTCTCCTATGAAGAAAGACTGAGAGAGCTGGGGTTGTTTAGCCTGGAGAAGAGAGGGCTCTGGGAAGACCTTATTGTGGCCTTTCAATACTTAAAGGGGGTTTATAAGAAAGGAGGAGAGAGACTTTTTACAAAGGACTGTAGTGAAGAGACTAGGGGTAATGCTTTTAAACTGAAAATGTGTAGGTTCAAATTAGATATTAGGAAGAAATTCTTTACTCAGAGAGTGGTGAGGCACATGGACACGTTGCCTGGAGAAGCTGTGGATGCCCAATTCCTGGAAGTGTTCAAGGATAGGTTGCATGGGGTCCTGGGCAACCTGGTTTAGTGGGAAGCATCCCTTCCCACTGCTGGAAGGTTGGAACTGGATGGTCTTTAAGGTCCTCTTCCAACCCAAGCCATCTATGATTCTATGTTTCTATTCTGGGACTAAGTATCTGCATTATGTCATCCTTCTTAAAATAAGATATTTTGTTTGATACAACAACAAATGTTTTCGCAACTCTGACATGTTGATATGAAGAGTACTGTTTTACAGAGGTCTAGGGGGCAAAAAAAATAAAGAAAGAAAGGAGAGAGGGAGAGAGAAGAAAGGAGGGGCAGGGAAATAGGAGACAAAGAGAAAATAACTAAACAGTTAATAACCTTATATACCCATTGGGGTAAACACAGAAACGATAATACAGACTTTTTGAAGGTCTCACTTAATTATATGTAGAAATAAGGGTGTTATCTTCTTTAAATTTACTTCCATTAACATTATTTTTTTGTTTGTTTGTTTTTGTTTTCCTTTTTTACCAATCAAAGATAGAGTATGAGGCAGTTTCTGCTGGGAATCAACAAGTTAAACTGTACAAAAAGCATCCAAATCAGAAGGATCAGAAGGCTGTGATTTGAGAAAAAAAAAAAAAAAAAAAAAAAAAAAAAAAAAAGTTTGAGACAGAGACAATTGTTTTGTCACATAGCAGTACTGAAAAACTGCTTTACATTTCTGTTGCCATGCCTCACACCTGGGCCAATAATTCCTAGAAACAAACTGTAGTAAATTTTATGTAGCTATTGTGAAAGAATAATTATGATTATGCAAGTTAGTTTGAACATATTGAGCGTGCAGAAGTGGCATAAAAATGGCAGGGGAAGTAAGATTCTTCTGTTTTGTTCAGCAATTGCATTGAAACACTGCAGTCTAAAGGACAGAGGCAATTTCTCACATGCATCTTGTTAGTTTACTGTAGATGTTTGGCATAGTGATAACTATCATAATAGTTTATCTATAATACTGCAATAGAATGTAAAAATACCTTCATTAACATGGTGGTAGTGGGGTTATAACAGCTAAGTATCACAAGCTTTCTTTTACTAAAAAAAAAAAAAAAAAAAAAAAAAAAAAAAAAGTGAATTATCAAGTTATCTGTGTTATTAATTGGCTGGTTATTGACAATTTATTTATATATTTTTAAATGGTAATAAGATATATTGAGAGATGTGAAATTTGTTTTACTTCATGCTTGTCTTTAATCCTGTACTGAATCAAACTGCCCTGGTTTACCTCATTATAAAAGAAACCATTTTTAATCCAGTAATGTACATTATAAATGAAAGTAAAATATTCCTAATTGACTTGTTGACATAGGTAAATTCAGTTGAAAACCTGCATAAATGGAGGCTAAGACAGCACTAAGACAGTAATGAATTCCACCCTCAGACTTTACAGGGATTGAATGGGAAGGTAGTATAATTATGAATGCTACAACATTATATGTAAAATGAAGATTAATATTTAGATAAGTCAAGTCACCCAAAGGGAATGAACTGATAATGTAATTAGAACTGACTGTGATATGCATACTACAGACCACAGCTGCAAAAAAACACACCATAACTGCTACCTGGTTATGGGTAAAATAAAAATATTTTTCATCTTGCCATTATAAAAATATTGTGACTCTTTCTCAACTCTGGCCTCATTCAGTGGAAAGCTATCATGTCATTTCCTCTCTGTTGTTCCACGGTAGTAAAATCATTGCAGTTATTATTTAGGGTAAGCAGCTGATTTAGGGAGACTCATGTGGAAAGAGCTGTCTTGCAACTTGCAAATCAGGTTTGTCAGCTAGTAGCAGACAAGCACCTATTATTAGCTCTTACAACAGGCAAGATATGTCTTTTTTCTTTTGCTTTTTCTTTTTTTTTTTTTTCAGAAAGGTGAAGTGAAACTTTTCAGTTTCACTAGAGAATATTCCTGTCACAGTGCTATATGTAGAAGCTACCACTCTATCAACTATCACAGCAAGTGATATTTTGGGGCCACATTGTAACCCAGCTGATGAATAGCTCACAACCTCGACCAAAATACTTTCTGTTAAATAAAGTTACATAAGCACTTAGCACCTAAATTCGGTTTATTCACTGGAGGGGGCAGCATCTCTGGAAAACCTGTAAAGGGTTTAGGAAAGACAGAAACATACCAAGCTGGGTAGAATATATGCACTATTTTGCATGGATATTAATGAGGAATATAAACCCAAGCACGCTTCTAACCTTCAAGTTCTGCTGCTAGGTGGGGGCATTCAGCTACCATTCTTGCTACCCAAGGAAGTCAACTGTGGAGAATATTGTGTCCAGTATTCTTAGCCCACCTTGCAGAAAGAGATGTCATTTCTCCTGGTGTACACTGTTAAACCTATTAATCCTATTAGCTGAAAGCCCTAATTTCCGACACTAATTCAACCTTTAGACGCCAGCTTTGATGCTTTTCACAGATGAGACCTTGCAAATATCAACATTTTGGAGATTATTATTCTGAATTATACTTAGAGACATTACATGTGTGATTCTCCCAATTGTATCACTGCTGCAGCTTTGATACGTGGCTTCAATTTCCTGTGTTACTGAAGGAAGGTGAGGGAGACAAAAGCCTATCCTTCCTCTAACCTGGGGAAACAATTTGCTGCAGTTTAAAAAAAGCATCATGCAGAAGTTGGTGAAAGGACTAACAGAAGGTCGGCCCATATCTGAAGCAAAAGTGGGAAAGCTGGCAATATGGACTAGGGAAACAAATGCGTTCTTTTTGCCTGGACTATTGTGTTGGGTCTGTCTGGGATGGAGTCACCTTTCCCTGCAGTATCCCACACAGTGCTGTGCTCTGCACTTGTAGCTGGAACAGCAGTGGTATCACTCCAGTGTTGTGTCTTGCTGCATAGTGCTGGCACAGCATCAGAACTCCCTCCAAGCCCCCAAGAGCCAGCAGGCTGGGGGTGGGCAATTGATGGGGAGGGGACATCACCAGGGCAGCTGACCTAAACTGACCAAAAGGATATTCCATAGCACCTGATGTCACACTCAGTAATAAAAGGGAGGCTCCTTGGGGGAGGGCAGTCCTCCTGAACAACTGGTACGCATTTTGAAGCCCTGCTTCCCAGGATATGGCCAAACATCGCTCTTTGATGGGAAGTAGAGAATAACTTTTTTCCTTTCTCTCAGTGCTTCCACATGGCCTTGTTGTTTCTTTTGTTTCTTTTTCTCCTCATTCCACTTCCCTTTAATTAAATCATTCTTATCTCAAACCTTGAGCTCTTTGTGTTGTCTTTCTTCCCCTTCCTCTTTGAGCAGGGGAGGAGTGAGAGAGCGGTTGTGGTGGAGCTCGGCTGCCCACTTGAGTAAAACCACCACAACTATGTGCAGCTGATGTGTTATAACTGCAAAGAGATTGCTTTGTGATGCACTTTTCTACAGAGTCTTTTTTTCACTTTTAAGTGAAAAACACTTTCCTGAAAGCTGACTAGTCACAGAAAAAATCCTTCTTTAGCTCTTTTTTTTTTTTTTTTTTTTTTTTTTTTTTTAACTTTTTTTAAATCTCTTTAAATTCCCATAGGAGGTTAAGGGAACCACAACTGTAAATTCAGGGCTAGAGACAGGAATGCACTTCCTCACCTGAGAGAAACTCAGACTTGAACATCTTAGACATGAGCAGAATATGTTAGAGGATCTTGTGAAGGAAAAGCCATAGTAAATGAGCATCGCATGATATATGAAGGTGGTTAAAATCATTACAAGGTGTATTCCCTTTATAAAATAATCTAATGACTATTAATTCATCTACTTTCAAATAGATGCACCATAGTCCTTTTGCATGCTGTGGATAATACTGTTTTAGGAATACACAGCAGCAAACAAATATTTTGAATGTGAAGTTTTATTCTTCAGAGCTTATATAGCAAAGTATATTTTCACCTTCCTTAAGCTTATTTCATGGTTATTTCAACAGCACAGCTGAAAATAACTCTCAATCTTGAAGCTATAACATCACCTTAGCTAAACATAGTGCTTCACCTGTGTAAGAGTAAGGGAAGAAAACTCAAAAATCTATTCAGGATTTTAAGATCGGTTGTTGCTTAGCAACTATGCTGAGGATGGTGGGATTTCTTTCTGACACAGGTCAGTGGCCAGCCATGTCATGGTGGGTGCAAGGGACCCGCAGCACCATTACAATAAATCCCCAACTCCATCAGCACCTTTCAGAGGTCCAGTGGGACATTTTTCATTTTATATTTTATAAATTAGTCTTTGCTATTACCTAAACTATGAGGAATTTGGCCTCTTGTGCCATTCTGGCAGCTACACAGCATGCCTACAGACTCCTTTAAATTGTATTTATTCCATATGAGTTTTCTCTTTTGGTTTCCACATCTATGGTGCTATGCTGCAGTTATTGGGCACATAACGAAAATTCAGGCACTCTTTCTTCTAACATTGGACAAGACCCCTAACTCCAAAATCATTGAGCTAGCACAGCTGTCCACCCACTTTTCCACTTCTTCAGAATCCTAAAGAGAGCTTGTCTGTAAGTGCAGCTTATGACATCCCTTCACTGGTTAAAAATCAAAGCAAGCTATATGCAATGTCCCTGCTTTGCAACATCTTACCAGGAGACTCTCTTCCCAGAAGTATACTGCTTCTCTAAACAACTTTGAACTTTGTGAGTGGACATTAGGGATTCCTCTATGGCTTATTTATCTTTTTTACGAGATGCTCAAATTTAAAAATTTAACTAGATTTTTTTTTTTTTTTTTTTTTTTTTAATAGGAGTGGGAGTGAGGAGGAGGATTTGACTGACAAGTCTTGAGATTCTTTATCCTTCTCTTTTTTTTTTTCTTTTTCTTTTCCTTTTTTTTTTTTCCCCAGATGATGTAGAAATAGATGAGAAAAAAAATTAGATTAAGCTTTTGTTTGAGGGAAAAAAAAAAAAAAAGTGTTTGGATCTTTTCTCCTCTCAACCAATTCAAGATAAGGTTTGGACCCAGAACCACAGAACTACAGCATATATCTTGATTTTCACTTCATATACACTGAAGTTCAAGTTTCAATTTGACCATTTCCTAAGATTATACAAAACCTCAAACCATGTAGTTTAAAATCTTGGCAAAAATAGGCCAAGCTTCAGGGCTTTTTATGAAGATTTCTAAGACATTTAATGGCTCTGTAGAAACCATGATATCTAAGCAGTATTTTATATAACAGAATCTAAGTGTCACAGCTAATAGATGTGTTTCAAAATCTTTTTATTTTTTTCCACAGATATGAGCCATTATCAACATGATTAATGATGTTTTCAGTTTTTACTTCTTCCTCTCCTCTTCTAATCTTTGCTTCTCTATGATTATGTAATAAGCTATGAGATTGTTACAAGCCAGGAGGGCAACTTGTGAACTGACAGATAAAAGTATCCAAATAGATATAAAAAATGTCTCTGTATATATCAGTAAGGAAATCTTCAATTTTATATAAATATTACTGTTTATTTATGATCAATTTCAAAATTTTATCAATAGACAACAAGAAGGGAAAAAAAATATATATTGCCTCTTAAAACTTTTGAAGTTAACTTTGTAATTTTACTTGGAATTTGCAATAAACAACAACAAAAAACAAAATGCAATTTTAACAGCATAGGCCAAAATATTTTTTTTTTCCTTTAATGTATTCTATCACACACAAATGCAAGTTACCTTAACTAAATTATAAAGACATTCAGCAGGTCTTCAGAGGATCTAGCATGAGAAGCAAACATCTCATAGGAAAAAAGAAAATTGCTTTTCTTTTAATGACACTTGCTTCAGACTTGAGAGATCCAGGCTGAGTTCTTGTAACAGCTTTCACTGCAGTGCTGAGACCAGGATTTCAACAGTGTCTAGACAGAGACTGACAGTACTGATCACAGCACTACAAAATCACAGAATGTTGGAGGTGGGAAGGGACCTCTGGAGGTCATCTGGTTCACACAAACACACACAAACACAGGCTCAAGCAGGGACATCTAGATACACTTGCCTGGGAACAAGTCCAAATGTCCTGAGTGGAAGGGGACTCTACAACCTCTCAGTGCAACCTGTGCTGATGGTCAGTCACCCACACAGTAAACAAGTGTTTTCTGATGTTCAGACAGAACCTCTTGTGTTCCAGTTTGTGCCCATTGTCTTTTGTCCTGGCACTGGATGCCACTGAAAAAAGCCTAAATCAGTCCTCTTTGCACTATCCCTTTATGTTACATTTTTATCTGTATACACTGATGAGATCCCCACTGAACCTCCTCTTCTCCAGGCTGAACATGCCCATCTCTCTCTGCCTCTCCTCATAGGAGACATGCTCCAGTCCCTTAATCATTTTCCTGGACTCTCTCCAGTAGCTTCATATCACTCTTGTTAGGGCGAGCCTGGAACTGGGAACAATCCTTCAGGTGCAGCCTCAGCAGTGCTGAGTAGAAGTGGAGGATCACCTCCTTCTACCTGTTGTCAATACTTTGCCTAATGCAGCCCAGGATACCTTTAGCCTGCTTTGCAACAAGGACACACTACTGATTCATCGCCAATACCTCATGTATTTAGATATTAATATCCTGAATGTTTCAGTGGTTATGGGTAAATTGAAATATTTCTTAGTCTTTTGGATCAATGCAGATATTTAACAATATTTAACAAACAGGTGTCAGAATTCCATCAAAATCAATTTAGGCAGGTTTTCACTGCAACAATGTAATCAAACCACATGCCAGTCTATAACAGTCAAATTATCTGCAGTTTGAAGGAAAGCCAGATTTCACAATATTACTGATAGGAACAAACTCAAAAAAATAATCAAATGTTCAAGTGTCTTTTCCTCACTAAACCGTAGTATTAGGCATTCTTGTATAATTTGCTTCTCAGATAGGTTGATGCTTATGTTATCATTAGCTGTGCTGAAGTTCTAATTACACACTGAGTGTGTTTGTAATAAAGCATTTTCTCTCTACTGAGCTGCAGAGCTATCACTCACTAGGTAGTAAATGAAAACATTGCTCACAGTGGGAATTGAAGATATTAGAACATTTTATTTATTTATTTTTGTCCCTCATCTCACCAGGTATAGTTTCTCTCCTGTGCAGATCTTTTTCTTCTCTCACTTTGAATTTGGGCCATGTTTGCTCTTTTCCATTTCTAGTTTATTGGACTTGATTCTCTAATCTGTTTCCAGTTCAGCCACTTTGCCAAGTATTTGTGTATCCCTTTCATACAAATATATGCTCAATTTTACCCACTACTACTTTCCAGTCTAACTCTCCCATTATTTAATTTCATTCTATTTTGCTACTTTTCCACTTCCAAGTTTTGCTCATTACTTGTATTCTGATTCCAGCTGAATGCAGTTAATTTCTCTTCTTTTCTAGTTTAGTCTCATCGACTTGAGAGTAAACTAAAATTGATTATATTTGAAATTGTGAAGGAATGCATCATTCATTATCAGTGAAGTAGAATGGGAAAAGGGAATGAGTAGTGTGGGCTGAACTATTAAATGGGAATCATTCTGGTGGGCTGAATGGATAGAAAAGGGAAGGCAATGTATGGACTGGGAATGGGAGAAAGATTTAATTACAAAAATGAACTAAAGAGAGTAGATAAAAGAAAGGGAGAGATTCAGGGGAACAGAGAGAAATAAGGTAATAAGGAAGAAAAAATAAATACATAAATAAATCAGAACATGAAAACAGACCTCATGGGAAAAATTTGGAAAACACCGAAGAGAAAACTGAACAGATTCAGTTGAAAAAGCTCAAATGTAAATCAACATAAGATTAATGGAAAAATACTGTCATGAAAACAGTTACAGGATTAGATTCTGCTATTTGCTCACAATGCAATTGGTGAAAAAGAAACAGAACTGAATTATTTGTAGAGATATATTGATGTGAGTGCTGAAACTATGCCTGGTGTTTTTTCAGGCACAGTTGTGATGTACTGAGCTCAGGGGGCAACACCCGATCATACTGCCTTCTGCAACAGGGGTCTAAGGGAGCTAGCTTCAACATTTGGCAAAGAGATTTTCCCCTTTTTCTCTGATTGTGAAGTTTCTGTGGTTCCCTATACCCTCATTACCTCAAGTGCAGGTTATTTCAGTGCTTTCTACATGGGCCACACCTTCAAGCCACTTAAAATATGTAGATGGTGTAGAACATGCTAGACCACATCTTTAGCAGCATTTCATGCAGAGTAGTTTGTTTTAACATTTTAAACCATTTTTAAAGTGGTTTGAGTATCAGCATAGAAAAAAAAAAAAAAAAAATCACCTCATTTTGTGTCTCTTCCACGGATGAGGTCACCTGAAGTACTTCAACTAAAAGCACCCTTCATGTTAATGAATAGCACAGAAGCACAGAAGGAGGCTGATGGGAGGGTTTCACTGTGTGAAATCCTTGACTTTGAGTCAATCATTTTGCTGGGATCACTCAAAAACTAGTTCTGAATATATCAAACATAAAATGCCCAGGGAAATAAAGAGGTACAGGAAGACAAGTTAGACAGTGAGGAACTTGTGGGACACAGCTTGTCTGAGAGGGAAAAGGGGAGAGAAATAGACAAAGGTGCAGAGAAGGAAGACAAGGGTGGTATTAGAACATGAAAGGTGTGTTCAATACTGGGTCCTGTTCCAGGCTGTTAATAAAAGGATTCTTGGAAGATACACTGTAGGGGTGGGACCATTTTTTCTATGGTGAATTTGAACTTGCCAGATTATATTTTTTAATTTTGGTACAGCACACTTTTGTATAGTGTTTTATAGGGACCCTGTGTAAACTAAAACAACATTATCTCTCTCCAGGAAATAATAGATATTAATCAGGATATGGTTGGTCACATATAACTAAAACAAGTGTCATAATATATTGGTATTTCTTTTAGGTTACCTTTCTAAACTTTATATTTCCTTCTTGTCAAGAACTAGAAATCACAACAGTTTGCTTTCTGAGACACTGGCTATTGCTCAGTTATTTATTTTTTTTCCCAGAGCCTGCAGGTGGAAGGACTGACTGAAGGTTTTTATTGTTCAGTTAGACCTTTATACATAAGAGCAGGATTCTGCATGCATGATGATAACATGTCAAGCAGTGGCTGTCAATGGAAGGAAGAAGCAAAGGCAGTCCAAGCTTAGGTGATCACCCTTATGACAGAGGAAAGCACAAAGAGGGATCAGACATCTTGTTGATGTCCCTGTGGAATGAAGGCAGAGAAATGTTCTTGACAGTGGCAACCATGGGATTTCTCTCTTTGTCAGCAAAAGGAAAGCACAACTGACAGTCTCAGCCTGGACTACAGCAGCATGAATGGAAATAGCACTGCAGGGTAAATGAGCCATGGGAAGAAGTACAGTCCACAGAGTGGAAAAGTAATTTTTAGAGTTTTAATTTCAAACAAAATAGTACCAGTTAGTGTCCTTTTCTAAAGGAAATGAAGAAACAAAGCAAACAAATAACGACAACAACAACAACAAAACAAAACAAAACAAAACAAAACAAAACAACAAAAAACACACCAAATTATGGCTTTGAAGAAAGGTGGATAAGATATCACATCCCCAAAGTCTCAGTTTTCAGGAAACTGCAGTGAAATATAGATATTTTCAGTTGTATTTGGTTTACATAACTTTGGTCTGATTTTTTTGAGTAAACTTTACTTGTTTTGCAAATCTTCTGCAGAATCACAGAATCATAGAATATCCAAAGCTAGAAGGGACCTACGAGGATCACTGAGTCCAACTCCTGCCTTCATAAAGGACCATGCACAGATCAAACCATATAACTGAGAGCATTGTCCAAATAGTTCTTGAACTGTGACAGGCTTGTTGCCATGACCATTTCCCTGGGAACCTTGTTCCAGCACCCAACCACACAGTCAGTGAAGAACCTTTCCATAACACCCAGCTCCTCCCCTCTCCCAGCTCCTTGCTGCTCCCTCGGGTTCTGTCGCTGTCCCCAGAGAGCAGAGCTCAGTGCCTGCCCCTCTGCTCCCCTTGTGAGGGAGCTGCAGGCCGCCATGAGGCTTCCCCTCAGCCTGCTCTTCTCTGGGGTGAAAAACCAAGGGACCTAAGCTGCTCCTCCTACGTCTTGCCCTCTAGACTCTTTGCCATCTTTGTAGTCCTTTGGATGCTGTCTAATAGTTTTATGTCTTTCTTATATTGTGGCACTCAAAGCTGCACATAGTATTGGCTACACCAGTGCAGAGTAGAGAGGGACAATCACTTCTCTTGATAGGTTAGCAATGCTGTGCTTGATGCATCCAACAATATGGTTGGTCCTTGCACCCCACAATAGTGATTTTCCTTGGTTAACTAGGTGGGTAACCTTGTCATAAAAGGAAATTGAGTTTGTTAAGCAGGACTTTCACCTCGAGAAGCCATGTTGGCTTTCACCAATGACCACATTTAACCTTCAGATGTTTTTCAATAAATCACAGAATAATTTTCTCCATAATTTACCAGGTACTGAAGTGAGACTGATAGGCCTGTAATTACCAGGGTCTTCTTTTTTGCTCTTCTTGAAAATTGGAACATGTTTGCCAGCTTCCATTCAACTGAGACCTCTGTAAATTCTCAAGACTGTTGAAAAACAATTGAGAGGTGTCTTGTGATGAAATCAGCTAGCTCTCTGAGTACCCTTCAATGAAATCCATTGGGCTCTATAGACTTATATGCGGCCAGGTGGAGCAGAAAATCCTGCACAAGTTCAGGGGTGGCTGGGAGTTTAATGTTACTGCAGCCAAGGTCCTCTAACTCAGGTCTCCGTGGGTCCCAGAGCACATAATCAATGTTGAAGACAGGCAAAAGAGGCATTAAACACCTCTGCTTTTTCTATTTCCCTATTAGTGAGCTGACTATCCTATTCAAGTAACATACCAATGTTACCTCTTGCCCTCCTTTTGCTCCTAACATATTTTAAGAAGCCCTTTTTATTGTCCCTCACAGTAGTAGCCAGCTTCAACTCTAACTGAGCTTTGCCCACACATTTTTTCTCCCTGCAATGGCAAACAGAATCTTTGCAGTCTTCCTGTGTCACCTGAACTCTCTTCCAGTGGCCATACACTTTCTTTTTCTGCTTAAGCTCTCAAAGAAGATCCCTGCTCAGCCAAACTGACCTTCCCCACCTGCTTGAATTCTGACATTTTGGAGGTGCCTATTCCTGCACTCTTTAGAAGTAGTACTTAAAAAATGACCAGTACTGATGGACCCCAATGCCTTGAAAAGTGGTTTGCTACTTTCCCTTACTTTCTAGCTCCCTGAGCATCCTGATGCCTGCTCTACCAATACACAGGGTTTAAGTTTTGGTGGCAGTTTTTCTCCTATTACTAAAGATTTTAAACTCAGCTACTTTGTGGTCACTATGGCCTCCAATTGCCACTTTACCCACAAGACCCTCTCTGTTTTCAAGCAACAGATGTAGGAGAGCACCTTTCCTAGTCAGCTTATTTAGTACCTGTACCAAGAA
Source organism: Heteronetta atricapilla (assembly GCA_011075105.1). Taxonomy (NCBI): domain Eukaryota; kingdom Metazoa; phylum Chordata; class Aves; order Anseriformes; family Anatidae; genus Heteronetta; species Heteronetta atricapilla. The sequence continues at coordinate 68,131,728 of CM021733.1, forward strand.
GTAATCATCAAGATGTTTTAGAAATCTCCTGAAACCTGTTTGAATCCACTATGTGATATTCCCAGTAAATGTCTGGCAAGTTGAAGTCATCCATAAGGACAAGGGCAGCTAATCTAGAGGTATCTCTTGGATTATTAAAGAATAATTCATCAGTGCCATCATCCTGTCAGTAAGAAAGATTTTTAACTCCTTATTTATACATTCATTTACAATCGCTTAGTGCCAGCATCAGCTGCAACATCAATATTTCTCATATTGTTAGATAAATATTAGCTGCTGTGACCATCATAATACTAGCAGGACTCCAACTATTTGCTTTCTTCTATCAAAGAAACAAATTAATCTAGGTAAAGAGGGATTTTGTTAAAATAAATATTTGGCATTTAAGATTTATAATTTATTAGAATAAGTACTGTAGATGTCTCAGGTGGGAAAAAAAATCTTTGCAAATATTAGAAATATTAGTATAAATAATAATACAAGCCGCAGCTCACATCTCCCCTGGCGAGTCACAATTTTATTCAGAAATTGATGTCATTCCAAAAAGAAATTCTAGTTTGAAAAATATTTTTTTCCTCAAGGATAAAGAGATTAAGACACTCATTTGGGTGAGGCACAGTTGGCTTTTCACTCCTTCTCTGCTATTTGTCCCGTATATCTCATTCCCTGGTGGTCTATTTGCCAACCAAAGAAGGCTTGTATCCTCTTAACTCAGAAAGCTCTTCCAAGGGTAATTACAGAGTGAGAACTGATCCTCTTTGGTGGCTGCTGGGGCTATACAAGCACTTGGGAAGTTAATACCATTGAAAGCCATTATGTATTTATTAGATTTCCATCATTTTAGTTAGATTTATGAGCTCTTGTTAATGATTCAACATGTTAAGATACATAGCAAGAATCCTCTCACCACCAGGTTCTACTTGGGACTCATAACATATGCCAGAATACTTAGTTGTTCTTCTGAGTTAGATTTTATAAAATGTGAACTCTTTTGAGAATATTGAGCAATCAGAAAAGCCTAAAAGAGGAGGAACAATAGCGAACACATTTTGACTTGGTCTACAAGGACAATACCATCATAATTAAACTGCTGTCATTAATAATATTACACAAAAAATGTTTGTTTTCCGATTCTGTTAAGGTATATTCCCTAGACGAAGGAAGCCTGAAAGTATATTAATGTATTGCAAAAGTAAAAAGAAAAAAATATATAGTTTTAAGGAAATTTCTTAATTTAGTTTGCATTTCTGGTCAAGATTCAGTCAGAATCTCTGTATCTCCATATCTCCATTATTATTTGCTCTCTTTTGTCTAGTGTTCTTGATCTTCTTGATATATATATTTTTTTTTCCCAGTTACATGACCCTCTTTTTCAGTCAGTACATGGACTTGTGCACCTAATGACCATAAGGCATTGTTCTGCAGTGTTCCATTTTTATTATTGCTTTGTAGCTTAAAATGTAGTCTTATGCTGACTATTATTTCAACCCTGCTCCATCTACAGCATTGTACATTTCCTTGTGGAATTTTCTATAACACTCGTCACTACAATTGTTTCACAGCTGTTAATTAATTTTCACAACACCTCTGTGACATGAAGGCAACCTGTTAGCTATGTTTATTAAGATAAATGATAAAAACTAGCTATAAGTATGCAGAGAGTTTTAAACACTATAATTCCTGTTACAGACAATACATCAATCAGAAACTATGGGGAAAGAGAAAACAAAATGAAAAATTATGTAACCATTCATGACAAACAAATGTGATTTCTTGCTCAGTTCTTATTTGTTTTCTGTACAGCTAGTGTATCAGAAATTACTGTTACAATCACTGATGCAAATTCCCCTGCTACTGCAGGGAGATACTTCACAAAGACTAAATAGAAGTCCAAAAAATACTTATTCAGTATTCAAGCTCTGGAATAAGTTCAGCTCATGTGTGGTCCATCAGGCTTTTAAATCCCTCTACAACTTGTTTCTGGTAGTTCCTACAATGGGAAGTCCTGGTCCCATTGCTGAAATCATGAATACACATTATCATGATGGGATGTAGGAAATGAGACACTGCAAGCTCATCTCCGAGATTTGTTGACTCCTTTGTGTCCCCAATCTCCCAAACAAGTCTGAACAAATAAACTTAAATCACAGACCACATTTCTCCCCTTTATCTCTCTATTTTATAAGTGTTAGTAGCAAAAACTAAGCTTCACTACAGTATATTAAAGCAAACTACCCTGCACTCCACTGACACACAAGGGAATGGTGTTTCATCAGTGCAAGGCAGGAAGGCTACCTGAATTGTGTACTTGGTGAAGTGAATGAAGATGTGGACTAAATTTTGTGGACTGAATTTTGCAACTCACTTCCAATTAGTATCATTTTACATCAATAGTAAGCCTAACTGTATGCATTTTTTTTTTTTGCTCTCAATAAAGTCCATTCAAATATTACCGTTTCCAAGAATAAAACCCTAGGCATTTCAAAATTTTCAGTATATATAAAAACAAATCAGAACAAACCAACCAACAACAAAAAAAGCCTCTAAAACAAAGCTGATTCTTTGTGAATGTTGCCTTTGCCAGTCAAATTCCATTAAATTGGATGGTGTGGATTGCTGACAAATAAGATTATATGATTATAAAAGAAAACTGTTATATACATATATATGTGTGTGTATATATACGTATATATATAATGTATATATATATACATTATGCATATATATAATGTATATTATATAAAATTATATATATATATTTTTTTTTCTTTACTTCATATGAAAAACTACTGCCAGCACCTGGGCCTTCCTCTTCAGCATTCATTCCCATTAGATGAACTTGAAGCAAGATTGAGATCCTGCATGAAATTTGCTACAATGTTATATTAGGCCACAAGAAACCACATTAGTTTCAAGGGTGAAAGGATAAAATGCCTGTTGTTACTGAATAACACCAAACAGTACACAGTGAAAGCAAGAATTTAAGATGTAAAAAGCAGCAACACAAGATAAAAAAATAAAATTAAATTACTTGTAAGCATCCTCATTCATTGCATCAAGTGCACGTTCAGGTATACTTCCTGCCATGGAAAAAAAAAAAAAAAAAAAGAGTTCCAGCAAATGTGTTAGGAGATCAATATGTTTCCCAACAATGCCCTGCACAGCCACCCAACCTTAAACTTAAAGAATGTCAATTGAAATGCTGAATAGCCTCTCTGCCTTCAAAAATTCAATGGCTGCTCAAAATCCTGAATGCTTTCTATAAAAGTTGCATTTAGCCTTTAGGCTACAAAAGAAAAGATGGAAAACATGGGAAACCATGATGTATTTTATAAGAAGATTCAGCTAAACTGTCCAAAAGCAAAAATATTTAACCTTACAGCAAGCTGATATTCTGTTTTAATTCATAGATGTATTTACTTTATTTTCAGATTACTATTTATTCTTTTGCTCCTGGACTATTCTGTGCAGACACAGTGAAGTCAAGGCTTCTGCAATGCCCTGGTACTCAGTGAGTTTCCCTGACTCACAGCAGTCTGAAGATGTGCTGCATTCCTTTTATCATTCTCTGCATGCAAGGAGGAAGAAGCACTTTGTTTTAAGATTGCTTGGCAAAGTACAAAAATCAAATTTTTTTTTTTTTTTTTTTTTTTTTTTTTTAGAAACAAACAGATGACAAGACTCACCAACAAAAAGCCTTCTATTATTATTATTATATTTTTTCCTCTATTATATTTAAATGCCCAGGGGTTAAGAACACAGTTCTTTTGTAGTCCTTTGTAGGGCGTAGCAGATGCTTTGCTGACTGACTTTACACTTTGTTTAATGCATAAGTTGCCCATGACTTTTTATTCTAAATTCCAAGAACGATTCCTCCACAGCAGAGGAAATGTTGTTTTTTTTTTTGTTGGTGGTGGTAGTGTGTGTGTGTGTGTGTGTTATTTCATTTTTTAACATTCCTAGTTCTGCATTAAAGCATACCACACCTACCATGCAGGCAGTGGTAAAGAGAAAAACAGAAAAGGTTACTGCTGCTGCTGTGACAGTAAGTACAGGTTCAGTCAAAGAGGATAAGTGGATTTAATCAATTTGAAAGTGTTTTGTGAGTGCTCTTGTCTCTAGCATATCAGAAAAGTGGACAAATCCCTAAACTCTGCACTCTGTGGTCCCACAATTAGGCACTGAAAATTCAACTAGCATTTAAGGCAAGTGGCTATTTGAACACAGCTAGCCTATGTCTATTATGTACAGTAATATAAGTGGCTAGCAATTGAAAAGAGTGGAAGCAAACAGGAAATGACTGACAGTTGTGGGGGAAAAAAAAAAAAAAAGAAAAAAAGAAAAAAAGAAAAAAAAAGTGCATTCTCCCTTTTTTCAGGAAGTAAAACTCAATAATCATTGCAATCAAAATTATAACACTATATTTGCCTTCTATGTTAGTTACTAACAAGAAGACAGTGGTTTGGGCACTAGGTCAGAAAGTTCTCTAAATTCTTCTGGCTGTTAAACTCTAAATATTGTACCTTTTCAACATAGATGAGCACAAGCTAATTTAGCACAGCTTTTAAGGTCTTTCACAGCACCATGCTATCACTTTCCTTTGTTCTGACTGAAAGCTTTGTCATTCCCATTCTCTTTGGGGAATTGTTTGTGCCACCCATCCCATTTAATAGCTCCTTGTTAACATGAATCTACTCTGTTTTCTATCTGCTAGTCTGAATTCAGAGCTCGGGGTAAATGTCACTGAACTGCAAAGATGTTTTGAAATCAAGGCAGTCTACATTACTCTGTAGTACACCAAGAGCTCTTAGAAAGAGTTAAACACACTGATGTCCCTGTAAATCCAAGGAGACTTGTGAATGTTTTGCATTAGAACTTTTGGTAAATTTGTTTCTCTCTGGTAACACAGAAGCAATTGAAGACCATTAGCTTTCATCCACATGCCTTTACTGGTGACCATTATCTTCATACTATTCGCATCATTATAGTAGCATAACCTGATAATTTGTCATGACATGAGATTTTCCTTTCTTTTTAAATGTCCCTAGCTAAAGTTCTGTTTATATTGATACCCAGGAGAACTAGCTCCAGTGAAAGGATCTCATTTTACAAAAAGCTTTTATTTCAAATATTAAATACATTAAATGCAATAATGTTGTTCAATATAGATAAGCTTTTATCCGTGACAGTCCAAGCAGTGTTCAAACAGGTAAGTATTGGGGCTACCCCTGAGGAAAACCAAAAATGCCAAAATATTTCCTTTACTAAATAACATTAATTACTGAGAAATCAGGAAATACAAGTAGAGAAGCTGAAGGGAAAGGTGATACTTTTTGCCAGGGAATTTAAAGATGTCCCTTGTAGATTCAGAACCTTAATTCTCCTTGGGTAGCCAACAATCAAGCAAAGATTGAACTTTGCTTTCAGATCAGTTATCTGTTTATGTGACAAAACAACAAACATTTAAGAAAACCCATACCCAGTTAATGCTCAGAATCTGACACTCTTGTACAGTGCAGAAAAAATATCTGGAAATACGGAGAGTGACACACAGAAACAAAATTTCCTCATTGTGCAAACAGGTGGCATTTCAATACTTGCACAAATATTGAGTAGAGTGTAATTTTGCATATATTTCCTGTCTGCCTCGTTTATGAGTGAATACATATATCACATCTTTTAAATGTAAACTACAGTGTCAGGAGTGGTGATGTATTTTATTCTATTCATGTTTAAGTGTGACTTTTTTATTTTACTAATAACTCAATGCAAGACTTGCATAGAACATACCCCTTGTTTCATGAAGAAAACTGTATTCTATTTCAATACAGATAAAAGATGCCATGTGCAGTATTGTACAGTGATATCTCTGTGACATGGTTATCTAGTAATCTACATTATTCTCAGATATCTCTTTGTGGAAAAGAAATTACAGTTACTATACAAAGCTATAAAGAACGCAGTGAGGGTTCACATCTGTTGTGTTAGCTAGTACCACTCAAGTGACAAAAATGCTGCACCAAAATTCCCATATGTAACTATAAAACAGAGCTCACAAAGACTTTTTTTTTTTTTTTTTTTTTTTTTCTAATTACTAAAAAGAAATGTAATAGATACAGGAGAAAATGTGCTTCATTATATTAAAAAATACCTTAGAGAAAAATCACATAAATAGCAACAGCACTTGGTGAATACCCTTTTAGGTGAACTTGGTGAAAACCCTTTTTGGAGCTATCTTGTAGCTCTGAATGAACCCTACCGCTTGCTTGCCACCTCTGGAGAACAGGTATATCTTAAACACTCTAGTTATCTGTCCTTAAGAGAGAGCGTAATTATTTGTATGGTAACATCCAGTCACATAAGACTATATTTTCCTTTCTCACTTTCAATAACAAAAACAGAGAGTAGGAAGAAACTAAGTAAACCAAAAAATGTTGCTGTCTTTAGTTTCATTAAAAAAAAAAAAAAAGTCAATTTCCTTTCCCTGCTTCACTGCACAAACTAGTGATTCTTTATCCTGTGTATTTCTAGCAGGAGAAACATGCTTCTTGGGAAAAGTGTAACCTGTTCTTCTCTCTTCCACTTTCTAATGCATGACACAAATGCCTTCAGAAAACCAGACTTATAGAACATCTAGTTTTCTTCTTCAGGCTTCCTTCCCCAAGTTGTCTTCCTGACTTCCTTTTTTATCCTTTTTTTTTTTTTTTTTTTTCCTTTTTTTTTTTTTCTCTTTTTTTTTTTTTTTTCCTCTGATTAACTTTGCAAATAAATGAGAGGATGTGGTTCCAGACCATTACTGGTAGGCACAGTGTTTATAGACATAGTGATGTACTACTACCTTTACTCCATCCATCAGAGTGTAAACTAATGCAAAAACAAATGGATATGGGGAAAAAAAAAATAAAAATAAAAAAAAGGCCCAAACTAGGTAATGAACATTCCTGTAAGTAGTGTGAGAACCAACATAAATCTATGTTTTCTGTCTAAAATAATCCATCTCTATAGATCCTTTAATGTAATTTTCTCTAACTAAGATTCAATTTCCAAACCCAGCAAAGCACAACTTTATTTGATGTTATTAGATCTTGTTCCTTCCTTCACAGACTCAAGGTACTTAATTTACACCCAATGAATATATATTTTAACCTTCTAAACTTGTCAACCCCAACTGCAATCTAGACAGTAGACAAATCGGGTGAGATCTGTTTTGCTGTATATTGTACATAGATCAGACTTGGAGATGACAGAGAAAATTAAACACAAGTCCTCCCTGTAATATAAAATCCCGAAGCTTGGTTACTCAGCAACTGTATCTGTGAGTTTATTCCATCAATGGGTAGCTACTTGTAAGATTTTATTCAGAACTTGTTTTCACTTTCTAATTCTAGATAAGTAACATCTATTCACACCAGTAAAGGTTTTTTTATGAACAAGGGCTGCACAAAAACATTTGATACAGTAAGAATCCATACAGTTCCCAAGACAAAAAGTAAATTCATGCCAGTTCTCTGGCACTATGTCATGGAGCCACACTGGGACACCGAGCATGGACCTTGGTGGGCTGAAAGGAGACAGAGGATACCAAACATCTGCAGCACTGCTCAGCAGCCAGGAATTAGAAAGGAGAAAGAAAATAATAGGTATATGGACAGTTTGTACCACATCTAGCTAGAAATAAAACAATTTGGCACAGAAAAAATACTGTTGACACTGCTAAAAAGTAATGTCAGATCTCAACAGACTCAGAAAATCAGACAGGATGGGCAGGCTAACAGTGAAGACTAGAATGATAGGAAATGCTGTAAGTACTCTATCAGATGAAAACCACTGTGAAAGAAAAGGAACTCCAAGTTATTTTTCAGAAGTCCATGAGTCACCAATAACACAGTGATAAAAAAATATGGATATCAGAAAACCCAGAGATTTGGCTTAGAATATTGTAAATAATTCTGGTTAACAGTGCTTGAGAAGATATCCTTCAACTGCAACAGGGTGCAATAAAAGTGCAAGTTGAATGAGATAAAAGGAACCATGCTAAAGCTGCCTACAAGACTGTCTAATTTTGGCGAGCTCAGAAAAAGTCAAACTGACAGGATAGTCCAGGATAGTCTTCACTTTAAATGTGTCAAAGGTGAATACCAAACAAAAGAACCTCTGCTAAAAATAAAAAAAAAAATAAATAAAAAAAAAAATCACAGGAAAGCCATCTATAGATATATTTAAGTAGACTCGCATAAAAAGATTTCTAATCATCACAAGAATGAACCCTTAAGGACTCCCTTCCAGTAGCATAGAAGAGGAAGAAAACTCCTACATGCTCCTAGGTGATTTGATGTTTTGGGTTTACATGGCATAGTTATGTTAGCAGTGGGTTTTAGGTCTGGTCTCTATGAGAAGAATCCAGAAGCTGCCCCATTTTAGATAGGACCTAGTTTCAGCTGGCACTAAAGGGACCCACTGCTGGCCAGAGCCAATCCAGTGAGTGATGTTCTTTGTGCCGCTGGGAGAGCAGACTTAAAGGAAAAAAAACTGCTGTGCAACAGCAGCTGGGAGAACAAGGAGTGAAAAAAAACAACTTTGCAGACCCCAAGGTGACTGCAGAAGGAAGGCAGGAGGTGCTCCAGGCACACAGCAGCAGTTCCCCTGTGGCCTGTGGAGAGGCCCCTGGTGGAGCAGGCTGTTCCCATGCAGCCCATGGGTCTGACATGGAGCAGATCTCCACGCTGCAGCCCATGGAGAGCCCCCGCAGGAGCAGGCCCCGGGCCGGAGCTGCAGCCCGTGGAGAGGAGCCCACGCAGGTGCAGGGGGTCTGGGGGGAGCTGCCGCCCATGGGGGACCTGTGCTGGAGCAGTTGGCTCCTGGGGGATGGATGGACCCCGTGGTATGGAGCCATGTGGGAGCCGATGTTGAAGAGCTGCTGCCTGTGGGCAGCCCCTGCAGGCTCAGTTCAGGAAGGACGGCATCCCATGGGAGGGACCCCGCATGGAGCAGGGGTAGAGAGTGACCTGAAGTAGTGGTGGAGACAAAGCGTTAGGGACTGACTACAGCCCCCATTCCCCTGCGCTGCTTAGGGGGAGGAGGTGGAAAAGGGTGGATGAGGAGAAGGTGTTTTCAGGTTGTTTTTAGTTTCTCACTGTTCTTGTTTGTTTGTAATAAGTCATAAATTACATTAATCTCTCTATGCTGAGTCTGTTTTGCCTATGATGATAATTGTTGAGTGATCTCATTTTCCTTATCTCAGCCCTTGAGCCCTTTTCATCGTATTTTCTCCCCTTTCTCTTTGAGGGGTGGGGAGTGAGAGAGTGGTTGTGCTGGAGTTCAGCTGCTCAGCTGAGTAAAATCAGAACACTTGATAAGCTTGCCACTTAAAAAGCTTGCATTTGAAAATGAACTCAATGACCATGAAAATAGTTTGCAGTCCTGTGTGTCATGCCTAAAGGTTCTGTAGGGTCATTTTCAAATTCCTAGAACTTCAGATTATTGTTTATCTGTAAAAACAGGAGAAAAAGAAAAAAAAAAAAGAGAAAGAAAGAAAGAAAGAAAGAAAGAAAGAAAGAAAGAAAGAAAGAAAGAAGAAAGAAGAAAAGAAAAAAGAAAAGAAAAAAGAAATAAATCTTTTCCTACCAACTAGAAAAAAGTATCCAGTTTAATTTATTGCAATCCAAAGCGAGTAAAATGAAAACAAAGTCAATCTGAGGGACCCAAACATGAAAGGAATAAGTACTTTTTTCCTTGAAATCATGTGAAAGTATCAATGTGAAGTATTACAACAGACACTGAGGATAATACATTTCTAATTACTCTCTTTGTTAAAATAAAATAAAATGAAAGGGAATACAAAGACTGAACAAAGAGAAGAAGTGAGAAATACTCTTCTTTAAATGTGTATTTCCTGTGGAAGAAAAGTCAGTAAGGACTCTTGACAGAGTATTGGGAAAAACACCTACATGGTATGCTTTGTCAATAAAACTGATAAGCTGAATTTGAAGCTTCTTATACCAGCACTTTTATAAACCTTTCATTCAGCAGAGCAGTACATTAGAAATAATTCTACACCCCCCCCACCCAACAAATAAAATAAAAATCATTTGGGGAGTTTGTTAGTTAAAAGAAGAGTCTTGTCCAAAATCAGAGTACATCAGAGCAAACAACCTCAGTCTTGATATAATTTTACTAAATATAGGAAACATTAAACCTCTTTAGAAGCCCATGAGCACTGATTAGTTTTAACTGCTTTTTTTTTTCCACCCTGCAAAAATAACAAGCCTCGGGTGAGTGATATAACTAAACCTAAATTGAACTTTGTGCACAGAGATAGAAAAGGCATTTGAACCATATCAGATAGCCTTGGATCTGAATTCACCTGTAGTGAAAAGTGAATGGAACAGCTTATTACTGTAATGAACTTTAGACAGAATATTTGATATCTAAAGTTTTTTTTTCCTATATATCATTGAAATTTCACCAAACTCTGATGACGCCATATCATGCAGTGATTAACATCTGAAGAAATCTTTTGAAAACATTTTTTCTTCAAATTTTTGGATTTTCATGATTCAAACTCTAACAGAAATATCTAAAAATACTTTTAATGCCAGCTACAAACAATTATTTAAAAAAAATAAAAATCACTGAAGTTCTGTTCCAAAGTCTCAGAAGTCAGTGGGAGTCTACGAATTGAACAGAGCAAATGTCAAAACAGGCTTAAGCATTGTAAGTTAGCAATAGCCAGCTTCCTGGCTGTCCAAGCCACTAATTTTATTTCAGTATTAATGATGGATCTTTACATGCTGAAGTCCTTTTCTTACCACATAAAAGGCCTGGCTCACTACAGGAATGATAGTGTTACACACCCCCAGGGCCTTCTATATTGTCCTTGGGAAAAGAAGAGGTCCTTTGGTCCAGTTAATTGTTCTGCCAGGCCCATACTCCCTGTAATATGTAAAGTAACTTGCTCATTTATTAGTTCATCTGTCTGCATGTTTAGATCTAGAATTTTAATTACTTTCCTAAGATGTATTCAGGATCACATTTGCCATACAAATGCTCCTTTAGAGAGCAAATCTTGACAGCACAACTATTCTATGACACAGTATATGAAAATTACCATTATTTCAGCAGTACAATGTAATAATGTAGTAATTGAGTAAACCAAGTGTCCTGATAGAAAACAGAACAGCATATTATCCTATTAGATCTTACCACAATCACCTTACTTTAAAATCCTCTTAATTTCACCAGCAAATTTTCAGCTCAATGGGCCTTCAACCTCTTGTACCTAACAGACACACAGTGAGTTTTCATACTTGGATCCTGTCTTCTGCTAGGAAACATCCACACCTTTGCTCTGCCAAACAGTAGGATCTGAGTAGGCAAGAAAGGGCATCCTACTGCTTATACTGCTGTCAGGTCTTCTCTCCAACACAGAGAGCCATGCTGGCTCAGAGGCATTAAGATCCTACAGATGTAGGAAAGATTAAGTATCTATCCAAGCCTAAACTACAAGGGAAGTTAGCACTACTAATTATATTTGAGGTGTGCTGTGAGGGGAGTGCAGGGCACCTTTCACTGAAGATGAGTTTAGGTCCCTGAAATCTGGAGAGAAAAAATAAAACAACAAACATTTTTGTTGTTGTTTGTTTGTTTTATGTTTTAAAAATTACAATACAGAAGGTGTGACATCTTTGGTTGTTCAAACTGCACAAGCCTGAAAAGTGGTTAAATAAGACAACCAAAAGTCTGAGGGAGGATGACTACAAAAATGGCCTATTAAAAAGTAACTGACAACAAAACCAATTAGATCATGATTTGCTAGTTACAAATTTGCTACAAACTACAAAACTTTTTTAGTTACAAATGTGTTTAAACAAGAGTAAAAACACAGATATATTAATTTTCAAAACCATCTCTCTCAAAATGTATCCAGCTTTGAAAACCTGAAGAACACCTTTTATATTGAAAAATACTGCCAGCCATACATGTCTGGTATAAAATTATTCCTGTGAATTAAAAAACAAACAAACAAACAAACAAACAAAAATATAACTTTATTTTACTTGTTGCACGGCATATTAAGGATATATTTTGGAATATCATCTTTGTGATGAGATTAGTTCACTAGATCATCTTTGTGTAATAATACACACGGTGTACATCCTTGAAATATAAATCAATTATTTTCAATCTAATATTAGCCAGAAGCTGTACTTCTAATTAACAAATGAACAAGAGGATCCCTCTATTACTGCTCATTAAAGAGTTCATTGCAAATGTTTAAAATTGAGATAAACCATCACTACAGCATTGCTACAGGAATAAGGCAGCAGATTTCCATATGGCCATGATTATTCAAACTTTCATGAACTGGAGATTTCTACTGGCTCCAGCCCTCCATCTGGTCTCATAGAAGCTTATTAATATTTGAATAGAATGATATAATGTTGCAGCTGCAATGGCATCACAGACTAATTCATTAATCCTGTTCACACAGATATTTTCTGTAATAGTGGAACAATTAGTGGAATTGGTACAATGGTGGGCAGAGTTTTAGTCAACTAGTTACAGAAGACAACGTAAACAAGATAAATCAGTGAAAGTAATTTAAGTGTGACAATGGTGAATACATCATGAATAGAAAATAAGCTGTTTCAAGTGGGAATTATGGTAACTTTTTTTTTTTCCCTCACCAAGAGCTCCTATTTCTTTCATAAAAACACAGCAAAGCTGTGGAAATAGGAAAAAAAATATAAGTATACTCAGCTACTCGTAAGTTTTCAAAAAAGGCACAACCAATGGAGCAACAAAGATTTACTGGAAGAGATACAGAGATGGTATGCTTTATGTCTTTATAGGCAATACACCAAAACTATTACAAAGGTCTAGTAAGAAGTACTAGCTGGAATCTCAGTATATATTATCTGACCATCAAATAAAGATGTGGGCCACTACATAATGGGTGCAATACAATGCCAGTTAAAGCTTTGTCTTACCATAAAAAAAAGTCTGTGTTCACAGTGCAGAATAATACAATTCTTAGTAAAGGATTGAATTAATGTTCAAAAGAACATGCATATATTTGCCAAAATATGTGTGCTCGTTGGTCTCAAACATTTCCTTCCCCAGCAATGGCTCTAAGGACTGGTGTGATGAGAGAGTGGAAAAACAGGCACATGAGATAAATAAATAGTCTATGGCAGCAACATAGAGGGATAGTTCCAACTTTGCTAACATCAATTTGTTTTTATACTTCAGGATCCAGGTCAAACCCAGACTCCTTTTGCTTCCTCTAATTGCTCAGATGCCTGACACGACTCCACACATAGAGCACAGTATTTTTTATCCTCACACAGTATCAGTGGACTCTACCTAAAAGCTTCACACAGTATGGTAGGATACTTGTTCCCATCACTTGATGATTTGTGCCATTGCATTTGTGTTTTCTGTAATACAACACAATAAAGCTGGTAATCAAAGCATTAAAGCTGTGAAGAGACATCTTTAGTACATACATCCATACTAAATAACAATGGCTGTTATTTTACACGATATAGCCCATACCTCCCTTCTGTAGACTGGCAGCATTGTGCTTGTTACAAGAATTGTGCTAACTGACTTTCTGACAAAACAGCTACTAACAATTTGAAATGCCATTGGTCATATAAAATAAAATAAAAATGGTAGCGCACATTCAATGAAATAGAGATGAATATTAACTTTGATATACAGATACCTTGAAAAATACAAATAAAGCAGACTTACATTTGAATAAATCACAATTCCTTGAATTATTAATCTGTTACCTTTACTTTCTCCTAATTTAATGTAAAAGTGCATACGACAAAACAATACGCTCAATGACTTTACAACCAAAATGGCCCAAGACCATTCTATCTTGTTCCCAAGTGATCGTCATGTGTATTTTTTTATTGCAGTAATGACAGCACTTACATGACTTTCTACTTATTTTATAAATGCAATGTTGTAAACAAGCTTCCTTTAGGCATGAAAAATATCACATACAGAGAATTTGGAGCTTTTGTGCTCGTGTGGATAAAAGTGTGACTGCTGCCTTCCTCCCTATGTCCTTGACCCAAATTTCCCTTAGATTTCTCAGAAAGCAGCTTCTACCTTCTTCAGTTTAGCAGTGGGAAGCATCCTGGCAGCACTTCCTTTCCTTTCTCGTGGTTGTGGTGCCTGATGAAAAGTAATTTGAGGGTAAGGAAGACTATTGTTAGCGTAAGTCCTCTGCTCCTCTGAGATGATCAATAGGGAAGCTCACTTGATTAACCCTGCTTATCTTTACTGAGAATGTACAAGCTAAAGATTTGAAAGGCTTGGAACCCCCAGTTATGGATAATGAAATGCCCCTTAAAAACTTTAAGTTCCTGACCCAACACATTTATGTGCTGAAAGTCCTCAAATAAAAGTGGCTAAAAATGTGGGATTTAAAAAAATTAATTAATTTATTTTTTTATTAGAAATTCCAAGATCCTGACAGAAAATACTAATGTGTGTTAATAATGAAGGCAAATATAGCCATAGCCAGCTGCCACATATGCTTATTACATAACGCACAGTTACACTATAGGGAAAAAAAAAAAAAAAAAGAATGTTTTACTTCAGTAAGAGTATTTACTTTTGATGTATACATTTAAAATTCAAAATAATTTGATATTATGACTTGTGCAAGTTTCACATGGCCCAAAGTCATGCAATATACACCAAAATGATAAAGCAGTTTGGTGTCAATATTTCCTTAAGTACAGACAAATTGCAACATTACTAGCTGATGTGGTACCAGCATACCCCAACATCCACAGCTTTCTCACAGTCGTCCTGTGCTAACATCCTCTGCTTAGTACCCATTTGCTTTCTGGTGCATCACATATCAGTTCTAGGCTTCTTCATGGTAAGGATGTGTTTGTGCTTTGCTGACAAAAGATCAATTCCCATACCAACATCAGATGATTTTGCTTATATCCAACTTAGCTCCATTTTAATCCAGCCTCATTTGCAATTCCATACAGCATCTCAAAGAGAAAAATCTGGGATTCATCTTCAAAGTTGAAACCCTTTGGGCCAGGCTTTCCTTTACCACTAGATGCAATTACAGCCAATGTTCAATTATTGTGAACTGGTATAGCTCTCTAATGTAAAAAAGGTGGGTGATGTAGGTACTTGGGTATCACACTGCAGAAATACATGAATGACTCAGGCTGGCACTGAGCTAGATTAGTAAACCTAGCCAAAAACAAGCAGGAACCTGTCCAGGCATTTGCAAGTCTGCACTAAGTCCTAGCTCATGTGATTTTCGCTTAGATGTAAGACAATATCTAAGCTTCTTTGCTATATTAATGTCAATCTGTGGGTAGCTGAGAACTGCCCAACAGTTAAACTGTACTGAAGTGTGGTGATGTTACTAAAAATCCTACTTAATTCCTGACACCTTTTCAAATGTTTGCATTTTAATTTTCTCTTGGTAAAATTCCCACCAGTAGAAATTTTGTATCTAAGAAACCATTCCAGGAGAAAAGACTGTCCCTAATAACAATGCTACAATTATTTAATATAAACCATGTGTATCAGAATTTGGAGTCTTAAAGGAAAGCTTTTTCAGCCCACATAAAATAGGGATTTACCTGAGAGATTCATGTTAAGCAGCATAAAGGTTTTTAAAATTAAAAATATAATCAGGGTTGAAACCAATAAAAGAAATTTTATGAAAAAATATAAGCCTGTAAAGTCTTGTAATGAGAATAAGAAGTATCTTTCCAAGACTGATTCTAGCACCAACAGTATAAAATATACTCTCAAGTCTAACACGATCACATATTAAAGCTAACCCTACCCTTTATGATGATACTTCATGAACAGGAGAACTGTAAATGAGCTATCTTTTTCTCACCTCTTAAGTGAAGGAAAAACATTATGACAGCTAAAAAACAATATTTAATACATGATGGCCAAACTGTTAGAATCAAAAAGCTCATGAAAAAATACAATATACAGCTTTCTACAATAAACTGTAACTAAGATTATTCTAAAGCTCATTTAAACATATTATTTGACTACATAAAATTCGACTCGCTATTTTTAATACCTTTTAAACAAATACTACTATATTTATAAGCTGAATGGTCAAAAGGTATCTGATAACTTGGCAGGGATATTGTAGGCTTTGGGAGACAACAAATGAGCATGCTTCATCCTCTCAAGAAAAAGAAATAAAGTTGCAAGTTTACTTTAGACAATAAGATGTCCTGCTACTAATTTCTTTAGACACTGAGGTGAATTTCTGATCTCCTTCTATGACAGAGTGACGCGCTGGGTGGATGAGGGAAAGGCTGTGGATGTGGTCTACCTTGACTTCAGCAAGGCTTTTGACACCGTCTCCCACAGCATTCTCCTCAAGAAACTGGCTGCTCTTGGCTTGGACTGGCACACGCTTCGTTGGGTTAGAAACTGGCTGGATAGCCGGGCCCAAAGAGTCGTGGTGAATGGAACCAAGTCCAGTTGGAGGCCAGTCACTAGTGGCGTCCCCCAGGGCTCGGTGCTGGGGCCGGTCCTCTTTAATATCTTCATCGATGATCTGGACGAGGGCATCGAGTGCACCCTCAGTAAGTTCGCAGATGACACCAAGTTAGGTGCGTGTGTCGATCTGCTTGAGGGTAGGAAGGCTCTGCAGGAGGATCTGGATAGGCTGCACCGATGGGCTGAGGTCAACTGCATGAAGTTTAACAAGGCCAAGTGTCGGGTCCTGCACCTGGGGCGCAATAACCCCAAGCAGAGCTACAGGCTGGGAGAGGAATGGTTGGAAAGCTGCCAGGCAGAGAAGGACCTAGGAGTGCTGGTGGATAGTCGGCTGAATATGAGCCAGCAGTGTGCTCAGGTGGCCAAGAAGGCCAACGGCATCCTGGCTTGTATCAGGAACAGCGTGACCAGCAGGGCTAGGGAGGTGATCGTCCCCCTGTACTCAGCTCTGGTGAGGCCGCACCTCGAGTACTGTGTTCAGTTTTGGGCCCCTCGCTACAAGAAGGACATCGAGGTGCTTGAGCGGGTGCAGAGAAGGGCGACGAAGCTGGTGAGGGACCTGGAGAACAAGTCCTATGAGGAGCGGCTGAGGGAGCTGGGCTTGTTCAGCCTGGAGAAGAGGAGGCTCAGGGGTGACCTTATCGCTCTTTTTAGGTACCTCAAGGGAGGCTGTAGCGAGGTGGGGGTTGGCCTGTTCTCCCACGTGCCTAGTGACAGGACGAGGGGGAATGGGTTTAAGTTGAGCCAGGGGAGTTTTAGGTTAGATGTTAGGAAGAACTTCTTCACTGAAAGGGTTGTGAGGCACTGGAACAGGCTGCCCAGGGAAGTGGTGGAGTCACCATCCCTGGAAGTCTTCAAAAGACGCTTAGATGTAGAGCTTAGGGATATGGTTTAGTGGTGGGCTGTTAGCGTTAGGTTGGAGGTTGGACTCGATGACCTTGAGGTCTCTTCCAACCTGGAAATTCTGTGATGACATATTCTGTGATGACATAATTTCAAGTTCCTATTTCTTGCTTGTTCTAAAAATAGAATTCTATCCTTCTTCTTTAGAGTTTCTATAAGAAAATTGAAGTTTCTTGTCTCATGGTTGCCTGTGGTGGTTTTACTCGAGTGGGCAGCTGAGCTCCACCACAACCGCTCTCTCACTCCTCCCCTCCTCAAAGAGGAAGGGGGAGAAAAGACAACACAAAGAGCTCGAGGTTTGAGATGAGAATGATTTAATTAAAGGGAAATGGAATGGGGAGAAAACAAAACAAAACAAAACAAAACAAAAACAAGGCCATGTTGAAGCACAGAGAGAAAGGAAAAAAGTTATTCTCTACTTCCCATCAACGAGTGATATTTGGCCACATCCTAGGAATCAGGGCCTCAAAACCCGTACTGGTTGTTGACCGCCCTCCCCCATGAGAGCCCCCCATCTGAGTGTGACATCAGCAATACATTCCTTGTGTTAATTACCTAAAAATGGTGCACCCAGCATGTCATACAAATACTATTAACATGGGATAATTTTAATATTATGGATTACATTTAATCCTCAATTCTTTTAGGTAAATCCGGAATGATTATGCATTTTCAGATATTTATACAACCCAGATTGTATTTCTGATCATAACTACCACTAGGGAACTCATATATTATTACAATGAAACACGATTTAAATCAAGGGAGTTAGAGCAGTGCAAACTGATCTGGATCAGGGTAATTCCAGACATGAGTACAGACTGGGAGAAGAACTAATTGAGAGCCGCCCTACAGAAAAGGTTTGGAGGTTCTTGTGGACAAAAACCTTGAAATTAGCCAGCAGTGTGCATATGCAATCCAGAAGTCCAACTGTACTGACAGCTACATAAACAGAGGAGTGGCCAACAGGTCGAGGGAGGTGATTGTCCCCCTCTGCTCTGCCCTCATGAGGCCCCACCTGGAGTGCTGTATCCAGGTCTGGGACCCCTAGAACAAGAAGGATGTGGATCTGCTAGAGTGGTTCTAGAGGAGGGCCACAAAATTAATCAGCGGGCTGGAGCACCTCTCTTATGAAGAAGGGCTGAGAGAGCTGGGGATGTTCAGCCTGGAGAAGAGAAGGCTCCAGGGAGACCTTATTATGACCTTTCAAAACGTAAAGGGGACTTACAAAAAGATGGAGAGAAACTTTTTGTTCAGGCAGATAGTGATAGAACAAGGTTTTAATCTAAAAGAGGGAAGATTGAGATTAGAGGTTAGAAGGAAATTCTTCACTCAGAGGATAGTGAGGAACTGGAACAGATTGGTTGGGGCTTGGGCACACTGATCTAGTGGGTGGCATCCCTGCCCATGGCAGGGGGGTTGGAACTAGATGATCTTTGAGGTCCCTTAAGCCATTCTCTCATTCTATGAAATGTGGAGGAAATGATTCAGGCCCCTCTTCCATACTGAAATAATTTCCATATTGAAATAGCCTCTCAAAATGACATTTATATCTTAAAGTTTTTAGATACTGAGCAAATGAAATTTTTGCTCAGCAAACTAGAGCAAAAATGCCATTTAGATATTTTGCAAAATACTAGAGACCTTCAAAGCCTCATGTGAACATTATTATACTGAATGTTTAGGATCTCACTGGAATATGTCAGGCCCAAGTTCAATAAGCCTCCAAACAAGAAAATGTCTGAATCAGTATTTATAAAATAAACAGAGATGTAACAAAAGCAATCACTAGAGAAAACACAGACTAGAAAGTAAAAAGAATTTTGCAAACATATTACAAGAAATCTATTTAAGAGAATAAATGAGGTATTCCTTCACAATAGTTTTGAAAGTACAGAACCATCGCACTGTAGCTATTTCATACTTCAGTCTGATAAAAACCTAGATCAGAATATATATCACTATACTTTTCAGAGGTCTCAACCCAATAGGTAATGACCAACAGAAAAATAAATACTACTAATAAAATTATTTTGTTGACCCCATGTCAAAACAAAACAACAACAAAAACTTTCTTTTTTTGTAACTCAATACTGTCTTTGTAAAAGGATTTCATAAACACACTAAAATTGTCTAACTTATAACATCTTTCTTTCTTTAGAGAAGACACACACTCAGACATAGTCTTCCTGAAATGACAGCAGTTAATTTAATGGAAATATATAACCAGCAAAATTTACACTGCATTTAGATAGTTTGTTCTCACTCACAGACCTCAAAACAGCTTGCAAAGGTGTAATTTCCACTTTACAGATGTGCTACTGGAGGTGCACAAGGACTTCCCAATTAGTTCATGAAGCAAGATGGAGGCAGTTTTACTTACAGAACAAAGCTCTCTCAATTCCCATCTTAGTCCCTGTAGAAAAAGATTTAACAGTATTCCCTTTCACACTAAACAGAAATTATACTAGCTTTGTATGCTTTACTAATAAAGAAGTGCTTCCTATGGTAAGAAGTTTTCAGTCTTATTTTGTAAAAATGAATTCAATATTTATAAGAAAATTTAAATTATAATGGCTATAATTATTATAACTCATTCTGATTAGAAGTTGAAAATGACTTATATATTATTTTTTTTGGAAGTTCTAGGAGAGAGATATATATTTATGAGAATATTCATGCAATTCCTCAAATGAATTTCAGTCTTCAATTATGAAAAAAGGCACTTATACAGGCTTGGGGTAAAGCCATTTACACAGGAGTTTCAGTTTTACATTGTTAGATAATGATATAACCCTCAACACATCACAGAGGATAATGAGTTTCTAGCTTTCACCAAAACCTCATGAGCTTAAATCAGGCTTTAGTTTCTCTACCTAAGATCTAAACCTTCCACTGTGAGCAAAGAAAATTGCTTGAAGACAGATAAGCAATAATCATTAAACAATATTTATATTACACAGGCTTGAAAAGACTCTAAGAATACTTATCCTTGACCATGATAAGTAGTTACCAGAGTAGAAAAACAAAATGAGTTGCTGTTTTGAAGAACTAATGGACTTTGTGTGGGAAAATGTCATTATTAATATGTTAGAGTGTATACTTACTAAGTTCCTTGCAGTTACTACTAGTACAAAAAAAAAAAAAAAAAAAAAAAAGGTGAGAAATTATTTACATGAAGCACAGCTTAGTTTCCTTTTTCACTCAAACACATAAAATATAACTTCTGCTTCTTCAGTTTTTCTAAAGGCTTGAGCTTGCTCTTAGGTTCCTGTTATTTGTAATGAGCCAAAAAAGTAAGACCTCAGAATTATGCTTTAATCCTAATGGACAGTAACCATGTAACAGTAAAGACTGGACAATCTTGTTGAGAAGATGCAGAGGGTGTGAGGGCGTGTGTGTGAGAGATAGATTTCTACATAGTTGTACGGATTTTTTTTTTTTTTTGAGCTTTGATAGGAAAGAGATCAAAGCATATTACCATGTTTCCATCTTTTCACAAATAAATAATTTAAATTATTATAATATGATTAATGGATCAATCAGTATTACATTGCCAGTTAATGTCTTCAACCTTCCATAGAGGAGTCTGGTTAAATATTTAAAGGCACAGTACTTTTGTGCAGAAGTTCTGTTTCTTTCCTTACCACAATGTTTGTGATGTTGAATAAACTGGCAAAGGTCAACTTTTCAAAAGCATCCTAACGTTTATTTATTTATTTATTTATTTATTTATTTTTCAGAAGTATTTGAGAGCCAGATGTGATGGTGCTTAGATTTTACCTTTCCTAGAAATGACTGGGCTACTTAGGAGCTTCTCCTCTCATTAATGGCCTCTAGTGCAGGAATTTCATGTGTAATCACCTTGTTCATCCTAGTCTTATGCAAGATAAACCTCTGTGAAAATGATAAAAGCAAATATGATCCTGCAGCTCAGTCTTGCCATTTGTAGTCCAGCATCTTTGCTTCAACCACAGATGAAGGTTGATTTGAGCCAGTAAGCCCACTGTGGTTCAGAAACTGCATTTTGCAGCTGTTGTTAAACTTCTGCCATGTCTGCTACAGTACAAACAGCAGAGGACTGGGGTAGCTTTAATGACAAGTGAAAATGTTTGTCTGCTCCTGAGCATTTTTTGGTCAGCCTGATCATACCTTATGATCAGGCTGACCAAAAAAATTTAGTCTGCACATAAGATCAAGCCCCTGTGCTGACAAGAAGAACGAAGAAAGTATGTGAAAGGACTTCCAAATAATGGATAGCTACAGAACATAACCACAGCTATCAACTTACAGATGATGGCGTTTGATGTGGCAGATATACCAAAAAAAAAAAAAAGAACATTTGATGAATTTATGTCACTCTAATAGAGAAATGAAAACAGACAGCAGAGAAAATATAAGGAAAAAAAAAATGGATATGCCAGATCCTCAGAAGAAACAATTAAAATCAGTTATATGTGTATTATCCTTCAAAGAAAAGAAAATCCTTCAAGAAAAACATGCCATTGGATTATCTACAGAAGTAGATAATCACAGTACACAAGTCACAAACACAGTAGACACAAGCCACAAGTTCAAGTATGTGTTAGACAATTCTTGTTGTGGTTTGAGACACTCAGGCTCCATTCATACATTCATACTAAGGAATGTAAAAATTTCTAGTATATCAAGAAAGATTGAATAATTCTTGTACACAGAAGTCATACATATATATTAATAAAACAAACTGTACCTTGCATAAAACCTTCCACAACTCATTTGAGTTCTTAACCCTGGAATGGATGCTAACATAAACAATTTTACGCCTGCAGTCTTCACTCCTTCTGTCTAATGTGCTCATGCTAACAACGGTTACATTTTATAGCTGTAAAATATTACAAAAAAGAATCCAGATCACAGAATCCATTTTACTAACATATAAGTACATTGTGTTATTGTTTCAGATGTATCTTTAAAAAAAGTTAATACACAATTCAGGTAAATTCAGTTGTTGAAAAACAGTAAACCATCAGAGCTCAAATCATAGACCTACAGCCTGAGGAAAATGGCCTTCAAATTCCTAGCCTTCTAATGTAAATTCACAGGATTCCAAATGCAAAGCATATTTAGTAAATTATAAGCTCAGGAAAACAAAAACAAACAAACAAAAACACCACCACCACAAATCATGGTGTCCATGTATCATGGGGTCCATCTATCAGGAGCCAACTGCTCCAGCACAGGTCCCCCATGGGTGGCAGCTCCCCGCAGACGCCCTGATCCTGCATGGGCTCCTCTCCACGGGCTGCAGCTCCGGCCTGGGGCCTGCTCCTGCAGGGGCTCTCCATGGGCTGCAGCCTCCTACAGGCCACCTCCACCTGCTCCACCAGGGGCCTTTCCACAGGCTGCAGGGGAACTGCTGCTGTGTGCCTGGAGCACCTCCTGCCTTCCTTCTGCACAGACATGGGGGTCTGCAGGGCTGGTTCTCACACTGTTTCACTTCTCTCTCACCTGCTGTGATGCAGAAGTTTTTCTGTTTCTTAAATCTGCTCTCTGCCTCACAGAGGCAGAACCAGCATCATTCACCATCTCAGCACTGGCCAGCTGCAGATCCTTTCTGGAACTGGACCTGATCTAACAGAGGGTAGTTTCTAGACTCTTTGTTGTGGTTTAACCTGGCTGACAGCTAAACACCACACAGCCGTTCGCTCACCCTCCCCCCTCCCTCTCTGGGATGGGGGGAGAGAAATGGGAAAGTGAAGCCTGTGGGTTGAGTTAAAGACAGTTTATTAAGATAATAATAATAATAATAATAATAATAATAATATGTACAAACAAGTGATGCACAATGCAGTTGCTCACCACCCGCTGACCAATGCCCAGCCCAACGCTGAGCAGCCAGCCCCCTAACCCCAGCTAGCCACCCCTATATATTGTTCAGCATGACGTCAGATGGTATGGAATACCCCTTTGGCCAGTTTGGGTCAGCTGTCCTGGGTCTGTCCCCTCCCAGCTCTTGCTGCAGCTGCAACCTGCCCGCTGGCAGGACAGAGCGAGAAGCTGAAAAGCCCTTGGCTAAGTGTAAGCATTGCTCTGCAGCAATTAAAACATCAGCATGTTATCAGCACTCTTCTCATCCTAATCCAAAACATAGCACCCTACCAGCTACTAGGAGGAAAAATAACTCTGTCCTAACTGAAACCAGGACAACTCTTCTCACAAAGACCACTCTTGCAGCATTCCCACTAGAAAAACTTTGACACATAAATCCAATACATAAGGGTAGCTTAAATGAAATGCTAGTAAAGATAAAATATTACCAAGTCTAGAAGAGTGCCATTTGGAAATATTTCTTCTATGCAAGAGTAATTAGGTATTAATAGTAAATTAAAAAAGTAATAATAATGATGCATAGCAGCAGAAGACCTGGTAATTCCTCCACTAGCTTTTTGAGAGAAGCGTACTAATGAGCCATGCCTAAAGGATGATATAAACATATTGAATCTGACTGATCATATGCATGATCATCTTGTGGAGATAGTTTATCATGTTGCATTACTAAGTTTCCTCATACAGCAGTGCAGATAAAGACAAAGATTTGGAAATATATATATATATTTATATAGAGAGAGACATAGATGTATGATACTGTTCTGTTTACACAACAGATAATCTTGCCAATGCTTGTCTTTAAAAGTTGGGCTTAACAGGTTAACTGATGTTTCTGGTATGGAAAGACCATTTCGTATTTCTACCTAGCAGGCTGAAATCATTAACTGTTTGCCAGTTTCATGTCTATCTATGAGCATTTTCCAGCATACAGGTTTTGACACACTACACTGTGCTTTTGACTAGATGAATGGCAGTGATAGCATCACAGTAATGTGGAAAGTTTCAGAAGAACAGAGAGTTTACACAGATCATCTGGTAAACCAGAAACCTTGTCATAGTGCAAGGTCAAAAGCAGATTTAGAGACACATTCTGTTCCTCTCCTTCAGTGCTGAAAATCCAAAAGTATTCAGAAGGTTTCCACTTCTCCTGCCCCCAAACCCATCGTATGTTGACTAACACCACAAAGAAGTCAACTTTCATGATATGCATGGCATTTCCAAAGGTCAAGCCATGCCCTTCTTTTGAATACAGATGTGCTCACTGACAATGCAGTTTCATGCATCATGAAAATAACTGAGACCTAGTTTAATTTCTTTAAAACTAATCTCAGTTTCCTCAGACTCCCTGAAACAAAGACCTGTGTAAAGCAGCTAAGCAATTTTGTGTTGTATATTGCTCTTATTGGGCAGTTACTTTGACTTATCCCACATCAGTTTACCAATTTATTTTTGCCTCAAGGACCAGAGGCAAAGCTCAAGATTGGATTTAATTTAGTTTCAATATTGGAAACTAAATCTGCATTATGTAAGGTAGATGATAAGCAAAAAAATCATCTACAAGAAATTATTCTGCAGGCACTTGCTCCACTGTTACATGAAAAACTACATACATGTCCTGAAGATTTGGCATCATGGGCTAGTTTTACCTTGACAAAAAACTAACAGAAGGAAGTCTTTCAACTAATATGCCTAGATGTCTGTGAGAACAGTGAGCAACCTAACATCTAATTATCTACCTTGCCATATCCAAACGTTATGAAATGAAATTGAATAGTGACACAGTGCTAGTATTCACCAAAAATTCCACAAATTCTATAAGATTAATGATGACTTTGATTTACAGCATGTTTTGATTGTCATCTAAAATTATACTTAAAATAGATATAAATTTTAGCAATTTCATGACATAAAGGATCATGTCAATGCATTAAGTGGTAACTTGTTGATTAATTGGTAGTAATTTCAGTAAAATAATTATAAAACAGGTATTAATCAACAAGTAGGATTATATGTGCAATTATAGAGTTACCTAGATTAAATTCCAAAGGCTTCTTATAAAGCAAAGAACATAGCACACCTACTAGTGAACATGTATTTCAAGAGAAGCTTTTTTTCTTAACTCTGCAACTAACTCATTAACATTTCTGTTTGGAACTGAAATTCAAGAGGTGATTGACATGGAACTCAAGAATTATACAATTCAGAAAGTCTTTTGTCACAGAAATAGCATCAGGGAGACAGATTCTGGAATCTGTTCGGCAAGCAGAAGAAAAGAGAATAAACTAGGTAGAGAAAAGTGGTGTTTTTTGTTTGTTTGTTTGTTTTGTTTGTTTCAAATTATATATGCTAAAATTATTACTTTTTTAATATTGCTTTTTCTCAGAAGATCATATAATATCACACAGTTACAGTCACCAATGCACCCTCTTACACTTCCACAAGTGAAGAATCAAGGGACAACAGTAATATATGCACAGTCTAATTTTTAAAGCATTTTAGAAGCTTAAGTTCCTTTTTACAACCACATAGTAGACAAATGAGGTGCTTGATGTATTCAACAGATAAGGCTTGAATATCAGAGTGTTACAACCAGTGGAAAAATATTTTGTCTTGAAGCATATTAAGATTCATTCTCGCAAGGAAAAACCCTCATAAGAAATTTAGAATCATGTAGCACTCTTACTTCAGCAGTGGCTTATCACATTTTGAACTCATCTTTGCAACTAGTTTCATAGTTTTGACAGAAATGATGGCCGATATCCTCACTGTCTTACAAATTTGTGGTCCAAGAAGGTAGTGTAAATGCCCTGTGGTTTTGGAGAGCATGCTGGGGAAGTGCTATAAGTACTGATTATGTACGTAATCCATGTTTCAGGCTGTCCCATTTTGTCTTATTCTTCTATTGGAAGGAAATGCCGTACCAACACTTGTGTTATCAGCTGTAGCCTGGCTAACACAACCAACTTGTGGATGTCCTAAAAGCTTTTGAGAGCTCAGGCTGGTAGGTAATGGACTTGTAAGAAGTTTAGTAGTGCATACCTAAATTATGGATGAGTTGCATCAGCATTCAATTAAAAAAAAAAAAAAAAATCATGTTTATCCCAAAAAAGAATTAATAGATTAAACAGTGTGTTAATTGAAAAACTAATTCATGTTAACAGCTCAAAATTATCAGAGGAAAAAAATATAACTTAATAAAAATAACAAAATTCACTGTTAAAATTATGATTAATAATAAAGATCCTCCTTAGTTGCTCCAGTGCTTTGGCTTTTTTGAAGCTAGTTAATTAGCCTAATTAACATCAATTAAAATAGAAGAAAAGTAGCAGCACTTCCTTCTTCTGTCCTGCTAGCATCACTTCTAATTAAATATGACCAAGACTGATGTGGTTTATATAAAGTTTGTAGCTATCAGTATGTATTAGGCACAGGCAAGCAAACATAGAAGATTGGACTCCTGTCAGGGGACTTAAATGGGGAAATGTCTAGTTTGGGGGTAGTATGTAGCAAGACATGGAAAACCCAGCTGCTCAGCCCTTCTAAGATGGCAGATGGCCTTTTATAGAAGCACAACTGTGTGTACTTAGAGACAATTTTTGTTAAGAGCCTAATCACCAAAGAGCAATAAGGTGGAGTTTTCTCTTGGGCTTTTAAAATCTGACTTATTTTGTATACATACAAAATGCATTAGGATGTTATGCATTAGGAGTTACATGATTAATTAGCTTTAAAAAAAAAAAAAAAGAAAGAAAAAGAAAAAGTCATGAACTTTCGATGCTTTCCTTCTATTGTACTGTGGAAGTGTCACTTTTGAGAAAAGTACATTTTTCTGTATTCTAAACTGGAGTTTTTTTCTTACTTCAGAGGTTATGTATAAACTCTATGATATTATAGCCTTTACCATGATTTTTAAACCTCACTGACATGGGTAACTATTTTAAACAGCTTGAGGGAACTTAAATTTTGCGTGCATGCAGGTTTGGTTATACTGAAGTCACCAGCATCTTTCATCTACTAGGAATTTTCTCCCTCACAATGCCTGAAGTGTGACTTAAGAAAGAGCATAGAAGCAAAAAAGAAATTGAAGCAGGGTCCTTCTGATTTTGTTCACAGTAATCATTTAGCTTCTCTTCCCTTTATCAGTAAATTCTGTCACCATGAATGAATGCACTCAGGCATGGGAGAAATATGTTTTTATTGTATTCATTATGAATATACAAGATTTCTGGCATGATATGACATTTGAGAAACGTAATACATAAAAATGGCAATGACTACTTAAGCTGAAAAGACAGGCTGAATCCTAGTTACTTTTTGTTTCCCACTTAAATGGTCTGTGATTTTTCTCACTTTCAGAGATTATGTTTTTGTTTGTTTGTTTGCTTGTTTGTTTTCAGAGAAACCAAATTTTAACAAGATTTACACTGTACAAACCACCCAAATAAATCAAAGCACTAGCTCACATCATTGTAATATTTAGTCCATGAATGGAGATCGGAAACACTTCTAGGCAGCACAAGGAACAGAATTTCAAATATCATAAAACATCTATCTGTTTATAAAGTTCAAATTGTACATAGCATAAATAAAGCATTATTTTACAGTGATGTCTGAGTGTGTTCTGATGTACTGCCAAGAAATAAGAAGTCCAGTTGCCACTTACACTTGCTGCTTCTTTGGCTGCATTCACGTGCAACAAAATGTAAAACTGGGGGAAAAGATTCAGGCTTAGCTCCTACCACACAAATTCCTTGTAGCAACTCAAGTAATACACATAATAAGCTAAAAGAAGGCTGTGACACATGCAATTACAGCAGATGAGACCAGGGATTACAGCAGAGGATCAGGGTGCCCCAGGGTATTGAGTATAAAAGAGTCTGTCTATTAAATAGTTCGTGTTTTGCTATGAAAAAAAAAAAAAAAAAAAAAAAAAAGTGTAATTGTCCAGATGTTTTAATTTGACAATGCTATGGTAAAACCTTGACTTTTCTTGAAGAAGCATGCAGTTTTCTTTAAGATATTAAATCCTGAGATTTTGTGCTGGAGAAATGCTATGGAATATATTTTATGGGTGAAGGAAGTGTATATATTTCTATCACCATTTAATTATTTTCTTTGTGCTTTTCCTTTTCCTTTTCTTTATTCTTCCTGTAAAGTTGCTGAATATTTGCTTGTCAACATTGTTCAAAAACAATGCAGAGAGAAAAATACATCTTAAAGTAAGCACTAAAAAAAAAAAAGGTGCACAGTGCAATATTACTCGTAGTCTCATCACCCACTATACACAATATTCCATTTGAGAAAAAGCATGTGTTCATTTCTTTTTAGGTTCATAATATAATTATGTTTGCTATAGCAAGTAAATATATAAATAAAAGTAAATGAACATCAAGAGCGGCTTAAGGACAGAGGCTCTGCCACCACCCAAGTGCATTTTTCCTTGTTTCCAGGGGTGAATGAAATGAAGCAGGGCTTGAGGTGTGTGTGCAAAAGCCAGATGATGGCTTTTACCTCTTCAAAATGGTCAGGTTAGAGGTTAATTCAGGACTCACTCTCACACTGGACACGCATGCTTTAATAACACAGTATTTGAATATCTCACTGATTTAATAGACTTATTTAAATAATATTAGGTCTTTGTAGATTGAGTATTATACTGTTGCATTCAGAGCTGATGGATAAGAACTTCCTCTTGCAGAATTTGAGGACTGCCCATTCCAATTCCAGAAGAACAAAGGTGCAAAATATTTAAAAACAATCTTAAGCCAATACTTCAAAATTTCCGTAATATCTGGTTCATCTCAGAGATTGTTCTCAACTGAGATTGTTCTCACCTCAGAACAATCTAAATAGCTGGAATGCTTATCCCACACCCATTTTCATGACATAGATTACAATGAACAGATTTCTATTAGATCAGGAGAAGTATGGCTTAATTAAATCCTAATTTAATACTTTCTGAATTAAATGTATTTCAACTAGGAAAATGTATGCAACTTCTTTCTAACACCTTCACATTAGTCTAAGTAGAATCTACAAATTGTATGTATTCCCTTGAGTTTGAATGGATTTCAAGCTATCTGAAGCAAATCTGCGAAGTGGCAAAAACCATTATAGCATCTGTGAACCATTCTGAAAAGCTGGTATTTCAGGGAATGCTACAAGATCACAGATAATCTGTCAGTCTGAAGGAAGCAATGAACATCCCCAAAAGCTGAAGAACTACAACTTGTAAACAACAAAATGTACTCAGTAGGTCAAAGCACATTGGTCTTTCCTAGATGGACTCTGAGGTATTACAGTAATCAGGTTTAAAATGGTAAGGACAGTTCAGAGCAGAAAACAGCTTGCAGGCTGAAGCTGGTGTGGGCTTGGAAGGTGTTTTGTTTAGAGTGTTGTCTAGCTGATGTGTGCCAGCTGAACAGCAAAAAATACCTGGAAGGGATTTTGACACTTCTGTTATGACATTTTCAGTTTAAATATTTGTTACACCAATCTACAGCAAATAGGTGTTTCAATGAACTTTTTTATTTTGTGGTTTGTTTTGCTACTTGTCCCTGTACTTTGATTATAGACACTCTTTTTTGTCCCTGGCAAGTTCAAATTATTTAAATGATCTCAGGATCTGCAGTATCTTTACAAGCACACAGCAGAGTCTCTGATCACATATGTTTAACAGAAGTGCCTTCAATCTTACTGAGCTTAATTAATGTACAGTGGAAAAATGAAAAACAAAAACCACAAAAAAAAAATCAGTTGAACAACAATCTAAGAACCTAAGGATTAAGAGAATAATCCTTTACAAACAGAGAAAACAAAACAAAACAAAAAAGAAGGATCTATGAAAGTCAATTGTATGCTGCAAGAGTACAGCTACCCATTCCAGTAATACATATTTAGCTTTTCCTAAAGAAAAAAAAAAAAAAAGTAATGTAAGCAGAGAGCCAGTGTGAAGCCATTCCCCTATTTGCTGATTACATATCTGTGCAACTAAAGCACTATTTATTGAGTAATAGCATTTAATAGTTGTCTTTTATTCTCAGTAGGCAAGAAGCATAGCTGTTAATTTATTTCAAAATGAAAACTTTCAAGCTGTTTTCTCAGCGTAATGGTCCCTTAACCACATCTTCATATGGGCTAAAATCTAACACTGTATTCACATTATAAAGTTTTGGGTTCAGTTACATTTAAATCCCATTGCACACGAATCAGACCCTGTCTCTAACATGTATAAACTGGTAATGCAGATTTCCACAACTGAGAAACGGAACCAGTATCACATGCAGAAATGTGCCAAACCACGGAAAACCAAACAGAGTATTATCACAGAGAAGTTCTCTTGCTTAGCAAGCTGCAGCAAGCTTACGGTAAGTCCCCTGACCTAAGAAATAAATAGAAGAGCAAGTAACTACAGGAAATAAATGTGTAGCTGTCTATGCAGAATTCTGAAGTACAGCAATAATATCATCATGAGCAACACTAATAACAATAATAATAAAAAATCTATTGTTGCTAAAATTTCAATATAGAAGTTTCTTTATGTGTTGATATTTTTAAAGATAAAATCTACAGAAGCCTATATTGACCAAACTTCAAGGGATTAAAATAATACATTTGCTTTAGGATATATATGTTGTAATCCCATTAAGTCAAATGTTATTTTGGATGTTATTTGTTATTGTTCCTATTACAGCAAATCCTGGGAAACCTGTCAAAAGTGAAACAACACTGTGCCAAACATTGTTCAAATGTATAGTATGATATGACCTTGCCCTTAGACCTTCCTCAATCTAATTTAAATCAAGGCCCAACAAATGGAGGTAATCACTAAGAAAGGAAGGTGAAAGCAACAATAAGAATGCTATTGGACAGCTATCATGCAACATTTGTATTAGCTTTTTTTTCTTCTTCTTTTTTTTTTTTTTTTTTTTTCTTTTCTTTTTTCCCTGTAGGCAAGGTTATGTTTTTGTAGTACACTAATTTCTGTGTTTTTATGATGGTATTCGATTATCTGTGACTTGCCTGCACAGACCGTAGCTTGTGCTTACTTTATCTCTGTGGTAACTTCTGTATTTACTTGTGAATACCTTTGCAAAACTACCATATAGGAAGAAGAACAGTGGTATGTGAATTCATAAGCCTAAAATAGCTTTAAGTACGGAAAAGGGATTTATCTGAGAAAAGTGGAGTTTTGCTTTTTTGCACTGTAGAAATTCACAATAAATACTGAGATTGTTATGAAGGAAGTCTGAGTAGAATCATGTGTGTAAGCATGAGAAAGAAAGCAGAACAAAGACTTAAGAGTGGCCTGATGATAAGCAAAACTGTTACCAGGGCACTGTTTTCATCAGCAAAATCAAGGAAGGTAGTGCTGATGTCCAAAGCAAAGAGCCTGCAATCTGAAGAGCAGATGACTCACCAGCAAAAGAGACAGTGTCCTGACACTGACAGAGTGGCAGCAAGGCTGCAGCGTGTCATGTGCACTAGTTTTTTCTTCTTGGTAAGATTTCTCATACATGATAAAAGAGGAAAAACAGATAGTGGACAGCAGTGTGTCTTGATGTTTTTGGCAGCTGAAGTAAGCAAGATCTGAAGTGAAGGTCTACCCTAAAATATTCAACAGATCCTGAGGGATATGAGAGGTCTGTACAAAGACTCATTTGTCATCGCCAGCTGAAAGGAGCTCCAGCAATGCAGTGAGGACCAGACAGACAGGCATGCACTGTCTTCTGCATTGCACAATGTGATCTTGATCTGATTGCTTGGGCACAAGCATTGCTGCATGTGAGTACACAAGTGAGAGTGTGTGAAAGTGTGAAACAACTTGCTTTAAAATGTTGAAAATAAATGACATCTTTCCAATCCATAAGATTTGCATCAGGGTTTATTATGATAGCACCTCTCCAATGTGGTTGTCAATACCATAACTAAAATCAACACCAACAAAACAAGTAGGATACTTGATGTGTACTCTGTCAGCTGAATGCTGTATAATAATAGAAACATGTTTTTGTAGTAACCCTCAAACAAAAAGTTGGTTACTAAGTAGGTTTGAAGGTCAACCTCTTATACTGAGGGCAGCTGTGAGGAATTTTAATATCAAGATTTCCACCTGTTTAAGCTGCCCATAGTATTACTGAAGAAGTGCATTCCATTATTTTCAGCAATTTGTTAGGAGAAAACAGCTCAATTTATAACATGTCCTGTGAATTGCCCATGCATATGAAAACATATAGCTCATAGACTTATTATGGTTTAAAGACAGTAAACAGCTAAGCACCACACAGCATTTCTTCCACTCAATTCCCACTGCTTCCCCAGATGGACGAGGGGGAAGAAAATCAGAAAGGCAAAAGTTAGCAAACTTATGGGTTGAAATAAAAGTGGTTTAATAAGAAAAGAACAAAAAAATAGAATAAATAATAATAATAACACAAAGAATAAAAGCAACATAAATAAAATCAAACAACAACAACAACAACAGCGACAAAAAACCACAAGCACAAGTGCTGCACAACACATCACTGTAGTGATGCACAGCCAGTCCTTAAGCAATGGCAGCTACCCCAGCCAACTCTCCTCAGTTTTCATTGTTCCTCATGCTGTCATGCTCCCATGTATGGGACATCCCTTTGGTCTGGTTGAGTCAGCTGTCCTGTCTGTGTCCCCTCACAGGTTCTTGTGCACCCCCAGGATCCTTGCTGGAAGGGCAGCATGAGAAGCAGGAAAACCATTGACACTGTGTAAGCTCTGCTCAACAGCAACTAAAATATGAGTACCTTATCACCACTATTTTTATCTCAAAATTTAAAGCATGGCACCATTCCAGCTGCTATGAAGAAAAGAAAATCAAATCAAAACAAAACAAACAAACAGCAAAAACAACAAAAAGCAGGACAGAAATGCAGTAAGGAATTTGTTTAAAAGAGTATGAACTATATGGATTCAAATTAAGAAACAAAATAAAGAACAACCAAGTGCTGTTAACAGTGTTCAACTTGTTAAGCTTGCTGAGCTGCTGAACTATCCTTTGACTTTGTAGCCTGATAGTTCAGTGCATGAAATATTGCTGCTTCCTATCAGAGGCCACGCTTTTGCTAATTTTGCACGTTCTTAGGATTGAGTT
Source organism: Heteronetta atricapilla (assembly GCA_011075105.1). Classification (NCBI taxonomy): domain Eukaryota; kingdom Metazoa; phylum Chordata; class Aves; order Anseriformes; family Anatidae; genus Heteronetta; species Heteronetta atricapilla. The sequence goes on from CM021733.1 coordinate 68,165,158, forward strand.
CTGTCAGTTTTGCTTGGTCTGACCTTGCATTGGCTTGTCTGGTACTTTGCTTTAGTTCATTTGGCTGTGAAAGCAGTCTTTCTAATGACCAAGTGTCTATGCCTAACTTGTTTTGCTTATCTTTGTATATTATAACAATTTTTTAATATAAAAAGTAGTGACAAGCAACTATTCTGCATGGAATTAAATATTTATGTCCTTAGCTTAATGATGTACTGTAGAGGAACAAAGGTCTGGTATGACATCAGACACCTTGAAAGTGGGGACACAAGATGCATTGTAGAAGAGTGTAGACATGAGATTATAAGGGAAAGGACATGAGATGACAGTCAAGGCCCCAGGGCTATAAACAACTCACCCATGGTCAGCTAAAGAAATGCAAATCTTAGAGAGGAAAAAGGGCAGAAAATCAGAAGTGCAAATACATCAATTTAAACTGTGTTATCATTGCAACATTTTTCACCCTGTAGTACAGTACTTTATTTTATTTTCCTGGAATAATTAGATTTATAATAATAACAATAATAATAATAATATTTACTATACTGTTAATATTTTGATTTCACTACTAAAAAATCTTTGGCTTTAAAAGTGAGATGCACCTCCTTTTTGCCTATGACAAGTCTTTGAGCATAACAATATCTTCGGGGGAATATAACATTCACCACACACTTGTTTTCATTTTGCATACCACATGGATTTATACCAGTTAAAACAGGACCCCCCTAAAACTTGAACATAAAAGAGAATATGTTCATGCTATGGTGCCCACTTCCATGTAAGTGAAATTTCTTAATTTAAGTTCTGCTCTTAGTGGGATTTAATTTATTGTCTATTTACATGTAAAAAAAAAATAAATAAAAAAAAATACTGGTCTAGGTTAATTCCATAATAATTTCATTAAGCTTTCTACTTCATTGGAACAACACTGGGTTTAGATTGATGCAATAAGATTAGAGTTTGTCTCAATAATGTAGCATTTCCAGCTGAAGAATTGTATCAGTGATAGCAAAAGGGCAAAGGGCCCAGGTTACATAGAATATATTTCAAATCTGCTGGTATGGATTAGCAGGGATGCAATTGAGACTGGAGGGCTTAATACGTTCTCAGTACAGCACAGAACTGTCTGATACTCTCCTCTAAATATAGGTAGTGAAAGAGCAGAGCTTCAAATAAATATTGTTCAAGTACTATTAATTCTCCTGTTTGATGCAGAAATTAATATTATATTCTAGTTGAACTGGACACCTAGATTTTGCCAATTTACAGAGCTGTAGAGGGTTGGAACAGCAAGATGATTTCATCTTCAGGGGTATATATTCCTTTCATTAAAAAGAACATTATTCAGTGTATATTCTTTGGTATATACTAGGTCTCCAGCTTCTGGCAATACCTACAACAATAAAAGGTTAAATACAGCAGTTTATTAAAAATAAAAGATTTATTTGAATTCCAACCAAAGACTAATTTATGAAAATTAACTGTTGTCTATTTTAATGGCATCCGTTATAATATTATAGTATTAAAAATATAAAAACAGAAACTCTATTCCAGCATGTCTACTGGCAGTGACCACATTTGATAGTGAGATCTGTAGCTGTCACTCAACACAGCCAAAGTAGCCAGTACCTTCTCTGTACAGGAGTTTTTGCTGGCAGATTTGTTCTGGCTCTTAGTGTTTGTTTGTTTGTTTTGTTGTGTTTTGTTATTGTTTTTATTTACTTATTGTGAAAAGTAGACATGACCACAAACAAATGGGAACTTAAGAACAGTTAAGAACAGTTAAGAACTAACATTAAGAACTTAAGAACAGTTATATTAAGTGCAAAATTAACTTGAGTATAACTTGAGTATTTCTCCATGGGCTACAGGTGTCCATCGCTATATACACATTTCTCCCTCAGAGAATGTTTGCCTGGCAGTTTCAGTAGCCATCTCAAACATTAAGGGGAAGGCTTCCTTCTTGTTGAGTTTTTTTGTTTGTTTGGTTGGTTTGGTTTGGTTTTGGTTGTTGTTGTTTGCTTGTTTTCTTCTGTTTGTTTTGCTTTTTCCTTCCTAGAGGATTGTGAAGCAGTGACCACCACCATCCTTCCAACCTTCCAGAGACCAGAGAAAAGTAGAACAATCCCACTTCTTCAATGATTTCTGCAAGGGACAAATCTTCCCTATGAGAATTCACAGAGTTAAGGATTGTAAGTTTTGTTGTTGTTGTTGTTTGTTTTATGTTTTTTGTTCTGTTTTAGGTTTTTGTGTGTATGTGTGTCAAAAGGATATTATTTAAATTACTTTGTTTCAGTTTAAGATGTGGTTGCATGTTAAATTGAAGTAGTGAGAGGTGAGTGATCTCCATTAGACTGTTATTAACAGTCACATAGGTACCACCTAACTCTTTGACAGATTAGATCTCAAACATACTTACCTAAGGTAGTGCAAATTATTTAAATCTTAAAAGCAATCTTTTTGACCCAATGCAATTTGCGATAATGTTGGCCAACCCTACTCTAAATCATAGAATCATAGAATATCCTGAGTTGGAAGGGACCCTTAAGGATCATCAAGTCCAACTCTTGACACTGCACAGGTCTACCCAGAAGTTCAGACCATGTGACTAAGTGCACAGTCCAATCGCTTCTTAAACTCAGTCAGGCTCGGTGCAGTGACCACTTCCCTGGGGAGTCTGTTCCAGTGTGCAACCACTCTCTCAGTGAAGAACCCCCTCCTGATGTCAAGCCTAAACTTCCCCTGCCTCAGCTTAACCCCGTTCCCGCGGGTCCTGTCGCTGGTGTTAATGGAGAAAAGGTCTCCTGCCTCTCGACACCCTCTTACGAGGAAGTTGTAGACTGCGATGAGGTCTCCCCTCAGCCTCCTCTTCTCCAGGCTGAACAGGCCCAGTGCCCTCAGCCGTTCCTCGTACGTCTTCCCCTCCAGGCCTTTCACCATCTTCGTAGCCCTCCTCTGGACACTCTCCAACAGTTTCACGTCCTTTTTATACTGTGGTGCCCAGAACTGCACACAGTACTCGAGGTGAGGTCGCACCAGCGCAGAGTAGAGCGGGACAATCACCTCCCTCGACCTACTGGCGATGCCGTGCTTGATGCACCCCAGGACACGGTTGGCCCTCCTGGCTGCCAGGGCACACTGCTGGCTCATATTCAACTTGCTGTCTACCAGGACCCCCAGATCCCTCTCTTCTAGGCAGCTCTCCAGCGTCTCATCGCCCAGTCTGTACGTGCAGCCAGGGTTTCCCCGTCCCAGGTGCAGGACCCGGCACTTACTCTTATTGAACTTCATGCGGTTGATGATCGCCCAGCTCTCCAACCTATCCAGATCCCTCTGCAAGGCCTTTCCACCCTCATCCGAGTCCACAACTCCTCCAAGTTTGGTGTCACCAGCAAACTTGCTCAAAATACCTTCTATTCCTACATCCAGATCGTTTATAAAAATATTGAAAAGTACCGGCCCTAAAATGGAGCCTTGAGGGACCCCACTGGTGACCGCCCGCCAGCCCGACGCAGCCCCATTCACCATAACCCTCTGGGCCCTGCCCGTTAGCCAATTGCTCACCCATCGGATGATGTTTTTATTTAGCTGTATGGTGGACATTTTGTCCAGTAGGATCCTATGGGAAACCGTGTCAAAAGCCTTGCTGAAGTCCAAAAAAATCACATCAGCTGGTTTCCCTTGGTCCACCATACGGGTGATCTTATCATAAAAGGAAATCAGGTTAGTTAGGCAGGACCTACCCTTCACAAACCCATGCTGGCTGGGACCAATGACTGCTTTGTCCCCCAGGTGCGCCTCAATAAGTTTGAAAACCATCTTCTCCATGATTTTACCAGGCACTGACGTGAGACTGACAGGCCTGTAATTGCTAGGGTCTTCTTTCTGACCCTTTTTGAAAATTGGCACAACATTTGCCAGCTTCCAGTCTACCGGGACCTCTCCAGACTCCCAGGATAGTTGAAAAATAATTGAGAGAGGTTCCGTGATGACGTCCGCCAGCTCTTTCAGCACCCGGGGATGAATCCCATCCGGACCCATTTCCTTTCACATATGTGCTTGTCATCAAGTTACATAAATACCTACCATTATTTTTTTTCTTAGATTTACTAAGAAGATTTTATTTTTATTAAGCTTTTATTCAAGTGCAATATATTGAAATGAAACATATCAGTAAAAGTTTCACAATAACATCTGCCATATATGTACATATTATAGAATTTGATGAAACTGTATAAACTGTATTGAACTATAATATGAGTATGAATGAGTAATATGTAGAGTCATTTTCAATCCCCTCTGTTTTCAACAGGGACATGGATTCTCAAAATGTGAAAAGAGGTACATAAGGTGATTGAAATCTCTACCTTTATGAAAAAATAAATAAATAAATAAATAAAAATAAGAAAACAATAAAACATTTAATATATTTTTCTGAGTTTTCATAAGAAACCTTCAGCGATTTTTTTTCACTGAAGGAGGAGAATAGCTGTCTTTGAGTGCTTCTCTATTTTCCAGCTGTTTCATTCCAGACATCTGAAAAAAGTCTAGAAAAAAAAAAAATCGATAACATATTTTTCCATTTCTACTTTCAAAGACTTTACCCTCACCTGTCAAGCCATGCATGCTTGCCACACCTGGAACTGAAAACAGTCCAATACAACAAATTACTACAGGGCATAAAGAAATGTGAAGACACGAGAGTGAACCAAGAGGAGGAAGAGAAAATCAGAATGAACAATAAACTCAATAATGTCCTGTGTTCATACAAACTAAAGTTTTTAATCTCAGTAAATGTCAATAAGACGTACCTAGAATTAAACTCTTCTCTGAAGACTTCCACTAAACAAATAAATAAATAAATGTGTTTCAGAAGATGGAGCCCACCTGCATCTTGGTGGTAACTAGCAGAGTCCCTGACTTGCAAAGCTTGAGCACTGACAGCATGATTATTTCCTCCCAGGTCACAGCAGCACTCCATTTCTGCAGGTTGCTTACCACTACACCACAGTACTGGCAGTGAAAACTGTAGCCTTTCTTGTTGATGCCTCTCTTGAAGAGCAGGGTTAGACTGTCTTACTGGGGACAAATACTTTTTTAGGGGAATGAGAAGTGGGAAAGTTAAATTGGTCAAAATAGCCTGGAAGCACTGGTGCCAAGTGAGGACTCCAGAACATCACCTGTCAGCCAGGTGGGAAGTGACAATTTCATCAAAATATACAAGGGAGCTCACTCCAATGTCTTTTCTCCCTTTCTAAGATTACCAATGATAACTGTCTGAGAAAGCATAGATTCAGAAATCAAGAGATGAGGATTTTAATGCATCAGGATTTCAGTGTAACAGCTGGATATATACAAGAGGAAACAAGCTAAATGTCATTCAGAAGCAAGAACAGAGGGTCTACAAGTCCTTCAGTTTTCCTTATCAGGAAATCAGTGTTGATATATTTAGTCCCAGAAAACTAGGTGAGGAAAGCCCCTCACATGTACTTAAGTCCTAATCTGAACTGCAACCAGCTGTTCAGTGCACTGCCCACAGCTACATTCAGTCCAGGGCTTTGTTGTACCAAGCTTTCCTAAGCCAATTAAACCTGACATTTTGCACACTCTGTAATTAAAATGCAAATGAAGGTATGATTTATGTAAAAAGAACAGATTATGCAGGTTAATTAAGAGGAAAACATACCTAGACCCCAAGTTTATTGTTAAGTGGATTTTAAACATAACCTGCTGACACAGCTGAATATGGAGTCTGCACACAGTATGGTGCTTCAGTGGAAAGGCCCTTTATCTATAGCAAATGCTGGGAGGCCCCCAAGGGAGCTCTTTTATAATTATTCATGTGCTTTTAGAAGTTTGAGATAAATTAGTGAAGATGCATGTTTCATTCCTGCCTTTAACATTCTGCCTCATTCTTCTAATTCTAGTATACACAATGCAATGTCTCAGACCAGCTGTCTACAAATTTGTCCTAGAATAACACGTTTATAGTAATTTTACTGCTTGTAATATTCAGTGTACCCATCCCATCTGTAATTTTAATGCAGGTAATCAGAGCAGAGTTACTGAACTCTTGAGAGATGGATCTGCATCTCTCTCTTACCTGATATAAAGGTATGTGCTCAAAACTTGGAATCAGGCAAAAACAAAATACATGCGAAATAAAACTTTGTCAGCCCCTTTCCAAGGTAGTATTTTCCAGGCTTTCAAGCAATCCATTTATAAGCACTGTGTCACATTTAATTTTTAAATGTACATTTGGAATTATAGTGATGTTTCTGATGTGCTTTCAGTAAGCAAATGCAATTAGACCTTTTAAAAATGAGTTTTAACAAAATCAGTCCTCCAACATTCATACAAATAAACTTCTACTTCCCGTTTTCTGGGTATAACAGAAAGACAAGCTTAAAAAGGATTAGTCAAGGCAGGGGAAAGAGTGCAGCTTGCAGGGAACTTTGAGAAAGGAGTTCAGGACTGCAAGAGAAAAGATCTGAGAATATGTTCCAGCACTCCAGCCTGTCCAAATGTTAGCTTTAATTGAAGAAACTCATTTCATAGATCTCCTCATAAACTGTGTCAGCTAAAGAGTCATTTCATGCATTTTTATGCATTACATTAAAAAAAAAAAAAAAGGAAAGAGATTTTTGTAAAAATACCTTCATTCCTAGTTTTCCAACAGATTTCTTGTATAAGCTAGACAAGCAAATCCAAATCAGATTTCTAATGCCAGTTTATACACAGCTGTATTAATGCACAGACAGGTGCTTTTAAAAGCACAAAGGCACCATCTGCATCCTTAGGTTGCTAAATGCTTGAAAATCTGGCTCACTATTACACTGAGCTTCAGAAACAGATGTAAAATGGGAAATAATCAGTTTCCCTTTCTCCTAGATTTTGTCCATTTAGATATGGTCTTTCATTAGGCCTGCCTTCTCTCCATATATTTGTCTCTAGTATGAGAGTTATTCTATTTTAATTGAGACATCTATGTTTCTGCATAGAAATATATATATATATGTTCTCAGTGAGGATTCACAGAGCAAAAGTGACTATTACCTCAACCCATCATGCTAATACATTGTATAAAAAATTCAAAAGCACTGCCAAATGAAGTCCATATATAATGAAAAAAAAATATATGAATCTAATGCTTGTTATTGACATTGCAGTTTCAGCTCAAAATCACTGGAAAAGTGTGGCATGGGGGTATAGGGCAATAATTAGTAGTAATTAGATTTACTCTTATCATTTACCCTCTACATTACTTAGAAAAGTACTTCACTTCTTATTGAGCAAATAACTCCTTTAACATGGGAACAGGAAGAGTTATTAAATAATGGGGAAAAGTATTTTTCAACTTCCCAGCTGCTTAGTTTAATAAGCAGAATTTAACTTTCTTTCACTAACTTATAATCATCTTTTCCACAATAGTAAGAACCTAGACCAACAGCTCGAACATCCATCCTTATGTTTAAAACATACATACTTTTACCTACCATGTAGTTTATACATATACATATATATATACATATATATATAAATCCTCTTGATTGTTTTCAGGCTAAAGTTAGCAATACCAGGGAATCCCAAAATGCATTGGTTTTCTTATATAATTACACAACACAAATTATATAGAAAAATACATCTGAATGGTGAAGGAAATTAAAGCCCATATTCCTTGAGAAACTCAGAGAAGATGTTGATTTTTTTTTTTTTTTAATCAGGTATTTTGTTTTTTATCTCTGGTTTTGTGTGTTTTTCATCTTATGATTGTTGCCGCTGCGTTTTTACTCACTTCTTGTGTTTAGGTGCAGGGAGGTTATGACAAAGAAGGGTGAGGGCTACTAGCAAGACCATACCTGAACACAGTAGCTGAAATTTGCAGTAAAGTAAGTTTGCCCAGATTTCCAGAATATAGAAAGTACACACTGAGATGATGATAAGGGATGATAAGGGGTCTTGTGCTTTAAACTTTTTTTTATTATTATTATTTTTTTTGGTGCAGTTTGGACACCTCAGTATAAAAAGCACATAAGATTATTAAATAGTGTCCAAAGGAGGGCTACAGAGATGGTGAAGGGTTTGGAGGGCAAGACGTGAGGAGCAGCTGAGGCCCCTGGGTTCGTTCAGCCCCGAGCAGAGCAGGCTGAGGGGAGGCCTCATGGCGGCCTGCAGCTCCCTCACGAGGGCAGGCGCTGAGCTCTGCTCTCTGGGGACAGCGACAGGACCCGAGGGAACGGCATGGAGCTGGGACAGGGGAGGGTCAGGCTGGGTGTTATAGCATAACCTATAATTCAGTTTCAACAGAGGAATATTATCTGTCTCTTTCTACACTGGTGGATGTACGTATTCAGTGAGGAAAGAACTACTTAAGGTAATGAACACTTAGGATACAAAGACAAATGTTTTAAGTGTTCCTGGACATCCTTATTCCTCAATATGGGGCATTTATAGTCATGAGAGGTATCATGTTCCAGAGTATGTTTACAGATTTCAGGATGGCCTTTAATTACCGCCATTTTAGCAAGGACCTCAGGCAGATCGACTGCAGTGACAGGTCCTAGCACTGAGGTGGGTGGAGCCAACCCGTTGCAGTGGTTGGGCTGAGGCGGCAACACAAACTGAGGGGACACGGCCTCTCTAGGCTCATGTGGGCACCCAGGTGGATCCCCTGAGGGGTGAAGTGGCAGTCCAGACCGGAGACTGTGGGAAATGCCAGAATCTGGAGGCTTCCCTGCGTCATGAGGGAAGAAAGGGCTGTCATGGTTGCAGGTGTGCCCTGCTCAGGGAACTGCTTGAGCAAATGGCTGGGCTGCAGCGAGAAATCAGCAGCCTGAGGGTCTCCGGGGAATCTCTGAGGGATATAGATAGGAGGTGTCAACCTTACCCTACTGTGGCCCAGTAGCCCCCTCCTAAGTCCCTGCAAGGGATAGTAGCTGACCCAGCTGCTCACCTGTAGGAGAGGGATTGACTGCCCACGAGAGGAAAGGGGCTGGACCCTCATCTCAGCTCGAAGCAGAAGGAGATGTCTGTCCCTAATACCCACAGTGCCACCAACCCCCACAGTGTCCCTGGGTAATAGATTCGAGGCTCTCAGGCAGGAAAAGGATGAGGGTCTGGACAGTAGTCAGAACCCAGGCCCTGAGAAGCATGTCAAGGTTGAGGAAAGTCCCAAACATAGAGAGTGGGGCCGGACAGGGCGCTGAATCAAAACCAGTGCCACAAAAAAAAAAAAAAAAAAAAAGGACAGAGAGTCTTAGTGATCTGGGACTCTTTTCTTTGCTGGGGGGCATCGAGGCTCCCATTTGCTGTCTGGATAACCTCTCCAGAGAGGTGTGTTGTCTTCCTGGAGCACATGTCAGAGACGTTAGGAAGGCTCTGCTACAGCTCATTAAACCGGAGGACTACTATCCTCTTATTGTCATTCAGGCTGGGTCCCAGGAAGCTGCAACAAGGAAAATGAGTAATATTAAAAAGGACTTTGCATCCCTGCGAAGGTTGTTGAAGGGATCGGGGGTGCAGGTAGTGTTCTTCTCTGTCCTCCCGATAGGTGACTGGGACCCAGTAAGAAGGAGATTGGGACAGGTAAATGACTGGCTAAGAGGGTGGTGTCTAGACCAAGGCTTTGAGTATTTTGATCTTGGGCAGGCCCTTGAGAAGCCAGGTATGTGGGCTGCTGATGGACTCCGATTCAGCGAGTGGCGCTCAAGTGTATTGGGGAGCAAGCTCTCTGGGTTAATTACCAGGGTTTTACGCTAAGTTCAACAGGGGAAGGGAGTTAGATGTGACAGAGAAAGGCTGGGGAATGTGACTGCTGTCACTGTTGAAGATACTAGGGAAAAAACTCCAAGTTTTCACTTAGAGTCATCTGAGGGCTCCTCAGAGAAGGTAATGTGCCTGATACCCCGTCTGGAATCTTCTTGCGTCCCCCTAGGGGCAACTGCTCATGCTGCTTCCCTTAAGTGCCCATATACCAATGCATGAAGCATGGGTAATAAGCAGGATGAGCTGGAGATCTGTGTATGGTCTAGGGGCCACAATCTCATTGCGATCACAGTGACACGGTGGGACAGCTCGAATAACTGGAATGCTGTCATCAAGGGCTATGTCCTTTTTAGGAAAGACAGGCCAGGAAGTGAGAGGGAGGGGTTCGTTATGTGAGAGAGCAATTAGAATGTACCCAGCTCCACCTGGAGGGAAGGTGAAGAATGAGTGGAGAGCTTGTGGGTGAGATATAAGGGGCGGGCTGGTATGAGCAACACTGTTGTGGGGTTGTACTGCGAGGTCACCAGATCAGGAGGAGGAGATCGATGAGGCCTTCTACAAACAGCTGGAAATAGCCTCATGATCGTTCGTGCTGGTTCTCATGGGGGGCTTTAATTATCCAGACATCTGTCGGGTAAGCAACTCAGCCAGGCACATGCAGTCCATATGGTTCCTACAATGCGTTGAAGATAATTTTTTGATGCAGGTGGTGGAGGAGCTGACAAGGCGGGGGATGCTTCTGGACCTTGTTCTTACCAGCAGGGATGGGCTTGTTAGGGATATGAAGATTGGAGGCAGCTTGGGATGCAGCGATCATGAGATGGTAGAGTTGAAGATTGAACTTGGTGGAAGAAGTAAGACAAAAAGTAGGATTGCTACCCTGGATTTTTGGAGAGCCAACTTCGACCTCTTCTGGGACCTACTAGGGGGTATTTCGTGGGCTAGATTGCTAAAAGGTAACGGTGCTTGTAAGAGCTGGGAAACATTTAAACAGTACTTCTTCCAAGCTCTGCATCAGTGCATCCCGAAGAGTAGGAAATCGGGGAAGGGGACAGGAGACCTGTGTGGATGAGCAAGGAGCTCATCGACGAGATCAAAAGGAAGAAGATCTATGAAATGTGGAAAGATGGCCTGTCCTCTTGGGAGGAGTATATGAGCATTGTCAGGGCCTGCAGGGATTCAAAGAGGAAGGCTAAAGCCTAGCTGGAGATGAAGCTGGCAAAGGAGATGAAAGATAATAAGCTGGTTTTTTAAAGTATGTAAACAGTAAATGGAAGACTAGAGATAATGTGGGTCCCCTGCTGAACGAGGAGGGTGTCCTGGTAGTGGGGGACGCTGAGAAGGCGGAGATACTGAATGTCTTCTTTGTTTTGGTCTTTGCATCAAAGACTCGTCCCTGGGACTCCTGAATCCTGGAGGGAGGAGAAAGAGTCTAAGAAATTGAGAGCTCCCCTCTGGTTGAGCAGGGTGTGGTTTGGGAACATCTGAGTGGGATCAACGCACACAAATCCATGGTCCCTGATGGGATGCATCCATGTGTGTGGAGGGAGCTGGCGGAGTTGATCACCAAACCTCTCTCTATCATCTTTGAAGGGTCTTGGAGAACAGGAGGTGCCTGAAGACTGGAGGATAGCCAGTGTCACTCCAGTCTTCAAGAAGGGCAAGAAGGAGGATCCAGGAAACTACAGGCCAGTCAGTCTCACCTCTGTCCCTGGGAAGGTGTTGGAACAGTTTGTTCTGGATGCCGTTTCCAAGCAACTGGAAGACAAGAAGGTTATGAGGAGTAGTCAGCATGGAATCATCAAGGGGAAATCATGTTTGACCAACCTCGTTGCCTTCTATGATGATATCACCAGCTGGATGGAGGGGGGAGAGCAGTGGATGTCATCTACCTTGACTTTAGCAAGGCTTTGATACTGTCTCTCATGACATCCTGCTAGCAGAACTGAGAAAGTGTGGGATAGATGAGTGGACAGTAAGGTGGGTTGAGAACTGGCTGACTGGCTGAGCTCAGAGAGTGGTGATTGGAAGCGCAGAGGCTGGCTGGAGACCTGTGGCTCCTGAGACTGTGGAGCGGTGTTCTCCAGGGGTTGGTGCTGGGTCTGGTCTTGTTCAACATCTTCATCGATGACCTTGATGAGGGAATAGTGTCCACCCTCAGCACATACGCCAATTATACAAAGCTGGGAGGAGTGGCTGACATGCCAGAAGGCCGTGCCGCCATTCAGCGAGACTGGACAGGCTGGAGAGCTGGGCAGGAAGAAGCCAAATGAAGTTTAACAAGAGCAAGTGTAGAGTCCTGCACCTGGGAAGGAACAACTACATTTATCAGTACAGGCTGGAGGATGACCTGCTGGAGAAGAGCTCTGCAGAGAAGGATCTGTCAGTACTGGTGGATGACAGGTTGACCGTGAGCCAGCAGTGTGACCTGGTGGCCAAGAAGTCCAACAGGATATTGGCGTGCATTAAAAGGAGTGTGGCCAGCAGGTCAAGGGAGGTGATACGGGGCAATGGCCACAAAATGGAGCACAGGAAGTTCTGCACCAATATGTGAAAAAACTTCTTCACGGTGAGGGTGACGGAGCACTGGAACAGGCTTCCCATGACGGTTGTGGAGTCTCCTCCGGAGATACTCAAGGCCCGTCCGGACACCTACCTGGGCAACCTGCTCTAGGGAACCTGCTTTGGTGGGGGGTTGAACCCGATTCTCTTTTAAGGTCCCTTCCAACCCCTACAATTCTGTGATTCTGTGATTAAATTGGGATGAAACTTGTCTCTGTCAGCAGAAAACTGAATTCAGCAACAAAGTCGCTCCAGTTGTGTGCTCTGTATGCTGTAGTATCTGGGACTCCATGGTGCATTCTGACTATATCCTAAAGAGCACTAAATAATGGTCAGAAAATTGCAGTAGGAAATCATTTGACATTTCATATTTTTGCTTACGTCTGTATTTTTCTTACAGTGCATAATGTGAAAAACAATTGGCTTTGGAAATTATTTTGCAAAGTCTGTTCCCATTTGTTTTAGCTATTACATGTCACCAGATGATAAACTAGAGCTCCTGGAAGTTTGAAGCATAAGAAGCAAAGCAGAATTTTTGTCTGAACTTCAGCTGGCAGAATTAATCAAAAAAATCTGAAGTCATCAAACACATCAAGCAGATCACCACTAGACATTTAAATTAGAGTGGTATGCTTAAGCTCACAGGTAAATTGCTGGGCAATTCAGCCATACAAGCCACAAGCCTCGCTTCTAGCTATCAGCTTTCTCAATATACTGTGCTTTCTCAGCATCCACAAGTAGATATGAGTAAAACCAAGAATTTGCAAGTTTTCTAGTAATGTAATAGCATGGACTCCTCAGCACAATATAATCTACGGGTGCTGTCAGGGAAATGACATGAATTCTACCTGTGAAAAAAAACAGCAATGAAGCTGGAAAATACTTCTCCAGGAGGCTCACACAGTCTGAAGCACTTCTTATCAACCACCACCACTTTTTGCTGGTGATACTTTGCATATTCTCAGATGCCTAAGAATTTTCTGTGGTTGGAGAGTATAATTTTGCTCTTCTGTCCAAACATGAGTTGTAGAAACAGGGAGCTTTTTTTCTTGGTTTACTTGCTTATTTGACTATTTTTATTTTAAGTAAGTAGATATTTTCTCAGGACTTGGATAAATTTCTTAACTAGGTACTTCCCATTAAATGTGTTTTTCATTAATGTGATCAACAAATTGTGTCCAAACTGGTGATGGGGGAATAATCCTGATCATCTGTGGATCACAGCAGAGGACAGCACAAGTACCATCATAACACTAGGATTTCTTATATAGATACAGCTTCCCAGCACCAGCTACCAATTTCCGATTCCAGATTTCTCCATTCACATTGCCTTATAATTAAACCCTCCCACAGTTTCTTGTAAAGTGCACTGCTGACAGTACTTTTCCAAGTAATGTATTATATAAGCAGTAACAATAGACAAATACAGCAGTTCTGAGAAGGTGATGAAAATAAGTATTGATTCTTTGCATCTTGTTTCCATAAGTGAGAAAAAAAGCTCACTACAATGCTGGAGTACAATATAGACCACCTTAGAGATACCACCTCTTATTACAGTTTTTTGCTGTTAATACAAGTATGACTCAGAAACATTCGGTACCTGTAAAAGAGAAATCTTGCTGAAAGTAGGACACTAAATTTCAGGAAAGGCCATAAAGAGGGTGAGATTAAAGAGGCATTTAGTGAGAAGATAACATCATTTGTTTTAAACAGACAATTCCTTTACAGCAGTGATTCCTTCATATTGGTTTCCAGTAATATATATATATATATATTACTATATATATAGTAACATATATACTATATATATTAATATATATATAAACACATTATATATGGTAATATATTTGTATATTAATATATGTAAATAGGCAGGGAAGGAAGGGTGGGGGTCTTGCTCTTTATGTAAAGAAGTGGGTAGATTGCCAAAAGCTGTATCTGAGCAACAGACACAGACAGGTCGAGAGCTTGTGGCTTAAAGTTAAGCACTAGACCAGGTAAGGATGTCTTGTGGCTGGGGTCTATTGCAGGACACCTGATCCAGGGGAGCCTGATGATGAGGCCTTCTTGCTTCAGCTACAAAAAGCATTGCACTTACAGGCTCTCATCCCTGGAGGTGTTCAGTTGGTTGGGGCCCTGGGCAACTTGATCTAGTGGGTGGCATCCCTGACTGTAGTTGAAGTTTTGGAACTAGATAATTTTTAAGGTTGCTTACAACCAAAGCCTTTTTATGATTCTATGATAGTCAAAAATATTAACAGCTCATATTTGTGGAGATTAATATTTGACATCCCATGAGTGTTCAGTACACTGACATTTTACTCCAGTCATTATTAACTAGTGATGTGACAGACATACTAGGAAACACCTTTCCTCTAAAAATAATATTTGAAACTTTATTAATACTCGGGGTACAGCTGAAGCAGTAAGAACAGGCTTCTGAGTAAGAATGACAAGAAGATGACTACATCAGTAAGTGCATTCAGAGCCAACCCAGGGCCTGACACTACAATAATTAAACATAAATGATCTCAACATTCTTCAGAAGTTTATCTTCTTCCTGCTAAAGTTCTTCCTAAGCAAAACCAAATATTATGTTTACTTTGTCAAAAACTTGAAAAAGAATATTTAACAGAAGAGGTTACGTGATTATACTTGATACAAGCAAAACAAAAAGATTTCACCCCAACAGTAGTTCTCTTTGCAACAGGGATCCTCAGGTTTGTGGAAATCTTTTGGATTGGAATTTTAACAGTCATTAAGTGATTTATGTCCTCAGCATCCACAGATATTCACTGACTGTTAACATTTTAATAAAATTGCTGGCTTCAAAGGCCTGGTTTATTTCTCAGCTTCTTGCAGACTGACAGCAGCAATGATATACTCCATGCAGTTAACTACAAGACCAAATATAAATATACAATGCACACAGAAAAATTATACCAAAAGGACAGCAAAAGATAAGAAATTAAGAGTACATGTTCAAGATTTTACTCAGGCCTCCCTCCTTCCGTACACAAGAATTATGAAGGCAGTTAAGACTCCATTAGTATGGGATGATCTCTGAGCTACTGACTAATGGGTCCCATTTTGCTATTCTCATAGGAGCTTGACGTATTCAAGGCACAATGGGCTTCCATGATTAACTGAGTCTGCTCAGTGAGGAAGATTATTTTCTGGAAGTGTTTGGCATATGCAGTTCTTACCTTTCCATCCAAGTACTCGAGTCTGAAAACCTGTAATTCTTTGCCAACAGTTTGTTTTTCACATGAGCAAAGATGAAAACATATCCAAATTTTTAAACAAGGAAATAAAATTAAATATTGTAACAGGCTTATTCTAGTGGGGAAAAAGTCAAACCAAAAAAAAAAAAAAAAAAAAAAAAAAAGTCACATGGTGACAGGAACCTCAAGGCTGCATTAAGGAGAGCAGTTTTTTTTGTTGGAGAATGTATCTAATGTTTTAAGTACACATCCACAGACAAAGTCCAGTGATAGTGGAACCAGCCCTGAGAACTTGGAAAACAAGTCTTTTTCTCAGATTGTGAGCCCTCACAATGGAAAGAGTGAGAAATTCTTACTGCTTTTAGTCTAGTGTTTTATTGTACTAGAACATACTTTTGTTACCTCGGTATAGTAGCTATATTCAATACTAACATTGCTGTATGACTGGAAAACATTAACAACTTGCTTTATTTGGTATCATAACATTCCTGTGAGTCAGGAGAATAAATTTATTATGATTTTATGGCATATACCAAAAGGAAAGCAATTCAAACTCAAACGAAGACAACATATTCATAGTGGACACCTTAACCTAATCAAATAAATCTAAAAAATCATCACCAAGATTATACAGGCAGGCAACTCACAATGGGTCTTGAACCTAGGTGAATGCCTTCAAAAATAGACAGGTCCCATTCATTCTCAGACTGTGAAAAAGCCAATATCTTCACACATTCACCTGCCTTTCTTTTTCTAGAAAGACAATCTGTACAGATTATACCTGTTTTACCACTGGTTAAATTTATTTATTGAATACTAAGTTAAATATACCTAATCAGTGCCACAAACATAATGAAGTTAATTGTTCCAATGTCTAAAAGTCTCTGATACTTTCTAATTGATTTTTAAAAACTCTGTTCTTCTATGGAACCTTTCACTTCCACAGAGGAATAGAGCTGGAGAAGTACTGTTTTCTCCAAGAAGTACAGCTGAAGAACCCACTGTACATTAGTATATCAAGTGGTTTGGGAACATAAGTTGTAACATTTTGAAATGCTGAATAAATGGAAAGATCACCAATAGGATGGACTGTCAGTAAATACTCTACTGTATTTGAGTCATCTTTGGGTTGATGAAGTTGTTTAACACAAGAATGGATGTGAACATGAACAAAAGCATGTGCTTAAAAAACCCTTCCCCACACCTTGACACTTTATATATATATATATAATTTGCTGTTACACTCCTAAAACATGGCTTGCCTAATCAAAATGTAAGATTTAATAAAAGCTGCAGCTGAACAGAACAAAATTACAGCACTCTCTAATATAGCAAACATAATTAACTTTGAATTATGTGAATTAACCATGCCTGACAAATTATCATTCAGCTCTAAAATTAAATTCTTTCATACCATTAGATTTGTTTGTTAAGCTCAAGTAGGCAAAAGTAGTATTTAATAAAGTAATAACGATGTTTTGCTGAGAGTGTTTTTGAGATATATGTGGATTTATCCAAAATAAATCATAGAAGTACTATTATTAGCTCATTTACAAATGCTATATAATACTGGATCTGCATAATAGAATTACAGAAAAGTTTTATGTCAATATAGGTTACTTTATGTGTATTAAAACTTTTTTTTTTTTTTTTTTTTTTTTTTTTCTGATTACCTCTAAGTTGATCAGGTAATATCATTATTAAGTTATGCATACAATGTACAACAAAAGCAGGTTCAACACAACACAAGTCACTCTTCTTGATGTGTTTATAAATTGAAATAGCTGGGCAACTTTTTATTACTCCAGAGTTATTTTTGCAATCCTATAGTGGTTGGCTATATCCATTTTTTTATCATTCTCTTTCAGACTGATGGTTTGATTAATGGCTATCATGTTTTCCTTCTTTCTCATTAAACTAATATTAATCAGAAATAAACTTTGCAGTTTTTTGAAAACTCATATCATAAAAAAGTGAAACCAGAAGAGACAAGAAGATACAGTCTGATATGTCTGAAGCCACAGAGGTGTACTTACTAAGACTTCCAACAATTCAGCCCAATGAGAAAATTACTTTTCTCTTAAGCAAGCAAGCAACCAACCAAAAAATTACACACCTTCCTATTTCAACAGCTCTTCATGATCATGGATTTTAATTTATTTATTTAATTATGTATTGAAATAAAAGGTCATGAGAGTCACAATGATTGGTTCTATAACTGTGTGTGATAATCAAGACCTTTTAGCTTACAATTTTTAACTAATCACACTGCTACCAATTTTGTAGTTAATCATTTTAGCTGGAAGAGACCCCAAAGAACAAGTCCAACCTTCCACCTGACATTATCAAGTCCAACACTAAACCATGTCCCTAAGTACTACATCCACACATCTCTTAAGTACCTCCAGGGATAGCTACTTCACCACTTCCCTAGACAGCCTGTTCCAATGCCTAACCTACCTTGCAATGAATACATTCTTCCTGATATCCAGCCTAAACATCCTCTGTCATATCTTGAGACCTGATCTTGATCCCATGTCCTGTCACTTGTCACCTGAAAAAAGACACCTACACCCTCCTTGCTTCCACCTCCTTTCAGGTAATTGTAAAGAACAATGAGGTCTCTCCTCAAACTACTTTTCTCCGGACTAAACAATCCCAGTTCCCTCAGTCACTCCTCATATATCTTGTAAACAAAATCCACAGACAACAATTGTCTCATTCAACAATTCTGCTTTTGAAAAAAAGCCAATTAACTAACCAGCCCTTAAGGAGGTTTTGTTGTTGTTGGTTTGTTTGTTTGTTTGTTTTCTCATGCTTCTTACAACATTACTTAACCTATATGAATTATAGAATAATAGAATTCTTTAGGTTGGAAAAGAACTCTAATAACATCAAGTCCAACCATTAGCCTAGCACTGCGAAGTCTACCACCAAATTACACCCTAAGCACTACATCTACATGACTTTTGAATACCTCCAGGGATGTTGACTTGACTACTTCCTTGGAAGCCTGTTCCAACCCTTTCAGTGAAGAATTTTTATCTAACATCCAACTTAAACCTCCCCAGTGCAACTTGAGGCCATTTCTTCAAGTCCTATTGTTTATTGCTTGGGAGAATAGACCGATCCTTACCCCACTACAACCTCCTTTGTTTTAGAGAGTCATAAGTCTCTCAGCCTCCTTGGCTAAATAATGCTAGTTCCCTCAACTGTTCCTCGTAAGACTTTTTCTCTAGTTAGACCCTTCACACCGTCTTCACTACCCTTCTTTGGATAGGAATACATCATGTATTCCTAGGATAGGAATGATGTATTCCTATCCATAATGAAATCCCAGAGGTAAGCAACACAGGTATGTTCTATTTTATATTGTAATCAATCTGGAAATAGTATCAGTGAAGTCTGAGCTACGTGGCAGAAGAATGACCTATTTCTACCCATTCAGATTTCCATTTTCTGAATCCAATGCATTGGCTGAAAAAAGAAATATTCACCAATATTTTGAAATGATATAATACATTAGCTATAAATAACTGGAGTATAATAGTAAAAACTTATATCTTTGGATGTATGCAAACAGAACAGTTTATATAGCAGAAAATAATGTTTTGCCTTTTAATTTTTCACAGTTGTTCTTTCTTCCTGAAGGTAAGGACAGTTTATGTTCACAAAAACATTTAAGCAAAATAACATATGTAAGTTGTTGCTGCTGTTGCTTCAATTCAAGTAAAACCCACCTACACTAACACTCCCACAAGCATCTGAATTAAAAGAATAAATTAAACTTTATGTTAGAAGTGAAGGTAGGGAACTCTAATTTGGGATGATCATCAGATAATGCTGAAGGACATCAGTATCAGTGGATTAGGCTAAATTGGCCAAAAGAGATTCTGAGCACTTTTGTGATTTAATTTTTGCTTTTGGATACCATCAGCAACAAAATACTTTCAGCATAAGTCCCAGACATAACATTTCAGACTGAAACACATCAATGGATTAAAGTCCTTACCAATATAATGTGCCTCAGGTAAGAAAGAGGAAAAGGTGAATGTCTGGTTGAATGGGCACTTGTCAGTGTTACTGTTGAAAGAGTACACCAATAATGGAGTATTTCAGAGAACAGAGGTCAATAAAGAGGTATTTCCAAACTTCGAAATAAGAAACCCTTTAACTAATTTATAAAGTGTCTTTCAAAAAAGCAGGTTGCTAAACTACCTTATATTGTAATATGAACTTTACATAATGCACACTGATTTAATAACTTACTGATAACTAGAAATGTAATACTAGCATGATTATATAAATAGTACGTGCTTTTCTTACTAACACAGGAATACTGTTTGTTTCTCTGACATTTAATTTACATTTAAAAAAATGTAAATTTTAAAAAACTTTGCTGTAATTGCCTAATTTGTAGATTTTTGTAAAGTTCTATACAGAGAGCATAGAGATACTGAACTTTCATATTCACCAAGAAATATTTTAAAATCATTGCCAGATTTGTTTCCTTATTTTTTTATATTTTTTTAAAGACCACATTGACTATACAAAGCTAAAACTAGGGGCAGGAATGGAAATGCTTTTAATGTTTCCCTCTCTGACCTCAAGAGGGATGTATTAATTTGACAGGCATGTATCAATCAATTTGAATACACCGGCCTGAAAAAATCTGTTCATAAGGAAACTTTGTTTATCTTTGGCCTTTTTTATTTTTTTTTCTCTTTTCAGGTTGTGTGAAAGAACCAAAGCTCATGAAAAAACTCAGTTTCCTTAAACCTTTCTGAGGCAAAATCACCAGCCATTTTGGGGTAATTCTTTTACCTTCTTTTGAGATGTTGGTATAGAAATTTGAAAGGCAGTAATGCAGTCTCTTCAGGTTATTCAGAATAGTAGGTGGTTCCCTAACAGAAAACATATTTCTGATCTTTTGAAGCAGGTCTCAACTGGAGCAATGAGCAGATAGGTCACAGCAAAGTTCACAATCACATCTTTTTTTTTTTTTTTTTTTGGGGGGGGGGAGGGGTGGAACTGTATCTGGGTCGCTCTCCCAGCTCCTTTGTAAGATAAATTATTCTGATTATACATCTATAATTCTTACACTTTACAAAAATAGTCACATATGCCATCAAATTGCAGACACAGATTTAGAGACAGCATCTTATTTAGATACCAAATTGTATATTGCAAATAATTTTATAGTATTACATGTATCTTAAGAGATGATGGGGAAACAGACAATAAGAAAAATCTAAATGACAGATTAACCTGTGCAGTTCATCCAGAACTCATATACTTAATCCAGCTCAGCTAATTTAGATTTTGCAAGTATGTCTTTAATAGACATCTAGGAGATATTTGAGGTATCTGACTCTTCCATGAGAGTGTAAGGAAAAACTTAGTTACCAAGATCCCAACTATATGAAGGAGACAGTTAATGCAGGTCTTTTGTGTCCGATTACTCAGAACAGTTTCACCATTAAAGAATTTATCTAGAAAGCTAGGGCCTGAATTTTAAGTTTTATTCTTCCTGAAGAAGTCTGAAGCTTTTTTTTTTTTTATTGTTTGTTTGTTTATTTTCCCCACAGTAATTTACTCTGTCTGCCAGAATATCTTGAGTGAAAACAATGTTTTTTGTTTGTTTTAGATGGATCCTCTCTGCAGGGCAGGAACGCTGAAATTAAACTGTGACTGGGAGATTACAAAATTTATCCCCTCTCTGACTTAGCGTAAACAGGGTAACAACTGCACTTTGATCTGTGTTAGTGCCTTAATGATCAACAGTAAAATGTGTGAATAACCCCAGGAGCAGAGAGAAACTAAGAACAGCTTGAGAACACTACACCGAACACAAGTACCATAACTACTTATCCTTAATGGTCTTTTTGTCCCCATCTTGTCCCCCGACTCACCAGAAGACTGAAGTACTCTCACACACATGTGAGGCAGAATTTATATTAGAAGAGATTACATCTCCTGTGCTCCCTGCACAGACTTTAGAGGGACCACACAAGACTAATTCACTTGAGAGCTACCATAGGAGAAAACATTGACTGTCAGATAATGATATTTTCCTCACATGAGAAATTCAAAGATATATTAAAAAAAAAAGTTATAAAAGTTTAATTTTGATAAAACAAAAAAAAATATTTCAGATAGTATAGCAAAGACCACATACTTAAACATCCTAAGATTATAAACAAATCAGGATTAGACAGAGTTATTAATGAAACTCTGCATCATTTGAAAGGTTTCTAGAGAAAACTTAGAATCAATGTGGTCTTGCAGAAGTGTTACAGATCTTCCTTTTTCTCACTAGAAATGGTTCATCTGAAAGCTTTCAATCAGAGGTATAAAGCATCTTGTGGATGCAATGGATGCAATGGATGCAATTCCTGCTAAGCACACACAAGTTCAACTTGTATCTCACTGCTGAATGGCATTTTTGGAATATTTTCCTCGTTATATTTAGAGCAAGACAGTTCACAAAAGAATGTTCAGATCAGAGTGCATTGACACAAATAAAGCAGTAGCAAATTGGAGCTAATAGTCTATTAAAAAGCAGCTAAACCCCAGCCAAGACAAATTTTGAGTATTCTCTTCTGAATGGAGCCTGTCACACATTTCTGGCTTCTTGTTCAATGATGGTTTATTTTTAAATGATCTTCCAAATAATAGTGAGTTTTATGTATGTCAGGCCACAAAACAGAACAAAACACCATGTGCATATGCATGCTAATGAACTATAATCACATAATTATTAGTGTTATGCAAAACAGAAAAGCAGATGTCTATGGAAAGCAACTATAAGCTAACCTTGTATGAAATAGATTGAGGGCATCTCATATATCACTGCTCCCTGCACTCACTCTGTAGAGCACATTGGTAAGGACTGCTCTTGAACAAGACTTCAAAATTTTCCCTTAAGGTAAGAAAACTAATACATAAAGGAGAGTTAACTAACCTTACCTAACTATAAAGTCTCAAATGTCAATGTGTAGAAAGAAGAAAAATCAGAATTGAGACAAGAATTTGGTCATCAATGCATCATCACAACAAGCACAATTGCTGTTGTATATGTTCCAAGAAAGGCTATAAAACTGAGGAAAAACTAGTCAGGTGGTGTCTAATGCTGTACATTTTTTCCTACTATAACTCCTCCCAGTTCTCAAAACAAAACAGTCTGTCCTTTGCTCTTAACTCCCTACCATCTTGTTTTATGAGACTTACACTCTACAGCACATCCCAAATCCTTCAATTTCAGGCTGAATGGGGTGACTTGAGTATACAGTCACCCTGTGTTGCTACTGTCTAAAGGCTCATCCATAAAACCTCAGGTGGATGGTGCACTTAGCACTGCGCATCTACTGCACACTGCACACTGGCAAATTCAACATCCCCTCTTGAACTAGTTCATGGCATGGAAGGTAGCTGACAGTCATTGCTCACTTTACTTTAGTTCAATACATAGAACTATCCTATTCTTGAGTCCTCTTTTTTGAGAGCAAATATGAAGGCAATTTTTTCTTCTTTAAAAAATTATCATGTTATAGTCCATTTTCAGAGTCAGATGTTGCCATTTTGTGTAACACCATGCTGATGCCTGATTTTAAGGTCTATACCTGTTGTTCTGACACCTTCATCATATCTTGACATTCTGTCATTCTGTCCCCTTACTGTTCCTACACACTGATTCTTGCCAAAATTTGTGCTTTTTTTCCATTCTGTCCATGAAACCTCAGTTGTTTTGTTGTTTAGTAGTAGTAGTAGTAGTAGTAGTAGTAAAGTTTTATTAGGGAATACCTGACATTGGAAAATAAAAGCTTGCATAACTATTGGCAGATTGGTCTTGAATATGAATTCTTGAGCAACCTTAAATATAAGAAGTCCTGCCCCTATTGTATGTTAATTGATCTCCCATTTCCCTTATCACCTATTAAAAAAATACATAGTTTGATTTTTCATTAGACACAGATATCTCTAATTTGCAATATAGGCAGATAACTAACCAGATCCACAGCTGGTATAAATGCAAAATCTCTCTCTGATCTTAGTGTAGCTGTTCCCATCAGTACAAAGTAAGACTCATGTCAGTGATATTCTAATTGTTTTATAGACCTGTGTTGTGGTTTAACCCGGCTGGCAGCTAAACACCACACAGTCATTCGCTCAACCTCCCCCCTCCCTCTCTGGGATGGGGGGAGAGAAACGGGAAAGTGAAGCCTGTGGGTCGAGATAAAGACAGTTTATTAAGATAGAAAATAATAATAATAATAGTAATAATAATAATAATAATAATAATAATAATAATAATAATAATGATAAGTACAAACAAGTGATGCACAATGCAATTGCTCACCACCCGCTGACCGATGCCCAGCCCAACCCCGAGCAGCTGGCCCCCCACCCCAGCTAGCCACCCTAGTCATATTGTTCAGCATGACGTCAGATGGTATGGAATACCCCTTTGGCCAGTTTGGGTCAGCTGTCCTGGGTCTGTCCCCTCCGAGCTCCTGCTGCACCCCCAACCTGCCCGCTGGCAGGACAGAGCGAGAAGCGGAAAAGTCCTTGGCTTAGTGTAAGCATTGCTCTGCAACAATTAAAACATCAGCATGTTATCAGCACTCTTCTCATCCTAATCCAAAATATAGCACCCTACCAGCTACTAGGAGGAAAAATAACTCTGTCCTAACTGAAACCAGGACAACCTGAAAGATTAAACCCAAAAACCTACATAATCTAAGACTGCCATTTCAATGTTCTCTCTCCATTTAATAAGCTGAAGTTTCCTAGTAGGTTTATTTTCAGATCACTTAAACTGTAAACAAATTGAGTTTTTCCAGTGGACTTGCCTGAAGTATTTCAAATACAAAACACATTATTTGGCCTATCAATAATCACAATATTCTTTATTAATAATGTACTATAATTTCTAATAAGTAAAGAATTCTACTTTTAAACATTTGCCTCATTTGGTAATAATTTGCAGTCTTAGTACCCAATAATAAACCATGAACATTAATTTATCCACCAAAAGAACATTATAAGCTGATGGGAAACCATAAGCTTACACTAGAGGAAATACTGCTTTTCTTGAAAATTAATATGTCAATATAAATGTTAAAGGCTGAAGCTTGAATAATTGTAGGATAACAGAGCAGGGACAGGATTTTCCTTTTCCATCACCTCAAATCACAATCTATTTTACTGACTTTTAAGTAATATTATACAATCAAGATTTAACAAGGAAAGGGTGTCTGTTCTTCACCACTTCTGGATCTAATTCCAGACAAAAGGGTTTGAGAATCACCTTTTTAAGTGTAACAAGTTCCAAGATCCAATTATTTACATACAAAATTCCAATTTTGCAATCATTATGACCCCTTCATTCTTCATTTTTACAAACTCGTGAAATACATAACATTATGTGAAAAACTAACTACATCTGTTAAGTGTTTTAAATATCTACTTCTTAATGCTAATAACATTTATCTGGCACAATTCTTACAATTTCTATGCCTTCCTTTCAAATTTCTTATGAATATATTTTTGTGTGCCTGGAATGCTGGAATGAAACAAACAAACAAAAAAGACATCCTTGCTTTTTTTTTTGTTTGTTTGTTTGTTTTAAATTGTTCACAAATAAATGTCAGACCCCAGATGACTGGACTAGTATTTATGGACATTTCCCAACTATTCAGAAAGTCAAGATCTCAAAGTATTTCCATTATTCTTGATATTTTTGATCAAGATTAGATTAACATAATGCTTTTCAGAAAAAGAATTGTATGCCTTTACTAAAGATATGATCATATTTTAAGTATAGAGAGAATGTTGTTTTTTAATTAGAGTGAAAAAATGTGTCCTAGCCTCTTTCAAATGAGGCTTTGCTCTATTTTTGGACCAGAAATAATCATTTTCTAATGAGAACTTTTTGCATTCAATTATATTCAGTTCCCATCCATGAATACCTATTGTCAATTTGCATACTTGAAAATATTTTGCCTGCCTTCCGTTTGCCACTCCAGAGGCATCTGGTTCTCATAGTGGATCTGCCTGACCTCTGCGTTAGTCTCACATCAATGTCTCAGACATTCCAGAATGCCTCCTGTGGCTCTGTCTGTCCATAATTGAGCCACTGAATTCTTGTTCTTGTGTTAGAGAGTATGAATTTACTGTAAGTTACCTTTCATTGTAAATGAGTGTATTTTCACATAACTAATTAGCAACATCCATTGCCTTTCCCTTTATTTTATTTAAACTAATCAGTTGAAAGATTATGAAAATTTTTCAATTATAGCCACTGCTTTTTCCATTATTTCTGAATACTGATTTCTGCTATTGTATTATCTTTCTGGAGACATTATCCTAGATTCTTAAAAGATACTTTGGACAACAATTTTCACAGAAATAAATTTTAAGTACTTCTGATAACCCAAGATTAAGTGGATAGTAAAGAATGTACAATTTCAATTAATACACCTGTGATTTATAGCATTGCATTTTTTCAGTACTTGTATACTTGTACAATATACATATTTCACTCTTTTTTATTATTATTTTTGACCTACTGCCCCATAGTGAGTTAATATTTTGACTATGAGATCTACAATGGAACAGGTATCTGCCCAGGCAAGGAGCAGAGCTATAGCTTTTAAATTGCATACAAAGCATATGCAGTTCAAAGCATTTCTTCCCATGTACCTTGTTCTGCCTTATAGGTTGGTCCATTAGGAGATTCTTTTAAGAGACCTTTGGAGGTCTGTTGTTGTTGTATGTTGTTGTTTTCTTTGGTTTTTCAGCCTTATCTGTCTGTCTTACCCAGTTTATAATTTATGCCAGATTTTTGACTTTAATTCCATGACTAATGAATTTCATGTTAATCTCAATAGCCATGAAATTCTGGCCATATTCAATTAAATAATGTCTAATTTTACAAGAAGTGCCATTAACTTATATGAGATCAACTGGAAAGTAATTATTCAATATTAGTAGGGGAAATAGCATCAGTCATTAAAGTTGTAGCAGAACCTTGGTCATTTTACTCATGACCATTTTATGACTCATGGTCATTTTACTGTAACATAACAGGTTAATACCATATAACGCCCAACATCTGCATCATATCTGTCCAGTTTTAGGAGCTGTCTAGGGAAGGCAAGAAAAAAGTGGAAAATTTAATGTTCAGTTTGTGGTTTTCCTTATTAAACAAGCCATTAAGTAAATAAATAAGTAACTGACAAAAAGATATGTTTATACACTGTAAAACTCAGAGAATAGTTATAACTACTCATAACTGCATGTACATGCAATAGGTACTATCTTTTATAAAGTATTAAAGTCAAAATTATTTTTAAATGTTATCAATGTGCTTTCGCTTACAGTGATCAGCATACTGACAAGACTAATCACAGAATCACAGAATTTCTAGGTTGGAAGAGACCTCAAGATCATTGAGTCCAACCTCTAACCTAACCCTAACAGTCCCCACTAAACCATATCCCTAAGCTCTACATCTAAACGTCTTTTAAAGACTTCCAGGGATGGTGACTCCACCACCTCCCTGGGCAGCCTGTTCCAGTGCCTAACAACCCTTTCAGTAAAGAAGTTCTTCCTAACGTCTAACCTAAAAATCCCCTGGCGCAACTTAAGCCCATTCCCCCTCGTCCTGTCACCAGGCACGTGGGAGAACAGACCAACCCCCACCTCGCTACAGCCTCCTTTGAGGTATCTGTAGAGAGCTATAAGGTCGCCCCTGAGCCTCCTCTTCTCCAGGCTGAACAAGCCCAGTTCCTTAAGCCGCTCCTCGTAGGACTTGTTCTCCAGGCCCCTCACCAGCCTCGTCGCCGTTCTCTGGACCTGCTCAAGCACCTCCATGTCCTTCTTGTAGCGAGGGGCCCAAAACTGAACACAATACTCGAGGTGTGGCCTCACTAGAGCCGAGTACAGGGGGACGATCTCTTCCCTAGCCCTGCTGGTCACACTGTTTCTGATATAAGCCAGGATGCCGTTGGCCTTCTTGGCCACCCGGGCACAATAAAGTTATTAAATAACAAAGAATGAGATTTAAATGACCTGAAATGCATAGAATTCCAATTAAATCTCAAATGCTTTTTCTTTGTAGAAGGAAAAAAGTGCATTTGTAACCAGTACAAGAAAAAATTATGCTGAACATTTGCAAATATTTGAGCAAAATAAAGCACAATAAGAGACAAAATTTGTGTTGTTTGCTGCTGCAAACTCATTTCTTCTAAATATTGATATTTTAATTGTTCACCACTTTATCGTTTGGCTTGACACACAGAAACCAGAAGCAAAAAGCATATAATATCATACTGTCTGATCTCTGCCAGTTCTGCAAGTGAAAGAGAAAGATAGGTTCAAATTGAACTATTGGTTGGCATCTAACTGAAGTTATTATAGCTATGGAGAGATGCCCACAGTGCAGAGAGTATACAAAGATACTGCCTATTTCCAATATCAGTCTATTAGGCAACACTAATTTATTTATTTGTTTCTTTTCTACAGTCATAAGATATATTTTCATCTGAGCAAAACTGCATGAGGATTGGACAAATATAATGCATTGCTAAGTGACATTTTTAAAATCTTTTTTTCTTTTTTCTTTTTTTTTTCAGAACTGTATTTAAAAAAAAAAAGAAAAAGAAAAAAAAGGAAAGAAAAATGAAAAGATCTTCAGCTTCAGCTCTAATAATCAAAAAAAGAAGGCCAAATTCAGACTCTTTAAATTATATTTACATGCTTATTTTCATTCAGTTAATTGTACTTTCTCAGGAGAAAGTAAAGCCTTTGACATGGTCTCCCAATATTATTCCTCTGGAGAAACTTGCAGCCGTTGTCTTTGACAGGTACACTTTTTGCTGGGTTAAAAGCTGGCTGGACAGCCAGGTCTAGAGAGTAGTGGTGAATGGAGTGAAATCCAGCTGGTCATGAGTGGTGTTCCGCAGGGATTGGTGTTGGGGCCATCCTCTTTAATATCTTTATTGATGATTTGGATGAGGGAATTGAGTGCACCCTCAGTAGGTTTGCAGAGGATACCAAGCTGGGGGGAAGTGTCTATCTGCTGGAGGGTAGGAAGGTCCTGCAGAGGGACTTGGACAGGATGGGTCTCTGGGCAGAGACCAATGGGATGAGGTTCAACATGGCTAAGTGCTGGGTTCTGCACTTTGATCAAAACAACCCTGTGCAATGCCCACAGGTTTTGGGCAGAATGGCTCATCCAGACAAGGGTTACGAAGCTGATGAATGGCCTAGAACACAAGTCTTATGACAAATAGCTGAGGGAACTAGGTTTGTTTAGTCTGGAAATGAGGAGTCTCGGGGAGACCTTATTGCTCTCTACAGCTACCGTCCCCAGGGTTGTTTAAGGAAAGGTTGCACTTGATGTTTAGGGACATGGTTTAGTGAATGACATTGCTAGCAGGGTGTAGTAGAATGGTTGGACCAGATGATCCTGGAGGTCTTTTCCAACCTTAATGATTCCGTGATTCTATGAAATCATTTATCTATGTGTATGCATCCATACACTCTGTCCACAGTAGCTTCTGCAATAATCTGTTCTTTATAATATGCCAGACTTGTCTTTGGCAAAAGTTGTTTCACTCCCAAATGGTAATAAGCAAGGAGCTGACTTGTACACGTAGAGGTTTAAGTGGAATTTACTCTGTGTGAACTTGACTGCAGATCAAAGTTTTCCCTCATATTTTCTTCATTAAGAAACTAACTATTGTAAACTTATAATAAATTTTGTAGGAAGCATTTAAACTTTTGAAAGTTTAAACCTTATGGCCTTATGGCCTTCAATGTGAAATGATTAATAGTATGTGGAAATGTGAGTTTCATATATATTTTTACAATTAAAATTTCAGTCATATGCTAGCCAGCTTTTCAGAGGTTTCCTTTAAGAGGATTGACACAATTCATATAAAAATTTCAGTAGTGGCTTATTGCTATCTTTATATTTCTCTAGCAATCAGTCCTATGGGCATGTGTCTCAATCTATTAGAAATCTCCGGGTTTTCGTTTGTTTGCTGGAAGGCAAGAGTAAAAACACGGTTTTTCTAAGAGCCTTTCTCAATAACTTCCACAACTCTTCACTTTTTCATTTATTCAAGCAGAAAAAAAAAAAAAAAATCCAAGAAAATATGCATATTGAACAAGAGTAGTTACAGAAGTTACAGAAGTCTTCCTTTGCCTTGAAGCTCATTGTTTCATGACTGCTCAGCTCTCAGCACCTTTCCACTATACAGAAAAAGGATTGCCAGCTACCATTAAAGACCATTTAATTTAGTCCTATTTTGCTCTTTTACTGAATGAAATACTTTCTTGATTACAGCATTTTTCCCATTACATCCTATAACTGCAGATTTCTTAAAAGTCTGAGACAAGCAGCATTCAATAAAAATGCAAAGATGGTCATTCAGGAAAATCATGTTTTTTTTTTTTTGTTTTTTTTTTTCCCAACAAATGTAAAGAAATGCTGAGTCTTCAGTTCATTTTTTAAATCATCAAGTTGATACATTATGTTAAATAACAGTGCTTGATGTAGAAAGTCACAAGGAGTTCACAAGGAGTTAGAAATATTTCACAATTGCTCTGAATAACTTGATTTAATTGATGACAATATGATTGTCTGTATCAGCTGAGCCAAAACAGAATTTGTGACTGAGTTTTGTCACAAACCAACAGTGTGCACACACACTGGCATATCTTACAGGTTTCAGACAAGCTCGTGGAACTCAAAGGTGCTGCAAAGAACTAAATGACCAGGGGTCCTCCTAGGATTTGTCTCAATGGGAGTAGAAGACAGGCAATGAATCAGTCTGATTTAGACTGATCACCTTTATGCAATGCTGATCTGCCTTTCATGGGGACAAACTTCACAGTTCAAATGTTCCCTGCCTCACATAATCAAAAGAGCACTAATAAACGAAATAAAATCCAAGAGGTACAAATTGGACAAAAATCAACTAAGTCACATGAATATGTCAAAGAGAGAAGAAAAAATCCAATCTCTTTTTAGGTAAAATATGAAATTTCTCTGCAACACTCAACACAGCTGATATTACTGAGAAACTTTAAGTTGTATTTGAGGAAGGTTTAAGTGAGCAATGAAGAACGGAATTCCATCAAGGAGGCTATTATTTTTTTCTCAACAATTGCTAATTCAGGAGAACAAGACAATTAAATTGTACAGATGCATGTCCTAATGGTGTGTGTGAAACTACCAAATCAAATCACAAAATGAGATATGGAAAGTCCTTCTATAGTGGACTTCAGTCCAGGAATATGTACTAGAAGTTTCATGCTACCACCATAACATCCTTGATGTTTCTAAGTACTATAGAACACAAATTCTTAACTAAAATAAAGGAAGAATCCTGCATAAATATTCATCTGTCTCCTAGCTGTCAGTCTTGGACTAAAAGAATGGTCAATATGAAATTAATTAATAAGGAATTAAGGATGGAAATCATATTTAATGTGATTGGAAAAATAGATCCTTTCAAAACTAAGCTGATGTCATTTCTTGAATAAATGGTGTTCCTACACATAGGTAATAGTTAAATATAAATTACCACATGCCATTTTGATAAATAAAGTATTGAGATACACAACTTCAACATGGCACAAGAGAATTCAATCTGGATGGTCCCCTGCAAGCAATTCCAAGCGATTTATCATTACATCATTTATTAGAGGCAGGTCTATGGAAGTTGAACACATTCTTTTCTATACACCATCTGTTTTTTCTCAGTAACAAACAAACAAGAAAAAGTCTGTACCAACCAAGTTCGCAAATAGTATGTAATAAGAACATGTGCAGACTTGAATTAGCATAACAGCTGGGAGCAAGCAAATTATATACTCAGATTGACCACATCTAGAGGCAAAGCAGAATATTTCTTAGTTAATTCATTGCTGAAGGCAGCATTGCAACTCCAACAGGACATTAGTCATTGCTCATGACTAACATGTTACCTTAAATGTAGCATTGTTGGTTTAAGACAGGGATGTGAGGTGGAAGTTCAATATCACAGGAAACAGAATTTGCATAAAAGGTCCTGGACAGGTCCAGATAGATATTATATCTTTATATCTTTATATCTTTATATCTCAGCCATGTATATCATTATACATGGCTGAGGTACTGGCTGAAAACTAAAGCTTACTTCCTCAGTCTTTACATGGCTATCTCATGGGCAGTGTCGTGCACAATTATCACATAGATCCTTATCTCAGTTTCATTTACACTGCCAGTAAGCTTTAAATAGGTTCCCTAAATACATCTTCTACAATCCAGCACACACTGCAGTTGGGAACAAGGAGCATAAGATATTCTTACATTATTAAAGAGACAGAAATTAATAGTCTGCTTTTCTCAGATGAAAGTAGTCAACCTGAAGACTAGCCAAGAAGGCTAATCTAGAGTTGGCAGTATTACAACTTTTTTTTTCTTTTTTTTTTCTTTTTTTTTTCTCTCCTTTCCTTGATTTCACTGTCAAGTTCTGCTAATTAGATACAATGAAGAATTTTAGAAAAAAATCAGTTATGAAAATTATGAAATAATTTGAAAATATACTTTAAAGACTCAAGAATATCAACTAGATCAGTTGTTATGAGAGGAACCCAGAACTATTTGTTCTCCAGTGTAACAAAGCCTTGGTATTGGAAACAAAAGGAAAATAAATTCCAAGCAAAAACACAGACTCTTTTTAGAAGAGTGAGACCACTTGGAAAGTTTACTATGTTTTGCAATGAGTTCCTCATCACTGGTAATTTTAAAATCAGAAATATATGATTTTACTTTCTTTGTGGACACCTTCCCATCTGTTTTATTAAAAAGGAAAATAAATTGCAGTGGCTCTTTTTGGCTTTTACAGTGAAAAATCTTTTGCAATCTTATAACATTGTTTAATGCAGTGTCATGAGCTATCAAAACTTATGAAAATGTATAGATAAAATGTAGTACCATTACAAAAATATGAAAAACACTATCCTAAAAAGTCTTCTCATGGAAGATGTTGATTTACAGCCTGAAATCAGCTTCCAAGAAAGGAAGAAAGGTATGTTTAGTAGCTAAGATTCTAAAAAAAATTCAGAAGTATTTGTATGTGTATATGCTTGCCATTGCAAAACTTCAGAAGTCAGATCAAACTGCTTACTCAGTATTTCTCTGTGAACATCTAGTGTCCTAAAGAATCACTTGAAGGACTGAATGAATACATTTGACATTTTCTTCTTCATGACTACATTTGAGAAATTGGATATGTACAGTAGTTTCAAATTGTGTACAGTGACAAGGCAGATTATGACAAATTGTAATCAAAATTTACTTAGTATTAACAAAGAATATCATCTGTTTTGAGAAGCAAAGTTATTCTTCCAAGTAGAATGAATGGTTAGGGTTTCAAAAATAAGTCACTAATCAATGTGTTTTACTTGTTTTTATTAATGTAATTTTATAATTTGTACTTATAAAAAGTTTTTATGTAAGTAAGCTATTTAGCTTTAAAAACACAATAATTAAAAGAATGTTATTCTAGTTTAAACTTGGCTTGAAGTTGCATTGGTATTCATACATTTAAATTTGTCTGGAAGGTTTGGTTTAATTTAATGGTTTGTTTCAATATCTTACCCCTCTACCCAAGCATGGAACTGTGAATTACAGAATCACAGAATCACAGAATTTCTAGGTTGGAAGAGACCTCAAGATCATCGAGTCCAACCTCTGACCTAACACTAACAGTCCCCACTAAAACATATCGCTAAGCTCTACATCTAAATGTTTTTTAAAGACTTCCAGGGATGGTGACTCCACCACTTCCCTGGGTAGCCTGTTCCAATGTCTAACAACCCTTTCGGTAAAGAAGTTCTTCCTAAGATCCAACCTAAAACTCCCCTGGTGCAACTTCAGCCCATTCCCCCTCGTCCTGTCTCCAGGCACGTGGGAGAATAGACCAACCTCCACCTCGCTACAGCCTCCTTTGAGGTATCTGTAGAGAGCGATAAGGTCACCCCTGAGCCTCCTTTTCTCCAGGCCGAACAATCCCAGCTCCCTCAGCCGCTCCTCATAGGACTTGTTCTCCAGGCTCCTCACCAGCTTCATCACCCTTCTCTGGACTCGCTCAAGCACCTCCATGTCCTTCTTGTAGCGAGGGGCCCAAAACTGAACACAGGATTCGAGGTGTGGCCTCACCAGAGCCGAGTACAGGGGGACGACCACTTCCCTAGCCCTACTGGTCACACTGTTTCTTATGCAAGCCAAGATGCTGTTGGCCTTCTTGGCCACCTGAGCACACTGCTGGCTCATATTCAGCCGACTATCAACCATCACTCCCAGGTCCTTCTCTGCCTGGCAGCTCTCCAACCACTCATCTCCCAGCCTGTAGCTCTGCTTGGGGTTATTGCGCCCCAGGTGGAGGACTCGGCACTTGGCCTTGTTGAACTTCATGCAGTTGACCTCGGCCCATCGGTGCAGCCTATCCAGATCCTCCTGCAGAGCCTTCCTACCCTCGAGCAGATCGACACACGCACCTAACTTGGTGTCATCTGCAAAGTTGCTGCATGTGCACTCAATGCCCTCGTTCAGATCATCGATGAAGATATTAAAGAGGACCAGCCCCAGCACCGAGCCCTGGGGAACGCCACTAGTGACTGGCCTCCAACTGGATTTGACTCCATTTACCACAACTCTTTGGGGCCGGCTATCCAGCCGGGATTTAAAAACTACATTTGTCTACCTATAATTTCACCTCTAACAAGTTGGTAATAAAACTGCACTTTCAACAAATAAAAGTGTTGAGATTCATTGCTGTGTTGTTTTTAAAAAAAACAAAACAAAACAAACAAAAAAAACCCTGCACCTGACCTCTGAAGTACAAGCATTCCAGAGGGCGAAAAGTGACATCGTTTCAACAGAGTTTGTATACCTTCTCTAAAGTATGTCAAAAAGTAAAATTACATCACTTATTCTTTTGTGTGGCCATAATTCACAGACTTGTACAAAAGTCAGAATGCATCCTCATTCTGTAACAGAATTATGCATTCATTAAAATGAATGTCTGATTCTGGAGGAAAAAAAAAAAAAAAAAAGAGGGAGGATTGTAAGACTAGGCTTTGAATTTCAAATGCAATTAATAAATTTGGCAAGACAGCAAAAACTAGGATTTTTGCAGTCAGTACTTCATTTGGATGTACTTTTTTAGTGAGTCTTAGAAAGGCCAGAGGTAATTTCTATAAAAGTTATCAATGAGAGATGAAGTCTACTGAAATGGGTACATGAGGAAACAAAGCAGTACAGTGCACTCCAGTTAATCAGGATGCACTTAACAGGGAAATTTGCTTAATTGAGATGTTTCCCAAGGAAGCAATTTAAGACTAATGATACCTAATAGCAATAACTGCTGTTTAATGGGGATGGTAATTCTGCTTAATAGGGATACCATCAGGTAATTATGGCCAGGTCTACTTTACTGACTTGTGTTGGCAAAAGCTCTACCTGTCAGATATCTGAAAATATGTGTTCCTTGACCAACAACTACAGGGAAGCAGAAACATAGTTTATTATCTGGGTTTATGCACACAATATGTTAGGGTGTGAACCAAGACCAAACTTAAGAAAAAAAAAAAAAAAAAAAAAACTTTTTAAAGTTAAAAAATTCTGACTTTTTGTTCCAAGTTTATGCTGTTTTATGTTGTTGTTGTTGTTGTTTTGTTGTTGTTTTTTGGAGGTTGAGTGGGAATACAAGATAACTCCATGTTGGGGATGGCTTTTTGCACACTTGTTCAAAATCAACTGCAATGCTCTGATACACAGGATGCTCAAGCTGAGCCTTCTAAATTCTGTTCCTTAAGCCTCATACATTTCCCTTTAATTTTGTCCTCCTACACTTGCTACTGTGTTGTGTGTCAGCCTCCCAGGATGATAGATCAACAGACAGAGAGAGCAGGAACTAGAAGATATGTCCCTAATAACTACAGATCAGCATTAAACTACTGCAGTAAACTACTGAAAGCCTGAAAAGGGTTCAATGAAAAATAACAATGAGAAACACAGTTAGAAAAAGCTTGACAAATATTTGTTACTTACTTTGGGGTCAAAAAGGTCACCTACAAACTTTGGGGGATATTTTTCATAACTGCAGTCTTCTCTGAGGTGGCTGTAATTTGTCTATGAGAAAGAAAAGGTAGAAGTGTATCTCTGAATGCAGTCTTCCAGCAACTCATATTACTGTAGAAAAGGACAACTGCACGTTCACTACCTCAGGCTCAAAAGAGCTACAAAAGGACAGCAAAAGAAAGCAATTTGAAAGTCTTCTATAAAACATTGGCTCAAGAATATAAGGTGAACAGCTGACAACTAGCAATTTATATAGCAAATTTAGATGTTTGGTCTCATCAACTTTTTCACAGAGACTAGGATTTATATATTTATTGAAGGAATTGTTTAACAGGATATGTTTCTGTCTTTGCATTGCTGGGAAATTGTTCTAGTGGTAACTCTTTCTAATATTTCTGCTTTAATATGTAAGAACACTGTACTGGCTGAATGAATGATTCCCACTCTCTCAGCAACTTTCAACATAGATTTGTAAATCCTTCAAAATAATACTTACACAATCAAATACTTCTGTGTCAATACATACATTGTGTCTGTGTATGGGTGAGGTGTTCCTCAAATAGAAGTTAAAAAAAAAAAAAAAGCTAAATAAAAAAGTCAAGGGATTATATTAAATAGGCCTTGACATGTGCCTAGAACTCCTCAGTAGTATTGTTTCAAATGTGGCCAAAGAGTACCACTTGTATTTAACTATGTGACTGACTGTTTAGACATTCAAATGAGCTCAGCTGTGTTGTTTTTTAGCTGGACACAAACCTGTAATTTTGACTTTTTGTAGCAATGAGAGCAAAGCTCACTAGTAGTAAATATTTTCCAATAGCTATAATTCAAAGAATGCATTTAGGATTAACCTTTCCAAAACATATTTTAAATGAAATATGAAATTTTGGAGAAAGAAAAGCATGGCTTGATGTATTACAAAAATATAAAATAAATAAAGCAGCTAAGTAAAATCCCTGTCATTACTGAAAAAATATTTTTCCTATTTACAAATGAAAAGAAATACTGCAGCTTTCCCAGTTACACTGTGATCCCCATGTCCTGCCATAGATATGACCCCCACTGGGACTGTGTTGAGACTTCATAACCGCTTACACAAGCAAAGAAGCCTTTTCCATGTTATGGTTGGCAGAAGCTGCAGACTCAAGAGCCCATATTATTCTTCAAAATAAGGGCTGAAAAATAAGAAGTGATGTCTAACGAATAATATTAAACACACAATGATGAGACAGTTTAGAGGATACTCAGCAAAAGAAAAATTAAGAGAGGATGGAAATCCTGATTTCCAAGAATAATTCCATACATTTAGCTTTTTAAAAAGAGAGTTCAAGCTATAACAAGTCATGAGAAAAAAATTTAGAAACTTCTTCTGCTTCAGGGAACAAGGAGAAAAAAATCTACATAAACAGGAAAAATACAAAAAACTTCCCCCATGTTCTTGATTTAACATCTGTTATCTCCTGGTTTTTTCATAAATTTTAAGGGACAAGGTTATTAGGCAATTCACACAATAGTTCTTTAAGGCATCTAAAAATATAGAAGACATAATCTAGAGAATTCCATATGATATTTAACTGGAGTGCTTTACAGGAATATTTTTGTAACAAAAAATCACATTCTAGAATTGTCTACAAAATGTCTCACCACAAAATCAAGGAACCCCAAAGAGCTACTGGTTTAAATTTCTTTTGGATTTTCTGAAAGTTTCACTTTCAAGGGAATAAGGTCCCATTTGTACATACCTGGAGATGTAATCTGTAACAGAAGTAATGTTTGGTTCCCAGCTCTTAACAAGTCCCCAGTAGGAAGCACCTCCAACAGGCATCATTTCCAGTCTTGGTGTGCTTAAGTAACCTGGAAGATATGTTTCAGAGGGATATAGATAGGGTATTCCTACTGTATTCATACAGCTTACTGTATCAGATCAGAGCTGGTCTGAAAGTAAAATAAATAATAAAAAAATAAATAAACAATGCCAAATTACATATAGTGCACATGTAAAGTCTTTATCACCACTGATTTCATTCTGTAGATTTACTCCTATTGATCTGTTCTATAATCATGTAGGAAGTTAGTTCTCTTTTTAGTTTCAATAAGTTAACAAGATTTCTCAAATCTTACATGGCAATTTAATAGCTTTAAATCATGCCTAATTCTGGACTAAATTCCTAGCTATTACATTTATATAAAGCAAGACAGAATAAAAGATTCTTAACTACTTTACAACACTGGATTTGGGAATTGAAATGTCAGAAAATAAAGTGATTCCTGGGAGACTGAAAAGAACCGATGATCATAAATTAACTTGTAGAAAACCTAAGAACATGAGTTTATACATCTTATCACCTCCAGGCACATTACAGCAGTATGTATGTTGTTTCAATGTGTATCAATATATTATCAAGCATAATATGCAAAACAGAAAAATCCCAGCAGTTATCAATTCTCATTTGTGTGTAATTACCTGTAAAATATCTAGATAAGTTTGAATCATTCAAGCCACTGGTGTTCTCCATGACCAACTGCTTCTAAAAATATACATGATCAGTAACTGTTCTGCTTTCTTAACAGTAAACTGGTAGGATTATCTGCTGAGACAAAAGCAATAACAGGAGAAGAATGAAGTATACCCTATGGGGTATTACAAGACAGTACATTCATTAAGCAGTTCTTATGCCATAAATGCTTTAGTCATAAGAACCAAACATAGAATCTCATACTTTGTAATACTCCAATAGGGACTACTTTGATTTTTGTAATATATAGTTCTTCTCTTCTGGAAAGAAAAAAAAAAAAAAAAAAAAAAAAAAGTTATTTTTTTCCTAGTGCAACTGTGTGCAACTGATTTTTAATTTGTAAAGAACTCAAAATATTGCAGTTATATATATTTTGTTATAGATTTTTATACATTGAACTAGCAAAATAAGATATTTAAATCATTCACATAATTAAAGCTATGCTAAAAAAAAAAATCTTGTCATCATAAGGGAGCAAGACTTTAAAAAGAATTATCATATTCCAATGATGCAACTGTTTAACATTATTTTGGGTATCATGCTGTATGAATTCAAAGTGCTGCCATATTTTACAAGAACAATAAGAAAAATTGCAAGGCTGTAAGAGTAAATGGGAAAACACAGCTGACTCACAAAGCAAATAGATTGCTATCTTGTCTAAAGAATGGGTAAGAGGTGACTGAAGGGATAATAAATATAAGGAGTTTCCTGAACTACCCTTTAGAAAGAACATGCAATGAACCAAGCTTACATAGATGACCTCAGTAAATACTCATTTGTTTTCAAAGTAAAGCTGTAATCTAGAAGAAACACTTATGGGTATTTTTTTTACACACTGTAGACTCTGAATTGACTGCTTTATAGGACATTTTAAATGTTCTCTTAAAGTGCATGTTCATACCTTATTCAGTTTCCAGTTAAAACAAACCAACCAAGCAAATAAAAATGATTGACCAATCTGAAGGGATTAAAAATATGTACCACTAGGAAAAAGATAAAATAAACTTCAATATATAAAACATATATGTATATGTAAAATATATATCAAAGCACACAGAGGTTTAGCACTGATTTCCTCAACATGCCTAGATCATTTTATCAGAGTGGAGGAGTCATAGCAAGTGCACTTGCACTTTGCACCTCATGTGACAAGCAATGGCATAAGCCCAATGTGTAGCTGTCCCTCAATCAGCAGGATTACTAAAGGCTGCTGCTTACTAAGTCTCCGTGCCTTCTTGTCAATTTAGACACCCTGTAGTCTTTTCCACTTACCTCAGCAATTCATTCATTCAGACTGTGTTGGCATTGAGCACGTTGGCATGTGTGGCACAGTGCACACTGAGGCTAAGCTTCTCCAGTGGAACAACATGAGGACCTAGCTAGCATCCCCGATCTTAATGCTTATTTTAGAAGCCCAGTAGAAACCAAGTAACCTAAATAATCAATGTTTTAATTCTCAGGTTAACAACTGATAGCTCAATAATTACTAGTGAAAACAGACACCCTATACAGCTTTTGGAATCTGTGTATAAAATCTGCATCTGCTTGCCTTTGACCTCCAGATGTAAGATTATATAATCCCTAAAACTAGTTAGTTGAATCATTGCAAATCAGATGAAAAAAAAAAAAAAAAAAAAAAAAAAGATAAAAAATGTCAATTTTTTTAGCATAATCAATCCTAAAACAGTGATAGATTCACAAAAAAAAAAAAAAAAAAAAAAAAAAATCCCTCTGGATCCCCAAAATACATCAGTATATGACACATTAGTTTGGCAGAGTGCTTACCCTAAAGACGAAACATTCAACTGTATCCAGAAAAACAATAATAATAATAATAAAATACCTAAACCACATTTTCACAGAAGACATTTTTCTTCACCCCTCCACATAGATTAAGCACTTTCTAGCTGTTTCTGATTACTTTGTTACTTTTCTCTCCATCTTCTATGCTAGCCCCAGTTCTCATCAGCTTGGATTTTAAGTGCCCTACAATACTACCTTCCGATCTAATTTCAGAAAGAAATTACAAATACTGCCAATTACTTACTGTTCTTAGATATTCAAAGTACCTTTTGGCTGAGTTGTCTTGCTCAACATTATCTTGTGTACAGACTTACAGACCATTGCCAAGGATTTCTGTGTGTCCTATTGTGAGAAATTACAAAGATACAACGTAAAGCCTAGCTACTACAGTCACACATATTTTAACCACACAGAACACTTCAGCACACTGTTATTCACAAGCGAAATCAACATCAAATTGCCATATTCACGTGTGTCACAGAGAAGTTTAACAATTGGAACAAATGCACCAAAAGCTCTTCAATCACATGACAACTCCAACCATACAGTTCAGAAAAAATAGCTGAGAGGCTGAGACTTGTATTCTGTGATCTTTAGCAAGCAGGTAGATGAAATGAAAACTTTCCTTATGAATCTTTTTGGTGACTAGCTTGCAATTTTTCTACTTATTGCTTTATGGTCTCAGTGTCCCATGGACAAATGACATACATATGATATGACTGATGCCTGTTACAAAATTCAGTGCTTAACATTAGATATAGAAACTAGAAAAACAGGAGACAGAACATCAAGCTATTCATCAGCGAGTAAAAAAAAAAAATTATTTTATTTTATTTTTTATTTTATTTTTCTTTTCATGATGAAATTATTTTCTTTCAAAAATGAAATTCAGGACAGAAAATGAGGAAGAGAGGATTGGCTTTTAAGTCTTTTTTTCCACTATGGGACAAGATTTAATTCCAGTCGTGCCACTGACCTTACAGTTTCATATTGGCTTGCAAGACCTAGAGAGCTCTGTAGTTCCAGTTATATATATATTTAAACAAACTGATCTGGGCTCACTAAGAGTTCTAAGGGTGAGAAACCTATCAGCAAGCTCTAGGTTAAGCTAATCAGTATTTTGAGAACTGGTGTTTTCTCCATTGCTCCATGTCCTTGAAGAGATGAAAATCTGTGGGCTGTTTTTCTGCAAAAATTATGCAAATGCCACTTCATGGTTTGTTGAGGATTCTGGGACTTAGTTTGGGAATTACTGTCTGCAGGACTTTGGTCCAGATTTTGCCTCTACAGAGTATGTTCTAAGTACACAGATGGTAAATGGTAATGAAAAAGTGGAGTTCATGTTCTTTGTCATAAAGCTGTTGTGTTTGTTAGTGCTTTCAACTGTATCAGTGAGATAATTATAGATGGATTATTCTATGGAGCATTTTTATTTTGGCCTTGTATGTCTAAGATCTGAGTTTATAGGTTTGCTCTTAGATTTACAATTGCAAATAACCTTTTATTTTTAGGTGATGAGGAGCATATCACAGACCTAGCAATACTTGCTAAGGTCAGTAAAGCCCCAAGGACTTAGAATGAAGCATTCCTCTCTATATACAGAAGACATATAACACATTTTGAAGTTATCAAATATCATTGCTAAGGCTCAAGAGCTTTCTCAAAATCATAAGATTGGTAAGCATAACTTCTGTGCGTTTATTGTTAATTAAAGAATAAGGTCTTTCACATTGGGGTTAGGTAATTAATTAAACAATGCTATGAGTAAAGACAAGATTGACTTAGTAAAAGCAGCTCATTTCCTGATAATAAAGAAATGTATCTAATAAAAGCAATAGTTTGAATGCTGCAGAGAATGAGGCTTAGAAGAATCAAAGTATTTAGGGGCATTTTAGTTCCAGGACAGCCACATTTTGTTTATGATGTCAATTTGAAGGCCTGTTGTTAATGAACAGATTTAGGTAGGCTGTTGGCCTAAGTGAGGAATGGGTAATAAAATAAAAGCTTTCACAACAGATTTGAATTTGTTGGTTGATTATCTCTTTATAGCATGCTACCTGGAGATAGATAGGGTTGTGAGTTCAGAAGATGCTTCAGGGTGTATTGAACCTTGAGTAGAGAATCATGTTACTGGTCATCCTTCAGCACATGGCTCTTTGAGAGAAGTTTACATGTCTGTATTAACTTCTCAGATAGAGCAGCCTTAGTCTCTGATTTGTATTCTAGTCCCATCTCTTCAAATGGGCACCTGCTTGAATCTGGGAGTGTAGGAATTTATGAATTAGGCAGTTTTTCAAGTATATTAAGAAATAGAACACGATAAATTCTACCAGGACTGCAGATCATGTCTTTATTCAATATGGATAACTTTTTATTAATTTCAAATAAATTGAACCTCTTGTTGTTGTTGTTGGTTGTTTGTTGGTTGTTTTTTTTTTTGTTTTGTTTTGTTTTACTTTGCTTTTTAAATTGTTTCAAGGCTGAGTTAGGGTATATTGGTTGGTAGATTTTTGGTTTTGTTTTTCTTTCAGGAGTAGAAGAGAAAGCTTCATTGCTTTGAGGGGTTCTGCATCAATTGGGGGGCAGAGGTTGCAACAGTAAAGTAATATTAAGCATATTTTGTTAACAATGCATGCAACAGATATCCCTGGAATTTACCATATTCTGAAAAAAAAAAAAAGGAAAGAAAAAAAAAGAAATTAATAGTTGGAGATAACAGAGCCTGAAATATCCCTGAACTGTGGTGGTTTCCGAGTTCCACCACGTCCATACTCACTCCCCCTCCTCAAAGAGGAGAAAGAGGAGAAAATACAACTCAAAGAGCTCAAGATATGGATGGGGATATCACTCAACAATTGTAGTGACAGGCAAAACAGACTCAGAGTATGGAGATGATAAGATTTATTGCCTATTACTAACAAGCTAGAGAAGTGAGAAACGAAGGAAAGAAAACAAAAACGCCTTCCCCCCATCCACCCTCTTCCACCTCCTCCCCTCGAGTGGCTCAGGAGAACAGGGGAATGGGGGCTGCAGTCAGTCTATAACACTTTGTCTCCACTGCTCCATCTCAGTCACTCTCTTCCCCTGTTCTGTGGGCTCCCTCCCACAGGATGCAGTCCTTCTCCCACATGGCTCCGTACCACTGCGTCCCTCCCCCAGTAGCAAACTGCTCCACCATGGGTCCCCCAGGGGCAGCAGCTCCCCCCAGACTCCCTTCTCCTGCGTGGTTTCCTCGCCACGGGCTGCAGCTCCGGCCCAGGGCCTGCTCCTGCGGGGGCTCTCATGGGCCGCAGCCTCCTCCAGGCCACATCCACCTGATCCACCAGGAGCTCCTCCGTGGGCTGCAGCATGGAGATTTGC
This sequence comes from Heteronetta atricapilla, assembly GCA_011075105.1. Taxonomy (NCBI): domain Eukaryota; kingdom Metazoa; phylum Chordata; class Aves; order Anseriformes; family Anatidae; genus Heteronetta; species Heteronetta atricapilla. Next base: position 68,208,531 of record CM021733.1, read on the forward strand.
TCCGCCATGGGACCTATGGGCTGCAGGGGGACAGCCTGCTCCACCATGGTCCTCACCACAGGCTGCAGTGGACTTCTGCTCTAGCGCCTGGAGCACCTCCTTCTGCACTGATCTTGGCACCTGCAAGGCTGTTTCTCACTCCTCTGTCTCTCCCAGCTGCTGTGTCACAGCATATTTTTTTTTCCCTTTCTTAAATATGCTCTCACAGAGGCACAAACAACATCACTTATTGGCCTAGCTCTGGCCAGTGGCGGGGCCCTTATCTAACATGGGGCAGCTTAAGAATTCTTCTCACAGAAGCCACCCTTACGGCCCCCCTGCTACCAAAACCTTGCCAAATAAACAGAAATTTTAGAATTTACAATAACTTTGAATAAACACATATTTTAAAAACATTGCAGTCCATGTCGCAGGATGTGATTGTTAATACCAGATCCCAGGGCTTTCTCCAATAACCATGTTTTCTTATAAAAGATACTCCACACAATGCCTTTCAGGAGACGTTCTTAACTTAATATTCTCAACTGCTGTGGGAATCAGGCAGTGTCTTGTTTTTGTGGCTTATTTTTTCTCTGTTGCTGTATAGTGAGTAGACTAGGTGTTCATCATAGACATAAGTATTGTGAGGTTTTAACAGATTTTAGGTGTACTTGACATTGATTTATGCTTTCATTCTTTTGTTCCAAGGATGACATCTGGCATTAATTCTTTGCTTGTTGGACTTTCTGAGCCAGAGTTTTTATGTACTTTTTTATTATTATTATTATTGGAAAGAGGCAAAAGGTGTTTCAATTCACTTTTCATTCAGCAAGATATTTTGGATGATGAAGGATTTTGAGGAGTGATCATTTTGAAACATTGCTCAATCTTTACTCTTATTATGTTTCATAACTATCTTTATCATTATTTATCTTCCTACCCTTCTCCCTTCTCCTTTGCTTCTCTCAGAAATCTTCTTTCATATAGATTTGGGATCTTTAACATGCAGCATATGGATCAACTTTAAAGTTCTTCTAATGATGTCTGTGTGGAATAATGTTTTGTTTTGTTAGTATTTGGCTTACAAATACTGGTAGCAGGGCAGGGGGCTACATGTGTGGCTTCTGTGAGAAGATTCTGGAAGCGTCCCCACGTTAGATAAAAGCCAGCTCCCAAAGGGACTCACCACTGACCAGATCTGAGCCAGTGAGTGAAGCTGGCTGGGAAAGCATATTTTAAAAAGGAAAAAAAAAAAAAAAAAAAAAAAAAAAAAAAAAAAAGCAGAAAAGCAGGCGGGAGAGAGAAGTGAGAAAATGTGAGAGAAACAACCCCTGGTGGAGCAGGCTGTCCCCCTGCAGCCCATGGGTCCCACATGGAGCAGATCTCCACGCTGCAGCCTGTGGAGGAGCCCCTGGTGGAGCAGCTGGATGTGACCTGGAGGAGGCTGCGACCCATGGAGAGCATCCACAGGAGCAGGCCCCGGGTGGGAGCTGCAGCCCGTGGAGAGGAGCCTACACAGGAAAAGGGAGTCTGGGGGGAGCTGTTATCCATGGGGGACCCATGTTAGAGCAGTTTTCTCCTGGAGGATGGACCCTTTGGTATGGAGGATGAAGGATCAGCAGAGATGAAGCATTATGGACTGACCATGGTCCCTGTTCCCCATTCCCCTGCTCCACTCAAGGGGAAGACATAGAAGAGAGTGGATGAGGGGGAAGGTTTTCTTTTCTTTTCTTGTTTTTAGTTTCTCACTGCTATATTCTCATAATAATAAGCAATAAATTATATTAACCTCTCTATGCTGAGTCTGTTTTGCCCTTAAAGGTCCTCTCTTTATCTCAACTGTATCCCTATTTCATTGTATTCCCCCCCACCCCGTTCTTTTGAAGAGGGGTAATAAGAGGTTGGAGTGGTGGAGTGCAGCTAGCCATCAGTGTGAAATCACCAAATTTAAACACATCTCAACAATATATGTAATAATCCCTTCTTAGTAGAGGGCAACTGAATATTACAGGACAGTATTCGTAACTCAGGATCCATATACTACCTGTGCCATAAAACTGAACAAAACAAAACAAAACAAAACAGGAACAGAAATTCTGTGATTTTCTGGTTTTGAATGTTTTCTTGAACACTTTGTAAGGCAAGGTGATTGTAGTTTGCTACTGAATCCATACTTCTGCTTTATGATTTTGAGATCTATACAGTTTCTACAATTATATATATTCTTAAGTGGTAAATAGTTAAATAGCAAAATGGGAATTATATTATTTTTAGCAATATATATATTAGACATACATATGCTACATATATATACATATTATTACATTACATATAAATACATATATGTTAATATGTATATATGATTATCTACATATGCATGCACACATAAACACTGTTTTCAGTCAGGGTTGTCAATGACCATTAATTCCTAAATAAGTGATACATTATATTTCTTTTTGCTATGGCCATTTTGAATAAACTACCCACGTTCTATGGCTGATTTCTGTATTTTTAAGGTTTGTCCAATTGATTTCTGTGATTGTTTCCCCTCAATAAATTCCTGTATATTCAGTAATGGTTGAGGCATTTCTTCATCTGCACTTTAAGCAATATGATATAGTCATTCAACAGTTCCTTTTTTGCATTTAAAACATTTTTGTGATTTTTGTCTCTTAGGTTACTAGGAAGCAGCCAGACACAGTCAATATTTGGGTAGATTAAGAAGAAGAAAAAAAAAAAAGGATTTATTAAATCTTAAAAAAAAAAAAAAATGTTTGTAGGTGAATGGTTTGTCTTATATTTGAGACTTCAATCAAGAATCAAAATTAACCTTGAAGCCAGAAAAAAAAAAAAAATCCCCAGAAATGCTTTAAAATATTTTGAACAGTCTTTAAAGGAGAAAAACCCAGTGATGTGAAATGAGAATGGAGAGTGAATAAGGTATATAGCAATAATTGTTTTGTGCTTGATTTAGTAAGAATATTAGTTCCAAGAAGATAGAAGAAATAAGGAGAGAGGCAGGACATGAGCAAAGCTGAAGCATCAAGATCTGGTTTAAATTGTTAAAATTTACAAGTTAGTCATTGGTTAATTTCAACTAAAAGAAAAATAACTGAAGCAATATTGCAAGAAATACTTGTTACATTTGAAAGTTATGATATGGAAAATAATAAGACCACCCAATATGCAAAAAAAAAAAAAGACACTATTGTCAGTGGACATTTTTGTATATAAAAATTATGTAAAAATTAAGATCTGATATTAAGATCTCATTTATCTATAAGTGTGTTAGGATGATCAGTGAAAAAGGTGATAAAGGGAAAATAATGTAGAGAACAATGTTTCATAGCATGAGCTAAGAGAGAACCTAAAGTAGGATACCAGAGTACCAGAGTACCAAGAAAAAAAATAAAAATAAGAGCTGAGTTTCAGACATTGATCAAGACTTATTATTGACACGTGTACACTATGAAATTAGCAATAAATGGGAGAAGCAATAGACTCTCAAAACACCACATTACACTTGAATAAAAGTAAAATTTTGCAACAGCTTTATAAACCAAATCAGAAATGTCTTCTCTATTTAATATCTTTGTATTTAACAGTTTTCCACAATTTATAGACTTTACTGTGATTAACTATTCTTGTTCCAATTTCCCATGCCAGGTGTCTGCCTTGAGGCAATTTTACTTTATGAGATTTCCATACACTTTCACCATTTCTGAGAAAAAAAATAAAAATAAAAGTCCTAGGCTTAGAATTCTGGAGCAGTGCCAATATCACCAGAACACAAAGTCAAAATTAGTAAATAATCATAGCAAATATACTCTAAATATGAGAGTCTGTCTAAACAAGAATGATAAAAGTTTAAAATGTCAAAAAAATGTGTTATAGATTCATAAACCAAATAAGAAAAAGGTTAAAATAATTGTACTTTTAGTTTGGTAAATTCTATTTAACTAACTTTGAGGAAAAATAAACAATTTGACTTTTAGCCTCCAGACTGAGTCTGCTGTCTCTATATAAAAAGAAAAATAGGCAAAACAGAAAATGAAATAAGCAAGGGGCAATGGAGAGGAACAGTATTTCCCTCCCTTCCTTTGGAACTTATATTAGAGTAGTTTTGAGCTGTAAATTACTGGGTCAGAAATTAAATTGGAGTCCCACAACATCATTTCTTACAAAATCACTTTTTAGATTAGGATTATAATTCAAGTAACTCTTATTGGAAGTGCTTCCATACTGACATAAAAATGAATTATGTCAAAATAAATGGCAGAGCTAAAGTTCACCTGTGGAACAGAGTCCCTGGGAGGGTAGGCAAGCCATATGTTTAGACAAATCTCCACAACCATAGTGGATGTTTAAAATCTATGACAGCTACATATTTAGAAAATAATGGGCCTAAATTTCACAGACTGTTCAAAAAGAGCAATTGTGGTGCTATCAGCACACATTACAAGACGTTTGGCCTTTGTGTCTTCTTTGCCTGCGTCCACTGTCTGCTGATGGTAGTGTCATATTTCAAAGGCATGCTTTTCATTCAAGAGTTTGAAAAAAATAGTAGAACTATACTGGCCATGACCCACCAACAGAATTCTAATTTCCAAAGTGCATTTCCAAATACATCTTTTTTACATATTTGTAAAATTACTAGAATCTAATACTTTTTGAGAGACAAGTGACAGCAGGTACTGAAGCTGAAAGTGATGTGACAAACATGGCAGCACACTGTGGTGAAACAATTCAAGCTTGTAATTAATTTCTATCTTTAAATTCCCATCAGTAATGCTCAGTTGGATGACTCTGACAGGGTGGAGCTATCAAGAGAGAGATTGCAAAGGTTGCAATACTGTTTGCGTATTTACTGTTGATACAGAGCTTTCCATAAAATGATTCAGAAAAAGTAAGGTAGAGAAACCTTTACAGACCTGTGTATTGAAATCTTAGTATTTCTTATTAAAAATATTTGATATTACTGATTCAGAAATCACCTATGTGTTTGAAGTCAATAGTAGAAAGAATACGTAAATAGGTCATTATAGTGTTGTTCTAGGGAATTCCTTCATGAATCTCACCAGACCGTAACAAGGCTTGAGTGAAGGGATTATGAAAAAGCAGACAAATATACTGGCAGATGAAGAATTTCAATTTAATATCTATTCCACAAGAGCTATGAGTGGAGTGATTCCAATAATGTTTTGCTTTCAACACAATCTTTCTCTCAAACTTTTCTTCCGATACAGAAAAAACACTAAATCAACATCTTGGTCCAGGTGTCAAATATCCAATATCCCATGGAAATACCAGGCAAATGAATTAAAAAAATAATAATAATTAAAAAAAAAAAAAAAAACTGTTGGAAATGCTTTGTCTAGAATTTGCTATTTGTATTACACAGGATAATTCAACAGAGTGAAAGAGCTTTATATGCTTACATATATTCATATGCCTGTATGAGTTTACATATTTATATTCATATATAAATGTGAATAGAATTTACTTTTCTCTTTAAAAAATCAACAACTTGTATCAATTTACAGGCTCCTTTTATTTGTTTAACACTGAAGACTTGGGGAAATATTTCAGATTTTTATTAACTTTCTTTTTGCGTAAGAATGTGGACATCAGAGCCAACCTACGTCCAATGAAATGTTATAAATGGACTGAAAGATGATTGTAAAGTCCTTTGAGCTTCTTTGGTATTGAAGCATCTTTGTGTTGCATATTTTGTGATCTATCTATTACAGCAGAGATTTCAGAATTGCACTAATGATGGCTCCCTATCAAACACAAAAGCTATTACAGTATGTAAAAATTAATGAGGTGTAGGATGATCCAGCTCTGTGTCTGTGGTCTGATTGGGGAGGGGGCTATTTTCTAATCCAGTAGAGACTTTTTGAAGCATCTGATGTGACCTGTTTTACATGGAAGTTTTGTGCTGCACACAACATAACTTTATTGAGCCCACAAACCTAAATGTCCATCTTAGAAGAAAAAAGAAAAAGGAAGAAAAAAAAAGAAAGAAAGAAAGAAAAAGAGTCTTTTGATAGTACTGCTTATTTTTCTTGTTTGTGTATAAAGGAAATCTGAACAACAAGACAACAAGCTCTGATCTAGAAGTTGTGGTAGAGATATGTTAAGTAAATTTTACAGCTTAAGTCTCAGACCACAAAATTGTTCATGCAGGATTTCCCCTACTCTGTTACATGGTACCTTCCTTGCTGTTACTCATTTACATTATGGAAGAGCTATGGTTACTGGCCTGCTGGAAGGTTGCTTCAGAAAATCATTATCTATTACCTCCTCTGTATATTCGCAACCAATACATGGCCATTTATGCAATGTATTCTTCAGCACCATCTACTGGTACTTCTTCTATATCCAAAATATCCACATCTAATCAGACATAAAGCCTGCTTGCCGTATCTGCTCTCAGCTGAATAATCTGGTATTGTCACTGTGGTGCAGTGGAGTAATATAGTGTTTATGCAAGTGATCTGGCCCAATTCTGAAAAGAATGCTAATTTTGCCTGGGGAAGAGGGGGAAATAATATTTCTTAATACCACTGTTACAAGAAAAAAGCTGAAAATTATTGTATCACTATCTCCTGTCATGTAACAGAATTCATCATCTATTTCAGTATTTCATACTACCTATGTAGCCAGCAAGCTGTGATTTAAGGGTCATATTATTAAGGCACCTAAGGTTTGATTCCAAATATATATAGTTAATTTCAGAGAAACAAATATTAAATACTTTGCCAACTGTGAAGGAAATTATGCCAGCTTTAAAGCTACAGAAGTGATATGCTTGTAAAAATTGCAGATCTCAACCTGTTGACAAGTCTACTTAAAATGTGCTCTTAGTAAAACAGTCAGTGCTGCCCCAGAAGACCTCCATTTATAATTCATGCATTCCTTTTTTTTTCAGGAGGGGAGGCAGTCTATGTTGAGAAAGGAATAGCACACTTTTTAATATTCTGTCTCAGAGCTGCTAGCAAGCACTTTGATTTATGAAAACTGAAATAAATTCAAGAACCTAATTTGGTGTTCTCAGCATTTGAACAACTTGTTACTCCTGTTTCGGATGCCTATGACATTAAAACTGAGCTGGCTATTTTCTTATCCTTACAGCTCTCTTCTCACACTAAAAGTGTGAGACTACAAAGCCTGGGTGACAAAGTCTTTGTGATGGATTTTTTGGAAAACAGCCTCCATGCTACTGTACATGGTTAAATAAAATTTATCCCATTGATGAAGAAAAGTTTATGATCCATGGCTTAAGAAGATGCTTCTTTGTTTCTTGTTCAGCACAATGGAATCTCAATTCTCAGAGCACTTGATAAATGGCATAGAAGTGTTCTTACTGGTAGTAAAAGTATCTTCTTACAGGGTCCCTTATGAAACCACTTTCTGCAGTACCAATATATAAGAATCTAAGATTTGTTATAACAAGTTGAAGCAAAACTTCAGCTCTTCCAATAATTATACAGGAGACTTTAAAGATATTCAAGCAAATTGAATGATTCAGTTTAGAGTTTCTGAGAACTGCAAACTGCATCTGGACCTCTGCTTTTTGTATTTCTCATGGAAATATTTTCAAAAAAAAAAATGCTTAATTGCTTTTTGAATTCATTTATACTTTCGGCCGTCACAACTTTACTTGGTGATGAAACCTGAAGTGTAGTCATGTGTGGCTGAAAAGCCACTATTTTTCATTTATTTAAAATATTTTTGATAATTTCTTAAGTTCCTTTTTCACTGTTCTATTCTAAGAATGACCAGATTAGAATTTTATATTTGATCTCTCCAGATCATTCATAATTTCACTGATATCTGTGAGATACCTGTTCTACATGAGGAAAATATTAAACATCTGGTAATTCCTGTGCCTTTCCTGCAGAACCTTTGGTAAAACCTTTTCTGCTTGTACTATATATCCTGTGATTTGTTCACATGAAGTCCTGCTTGATGCATTTGTATGCTTTTGCATACATCTGACTTCCTGTGGGTCTTGTGTGATTGCAGAAACATTGCAATTCTACTTCTTTATCTGTATTTGGCTATTATACATACACCAATGTATAATAAAAGTGGTTGAATTAGCAGCTTGCACACATGAAAGTCAAGTTTATTTTCTCCTATCTGCTCAAATTCTTCTTAATCTGACTGCTGTTCAAAGCTCTTCTATCTTGCATTTCTGTGTTTCTGTTCTTTCTTCTGGTCAGTGTGAGTTATGCAAAGGCACAGGATACCTGTGGACCAAATTTCAAGTATCACTACATTTAGAAGGCTACAGACTACATTAACAAATATACTCTTCTGCTAAGAATTTGTCCTGGCTTCATTACTACTACATCTCTGTTACTATAACTCTGTCCTATGATCTTTTAAGTTTGGATTGGCTAAAATTTAACAAAGTAAAAAATCTTATATTCATCTTTTTGTGGATCATGCAAACAATATCATTGTTTAATACAGGTGGGGGCAGAAGTCTGTGATTTAAACCAGAAGATTAGGGTGCATATTCAATAACCTCATTTAGATACTGCATTCCACAGAGTACACAAAGCTATGTGAAATTGCTGCACATCTTCATGTTCTCACACCACTGACAGTGGTAAGTCGCATTACAAAGAGAAGAACATAGATTTTTAAATTTTTTTTTGGTTTATTGTGGCTAAATATTTTCAGAAGCTTGGGAAAAAAAAAAAAAGTAATTTTGATATGCTTAACTAATTTGTAACTCTGATTTATAGCCACACAGCTAGAATCTCCTAGATGTGAAATCGTTTGTCTCAGTGGAGTTTTAACCCATAAATAAAGCAAAAAGCAATTAATGATTTAAATTTGTATTCTATCCTGAGAGAACGAATCGTTTTTTGTTTGTTTGTTTGTTTGTTTTAAATTCCATGTGTATACTCTTTTCCCAATACAAATAAAAATAGGTTAATTTATGTAGCTTAATAATTTATTCTCCCTGACATTTTATATTAGATTTTTTTTTTTTTTTGGGGGGGGGGAAGCCACAGACAAAGCACAAATATCTTAAATAACACTAAAGAACTTTTTTATGGTGTCATATTCAATGATTAAACAATTCTGCAAACTTTCTGTTAATTAAAGACTTTGGATACTTATTTTATTTATTGGAGATTTGGGAAATGTTTTTCTGTGTAACCCACCAGGTATCATATTTCTGAAATTTTACAAAATGTCTCCCCAACAAAAGCTGTGTATTCTGTTTCAATAATGATTATTAGTAAATTTTTGGCAGATGTGGTAGATGCCTAATTGTCCAATGGGTAAAGAAAGTTTCTGTGAGTTCTATGCCTAGATCTACTGTGGACTTTATACTAATAACTCTAGTATGCAAAGTACTTACTGAATATTGTTCAGCAACACTTGACAGTACAAGTATAAATCTGATGACAATAATTTAATTCTCTATTCTGTTAGTTTGATTTTTCTTTGAAACACGTTAGAAATGCATCCAGAGCCAGTAGCAATTGAGGGAATATGGAAGAAAAAGATTTTTAATTGTTTCTCTGTTGTTTGTTACTGACTCCCATTTTATAAGCATTACTTGAGGGAAACCCAGAGTCTGGCTTTGTGTCCTAACATATCACATAATAGAAGTGAAAATGTCATTAATTGACAGACATATTGTGGCCAAGCTGTGATCACAGACATGATCACTGAAGGGATCAAGGGGGATCCCTTGGAATCAAGGGATCATGATCCAGAAGGACCAAGAAGTCCTGAGAAATGGGGCTTTGGGGTTGACTGAAGTGTGTGTGTATTTGTAGACAGCAAGGGGTGAGAATCCAGGGCAGCTACTGGATGGTCTGTGTGTCTTGGCCTGGTTGCACACAGCATATGTGTTTGTGTGTGGAGTGGGGTACAGGTAGCCCTGTACCAGCAGCTGGGCAGCATACCCAAAGGGATATTTCATGCCATATGGTTATGCTGAACAACTAATATGGGGTGGATGCCTGGGGTAGAGGAAGGGGAAGGACCACTGCTAAGGGACAGGCTGGGCATTGTACATCACTTGCTTTGTACATTTTATTTTTTTTTTTAATTTTAATTTTTATTATTTCAACCCACCAGTTTTTCATTTTTTTCCCTCCTGATTCTCTCTCTCATCCCACTGTGGGGAATGGGGTAAGCAAACAGGTGTGTGGTGATTAGCTGCCTGCCAGGTTAAACCAGAACACTGGCATAAAATGTTTGTGTGTGATTACAGACCTGGAATCTCCAGAAACACAGCCAGTGGGGCAGTTCATCTAGGAGCTCTAAGGCAACTGGAATTTGAAATTAAAGCCAGCCCATCTGCTGTTTCTTCTTTACGCAGTTCAATAGCTGGTTGCCTTTATAAGATGATGAAGAAACTAGAAATCATGAGGGAAATATCCATCAATTCTTCTTTCAATCATGCTCTCTTTTTCTTCAATCATGCTCTCAGAGAGTGACCATGCAGGCCCAGTCCAATGAAGAATATGTTAAATGATTTTCCTACAGTCATGAAAACAGTCTGCAGGTTGCATAAACTTGGCCTAATGTAGTACAAAAAAAAAAAAAAACATTCTAAAAGGCTCTGAGACAGCCTATTATTTCACAATAAATAAATAAATAAATAAATAAATAAATAAATAAATAAAAGTAAAGCATATAAAGCATATATATCTGAAGCAGTATGTCATACACCTCTACACTCCTCTTTGCATATTCCACACCTCTGGAGAACAAGAGCAGAATTACCTTTATATATGGTAAAGATGTGACAGTAAATGTCAAGTAACACACTGACTTCTTTGGGTTAATCATTCTCTACCTAATGCTGGAACTTGATTGGATTCTGTAGATTTTCATGGCAGTCATAGTAACCATTTGTAATATTAATGTCAATAATACTCTGCCATTTTCTTTATCACTTGACTTCCAGTAAGTTCAAACATGTATTCTCTTGGATGTGGTGAGAAATCCAAGACATAAGTGCTTTAATTTTCTCTTTACTTTTGTAAATTCTTTTTAAAACCTTAGCATTGCTGAAGTGTGGTATTTTACATAAGTTATTGTAATTTTAAGCCAGTTTGAAACTATTTGTTGTTGTTGTTGTTGTTGTTATGGGTCAGTATCACTGATTACAGAACATCTTGGAGAATTACTTCCTGCAGCTCAATGAACAGGAAAAAAGTTGTTGCTTTTCACAGGTCCTCTGTGATTTAATTGTACTGAAGAAAAATGTGGATTTTAAGAACAGCCTCTAGATTTCTCAAAACATAGTAATTTTAATTTCTTATACTTTTGAAAAAAAATATGAACTTTTTAATAGTAGCATTTATTCTTCAGAAGTTTAGGCAATAGTTATTATGTACTAAATACCTAATCCTGTGAGAAGTACCACATATTTTTCAAACCTTGTTTAAGCTACAGAAATATCAGCCTTTTGTACAGATTGCATCTGTATAGATGATTTGTATAGATGCAATCTGTTTGTTTTGTCTACATTGTACACAGAAGACAATGGAAACCAGTTGTTTGAAAAATTTATGGCAATTAGTCTAAATGCTAGGAAAGATCCATACAAATGCTATAATGAAGGCTCCAAGTAAAAATGCTGATTATTTATTTTATTGCATTGTAAAAGAGACAGGCCAGCACTTTATCTGTGGAGATTTTGATTTTATAACATATGTGATGTGCAAGTAGGCTGTAAAGGTTGTATGTGGAGACAAAAGCACATTGAAAGGGTTTCCATTCAGAGGAACTTCACCTAACAATTCCAAGAACTGTGTTGCTTTTGTAGATGTAGGAAAATCAAGAATTCAAGGCATTCTCATGTGGTAGAAGGAAATGTACATTCTTACTGTTCTGTGCCTTGCCAAGGCAATTACAGACTCTGAATTGAGTTTCAAGGTTGGTCACCTCCTGCAATTCTATCAGAAGTGCTGGGGTATTTGTCATCTATTGTTTAAACCTAAATCCTACAATCTAATAATTATATAAGAATTATATATATCTCTGTTCTGATTTTAAAACATATGGCTTTTAGCTCACCAGAGTGTAGCAAAAAGTCTGAGCAGACAACCACAGTTTGGACCAGCAAATACTTATTCAAAATGAAGACTTCATATTTACCAGTAGATCTGCTTTTAAATTCTATGATTTGGAAAATAAAAATTTCTTATTTTGAAAAAAAAAGAAATGAAAGAAAATATTATTTTATTATTTGGTTGACAACAGTGCATCAGGTAGCACATGAAATATGTACATAGGCAAAAACACTGTCAGGCCATGACTTGCAGAGTCAACAAAGTAGACCATGACATGCATATCCCATAGCTCTATCATTTTCTTCACGGAAATGCTTAATATTCATAGCATGACAGCTAAATACAGAGCCTTGGCAAGCAGTTCGGAGATGGATAAAAAATGTGCATTAGTCCAGAGAAGACTGCATACATGACAGCTGCCTTTTCATATAAAAAATGGAAATAAATAATTATGTTATCCACTGGACATAGGACAAGTAGTGGCCTTAATTTCCAATAAAGGGATATTTAACTTATAGACAGACATCATCTAAAGAAATGGATGCAGCACTTTAAGTTGCTGACACCAGTTATTTGATTTCATCTCTCCCCTAGGGAAAAATTTCCCACATCAGAGGAGACAGACTGGAAATCCAAGACCTCTGAAAAACCTCTGACATAATCTGACATCTTGGTTCAAACTAGTTCCCTCAACAGCCCAAATTTAAACCACCAGTTTAAGGGAGGTGTTTAATCCAGTCAGAAACTTTCCTCTGACACAGTTACACTGGTATAATTAAAAAAGTTTCTATGTCAGTATAAGGTTTGGGCAGATAAGCACAGGCAGATTTACTTTCTCCCAAGACTCTACTCTACTCAGTTATGTTGTTGGAAATATATCACCCCCTTAAAAAGGTTTTTCTGGAGTGTCATTGTTTTAACTTCCCAGGTAACACATGTTACAGGCTGAACATCATCCAGCTCTCTGAGTGCTCTGGGAAGAATTCCATCAGGCCCCATGGACTTGTATGCATCCAGGTGGAGCAGCAAATCCCACACAAATTTGAGGTTAACTGGGAGTTTATCATTCCTGCAGTCATGGTCCTCCAACTCTGGGCAGCTGGAGTCCCAGAGCCTGTCACTATTGTTGAAGACAGAGGTGAAAAATGCATTAAACTTACCTGCTTTGTCTATTTCCCTGTTTATGAGGAGACCATCCTCATCAAGTATCCGAGAAATGGTTGCTCTGGTCCTCCTTTCTCCTTTTCCATTAACATACTTTAAAAAAGCCTTTTTATTGTCTCCCACACTGCTGACCAGTTCCAACTCTAACTGAGCTTTGGCTGCCCAGATTCTCTCTCTACAAAGGTGAACAGCATCTGTCCTATGTGCTAACACCTTAAACTGCTGCAAGTAATCTGCTCAGGCTCTGCGTCTTTTAATAATTACACTAACGATATCACTGTTTCCAGACACACATGCTCAGGTTGTATTTTCAGGGCTTGTTTTGCTACTTGGAAAGGAAGAAGGATTTTTCATTCTGTAGCTGATGCTCTGACCCTGTCTCACCTTTCTGAGAGCTTTTTGGAGCACCTGTCTCTGTGGCCAGTCTTCCTTGAGCATTCAACATAAGCATCATGGAAACAGTCTTACCTCTGACTCTTCCAGACTGGGGGTCTCAATTGTGTTTTCAGTGCAGTGTTGCAGTGCCTCTGTAGGTCTGTGGTAGCATGTGCAAATGCCATCAAATCACCTAATCTGGTGATGAACTTGGTATGGGAAGGTGGCAGAAGAGGAGATATTCCACTGCTTTGTATTGCACCTGAGCACTCTATCTTCTTCAGGTTGTTCACACTAGACAGTAGCCAAAGAATGTCTTCCAGATGCTACAGTACTGGATAACCTTTGTAAAACTTAGTGTACTAGATCTATGTCCTTTAATACATGCTTTGGCACACATGGAAAATTAGGAAAACTGAGAAAGCTGATAAGCATTTCTCAGTCTTAGGCCAAGAACTGAGATACAAAGACAGACTATCTCCAACCTCCCTTCAATACATAAAAGTTCCCTTCAGTATTACTGTAAAAAAAATACATATAGAACTATCAAAGATAGTGTTTTATTCCATCTTCTTAGGAAAGATGGATTTTTTTCAGAAATCAGAATGCACTGGTTTTTTTTTTTAACTTCAAAGCGATGCCAATTCTTTTAAGACATATCTAAAAACAAGAACTGTGAAGGTATTGCCTTCATTAAAAGGCATCTGTTTTTCAGCTACTGTATGCTTGCTTTTTATTTATTTCTAGAGTGTATGAGTATCTGTTTGCACAGTATTTCATGACAAATGGTTGTCTCACTGTTCCAGCTGAAATATTGTGTATATGGGGGATGAGGGATGAAAAAGGGAACCAATGGTTTGATTAAAATTATTGTAGAAATCATTATTTTTGTGCAAGCTTCTCTTTGCCACCCCTCTCCTCCCCACCCCACTTCCACCTTTGGGCATTATTTGTTCCTCTTTAGAAGTACTCCGCAAATATAAGTATGAGATTCACTGTGCTTTTGTGCCAGCTCTTTAAACAACTCTAAAACTACTACATTCTGGTGTGTGAGTGATTCAGTATTATCTCTTAGGTTTTTATAATCTTGTTCCCCAATCAGTGCTTTTGTGTAACAACCCAGTGAAATTAGAAATATTAGAAAAATGTGACTACATTATCTAAAACTTATACACACTTTTGTGTGTATACACAAAACTTAAACACACTTCAGCTTTTTAATCCTCAGGGGAACTGACAGTGATTAGGATCTATTTGTAGTGAAGGTACAGTTGGGAATAAGGGTGATTTGAACAAGTGAATCAACCTTATTATGAGAGAAGCACCAATAGAAATGTACATAAGAAACCACATTAAACCTTTGCATAAGTATTTGCATTTGCACATGGACTAAGCAAATAGAGTACCACAAACAAAACAAAACAAAACAAAACAAAGCAAAACAAACAAAAAAATCCCAAAGCTAATAGTCTTTCCCTAGCTTTTCCCATCTCTATTTTAACTGTAGTACTTAATAGATAGTATTACATGGTTAAAACAAGTTAATCATGGTTAGTCTTTGTGAGCATAACCAAGATTGGCATAAAACTTTAACAATATGGTTATTTTCTTGTGAACATCCAAATCCCCACATTTAAAAAATAGTGATTTGTTTGTTTGTTTGTTTGTTTATTTTCAAGGGAATCAAAAAAATCAATTCTTCCTACTGTGGACTAAGGAATAATAATAATTAAAAATTGGGATTAAATTTTTATTTTATCTTGCTTTTCTGTTACAAGTCAGAGAAACCTCAAGAGAACACAAGTAGGCCATATTCATGTGTTTACATAACAGAGTTTGTAAGTTTTAAAAATGCTGGAATTATTTTAGGTAGCATAAATTACTTTTAGCATGGATGAGTGGGAGAAGGAAAAAAGACAAAATCAGTGGAAGCTGGACTTCAAAAGGGTTGATGAGAAATGCCACTGAGCTTAATGATTGGGTTAAATAGTCTGGAAAGACTATTGTCTTGAGTGAGCTTGACCGAGCATGGACGGAAAGCCAAAAATGGGGGTTCTGTAGGACAGGAGGAGGTACATGATTTGCAACAGCACAAAACTGACCAAACTGTTTCAGGCTGAAGGTCTTTCTAACCTAATGGCCTTACAGTGGCTAATGTCTCTATGAAAATAATACAATAATGAAGACAAGTAAAGGACAATCTCATTGCTGGCACATCTTGCCAGTTTCCAGCAATCAACATTTTATCATTGATGCATCTTTATCATTATAGCCACTAGTATATATAATGATATAAATTATATATGAATTTTCTATGTATTTCTGAAATCTCTTTCCAAAACTAATCATCCCTTTGGTCCTCACAACATCCTGGAGCAGTAACTTTGACAATATAATTATTATTGCCTTCTCCATGTTTCAGAGAGTTTCATCAGTTTCCACTGTATTCCTCCTCACTTGTTTCTTTCTTGTACTGAAGATGTACCACCTGCTGAACCTCTTTTGTGGAAGCAATTTGTGCCTGTTTGCACTTCTCTGTTCCTTCTTCATTTCTGCCTTATTCTTCCACGGTTGTAAGGAATAGAAATGCCACATTCAAAAGGTCTCTGCCCTGTAGTGCAGTAGCAACTTGATGTTTTCTGCTTTCTAAACAGATTGCCACGTAAGGTCAAGAAAATGCAAGATAAGTGTGTAAAATTTTGAGGAAATAGTTGAAGATAGAAGCAAAAGTAACTAGATGTGGGGCACAATAGGGAAGAAGAAGGAAAAATAAGGATTCTTCTTCCAGTTCAGTTATGAAGGTTTGAAGCACTTCATCATATCCAGAAATGTAATGTAACAAGTTATCATACAACATTTTAGTCAACATCTTACAGGCATTTAAAAGTGGTTACTGACCCAGACATTAATTTCTAACAAGGGCAACTTGAAAGACCCAGGGCAAGTTGTGAGAGGATTTGCACAGAAAAAAAACAGGAATACTGATATACTGAAGACTATTCTAGAGAGAGAAAATCCTCATTTAATTTCATTTAATACAACATGAAGATTAATTTTGACCCTTAGATGTATATAAAGCAACAAAGATGTACTGACTGTATCACCCACATTTGATGGAGTTCTCTTTCAATTTAATTCTTGTCTATCTGTCTGTGTAAGAACACAGAAAGAGTAAGAAAATAAGACTGTCACTTACCTGCAGGGACACTTACATGTAAGAGCCACAGACTTGGATCTAGGTCATGGTAACCATAACACTGTGTCATGAACTGATAGTCATTTTATAGCTCTTGAGAAATAATTTGAGTTTTTTTTTTTAAAAATATTTTTGTTGTTGTTGTTCTTAGCTGAAAGATGAACAAACCTTGCCTCTATTTATCTATCTATCTGTCTATCTATCTATCCATCTATCTCTCTATCATTTATATCATCTATTTATTTATTTTAATAGAAAAACTAGTTGGCATGTGGTGGGAGACAGATTTCTGTAAACAGGGAATGAACTCATAGACATTCAGGGGTGATATTTAATTATTGACATCTATGCTATGGAAAGGATTCAAGCTGACCCATTCTACAGCATTTTCAGAGAAAATACAGCTAGTAGGGACTACTAGCATTGCATTACATTGCATTACATTAACCTATGGCGTGCTGACTCTAGTTTAGTCAGCATCTTTGGTAATTACTAAATAGCTTTTTTTTTTTTTTTTTTTTTTTTAATGCACTACTTATTTAACTACCCTTTCACATCTGTATTTTAAACATTGTTTGGTTTTATTGCAGCAAAAGTTTCACAATATTGGTTACAATCTTTTCTCATTCTTCCCCCCATAAGCTATAAAAACAATTATACTCACATTTTGCAAGAACCTTAATTTTTGAATAAAATAATTTAAAAAATATTTAAAAAAATAATTTAAATTTAAAAAATAAATTTTAAAATAATCTAAAATTTAAACTAAAATTTTAAATTTTAAATTTGAATTTAAAAATAGATTCTTACATATACTTTGCTGTTGTTAATACATACATGGCATACAGTTATGGCCAATTGGTCTGAATTATGAGTCTCTCTCCTCTGGCAACATCTAGAAGAATCCTTTTTATTCCTAGTAAGCATGGCTCAAGCATAATGTAGATGGAGAAAAAATATGCTCTCCTGCTACACAACCTATGATTTTCAATACAACTAATGTATACTGCACTATATATAGTATCTTCCTTTTGTGCTTTAATTCTTAACTAATATTTTGTTTGGCTTATCTTTTTACTGGTTTAACCATATCTTTTCAAAGGAGTGTCATGTATCTCTTAGCTCTTCCAGTCTTAGCTCCCTCATATATACTGCTTCTTGTGTCCTACAGGCACTTATTATATTTCTCAAGACTTTTCTTAGCATTTTTTACTGTTTTATAGTACTTAAAAAGTTAAAGAATAAAGGAAATGAGGGCTACAGTAGGCAACTCATTTGCTATCTAAGTAATTTTTTAGCCACATACCCACAATATTATTTTTTTAAATGGGTTGCCATTGTGAAGTGGCCTCTATATAGACAAAGGCCGTGTATATGAAATTATGTGACTTTGCTCTCCTAAGACTGCCATTGGTAACTGGATTAGATGAGAATCTTTCTGTTATCTGCATTTTTCATGACCCATCTACCCTTTTCTTTCCTCAGTTCTAATTAATTTATATTTTATTTTCTTATTTCTGCTCTTCCTGCTTTTAAAAGCATTCTGCTCCCAGGATACCTGTTTTACCTTAAGTATTCCTAACACTTGCCTCAAAGTGATTATTAAATTCAAAAAGAAAAGAAACATATTTATATAAGAATATGTGAACATAATAAAAGAAGCAGCTGTTTTAAAATGTATCTCATAAATGCAGCTCTATTGGGGGGGGGGGGGGGGAAGGGAGGAATGAGAGGAATCAGTGTATCAGCCCTGGGGAAAAAGTGGACTAAATTAAAAAGGCAATTAAGAAATTCTGAACCTCTGCCGTGTCAATGAGCTTCTATGGTAGATAAAAGTGTAATGATGAAGAACATACTCATGCCTATTGTTTTAGAACAATGATGTGTGTCCTGCTTGTAATGCTGTTGTTTTAAATACATCTCATATTCTTTCTGTTCTTCGTGAGTTCAGCAAACATAGACAATAGACAAGACATTTTGGCAGACAGACAGAGGACGCTGCTTCAGCTAGTAACAAATTGCTTTCATTAAGAACAAATGGTCTTGGAGCATTTTTCCGCTGTATAGTCTCCACAATATGTCAAGCACAAATGGTAACCCAATGTTTTCTCTGAACAATGAAGTAAAATCTAGACACAGGCAAGTGTAGTTTACTAAGAATTGTTTGTAAGTGGCTCATTGTTAGATGAGTTTAGACTTTGTGTGAATGGGCAAAAGAACCTGAAGTGTCCATACTATGGTATGGACTTGGTATGATTAAACTACAACTTTTACAATAACTAGTTTGGGCTTGAATTAATACTGACAATTTTAATAGTTAACATAATTCGAATGGTGATTTGCTCAGGATACAATACCATTTAGCAGTGTTCTGATTCCCAATACTAATGTGGCTTAAATGATGCCTTAAAAGATCTTATAGAGATGTTGTACAGCAGCACTTGGCTGTCCTGAGGCAAAATGTCTCTCAGCATTCTTGATAAATCTATATTTTCAAAAGTGGACAGTGTAGCTCAATATTCTTTCTAAAATATGCTGTCTTCCCTTCCTTAAGAAAGAACTACTCAGCTGATGTGTAAAAAACATTTATGATAAATTAAATAAGGTGAATAGGTTGTTACAAAACAGCTAGAAAATGCAAAGTTTATTTTTACTTGTTTCTCCTCATCTATTATTTATTTATTTAATTTGAAGTAAAGATCTTTATGCTCAGAAATGAGAAAGCACTGTCACATTATAACATGAAATGTGGCTTTTGGATATTTCAATTTAGAAGTAACTGAATGTGGTATACAATATTTGAAAAAAATGGTCTTAATCATGTGTTCTATCCTATATTATTTAGTGAAGCATATTACCATATTACATCTTGACTATGCATTTGTAAGTCTTTATGTTGAAAGTTCAATATCTCAACTGTATAAAATCACTTTAGTTTCCATTAAAGATATAAATTGTTTCAGACAAATTAATAAAAATTGGTCAAGCACAAGCATTTAAAATTCTCATTGGTTCTGCAACATGGTTATAAATACAAATACTAACAAAAAGAAATCAACTAAACAAAAAAGTTGGGGAGAGTGTTGTGATGGGCTATTAGAGATGGAAAAGTCAGACAGGCATAATTAAGCAACATCAAAAACTACATGTTCTTTTTCTGCCAACACTAGATCTGTAGAGCAAATTAGGAAGAAAAGAGATAGTCTGATGTGCACCAAAGTGTTTTTTTGTTGTTGTTGTTGTTGTTTTTTTTGCTTTCACTCAGAACTTAACTGATGTACATTGCATAGCCTAGGGTTAAGTCTGGAAGTTTTCCAAGTGCATGTTATTCTTTTATTTATCATTTCCCACATTCCTCTGTAATAGCATATTTCATAATTGCATTATTAATGACCCAGGGAAAAAAAAAAAAAATAATCAATCATGTTGTCAGAAGAAAAGGAAACAAAGTACTTAACTTCATGAAGAGTAAGGAAAAAAATATATATATATAAAATCATAATACATTCAATCTCCATTACAACTTTAATGTAAAAGAAAGCCTGTTTTTTTTTTTTTTTTGTTTGTTTGTTTTTTGTTTTTAATGGCAATGAGTTGTTGTGGAGATGAGGTTGAAAACCTCATCTGTTGAAAAGGTAAAAGCCATATGCCTATTTAAAACACAGAGCTCAACAGAAATTTATAAGAAAACATTTATAAAATTTATAAGAAAATATTGTGATAGTACGTGAAGACCAGAACATGAAATTTCAACCCCTAGAAACTTCAAAAGACAAACCAAGGATTCTAGATGCTATAACAAAGACAATGAATGTCACATATCTCTAAGATAACACTGCCTCATTATCATAAATTGAAACCTAATAAAACCCCTGGAAATCAAGCATAATATTGTCTTATTTTCAGAGCTTCTGGAGGATAGATTTTCACCATGTTTTGTATTAGCTAAAACTATATGTGGAAGTGTCAGGAAGTCAAAAAGTCCCAACTTGGACACAAGCATTGATACTCATTCTGCAATCTGAAATTGAAACAGAAAGGCACAATTTTTCAGACAGAAAAGGTGAAAGTGTTTACTTCCTTTTTTTTTTTTTTTTTTTTTTTTTTTTGTAAATCTCCGGACTTGCATTACAACTTGACATTGGTTGTAATGGTTCTGTGGTATGGCAACTTGAGGTAACATAGCTGCATGCAGACAGCTTGTGAAGTACAGAAGATTTTATGATGCCACAGTGTCTCAGAACACAAAGTCAAGACTCATCCAATATGATGGGTATTGCATTTCTTGGAGACAAAGGAATCTTCAAAGTCATCAAAATATATGCCTATCTTTCACATGGAAGTACCTTAGGGGAATACTGGCTGAAATACTGAGGAGATGTTTTCTTTTTCTGCACAGATCAGAAGCTGGAGCAGAAGAATTTCCCTAGAAGAATTGCTTGTTCCCATACTTAAGGCTGGAGAAATACTCCCATACTTGATGAAGAAGAAAAGGTAAGAGAAAAGCTAAAGTGATGGAAATAAAGGGAATTTTTACGACTTAAATAAAAGTTAGGGCAGCAAATCAAGAGCTGTGGGATGTGAGGTGCTGGCTCAAGAATATTTCGGTGGTTCAGAAAATGAACTTGAGCAACTGGAGTGAAGATCCAAAGTAGGCCCTAAAGGTAAAAAGGAAACAAATAAAAACTTCCTTTGACCAAAAACCAAAAACAAACATTGAAAGCTCAAGGTGTTGATCTCTGAGGCAGGGCTTTGCACAAAGTAATTTTTAGTTAGACACTCCGTTAGTGTGTCATATGTGCTGGCATGTTAAATAGTTAATAACTGTGTTAAAAACCCTATGCAAAATCTATCACACATATCTGAAGAACTGTCAGTCAAAATGTTTGTGGTACTGAAACTGAGAAAGGTAGTGTTTTGTTGTTGTTGTTGTTTAATAAATAAATAAAAAGCAAATTAAGAATTTAGGTGTCATTGAATTTGTTTCTGTGAGGAATAGATGAGCAGTGAAATCAACTCTGCAACTTTGCCAATACATCCTAAACTGAAGGTGATGTCTAGAGTCTGCTTGGTTTCAGTAAGACAAAAAGGCATGGTTCTGTACTGGGATAAAATCCCAAGCACCTAGTAACTTTCCAGTCAGAGGGAATTTGGGTTTTATCCCATGTTTTCTATAGAGTTGACCATCATTTTCTTTGCCAGTCTATTCAAGTGTTTCCCTGCTGCCAAAGAATGTAGTCTTTGTTGAATGTAGTCAGTTTATGGGAATTGACCTTAATTCAGCTACCCAGAACATTACCTCTTAAAAAAAAAAAAAAGAGAAAAATAATTTGAATATGTCCCCCCTGTAGCACTCCTTGCCTTAAAGAATAATTTCTGGTATTAAAAGCTAGTGAAAGATATGGTATCAGTTTGTTACTCTGTATGGTGTAGAACCTATCCAGAAGAAATCTAAGTAATTAGAAAACAACTAATAATAACTTGGTATTGTTTCATTAAGTGATGACTGGAGAAAGGTTAGATGTTTGCTTAGATCATTTACTTCCAAGAAATATGTGATCAATGCATTGGAAATTCACTCGGAATTTGTCTCAGTGATAGGGGCATATGGCATATGCATCTATAGTAATAATATTCCTCTGCATTTTTTCCTATGTAGAAAAGATCTGTACAACTCTAGGAATATGTGTTAAATCCGTCATCCATTAAACACTGTTTCAAATTTAGGATTGTAAACTTTCTGGAAGAAACCATGTTGAGAATAAAAGGTAATAATACATCTCTTCATTGCTCATATGAAACCATGTTCTGAATACTTTAAACAAAAATCAAAACAGGTACTGGTCTGGGTTCTGCATTGCTGTATTTTTTCTCTTAGGTTTTTGCATTTGGCTAATCTATTTGGCTAATCTGAATTCTTCTGGGCTCCCTGAAATTACTTTCTAAATATGAAAGAAGAATGCTTATATTTCTCTCTCTCAACATTTTTTACTTGTTCTGTTATGGAAGGTAGATTGCACTGATCTTCATTTATAATCGTATTGATCCTGCTGAATGTTCAGAATATAAACCAATGATTCCAAAGCACTGATAATGTTTCAATGTTCTTTTTATTCAAAAACTCATTTCTCGCAGCTTAAAATATACTTTTAGCTATTTGACTGGATATCAGAACATGGAAAAAGAGTTGAACCGAAGCAATTACACAGAATTGTGTGTACAACAAAACATATGTATGTATACATATAAATATTTTATCTTGAAAACTTAGACTGTAAATAATAAGCAAGCATCATGGAAAGGTGTCAGTTTGTCTGTGTTATTTTCCTGAAAATATAGAAAAGTATTTCTACTCATCCTGAAAGTATTTTAGGTGCTAGGTCATCATCTGGAATGCTATCATCCTATGGTTTCCTGGGAAGGAAAATTAAAAGACAACTAGGAGACAGATTTTATGAAAAGTACAGAAACATCACACTTACAATAACTTGTATATGTCAAAAAAGGTCAATGCATGGTAAACTTGCTTGTTATCGTAAGCTTCAGATGGAAAACAACATTGTGTGAAATCAAATATAGATACTAGTCAGTAGAAGGAAGTTTGAGATAAAGAGGTTGTCAATGCTCATACTGGAAACATGATAAAGTAGAAAAAAATTGTTATGTTTTCAAGAATCATGAAAGAATTCCCGCTGCAAAGTCAGGATGAAGCAGTGGAAACAGATGCCAGAGGGGATTCTAACTTACCTTGGCAGCAGAGATGAGCAGCAGTCTCCAACTAGTAAGTAGCACTCAAATTCCCAAAGTTGTGTGTGGCCATAAATGACAAGTACAATCTTTACAACAGCTGAAAGCACTGGCTTTTCCCCTCCAACATGCTGACAAACCTTTTAGCATATTATGGAACGAAATCCTTAGTCTAAATAGGATAAAATTTGGAGATCGTGAAATTTCAGTTTTCTGTTGATATGACTTTGCTAAAAGTTTGCCAACTGAGAACTAAGTAAATATTAAGAATTATTGTTTATTAAATGGCATTTAATCAAGATTGTTTACTAGTAAGTAGCTTTCTCAGAGCTTCCAGGAAAAAAAAAAAAAAAAAAAAAAAAAACTTTCTGTACAGATCTTGAAAGCCTGAATTTAAGATTGTATTGATAGCCCAACTTCTATTTCAAGCAATTATATCTTTTAACTATATACAGTAATTGCAAAAATATATTCATAAAGAAAACAATGCCAGTGTCAATCAGTTTTCTGTAAACCTTGATCTGAAATTTTAAAGTAATATGAGATGGAATAAAGTAATATTGGAAGGCTTTTACCAGTATAGTTGTGATTGATATGTAGCATGTGTTACATATTTACTTTGGACATAAATAAAATGAAAGGCACAAAATGCTTCTTCAGATGATGTTAGGGTAGTTTTGCTTATTGCTGCTGTCTTCATAATGCTTGTTCTGCTGTAGATGGAGCACCTATTTCTGAGAGTTTTTGACTTAATAGAAATACAAATTAGCCAGTCAGAACAAAACAGTTTTCTCTCATTACATGATCCACATATTCAACCAGAGTTATACAGCACAAATGATTAATATATCTTGCTGACTCCATGTGTCTTTGTTCCTTAAAGGTCATATTTTTATGTCCATCCATCTACTTGTACACATTCAGCCTCCTTGCATTTGGCCCATTTATGTATACGACCCCCTCAGTGAGCTGTGCAGTGCAGATTCCTGCACACCTGCCTCTGCAGTTTCCCTGACAGCCATGGCAATATAGACCTTTGAAATGCTGGACTCTCTGATAGGAAACCTCCTGTGCCTGCGTGCAAAGACTATGCAACATTAACTGGAGCCAGATAAATGGATCCATGTAGATCCAATGCTATTTTTTCACAGGCAATGCTAAGAAATAGCATGGCACAGGTGAAAAGTGCTACTGAAGGCAGCCTCACACAAGGGCAATGATTATCTGAAAGATGTAGGTGTTGTTTTTAGAGCAGATAGGAGTGCTACCTATGTGTGCATAAACATGAAAATATGTAATTTTCTATTCTACAGATTTCTTCTACTGTCAAATTCCTCTGGTGAAAGAGGTAGATAAAATGGATCTTTACATACCAAAGAGTTAAGAAAAACAGTGCTTGATGTGAATTCCTTTGGTTTGTTGTTCCTGAAAGAGATTATTTGACTTCAAAGGAATCACACAAAAGACAGTTTTTGCATTAGGCTTCTTTCATGGCATGGTATATCCCCAGTCTATGTGACAGACATCAAAGGTACAATTAGCTCAAACCTTTTCTGGAGTCTTCTGGTATATTCCTTCTAGAAATATTTAAAATTAGTTTTTGTTTGTTTGTTTATTATTAATTGAAATAAACCAACCATTTAATTAAACACAGAAATAAGCAACAAGACTTGACACAAATTAAATTTAAAAAAAAAAAAAAAAAAAAAAGAAAATAAATCTTGCCCTATACAGTTTGATTCCTCTGCAGAGGAACTGCTGTTCCCCAACCTCAAATATGAGGTTGACTGAGGTTGACTGAAGTATCAGTCAAGCAGTTTTCCGTGGCTACTTGAATTAAATTTCCCACTGTTCCCTGCAGAAAAACTGTGCCGACCCCCTAGGAAAGTCTCATTCTTTCCATCACCTCTGAGGACTAACTATAGAAGTATTCTGTGGTGGTCCTACATCCCTTACACCTCCAACCACCTCACCATCTCCAGTACTGCAGTCTCCCTGCTTTTCAAGTTAATTCTTCTCTGCCTGCCCCCCTACATCCCAGACATTTTTTTTTCAAAATTGAGCAGGCTCAGTTGTTTTCAGGGAAGAAGCAATTATCTCAAGTGTGTAATCAGACCAGAATGAAACTGAAAACAAAACTAGTAAAGAAATGTACTATCTATCACAGAAAGCAAAAGCTGTTATCTCTGAGTTTGGCTTCCAGTATACTGTCATGCATTACACAGTCATTTAATCTTACACGGCTATTTTATATTCTACTTACTATCATCATTCCTATTTTGTTTTCTATTGCCATTTTACCAAAGAGCTATGGTCCTGAAGCTTCTGGCTTTGCCATGCTACATAGCAAGATTGGAAAGCTAGGTATATTTTCATGTCTCAGATTTTTCAGGTAAGAAAAACTGACTTTTTGGAACTTTACTTCTACCTTGTAAGGAGTCTTGGGTACAGTCTTTCACATCTGGGCATGTGTAGAAGTGTATGACCAATATTTCAAGATTTCTCTATTTTATTAAACCAGTTGACTGACCCCACTGAAGAATAAAGCTCCAGGCAAAGATGCTGTCTTCCAAGTCACAGTGAACTATCTTGTGGTTTTTTTTTTTGTTTGTTTTTTGTTTTTTTCAAGCAAATGGGTTATTAATGCTTAAAATATCTCACCTACAGTAGATTACAGACACCAAGGAGGAAATATTAGTAAGATTCAGAATTTTCTTCAGTTATGGATAGCTTCTCCTTGGTGCTTATAGCACGCAAAGCTCTATTCTCAGGGCTGCTGACTCTATGTTTATAATGATACTCTAACATATAGATTATTTTAATAGTTTATGGCTGCTACCAACAGTTGCTTACTTTACAATATTCATGAAATGGTTTCTTCTTTATTGCAAAACTTAATGTGTTGAAATGGGTTGTCTCTTTTGATCAATAATAATTTGTTTTTGACCAGTAAGAAATTTAAAAGTTAAAGTTTTCTTACAGAAGTACTTGTTCAGCTATTTGTTTTTCTTAAATAATAGTTGAAGCATATCAGTTGTTTTTCCTTGGTTACTTTTTGTATTTCTACTGAAATGATGGTCATACACTTCTACACATGTGCAGATGAAAAAGACTGTGAAAAGGAGTGTACTCAGGACACAAATTTCTTAAATATTAAAAATGTACATATATATTTTCCACCCTTACATTTCATTTTACTCCTCTTCTTCACTTGGATATAGTTCAAACTGAGAAAAAGGTACAAAAATGTCAGAGCCTGCTGTAAAGGGATTCTGAAGTTAGTTTGAACAACTAGAATTTAGATAAGTTTAAGTAGGAAAAAAAAAAAAAAGGATCATTTCCTTATATTTGAATAACACAACATTCTCTTCTTAGGATTTTATATTCCCTCCATTTTAAATTCTATATTAATTAACAACAAAATATAAAATAAGGCCTATCCAGTTGTTATCACTGCTACATTTTCCTCTCACATTCATAATAGGATCTTTCCATTTAAGATCTTTGTAGCAGAAATCATTAAAGACTCAAGCACTTGTGCTAGATTGCCATAGCTAAATAAGAGCATGAAACGAAATGAACGTTGTTCTTAAGTTACATATTTCATTGAGTATGTCATAGACACAGAATCTGTGTAGAGTTTATAGTTTATAGTTATCTGTGTATAGTTTATAACTGGATTTATAAAAAAAAAAAACCATTCCCTTACTTCTGCCCATAGCTGCTAGTAGAACAATTGGGCTCTGCTAGACAAGTGTGGCAATCTGCTTTCTTCCAAGTTTTTTTATTGGTTTGTTGATTTTTCTGTGAGGTCCTCTATGGGGCATGATCCACTGCCCAGTCGCATTTGTGTTTTCACTTCACAGTCTGCTGACTTGTGATACTATGAGACTGGCCTTAATATCTCCAATAGAATACCATGGTTTTGTAAACTTCTGGTCTTCCTGTCTGAATTCTGTGGCTTGTAATGTACTGCTATAATAATCTGTTCACAAGATAGATGGTTGTTTTGCTAGGGAACCATCTTGTCATATATTGATTAGTCTTGCAATAGTTGTCTGTCCAGCTGTAATACTTCTATTTCACCGTCCTTCAAAAAGACATTTTTGTTGTGATTTGGTTTATCCAGTTCATTATTATTAATATTATTATTTTTATTATTTGCAATAAATTGGTTATATCCCAATATACTATCCCCCCCCCAAGAAAAAGTTGTTTTCCAGCTGTGCATTCTATTTTAGAAGCTGCATTTCAGTTTATATAGAAGCAAGCTTGTCTGATCGTCATCAGTAGTTGAGGTTACCCCAACCTTGAGTTTAGAATATGAATGAGTGCAAAAACTCTCATTAATAACAATAACTTTTTTTTTGAAAGTTTCAGTAAGCAGTAAAGTATTAGATTCAAAACTGATTAATGTATTATTATAATTCATTTAATAGAGAAGTTTGAAATGATTTGGAGTCTTTTGCTAATTTATATTGTTCCATCTCTAACGTGTCTTCTTCATTTCCTTTCCCTCCCAGCAGACATACTGGGGAATAATCAGGACCTTTGTCATACTGCAGTGGATGGTTCACTGCACAGCCCAGAATGGAATAACTCCTTCCAACTTCACTTCTGTATCTCAAGAGCTTGTTTTTCTTCCTATATGGAACTAAAAGGAGACTTCAGATTAAAACTAAATACAGAATCTTTCTAAAAAGCATTTGATAAGGTTAACATATTTTGAGAGATAAAACAGCTATGCTCTTAAGAGAAAAATAATGTTAAAAATCTAGCAAATTAATTCAGAAATGTTGAACTGAAAACTTCGTGTAAAGCAAAAGTCAACTAAAAAAATCTCCATTCCTCTTTTTCAGCAGCTTGCTGCTGACAACAGAAAAGTCACTGAATACCATCGTCCTTGGAGTTCATAGGGTTACAAGGATATTACATCACCTAGCAACAGAAACATCTATTTAGGATACAAAGATCAAATGCATTCTTTTAATGTGTTGTAGATCCCCAAGGATATACACAAATAAACTGCCATAGAAATCCTCATGTTTTGCAAGGCAGTCTGTTTGTTTGTCCTTGATGTATCAGTGCTTTTCATTTGGAAGACTTTGACCTTTTTCTAGCAAAACTGATAATAATCTCCTTGTTATTTTATTTGTGTGGTTGTTTATTTATTTTCAGACTGAAAATCTATGCTTAAAGATTTACTTATTGTTCTAGGTAGCAGTGAGAGACTGACACTCACATCACAGATCACACTAGTCAGCCCATTCTCTCTTCTCCAAAGTGAGATTTTCACAGAATCACAGAATTTCTAAGTTGGAAGAGACCTCAAGATCATCGAGTCCAACTTCTGACCTAACACTAACAGTCCCCACTAAACCATATCCCTAAGCTCTACATCTAAACATCTTTTAAAGACCTCCAGGGATGGTGACTCCACCACTTCCCTGGGCAGCCCGTTCCAATGTCTAACAACCCTTTCGGTAAAGAAGTTCTTCCTAAGATCCAACCTAAAACTCCCCTGGCACAACTTCAGCCCATTCCCCCTCATCCTGTCACCAGGCACGTGGGAGAATAGACCAACCCCCACCTCACTACAGCCTCCCTTGAGGTACCTGTAGAGAGTGGTAAGGTCACCCTTGAGCTTCCTCTTCTCCAGGCTGAACAAGCCCAGCTCCCTCAGCCGCTCCTCATAGGACTTGTTCTCCAGGCTCCTCACCAGCTTCATCACCCTTCTCTGGACTTGCTCAAGCACCTCCATGTCCTTCTTGTAGCGAGGGGCCCAAAACTGAACACAGGATTCGAGGTGCGGCCTCACCAGAGCCGAGTACAGGGGGACAATCACTTCCCTAGCCCTGCTGGCCACACAGTTTCTTATACAGGCCAGGATGCTGTTGGCCTTCTTGGCCACCTGAGCACACTGCTGGCTCATATTCAGCCGACTATCAACCATCACTCCCAGGTCCTTCTCTGCCTGGCAGCTCTCCAACCACTCATCTCCCAGCCTGTAGCTCTGCTTGGGGTTATTGCGCCCCAGGTGGAGGACTCGGCACTTGGCCTTGTTGAACTTCATGCAGTTGACCTCGGCCCATCGGTGCAGCCTATCCAGATCCTCCTGCAGAGCCTTCCTACCCTCAAGCAGATCAACACACGCACCTAACTTGGTGTCATCTGCAAACTTACTGAGGGTGCACTCAATGCCCTCGTCCAGCTCATCAATGAAGATATTGAAGAGGACCGGCCACAGCACCAAGCCCTGGAGAACGCCACTAGTGACTGGCCTCCAACTGGATTTGAATCCATTTACCACGACTCTTTGGGCCCGGCTATCCAGCCAGTTTCTAACCCAACGAATCGTGTGCCAGTCCAGGCCAAGAGCAGCCAGTTTCTTGAGGAGAATGCTGTGGGAAACAGTGTCAAAAGCCTTGCTGAAGTCAAGGTAGACCACATCCACAGCCTTTCCCTCATCCACCCAGCGTGTCACTTTGTCATAGAAGGAGATCAGGTTTGTCAAGCAGGACCTGCCCTTCATAAACCCATGCTGACTGGGCCTGATCGCCTGCTTGCCCTGCAAGTGCTGCGTGATGACTCTCAAGATAATCTGCTCCATCAGCTTCCCTGGCACTGATGTCAAACTGACAGGCCTGTAGTTTCCTGGGTCAGTCCTCCGGCCCTCCTTGTAGATGGGCGTCACGTTTGCTAGCCGCCAGTCAACTGGGACCTCCCCCGATAGCCAGGACTGTTGAAAAATGATGGTAAGCGGCTTGGCCAGCACCTCTGCCAGTTCTCTCAGTACCCTTGCGTGGATCCCATCCGGCCCCATCGACTTGTGCACATCCAAGTGCCATAGCAGGTCACCAACCATTTCTTCATGGATAGTGAGGGCCACATCTCTCTCCCCATCCCCTTCCACCAGTTCAGGGTACTGGGTATCCAGAGAACAACCGGTATTGCCGCTAAAGACTGAGGAGAAGAAGGCATTAAGCACCTCCACCTTTTCCTCATCTCTTGTAACTAAGTTTCCCCCCACATCCAGTAAAGGATGGAGATTCGCCTTAGTCCTCCTTTTTGTGTTGATGTATTTATAAAAACATTTTTTGTTATCTTTAACGCCAGTAGCCAGATTGAGCTCCAGATGAGCTTTGGCTTTTCTAATTTTGTCCCTGCACAGCGTCGCGATATCCTTATAGTCCTCCCTAGTGGCCTGCCCACTTTTCCAAAGATTATAAACCCTCTTTTTTCTCCTAAGCTCAAACCACAATTCTCTGTTCAGCCAGGCTGGTCTTCTGCCCCGCCAGCTCGTCTTTGGGCACGTAGGGACAGACCGTTCCTGCGCCATTAAGATTTCCCTCTTGAAGAGCGCCCAGCCTTCCTGGACTCCTCTGCCCTTCAGAACCGCCTCCCAAGGGACTCTACCAACCAGTGTCCTCAGCAGCACAAAGTCAGCCCTCCGAAAGTCCAATACAGTGGTTTTACTGGTCCCCTTCCTGGCCTTGCCACGAATAGAGAATTCCACCATTTCGTGGTCACTCCGCCCAAGACAACTCCCAACAATCACATCCTCCACCAGTCCTTCTCTGTTTGTGAAGAGAAGGTCTAGCGGGGCGCCACCCCTGGTAGGCTCACTAACCAGCTTTGTCAGGAAGCTATCTTCCACGCTCTCCAGAAACCTCCTAGACTGCTTTCTCTGGGCTGTGTTGTGCTTCCAGGATATGTCAGGGAAGTTGAAGTCCCCCACGAGTACAAGCGCCGACGATTTCGCAACTTCTGTCAGCTGCCTGTAGAACTCCTCATCTGTCTCCTCGTCCTGGTTCTGCAGTCTGTAACAGACCCCAACCAGGATGCTAGCCTTGTTGGCCCCGCTGATCCTAACCCAAAGGGACTCGACCTTGTCATTCCCAGCCTCGAGTTCTACAACGTCGAGAGACTCTCTATATTAGAGAGCCACTCCACCACCCCTTCTGTGCTGCCTGTCCCTTCTGAAGAGTTTATAGCCAGTCATTGCAGCACGCCAGTCATGAGAGTGGTCCCACCACATCTCCGTGATGGCAATCAAGTCGTAGCCTGCCTGCTGCACGATGGCTTCCAGCTCCTCCTGTTTGTTACCCATGCTGCATGCATTGGTGTAGATGCACTTCAGCTGGGTCACTGCCTTAACCCCCAGCCTTGCTATTGTTCCCCCGGCACAGCTCCAACAA
Organism: Heteronetta atricapilla; assembly: GCA_011075105.1. Lineage (NCBI taxonomy): Eukaryota > Metazoa > Chordata > Aves > Anseriformes > Anatidae > Heteronetta > Heteronetta atricapilla. The sequence goes on from CM021733.1 coordinate 68,240,252, forward strand.
TCCTTGCTTCAGCCCCATCCCCCTTCTTACCTAGTTATAGCCCTCTCAATGAGCCCTGCCAGCTCCTGGCCCAGGATCCATTTTCCCCTAAAAGATAGGTACCCATCTGTGGCCATCAGGCCGGGTATCGAGTAAAGTGCCCCATGGTCGAAAAACCCAAGATTTCTGTGTTGGCACCAGCCCCTGAGCCATGTGTTTAACAGGTGGGCTTTTCGTGTCCTCTCTGTACCCCTCCCTGCCACCGTAGGGATGGATGAAAACACCACCTGTGCTCCCGCTCCATCCACTAACCGTCCCAGTCCCCTAAAGTCTCGTTTAATAGCCCTCAGGCTTCTCTCTTCAATGTCATCACTACCTGCCTGGACTATCAAAAGAGGATAATAGTCAGAGGGGCGTACCAGGTTAGGAAGCTTCCTGGCAACATCCCTGACCCTGGCCCCAGGGAGGCAGCAGACTTCCCTGCGGGTAGGGTCAGGCCGACAAATAGGGTCCTCTGTTCCCCTGAGGAGAGAGTCTCCCACAACAATCACCCTTCTGTCTTTCTTGGTGGAGGCAGTCCTGAGGCATGGAGTCGACCTCCTCGCCCTAGGCATCCTCCTGGGAACACTTGCTACCTCTTCCTCACCCACTGGTCTCTCAAGCTCCAGGACCTCAAACCTGTTCCGTAAGGGCACCTGGGAAGGTGGGGCCAGAAGGCGAGGGCATCGCCTGCGATGTTGAGCAGGGACCTTTTTCCATTCCACCTCAACTCCCAGATCCCCTCCCTCTGCCTGACAGCAACAGGGCAGGGGGTCCACCCCCATTTGGGGTGACTCACCCCAGTACCTCTCCTTGAGGCCCTGCAGGGAGTTGCTCCAACAATCTATCTCCCGCTCACAGTCCCTGATATCCCTCAACCTCTCCACCTCCTCCTTGAGCTCCGCCACCATGCGGACCAGGTCATCCACCTGCTCGCACCTCACACACTCAGTTTCTCTGCCTCCCGCCGATGGCAGCAACAGGCTCTGACACTCTCTGCATCCGGTGACCTGAACCACTGCATTTTTTAACGGGTTGTCGGTCTGGGTGTGTACCGACTTCCTGGAGAGCGCACCGTGCCTGGTGCAGAACATTATCACCTCGCTAACAGCTGTCGTTGAGGAGGTGTTACGGATGGGCGGGGGAGAGCTCTCTGCCCTTCCTGCTCGAACTGACGCGCCACGTCCTGGTTGCCGCGCTCCTGGTCGCTCGCGCTCCCTTTGGGCAGCTTTTGAGAGGCTGGGAGGGGGGTGGGGGGCGCTGCTGGCTCCGCCTTCGCCTCGTCAGCCTCCCTCACGAGAGCTGCCGGGTCCTGGCGGCTCCCTCGAGTAGGCTCGATGCCGAAAAAATTAGCCCTGCCTGGCCCGATCCCCCGCTCCGATGCAGAACGCGTCTGCCCCGGAGCCGATCGCCTCGGCAAATGGCCTAGCATTTTGGAATTTTCTTGCATTTTGGAATTTTGTATATCAGTAACTATAGCAGGACAGACAGCAGTCTTTCCAGCTTGTAGAGAAAAATCTATTTATTAATTAAAAAAAAAAAAAAGTATTGAAATTCACAGCAAACAGAATCTCTCAGCTCAATGTGTGTTCAGACACACTGGCATGCTTGTGAATTTTTCAGCCCATACCACTGATGGCAGTTCTCTAAATATCTAAGATGCTCTCAGGGCCTTTACAATCAATCCCTTCAGTCTCATTTGCCCCACGGCCACAACTTTCTAGGCTCAGGTCAGATTCACTAGGAATACAAAGACCTTCTCTTGATTGGTTGGAGTAATGAAATGATTATGTGAGGCAGTGTTGATAAATCTGAACTGATTGCAGAAATCCACTGAAAAACCTTTTTTTTTTTTTTTTTTTTTTTTTTTTCTGGATAGAAATATTAAAAACTGAAATTCAATAGTTTCTCCAAATTCCTCTTTCATATTTTGTAGTCTACAGCACTAGAGTATTCTTGCAGAATACTTTGCAGAATATCTTGCAGAATACCTTGATGATACAAGATAAATTCCACTCTAACTTTCTCTAAGTAACATGCTAAACTATTATTAATCTCTTTGAGCTGGAGATGTGGGGCAGAACAATCTGCATTGTGCATAATGTTTTATGACTCAGAAGAGGGTTCTTACTTTGTTGTGTGATTCTCCGCCGAGTGTGTCTCTTCCCTCTGTGCTTGAGTTCCCAGACTGGGAAAAAAAAAAAAAAAAAAAAAAAAAAAAAAAAAGTGTTTCCCTTTTTTAGGGACAGATCTTCAAAGGGGTTAAACATCTTTGGAAATCTTCCAAAATCTTCCAAATAAGGCTGTGAAGTTTCGAGATCAAAATCTTGTCCCCAAGACTAATATAGATCTCCTTTTTTCTCATTGCTAATTGATTATTGTATGATCAAAGTATAGATAAAGACAAAGCTTGACTGAAGTGTGATTTACTGGGAGGACTAAAAGCTATGCAGTTGCATAGTGATCTACCAAGTGGTCAGCAGCGTACAAGCAGGATCATGTATCCTAAACTGTTCTAGTCCTTTTACAAATCCAAGTGGTCATGCAACTGTAGCAACAAGATTCAGCTGGCAGAGGACCTGTCTTTAAGGGGTTCTGGCATCTAGCAGAGCCTGTAGTGAAATAAACATACATTCTGTTCAGCAAAAAGAACAGAACCTAGCCTAACAAGTTCCTGTAGTTTATTCTGTCATTTATGTTATTTTTAAAAAGTGATGAGTGTATCCATTTTATAGCCAAGTACTTAAAACAGAAAGCTATGTTAAAAAAGCAAAAGCTTTTTGGTCAGATACTGGTAGACTTTGTCTCTCAGACATCAAAAGTTGTAGTCAATCTGGGAAGTCTGATTATTCTACCCTTCTCACATCATTTAATAATGGAAATAATAATTCTGTAAACTTAGTTTATATCTAGGATCAGATTATAATCTAGCCACTTGGTAAATATATGAAAAAGTAAGACTAGTTTTCCTACTCAAGTACACAAATGTTACTACAGGCTAAAATACTTGCAAGGCTGATATACAGCAATCCCTTGGAAACAACTTGCTGATATATCAAAGATTTCTCAAAGACTAATTACTAAAACACCAAAGCAATATGAATTTACTGAAAGAGCCAGAAAACATTAAGAAAAGGCAGTTTTATGCCTACATCAGGCCTGTTTTTCATATAAGTCAAGGCAAATCCCTGTCACATCATATTTTCTTGCTGTGGGATAATGTTTTCTACAAGGGAAATGAGACGCCCACTTAGCTCTTTTAGTAGTTCATTTAAAATAACCCAGATTAATGGAGACCTGTCTATCTAACCCATATAGGGGATGATAAATACTAAGAAATATTATTGAAGCCATTCAGCTCTCCATTAATAATGCATTAGTAAATACCATATGATCAGATTTCATTGAAGTATGTTATTTTTACACCAGTTTACAGCTGAGCCAAGTGTTACCTTAAATGCTAGCAATATTTTATTCATGAAGCAGGAGAATCTTACTAGCTAATACAAGTACACAGGATGTGGAAGAGAGGAAGAAAAAAAAAAAAGTAATAATAATAATAAACAGGTCCTAGAAGACCTGAAGTCCTGTTATATCAAAGATGAGGAAGCATGGAACATTTTCCAAATAGATAGAACATTTTCCAAACAGAGTATTGCAGAAAGTACAATGGTACTACTTTTGATTTTCTCTGAAGCATAACGAGCCAACATTTCACTCTGCTTAAATGGACCAGAACAATTCTACATCATGCAGCAGAGAATTCTTCAAAATACGGGGTTTTATTTCCTATCTTTTATTAAGCAAGATTAAAAATAATAATTTCAAAACTTTGGCAGGGAGCATCATTTTTATTCTCAGTCCCTGGGGGTCTGTCAAATTGGCTTGGGCACCTTAAAATTATTACGTCCTTCCTTGGAGTTTTGGAGTTTCTTCTTTTCTAGAGGACTCAGTGACCATTTTATACTTTCTTTAGAGATTAAGACTTTTATTTTTTTTTTATTATTATTTTTTTTTTCCCGCTAAAATAGCTGACAGTCTGTTTTGTAATGACTGTTCTTCCTTAGGTTTAAATTTACTGTTTATGGACAATTGTCAGTTATCAAGTTCTTGTGTTTATTTATCAGTGAGTGTAGGTAACTTCTTTCTACAATACAGTAACAATAATAGTGAACAAACTTAGAAGTGGTTGTTTTTTTATTTTTTATTTTTGTCCTTCTGGTCAAGTAAATGTTCATTAAAATTTTGTATTTCTTTTTCTTACAGGCGTACCTTTCTAGGTCATGACATGCCAGGAAAAATGTAGTAGTAGTTAATTCCGTCTCTGAAATGCAGATTCCATTAAAAATAAAATAAAATAAATGGAATTCTCAAGCAATGCTTTTTTCTATTGTTTGTTGAGTATAAAAGTCCACTTAAAAGAACCTCTGTTTTTTATATATGTGTTTGTATCTATGTATGTATGCATGCAACATAATTTTCCACCACTACCACCACAGGATTTTTGGAGACTCCAAACAGGTGGTTTTTTTAAGAACTAACATCTGCTGATATAGCCATAACTTTCAGAAACTTAGATAACTTCTATAAATACTTTATATATATTCACATATATATAAACTAAATGTTCCATTTGTCTTAATAAAGTACAACAACAGAAAATGAGGTGTATGAAAGTAGACCAATAAACATTTACAGAAATACAATTGCCTTGACACAAAAATACAGCGTGATTTTAAAATTCTCTCCAAAGTATTTTGTTCTTGTGCTCAGTTTTCTTTTTCATTTTAATTCCTTGGCCTACATAGAAGAGAAGAAATCCAGCCAGTGGTCATCTAACTTAACATTAATCAGCACTCCATATTATGTGACCTCCATGAGAATGAAATAATTCCAGTTTCAGTATTGTGATGTTATTAGCTCATGGCTCAAAATTTTATTCAAACTTGCATCATTTTTAATATAACTACAAAGAGATGAACATTCATTACCTCACTGTTCCTGTGAAACCAAACAGACAGAGATCTTTATGATGTTGAATCTCAGTAAGTTAACTTACAAGGAGAATTCACTTTCACAGAATCACAGAATCACACAGAATCACAGAATTTCTAGGTTGGAAGAGACCTCAAGATCATCAAGTCCAACCTCTGACCTAACACTAACAGTCCCCACTAAACCATTAAACCAAACCCACTAAACCATCAGAAGCTTTCATCAGAAGCAATCCTGTAACAGAGTATTCTTTCTCTGCAATGAGAAAAAATCTAGTACATCTTCTACAGGTTTCAGAGCAGGAAAACACAATTTATGCTCTTTAAACACTGAAGCCTGGGAAGATCAAGAGAAGAACTTTAGTTAGACTGCAGAACATAGGGAACTTTGTTCTCCTAAACTGGATCGCAGGATTTCAGAGGTACTTAATTAGTTTGTCTCATGGAAGAAACTCTGTGAAATGTTCTAACTAAAAAAATAATATATATATATATATATATATATATATATATATTTAGTTAGAACATATATAACATATATGTTAATATATATATAACAATATATATATATATAACAATATATATATATATATATATTTTCAGAGTTGATCCTGATTTTGTATATTGCCCAAAGAGCACTTTTATTTATCCTTACCTTGAAATATTTCTCATTTTACTAAAGAACTAAGCCCAAGATTTGCTTCTTCAACTATTGCTGAAGAGTGTAGAGGATTAATTTTTCATTGGATACTTCATAATGAAATGATAATTTAGTAACCATAATTGTTTCTGTAACATCACTCATCATAAGAGATGGTGTTAATGTGTCTACATAAAATTCTAGAATAATTCACACTGATTGATTAGAAACTACAATTTCTTCCTTTGTCCCTAAATATTCCTTCATTCCAGTATAAACACCAGTAGCTAATAGATGTGATATCTCACTGCTGTGTGATCGAAGACTAGCTTTTAAGACAAGAAGTAAATGGAGGTCTAATCTTTCTAATGCTTCTTAGAGGTACTTAGCATTGGTCTACTAAGGACATTGAATGAAAAGAATTAATAATGAAGAGACTGACCAAATGATTTTTCTAATTCTCTGCCAAAGCAAGACTGCTTCTCTTTGATATACTGTTTCTAAGTGTGATGTCCAGTCCAGCCTGAACTTATTCAGCTGATCTGTTACTGTTTCCATTATATCCTTAAACATATCAGATCTATTTTATAATGTAGTTCAGATTTTTTTTTTCTTTATTTCTTTTCATTTGTATAATAAAATACTTTGCAGTAGTGTACACAATCTTCTCTACCCTTGTACATGTACTTCTCAGATACTTGCTTAGTAAAGCTACACCAATGTGATCATTTTTCTTGGCCACTCAAGCTGTGAAATAATTCTGCCTTGCATACAAAATCACATGCTTTCACACAATATTAGACTTGAAGATTAAATCTAATTTACTCTCTAGCACATTCACCAAATGTTATGTTTTTAATGGTATTTTGCTCTTCTATCCAGAATTATTTTCATATATGCTAAGTCTTATGTGCAAAAATGTGTATTTAATGCAACGAAACTTTCCCCAAGGTAGCAATTCTCCCTACTTTTTTTTTTTTTTTTTTTTTTTTTTTTTTTTTTTTAACTATCCACACTAAGAAACAGAATTTTCTTGTCTCCTTAAGTGATACATTGATAAATGTCACAAAAATCCTACCCCCAAATTTACCTTTACCATAAAATATTTGCACATTTTATTCTCTCTCTCTTCACTTGTTTATATGTTGTTTATATGTTAGATTGAGTAATTTTATTTTCTGGATTATTTTTTTGTTTGTTTGTTTTTGTTAATTCAGCTCAGATTAGGAGGAAAGAGTGTAGAGGTAGCTCATTTATACTCTAGTTTAAGAGAATGTGTTACAAATCCTATCTTTATGGCATCATAGAGCTGCTCACACAAATGTAATTAAAAAAAAAAAAAAAATGTCCAAGGAAATTACATTGGGCAGGATGGTATTGGAAGCACGGTGCTGGAAATAAAACTTTTAACTTTCCAAATGACTTTCTAAGCCATTCTAGGTATTGCCACAAGGAGATGTGGCTGGAAGGAATGCCCCTCAGATCCACACATGTGGGAAAGCAAGGGGTTGGGAGACAAAATGCCAGATATCTTCCAGATGCCATTGTACCTTAAGGAGGTGCCGCCATACCCACTGGTAGAAAGTCCTTTAAAGGAAACGAAACATTATTCTATTACTAACCTATAGCATTCTCAATTACCAGAATCAATATTGCTTAGCAGGTACATCCTAGTGAAAACTAAGAACTACATATTTTTCTCTCCTGGTTAAATTTTGCAGTGTTTATTAGAGTGAAAACTCTTCTCCCCAAACTGAAAAACTTACTATGAATCATGATGTGCAGCACACATGGAATATTAGGGATATCAAAGCACACAAAAAGAACAAGAAACCTTTCTTTAAAAGCTCATGTCTCTTCACTTTTTGATATTTTATAAATAAATTTATCAGCTCTCTACCTTTTATTTTGATTTAAAAATGCAGAGTTCTAGGTAGCACTTACAGACAGCAGTACAAAGCCTGTTTAATAAAGTCAATTTACCTTGTTAGTTTGTGGACTTCAGCTATTTTCCAAGTTCTCCATTTAAGAGATTTTCACATCAGCTCTTAAAATTTTCTTAATAATTAACATTTTTTTTGTAGCTGCAGACTGAATACAATCTCCAGTCAGTGTAATGAACAGTCCTGTATAGCGTCTATTATATACTATACAGGTAACAGACAATTAATATGTGGAAATAACATAAGAGTTTGTTTTCTAGTAGCTTAAAGCAACAAATTTACATTAATTTACATCATCTGAGGGTCTGATCCAGTGCCTCAGTAAGCAAACATTGAGAAAAAGATTATGAAAACAGGAAATGGTTATTACTGTCTTTCATTATGTGGCACTGATGAAAGAAATAAATGTAGCAAAAAAAGATTTGGTTATTTTACAACATTCGGCTGTGGCACTCTACCAGCTTTTAAGAAAGACAAGAAAAAGTTATCATAGCGATGTTAAGGAAGGTGAGCAGAAGTGTAAATAAATTATTTCCTTGAGAATGGCAGAACTACGGAGAATACAGTTTTCCTCCTGCTTTGGCTTTGAATTTCTATTTTCCTCCAGCTTAGCACAGGTTTTATGGACTGCAATTGATCATCTTTGCAGCCAACTCACTGGTGATGATCTCTGTTTTTTTCTTGTTCAGGAGAAACACATATAACACATATAACTTTTCTCCATTATATTCATATTATGTTATATTTCCCTGGTCTGTACATCCAGCAAATGCTTTATTTTATTCCTATAATGTCCAGTTGCAGGGAACAGCTGTTGTGTTTTTTCGTTTGTTTGTTTTGATTTGTTTTGTTTTGAAATCATCTCTTAATTGTTCTGACCATTATTAAATAACATAAATCAGACTAAATGACCACATGAACAAATAAAGAAAGTATATTTTTAACACATAGAACCATAAAATCATTTAGTTTGGAAGTCAAGTCCAACCCTAAAGCATGTCCCTAAGCACTACATCCACACATCTCTTAAATATCTCCAGGGATGGCTGCTTCACCGCTTCCCTGGGCAGCCTATTCTCATGCCTAACCAACCTTTCAGTGAATAAATTCTCCCTAATATCCAGCCTAAACCTCCCCTGGCATAACTTGAGACCATTTCCTTGTGTCCCTTCACTTGTCATCGGAGGAAAGAGACCTACACCCACCTTGCTGTAACATCTTTTCAGGTAATTGTAAATAGTAATGAGGTCTCTCCTCAACCTACTTTTCTTCAGACTAAACAACCATAGTTCCCTCAGTCATTCCTCATATTTCTCATTTTCTAGTCTTTTTGTCAGCTTCACTGCTTTTCTCTGAATGCATTCCAGTAACTCAATCTCCTTCTTGTAGTGAGATGCCCAAAAATAAACACAGTATTTGAGGTGTGGTCTCACCAGTGCTAAGTAATGAGGGGCAATCACCTCCTTAGTCCTGCTGGTCCCACTATTTATGATGAAGGCCAGAATGGCTTTGGCCTATTTGGTCACCCATGCACACTGATGGCTCACATTCAGTCAGCTGTCAACCAGCACCCACAGGTCCTATTCTGCCAGGCAACTTTCCAGCCTCTCTTCCCAAGGCCTATACCATTACATGGGGTGGTTGTGACCCAGATGAAGCACCCACCATTTAGCCTTGTTGAATGCCATACAATTAGATGTAGTCCATTGATCTAGCTTATCTAGATCCCTCTGCAGTCTTCCTATCCTCAAGCAGGTGTAGTCTGCAAACTTACTGAGGGTGCGCTCAATCTCCTCATCAATATCATTGATAAAGATATTATTGAACAAAGCTGTTCCCAATCCTGAACTCTGGGGAACCACTAGTGACTGGCCACCATCCAGATTTAACTCCATTCACAATGTCACTTTGGTCCCAGCCATCCAGTCAGTTTTTCACCCAGCAAACAGCATATCTATCCAAGATATGAGCAGCCAGTTTCTCCAGGAGAATGCTGTGGGAAACATTGCCAAATGCTTTGCTAAAGTCCAAGTAAACAATATCCACAGACTTTCTGAATAGTTTTAAAAATACTGGTTACAAGAATATTAAAATGACTAAGTAAATCACAATAAAATGAAGAAAAGATAATATATTAAAATTAAGAAAGTTACTAGTTATCACTATCACAAAGAAACCTGATTATAATCTGTTTTGAAGAGTCTGAACTTCAATCACTCTGTATGGTAGTGTAGTAGAAATGGAGAGTGAACAGCAAGACTCTGTCTCTATAACTTGTAAGGTAGACTATATTTTCTCTTAATAAAATATTGATGGTCATAGAGATCTGCTTTAGTTAATTGATAATTTGTGGTGTAATCTTAATTTACAGGAATGTTAAGAACCCAAGCCCTGGTGGCAGAAAGATATTCTGCTTCCTAGGGAGTTCCCTTCCCATCCACAGGAAAGTGTATTAATGTGTGTTTGGAGGAATGGAGTTGAAAACATTGCAACCAGACTTACAATACCTACCTCTTGAGAAAACTGGCAAGCCCAGAAAATATACACAATGCAATTTTGTTTTGCCTTTAATATATATATATATATATATATATATATATATAATTTCTGTGTGGCTTTATAAGTTTCTATAAAAAATAAATTAATGTTGAGATATGCTCCACAAAGAGTGCTGTGGCTGAAGTCCTCTTCCTAATTACATGATGCCACGCAGTTTTGAAATCTAAATAACAATTAGCTCAGCTGCTAACAACTGCTGTAAAGATAAAGAAATGCTCTCTGTAACAGAAAGGAAACAGCAAATATTAGGCAGTTGATGGATTCAGTAAGATTCTGTGACAGGGCAATATGCATTGAGGAATGTGATTGGGGAGCAAAGAGGAATGAAAGACAATGTAAAAATAGCAGCACTGTAAAGAAGAATGAAACATAAAATAAAAATAACAAGCTAATGGTTTGAAGGGATAGAATAGTGAATTCACTATGGATGGAGATGGTACAATATGCACAGTAGGAAATAGAACATTATACTAAAGGTAGAAGAAAAGATTAGAATGTGTTTCCCTGAAGGATTAGGTTATTTGTTCAGAACAATATATATATATATCATTTTATTTTATTTTATTTTTTATTTTATTTTATTTTTAGATTATGTTCTCAAGTGGAGAAATGCCATTTACAGTTACCTCAAGAGTTATCTGTTACATACACAATGCATACATGTCTATTTATTTATGACTTTATTTGTGACTTTAGTCACTTTTGACATGAGAATGAAAGGATTATGACTATGTTTCTAGAACATAGATACAGTGAAGACTATTTTCTGGAAATAATAAATTCTCAGAAAGTCTGAACACATTTCCCAGAGTGATACACTCTGCATGTTTGAATTAATGGTCCTGCATGCACCCTTGTTGGTGTTAGGCATGTAGTTTAAATAAAGAAATCACGTTCCAGACTTCAAATACAGTTTGCCAGCTTTGCTTCTAGGAAGTGTGAAAGCAGCAAAAGTGAGAGTCGTTTCACCGTCTGTTCAGCAACTCACCTCCTTAACACACAAAGGTGCAGAATCTGCAAAGTTTAGTAAGTTTTCAGACATGAGGATAGTAGAAGTGAAGACATGGTATTTTATAATAACCTTATAAACATATTTTATTTGTGATTCAATATGCCCGTATCTTAAAAAATTGCTAGCAATGTCATTCATATCTTCCCATTAGATCTCATTTTCACAAACCTGTGTAATTTTATGCTAATACTTATAGCAGTTAATTCAAAATATGACTATTGAATTATTTGGGATAATTTTTCTTAAAGGCTTAAAAAATGAGAAAGCAGAGACCATGTAAGAGGGAGGGTCCTTCAGAAAGAAAAATGAATATCAGAAAGATTTTCAAAGTATTCTCACCATATAAACTAGGCTGCATTACTTCGTAATCCAGCTGTTATCACTATTAATCTGTGCATGTATACCTAGAGAGGTATGTATAGTGTATATCTACAGGTACTTGCTGTGGAGTTCTTGACTACTGTCTGAAAATGCTACATGTTATACTTATAATAAATAATTTATTATTATAAATAATAATATGCAGATAATAAAATGCCAAATGAGATCCTGCACTCCCCTGCACTCAGACTTGATCTGCAGTAACTTGAATGTTTACATAGGCAATGACAAAATCTGAAAGTGGCTCATAATAATGTGAAGGTTAATGTGTGTCAACAGCCTACCTGTATGATGTTCAGGTTTACAGATCAGTTTGAGTGCAAATCAAAGTCAACAGAATGTGTGCTTTCTTGCCCCATATATTCAGATACGTTGTCCATGTGGTTGCCTCTTTCACACTGCTAGCAATTTAGACTCTTTGTTCTTATCATTAATGCACTAAGTTCTCTTTGTGCTAGGAATATGGATTTCTACATCAATTCTTAGTAGTTTACCTTTGCTGTCTGCTCTCAAATGAATGTTAAAGATGAATAGGCAGTACTGAGCAGTGCCTTGATGGGAGTCAGACACAACAGGTAGGTCCATTCTGCATCTGTGAAAGCATGGAGCAGCTCATGGACTCCCACACAAGCAGTCTCATCAACTCTGTTGTGCTTGCTTGTAAAGGGTAATCACCATAATTGTGAATTTAAATATGTCACATAGGTAAAAACTGTAATGTATTGTATAATTTGAGTCTTTGGTTGAGACTACAAGGCAGGAAAGCAGTATCCACCTGCAGATGGACTGTATATTACCCTCCCTGGCCTCATCCAATGCATCCAATACTACATTTGCCCAGGTTCTCTAGGGTAGCTTATAACAGAAAACATTGTGTTATTTGAGTTATTGTTCATCTCTGCCTTCCAACAGTAGCTAAAAAGGGAAGATAAATCATGTTTAGCCTCTGTACCTGCCAAACAGTACTACTGCTTTGGGAAGTAACCTGTCACAACTGCTAATAAAGAGCACAGAAGAGAGCTCTAGACCAGGGAGCATTCTGGTCTGTGACATCCTCCAATGCTCTTCTGAGTGTGATATGACAGTGCAGTACCTACTAAGTCTTGTGGCTGTGTGCATTCTGTCAGAATACAGTCTTGACAAAAATAAAAATAAAATAAAATAAAAATATAACTGCAGACGTTCTCAAAAATGCCAGAATGCAAGTGATGATACAGGGATTTTTCAGTTTGTTGAAAACATTAGAATTTTCAGGAAAGTGAGGAAGTTGCCTTCTTGATGAAGTTTTTTGGAACAATATTTTTATGCTCACATATATTAAATATTACATATGTTATTTCTATACAACTGAGATCTCACAACTTCACAGCTTTTGTTTTCATGTTTATTAATTTTTATTTTCATTGTTTTATTATTATTTTTAACTTGTTCTTTCAATGCATTCCACCATGCTCATTTGTATGGTTACAGGTTTTCATGTAGGTCTGGTGCAAACTAGTTGGAAACAGAGGTTTGGGTTCCTCAGTAAGACATTTTTCTTGTTATTCATGCAGCTTGTTGAAGCTATAAAAAAAAAAAAAAAAAAAAAAAAAAAAAAAAAAAAAAAAAAAAAAAGTTCCCTGTGTTAAGGACCATTTATCCTCTTCAGATTTGAGTGATACAGATGTTTCACAGTTTTCAGTGCTGGTTCTTGAAAGTGGGTGTTTCCCCAGCATTTTTTGCTACACTACAGGCCAAAGCTCTCCACCATCTCCTTGTCTCTCATTGCTCCCTGTGCAACCATCCACACAGGACACGCCTTTTGGCAGGATCAATATTAAAAAGTCAGTTACATTTCTTCATAGAACGAGTTGCTAAAACAATTAAAACCACTGTAGGCTGGAATAGGATTTGATCCATGCAGTTGAAGAGATTTCCTCTTGTTCTTGACTTCAAACAGCAGGAAATTAGACTTTTGTGCAGAAATAAGAGGGAAAGAATAAAAGAAAATCCCATAGGAAGGGATTTCCCAAAGAAAGAGGAAGGAAGAGTCATAAATTACTAAAGAAGTTTGACCTTTAAAATAATTGGAGAGCAAGTTTCCATGTAGAAGACTAATTCCTGCACTGCTGATTCCTATTGCTTAAGCCTGCTAATATGCAGGGAATCACATGACTGTACGTTAAGTTCCTTCTAAATATACAGAAATATCTGAGTCTGCCTTCAGTTTTCTATATCAAATAAGATCACCAGCAAATCCCACATTCTGGCTGATTACTTTGTTTATAAGTGACAATATTTTAAATCAATTTACTATTAAAAAGGAATGCAAAAGCCCTGACAGTTTCAAACACTGGAGCACAATTTTTTATTTTTATTTTTTTTGTGATGATACATTAATTCAAAGCACTATTGTTTTGATAATGGTAAAAAAAATAGACAATAAAAAGCATACAGTAGAAAACTTGAATTTATGTAAAACCTTCTGCACAAATAATAATCTTGGAGCACTTTATTCAAGAGCCAGAGAAAAACAAACATTGCCTTGCTCAGCTTGGGGGAAAAGGTACGATGCTGACAGAGATTTATAATGTGAAAATAATTTGCTTCACTTCATTATTTTCAAAGGGGAAGAGAACAAGGATGACCTGATGATGATTAACAGCAAGCAATCACAGACAGGCTCCAAGGAATTGGTGGTTGTATAAGCTCTTGTACAAAATACATTTTTGGTTGTGATTATTTGCACCTATTATACATTGTATACTTTTTTCTTCTTCTTCTTACTAGTTCTCCAGATGAAATTTAATTACAAAGCAGCCAGATCAGTAACTAAAGTAGAATTCAATAGTGTACAGCAAAATTAAAGAGATTAACACTTTGTGGGATAAAAGATTAACTTTTGAATAAGGGTTTTCATAAAGTTGCACAAGGAAATTATCAGGCTAACGAAAACACTATACAAGACTAGATATCCAAAACATTGATTTATCTTAACTTCCTGTCAAGAGTGTGCTCCCTTTGTCAAAGACATCACTTCTTGCTGAGATAGAATATTTTTAAAAAATCCTTTTTTTTTTTTTTTTCTTTTTTTTTTTTTTCTTTGTGTGTGCTTTGGTCAACTTTTCCTCAAATGTGGCAATGATGAACTATGTCAACATCAAAAAGCCAATTCTAGTTGTCACTCTGCACGACCATGTCACAACTCAAGTAATAGTGAACTGATTTAATTAATACATCCAGGTTTGTTTCATTGCTCCATATCTGCTTACCAAGTGAGAAGAAACAAAATAAAGAGGTTTCAAGACACCAACAGGTCACCAAATCCAATGATTTTAGAGAAATAATGGAAATGACTAATTCACATGAGCTCAACTATGCAAATATACAACTCAGATAAAAGAGTTTAAACATTTTAGCATAATTCACAGGGAACAGTGAATACTGTGGAAGATCAAATGTCTTTTTCTACCAATTATTCTATGAAATACACAAATGCTTATGGTACCAAGGCCTGGTCTAACTTGAAATTAACCACTATGGGCAAACAAATGGTGCATTCAGTAATTACTTCCCACTGTTGTTTGCATCAGCACACTCTAGACTTGTTATGGTAGACTGAATCAGGATTAGTCTTAGAAAGGGGAAGAAGTGATAAATATTTGGTCTATCTATAGCTTCTCTAGACTGAATCCATCCTTTACTTTTATTTTAAAGTGTTATTTTATCCTTCCATGCCTTGCCTTGCTTTTTTTTTTTATATACATATATATGTTATTTTTATATATATATGTTGTATATATATATATATATAATTTTATTTTATGCTTTTTTTCCTTGCTAAGCTGCCTAAAATTTTGGAGGTGATTCTGGAGATATATAAAATTTCTTTAAAATAATTTTAATCCAGGAAGCTGTGGGAAAATTTACTTTCCTGGATATCATGTAGGCCTTCTCAGATGCCTAGCCTACTTCCCTAGAAAGCAGTAATAATTACGTTGCCACATTTGTTGGTAAATTATCTGTTTATGGATTAGGGGTATGATAGCTTCAAGCATGAATGATATCTAAATGCTAAATCACCAGGATAAGCAACACCCTCTTTTATGGATATGTTCTCAAAATCTTGCTCTATCAGTGCTATTTGACCCTTCCAGGAGCCCAGCAAGGATTTACAATTGATATTTTTATTATTCACTGGGGTTCCTCTGGGAACAATCATAAAGCAGTGTTTTCAGGTTTGCTTTTCTTCCTCATTATGAAATAAATAAAAAAAAAATCCTAAAAAATCATTTTAATATATATATACATACATATATTTATATTGTTTTGGTGGTGGTGGTGGTGTTTGTTTTTTTTTTGTTTGTTTGTTTGTTTGTTTTTTTCATGTCCAGGGTGAATGCTCAGGTTGCTTTGGAATAGACAACCTGTAGATTGTCTAGGCAAAAGTAGGAATTTCCTGTTTTAAGGTATCAATACTCATGGAAAGAGATGTACTCTTAGAAAATTTAGTATGTTTTTTTTAAAACTATGGACTGGAGAGCATTTGTTTTCATAAAGAATCACTTTGACACATTTCTTTCCCCTCTCCTTTGCTCCCCATCCAATTGTCCTTCCATAAATGTTTAAATTCTCCAACAACAAAATCTAAGTCCCTTTTACTATATGATACTCTCTTCCTGTACTTATCACATCAAGGATCAGAGCTTAAATAACTCAGGGTTTGAGTTAAATTCTATCTACTTTTTTTTTTTTTTTCTTTTTTCTTTTTTTTTCCTGAGGTTATGTTTATGTGACCTCAAGTGAGAGAGTTAGCTTGTTTTATGGAAATACCTCCTACAGCTGGAGATTTCTGCTGCTCAGCTGAGACACTCTAACAGTATGTATATGTTTCTTCTCTGTTGTTATGACAGGCACAGTTAGTTAGCTGAGCCCAGTTACATCTTTCATACATAAATATGGGGTTGGTAGATGCTCTCTTGTCAGCATTCTCATTCTTTTATCAGGCAAGACTGGTGCAACCTGAACTTGGGTCTCCGCATGTGAGTAGTGTGCCTGGCTCACTGTGCCACCTAGCCTTCAAACATAGTAAATAACTCCTTGAATACACACCTAGCCTTCAAACATAGTAAATAACTCCTTGAATACAAAATATTTATAACCTTTGGCTTTGCATCTACTAAATGTTTCAATGCTTGGTGTTTACTTTGTTTTCCATACATTTGGAAAATTTCATCTTCTCTGACCTCATAAGCATTTACAGCCTCTGTCAACCTTGGAGAGATAAATGGGATATGCATGGCTGTTAATTTATCCAAAGAAAGAGAAAAGAACCAGTACTGAAATAAGAAAAGTTGGCTTGTGCTTTATTGTGTGTGTGTTTGTCTTTCTTTCTTTCTTTCATTCTTTCTTTCCTTCCTTCCTTCCTTCCTTCCTTCCTTCCTTCCTTCCTTCCTTCCTTCCCTCCTTCCTTCCTGTGGAGCTATGTTTAAATGAGAAGGGGCATGATTTAATTACAGTGAGCAACTCAGGCCTTGAAGGACTGCGAAGATAATGTAGGCCTAGGGCTGATAACCTTGAGTGATGTTATAACTAAAATATGCAGAACTATGTTCAGGAGGAGAGACGACACCATTGTACCAATTATATTACTGCTAGAGACGTGTGCATAGAGAAGCTAGACCAATTATAAGTTGTTGTCTGTGCATGCTGTAGGGGTAGCATATATATACCCTGCTAGAACATTCGCTAAAGGAGAACTATTATACTCGCATTGAGGTTGTGTCGTTACTCCGGGTCACTCCCATTCCAACACCTTCCTTCCACCTTCCTTCCCTCCTTCCTTTCTTCCTTCCTTCCTCCCTCCCTCCCTTTCTTCCTTCCTTTCTTTCTTCCTTCCTTCCTTCCTTCCTTCCTTCCTTCCTTCCTTCCTTCCTTCCTTCCTTCCTTCCTTCCTTTCTTTTCCCTTGCATAAACTTCTTGGCATTGGAAATGGTAATTGACATTACACCAGGAACTTGAATACCATTTCGCCAAGATGTATTTACTAAAGCATAATACAATAAAATCTACTCTAATCATTTTACAGCAGAGTAGAATCAAGTTGTGATCTCTCTCATGCTATTAATATTCTGTTTGGAAATGACTGTTGTTATTTGAGGAAACCAAATGTAAAAATCTATACTGTTTTCACAATGTTTTATTCTCCATTAAAATTTTCAATGTCAAGTTATGATGAAATATCCCAAAGGGTACAGATTCTAAGAAGCATTGATATTTTAGGTATTCTAAACTAACTCTAGATTAATACAGTTTATACTTTGTATCTCATTTTAAAAATAGATACAACGAAACAGGAGGGCTTTTTATCTGTCTAATAAAAAGAGATCTAAATAAAATTTGCAGATAAATCATCTAGAGATATATTTTAGTGTCATTTTCAGTAGTGTGCTAGATCTACTAAAATGAATTATTCTTTATTTGTAGTTCAGAAGTGGTGTAATTTGAAAACATTTTGAAGTGTAGACTTTTACAGGTAATACAGACTTTTTATGACAAGGGGGCTTTATTATTTTACTCATATATAAACAATTTTATGCTTAATAGAAGATAAGAGAAACCAATATTAATTTTAACAATTAAAAAAATAAAAATAATAATGATCTAATTCCCAAGGTTATTCTAGTTATTTCTCTCTCAGCTGTTGTAACAATTAGTTGAGAATAATTATGTGCTTTGATTACAGTTTCTGCTTTTGATTAGTTTTTTAGTGGTGCACATTAATGGATTACAAGAGTTACAAGAGTTAAGGCAAATGCATCAAACCTGACAGTTTGTGCCTTGCCTTCCATGAACTCCATGGAAAGATAGCAAGATCTCAAAGAAAGATAACAAGAGCTCAAATGAAGGTGTGAAATTACTTTTTTTTTTTTTTTTTCAAAATTTCTGACAGCTTCTGATTGGGCACAGAGTGGACCAAAAATTATATAGCTTACTAAGGATGTTGTGTTCAAGTTCTAGAAATAAGCCCAAACCAGCAGAGTTAAAATGCTATAATCCAGAAATTATTATTATTATTATTATTATTAGACATATTATTATTAGGCCTTTTCCATACAGATATGTCATTCAACATAAAAAAATATCTGTTTTCATAAGAAGAGTATGACATGCATTTAATAAAAGAGAGCAGAAGTTCTTTTCTTTCTGGTCTTAGGGAGGGCAGTCAGGGAGAGTAGCACTCTTCTATGTATGCTTTCCAAAATCTGGTTAAGAAATTTTCTGACTAAGTTGTTTTGACAGTCATTGTCTTGGCTGGCACAATGTTAATAGTTATGTTTCTATAAATCCTTATAGTTCACCTATTATGTCCTGATCAAAGTTGCTATGCTCTCTTAATTTGCATCTATCCAAAGTTATTTTGCAGGGAAGTATTAAAAATAATATTAAAAAAAAAATCAGTTTTACACTAAACAGAACTGTCAAAAATGTGACCGTGAATCATGAGTCCTTTTTTGAAATCTACGAATATCTTCCCAAAGTCTTCCATTCCTTGATAATGTTTAAATTCTTTATAAATAAACATATCTTTTATAAACTAAAGATTTTTATACTATTCCCGATTACGTTTTGTACTGTCTAATTATCTTCAGGGTTCATATTGTTATCTAACAAGATTATACCAAGCCACTTCTTGTGCTGGAGGGACTTAATTCACTTCTGCATATATTTTGAGAAAATCTGATATGATTTGGTAAGAAGATGATCAACTCTTGACAGTCAATATCTTCATGCTAAATGTCCAAGCAGAATTATTGTTTTCATGAATTCAGAATTATTGGGTTTTTTTTGCTTATTATAAAGGCATATGGATGAACCACTGAAGTTCTCAGATTTTCCCTAACAGTATCTCTATCTCTGTATAATTTTATTATTATCTCTCACTCAGGATTTCCTGGAATAAATTATTTGGTTTTCAATTAATTGCACCAACTGAAAGTTGAAGCTCTTAGCAAGCCTTTAGCAAATGGCTGGGCATTAGTATTTATTATGGACACAGATGCAGGAGAGGCGCAATCAATTTTGTCTTTGTTGGATTTCAGCATCAGTGAATTGTTCATTGATTTTGGAATTTGAGAGGATTCTAGGAAACTATTAAACAAATGGGCAATTTTGGGAATCATTTTATATTACATAAGACAGTCTAGACAGTAGATGCCATGCTTTTTACAAAAAGGTCTTTTTCTGCCTTTCTTAGTGCACACTGTCTTCCATCTCATTACTTATTAGCCTATGATAAATTGTGTTCTTTAGATAATTTCTCCCTTAAGTTTAAGTGAGAAAATAAGCAAACATGCAAACATTTGATACACAGCTTTTGCTTGGTCATCATTATTTTCATTCCCATATGCAGTGACTTACCTGGTATATTTGTGTTCCAGAGATCCATTAAAAATATATATATATATTTGTGCTTTGGGAATTATTTTTTTTCCCCCTAAGTCTCTGAGATACTTGCTTTTTGTTTGTTTGGTTTGCTTTTATTATTATTATTATTATTATTATTCACACATGAAGGATTTATCCAGTTAGATTACCCAAACTACAGTCTCTGAAATTTGCATGAGACATGTTTGTGTAACTTTGGTAGTAATGTAGAGATGTACTGTTTTGCTTCACCTTACCTTTCAAAACCCCAAATTCCTAGGTAAAAACAAGCAAACAAACAAGAAAAAATAAAACCCTACCCAAAACAAAAAACACAAAATGGGATTTATGTGCATAACTCCAATTGAAAAGATGAATGAAAACTTTAGGTATCTAAACTTCTTTTAGTAACTGTCCCTCAAGCACTTTGAAAACATAACTTTATTACTTCATTAATCATCAAATAGTTAATTAGATTATGATATATTTACCATTTGTTACACTGTATCTTTTAGAGGAGCATTAATTTGTTGTTTTGTGGCTGGTAACTATTTCATAATGGTCATGAAAAAGAGTATATACCTTACTAAGTAAAATCTTTTAATGCAACAGGGTAAGAAAATAAGGAGAAATTTTTTAAAAGAGGATTAATTTTCCCTACCAGGATGTAGAATTTCCATTTCCAAATTTATGCTATCTTTTACTGGCAGTAGAGTACATCTGCCCACTTTAATAGTCTGATCCATCTCATCTCCTGCACAAGTTGTCTTTAAATGCAAATCTATGTGTTGTTGTTTTTTTTTTTTTCAAGATGATGATGCTTTTTTTCCCTTGTCTTTTTTTCTATGCCTATGTATTCATCTATATACATTTTAAATTTATTGTGTTTTTGTTTTTTTTTCAAAATTGAGACTAGCTAGTAATCAGCGTTACCAAACTATTTTAGTTGTTCTTGTGTTTGACACATAAAATTTCTGCTTATGCCAGCCATCACCTCATATATCTTTATCTTCTTATCAAATGGTGTGCTTGTTTAAAAAGTGGATTTTCAATTACATTTCCTTAAAACAATTCCTTACTTTTTGAACTGATAGACTGAAATACAGAAATATACATTGTCATTAATCTAGTTCTGCATTCATTCAGATGTCATAATACTTTTTTTTTTCCCCAAATATAACGTTATTGTCTTCACATCTTCTTTTATTTTTACCACTAATCAAATCATAGCCCTCTCACATTTAGACTAGCTATATTTTTAGTGACTGTGTGCTACCGAACATCCTCTTCCCATTTCATTTTCTTAGTCCACTTCTTCAGAAAAAAAATCAGTCTCAGTTACAAAAGTTAACCATCACCCTACCAGTCACCCTCCACATAAATATATCTTTTCCCTAGAGTTTGAGATTTGTGGGATTTAATCAGGTACTTTAAAATTGACCTTTTAAATAGAATCAATATACTTGGAATGAAAATCTGATATTTTTTTTGTGTGTGTTTGTTTGTTTTCTTCATACTAATGGTAAATACGTATTTTTTATCCATGAGATGTTTAAATATTATTTTGCAATAGGAATCATATTGTAGTGCGTATGTTTATCCTGGCAGCAGAAATAAAGTTGGATATAAAAACAAAATGGAAATCTATCATGGTACGTCCCTTCCTACTAAAGTAGGTAACATTACATACAGTTACTTCTGGAGTCTTCAGATCCTTTACACTGTTTTCTTGTCTAGTCTACATAAAACTGTTGTAAACTCAGGTATTGACACTTCTTGGTTTATGTGTGTGTGTATATATATATATATATGTATTGTAAGGATATAAAATATCCACCTTCTGAGAATTTCCTTTTCATTTTGCCCGGGAATTATTTAGTTTTACATTATTTGTTGCCTCCTGTATCCAAACATCACTTTTAAATATCAAATGATATTTTCATTTCCATGTAATAGAATTGCTTAATGCAAGAGATTTCATTGGCTTATGGGCTTGGGATCTCTTGCATTTTTATTTTATTTTTTTTTTTTCCCATGAAGTTATGCTTTCTTTAGAGGTTTTGCAGATTGCTCTGTGGTTTGCATACATTTATTTTCTTAGTCACCTTCTTCAGAGTTCTAACAGCAGACTCTGGACCCATGTGGGCTGTACAGGAGAGGAGGGCATCACTATTCTAAGTTACTATGACTCTAAGCCTTTTCCAGCCTCACTCAGTGCTGATGGTGTTAAAGGTTTCTGCCTTTTTTTTTTTTTTTTTTTTTTTTTTTTCAAACCATGGAATTGCACTTCAGGTGCAATTAAAGTTATATGAGCTAAAGATTCTCTAATAATTCTCAGGACAGTCTTGTGGCAGACTGTCCTGTTCAATATCAAGATTATGAATTTTTTTTTTGTTAATTTGTGATATCAAGTTGATCTTAGAGAGGATTGTATTCCCTCCCTTCAGTGCTTAAAAGGAACAAGGATATTTCTTTTTTAAAAAAAATTATTTTTAATTTATTTTTTTTTTAAAAATTCCCCTCCTCTCCTCTTTTCTCCTCTCCCCTCCCTCAGCAGACAGTGATTCACATTGGTGCGACACACCAAAGGAGAGTTGTTCTGCTCAGACCTCTGTAACATCAAGACAAGTTCCAGTGAGCTCACTCAAGGAGAAAATGAGGACTAGTCCCTGGCCACACCTAATGCTGTTGGTTAAACAAGTGCGATCAGTCCTGAAGGATGAAAATTGTTTTGCTTGAGGAAATATAATATTGAATTCTACTGTGAAATAATACAAACCAAATTGACTACAACACACACTACAGTTAAATCTGAAGCTTAACTATAACAGCTATATTACAGTCCAAAAGGGAATTTAGGTAGCCTTTTAAACAAGAAAGTACATAGTACATTTATTATTGTTGTTATGTTCTTATATAAAGTAAAAATATCAATAAATTGGACCTGAGTTTCAAAATTTATTTTCAATCTAATTGGTTGCCCGCAGGAAAATATGTGATGTTCCAGTGTCTGAACTGGTGCAAGTCCATGTATTTCTACTTGAGTTATGTCAATTTACAATGGCTGAAAATTTTGTCAAGCATTTTATTAACTTTCCAGCAAAGGGAAAAAAAAAAAAAAAAACACAACAAACAAACAAACAAACAAAAAAACAGCAATGCAATTAACTCCAGATGTTGAAATAGTAAGTCAGGCTGATCCAGTCAGGCTGAAAATTATTGAATGTCACAGCTAAGTTCAGTTTCAAACAAACAAACAAACAACAACAGCAATAACAACAACAAAAAAAAAACAACACTAGGAGTGCACAAGTATACACAACACACTATTGGAACTTAATATATTAGTGTTATTAAGGTATTATTAAGCAGAATATTAAATACATCTACTGAAACTTTATTTCTGTGATAAGTAAATAACAAAACAAAAAAAGAGAAAAAAATAAGACGTTAATTGATCTGATTCAGCAGACTGTACTGATAAATGTGTACCTCTTCATTGCAGAAATTGTAGCTTGGGTCCTCTAGTCATGATCTTTGGCTATAGGAAGAAGCTTGACTCAGGACACAATTATTGTGAAAACTGCCAAAAATAATTCTTACAATAAATAGAAAATATCTTGCTTTAACGTTGGATATTTATTCACTTCTACCCACTTCTAGTGTGAATGTCTGCCTTTATATTTATTTGCAAAATACAGTTTCAAACCCTTGCATTTTTTCAGAGAAAGTATTACTAGAAGACGTGGGACTGAATTACCCAGTTTAAAAGAGTTCCTCCCATCTTCTCTCTAGTTACTCCGTTTTTAGTCCCTTAATTCTTTTGCTTCCCCTCATCTGCCATTTCTGTATAGAAACTGTTGGTACTCATGAACATACATGGTTCTTCTCTACCCTAAGCACATGGAAGTGCTGAGATCCTCTCCTGGTGAGGACACTGAGGCTAGGAGCTTGGCAGGTAGAGGTACTGGTTTGTGGAGAAGGGTTGAGTCTTAGACCTTCACCTTTTACAGATATGATCTTACATATGTGTTGGTTGTATTAATGTATCACTTGTCTCATTACCTGTCTTCTCTTTCTGTAGATGTGGAAATTCTTCACTCTTGCCCAAGATTTCTTTTCCTAGGAGACAACATGAAAGAGTAGAATAATCTTTTTGTTTGTTTGTTTCTCTCTCCCTCTCTCTCTCTCTCTCTCTCTCTCTGTGTGTGTGTGTGTGTTCCTGAGAAGGCAAGGAAGCAGAAAAATATTTTTTATTGAATAGAGTTGAAAGTTGTTGGAGGGCTAGAGGTTTTATAGCATTAAAAGACTACTTCTAACAAAGGCTACTTTGCCAAATTAATACAGTAGCTACTAACCCAGTCTTTCAGATTATTACTCTTACAGATAAGTATTGAGGAAACAACTAAGATATACTGTTTCTTAGGAAGTAGGAGGTCTTACAGAGAGCATGACATGGTACAGAGTTCATCCAGTCATTTATTGTTAGGGTCACAGGGAACACAGCATTACTGCCTGGCAGTTTTGCAAGGCTGCTCACTCTTTCTGAAGAGTTTACCTGCATAGTTTTTTTTGGTTGTTGTTGTTGTTGTTGTATTATATATATCACGTCTTTGCTTTGCTTTCCATGTAAAAGCTGGTTTCACAGAACCACAGAATTGTTGAGGTTGGAAGGGACCTCTGGAGGTCATCTAGTCCAACACTCCTGCTTAAGCGGGGACAAGCAGAGCATGTTGCCCAGGACCATGCCCAGGTGACTCTTAAAGATCGCCAAGGAGGGAGATTCCACAGCCTCTCTGGACAACCTATTCCATTGCTCAGGCAGCCACACAGCAAAGAAGTGTTTCCTGATGGTTATATGGAACCTCTTGTGTTTCAGTTTGTGCCCATTACCTCTTGCCCTGTCACTGGGCACAACTGAAATAAGCCTGTCTCTGTATTCTTTGCATCTTCCTTTCAGGTATTTATAGACCCTGTGTTCATTCTAAACATGTTGCTTCTCTATTACCAATATTAACCAAGGATGGAAGTTAATTTCAGACTTACTGCAAGATAGGATCCAATATTTAGAAAAGTTACGGGTAAATGTAGCATATATTTTATGGCTTGAGTATCTGCATCTGTGCCATCTGAAGAGAACACTTTTTTCAGTAAGAAATGTTTATGCTGATTCTTGGAAGAGACATGGCTATAAAAGTGTAACACTATTTGGGTCCTTCAAGATTTACTCTACCAATGATTTTCTCAGTACATTACAGAACTAGTTACAACTGTAATATAATGCAGATATGATCTGTGTTTAAATAAGGAAACCTGAACTACTATATTCTACACCACAAAGCATCTTGTAACTAAGGATCTCCTCAGAGCCAATCTCAAACAAGAGAGAGATGTAATTTTTTTTACATCACAACACCCTTACTCCCAGTCCTGGGATTTTTCAAAAATCACTTTATTCACCTCCTGGAGTGGAATACAGAAGCTATTTAACTGTGCATTACAACCGTTTTTGAGAAATATATATATATGTGTATATATATATAATATTTTTTAAAATGAGAGGATTATTTTCATAAGCCAAATCATAGAATCACGGTTTGGGTCAGACTGGACCTTAAAGATCATTTAATTCCAACCTCCCCTGCCACAGACAGGGATAACTCCCACTAGTCCAGGTTGCTCAAAGTACCATCCAACCTGGCCTTCAACACTTTCACGGGTGTGACATCTGCAGCTGCTCAGGAAAACCTCTTCCAGTGCCCTACCACCCTTATAGTAAAGAATTTCCTCCAAATAACTAATCTAAATCTGCCCTCTTTTAGTTTAAAGCCCTTACTCCTTTGTCCTATCACTACACTCCCTGATAAAGAGTCCCTCCCCAGCTTTCCTGTAGGCCTAATTTAGGTATTAGAAGTCTCCCCAGAGACATGGCAGAATTAAGGCAATTTTGCTACTACTGCATGCTTGTGAAAGGCTTTATTGCATGTTTAATGGTGGCAAAAACAAAAAAATGGCTTTTATATAAGTGACTGCCCTGTAACAAGCAAATAAAGTTAGAATCAGAATCAGAATCATTAAGACCTCCAAGATCATCAGGTCCAACCACCACCCTACCACCACCATCACCCATTAAACCATATCCTTAAGCACCACGTCCAACCTTGCCTCAAACACCCCCAGGGCCATCCCTGGTGACTCCACCTGGGAAACCCCTTCCAATGCCCAACCACTTTCTAAGAAGTTTCTCCTAATCGGTACCATCTCCCACAGCAAGGTAGACCATTTGTTGAGCCATGTAAGATGGACGAATTGGAGATGAAATGGAGAAGACTACTTCTTAGGTTTGTGGTAAGGATGAGCAAAATGATGCTGGGTGTACTCAGAATCTGTCTCCTTTGACACAAAGGGGCCTCCTGTGATGTCAGCTGCCAACTACTGTGATGTCACCTCAGTGTACACTGGCACCCACCCTATAAAAAGGGCTGCCCCGTGTCTGGCAACATCTTGCCAAGCTTCTCACTCCTGCAGTTCAAGGAGACTTGGAGTAACCAGGGTGCAGAGAAATCAGGTAGAAACTGCCAGCCTTTGAGCAGTGCTCTGCAAAAGCCAAAGGATGGATGTAATGTTCCGTCTGGGATAGAAGAGGAAATCTCAAGAACTGGATGACCTCAGTGGCCAACCCTCCTGTAAGCATCCAAGGCTGGATGAAGCGGTGTGGCTGGGGAGGAAGAGGAAATCCACCCAAGAACTGGACTACCTCGACAGCCAACCTCCCTGTAAGTGTCAGAGGGTGGATGATGCAGAAATTGAACTGGACCCACTAACAAAGTGTTTGTGGACCATCAGGGCATCGTTTGACATTAACAAAATTATGGCAATTTGGGGCAGATTGTAACCACCAGTGTTGGCGCAAAGCATCAGAGTTCAGCCTGAGAAGAGCAATGTCCAGGCCACAGACAGATGCCCGCCAACAGACTTGGCGCAGACCAGCAGGATGCAGCCTGAGAACAATGTCCAGGTCACAGACAGACACCCACCAATAAAGCTGGTACGGACACCGATGGTGAGGCGTGAGGCCAATGTCCAGCCCAAGAACAAACACCCACTAAGAAAATGGGGACGGACCATCAGGGAACAGCCTGGGGACAATATTCAGCCAGGGACAAATTGGGGGAATGACTGTGGATTTACCACAGGTGGGAAGTGGTGGTACATTAGTGCAGCTGACAGAATGACATAAAGTTTGAATTTCCCATGGTTACTCTTTTTACACAAATGTTATTCTATTAAATCAGTGGATATCTAGATGGTAAAACTGATGTGCAAGGGAAACATTAATCCAAAAAACAGCTGAACATGTACTCAAGGGAAACTTATTTCCTAATATACTGCATGACAAAACTTTCTTTAGATCAGATCCTCAGCTAAAACAAAATGGCTCACTAGTTTTTCTAAAGGAAAACAACTCAACCATTTAGCCTTGCTTAGTTTGTTAGAGTTGTTAAGGCGGTCACAAACTCAGGTGTTAAAGACATGGGCCCCTCATAAATACCGTTTAACAAATTACATAGTCCACTTGTCTGACATCACCTTAATAAATATCAGTTTTCTGGTATTTAGTAACTTAGTCATCAATCTGCACAAAAGTTATATGCCAAATTTTGTGGTTCATTATAAGTGTGATTACTGCAATAGGGTAGTCAGACAAAGTTAACTGTGCACTCATAAGGGTATGTAACATTGTATGCAAATTCTCTTTGTACAGGGGGTATTTATATTTATGTAAAGTGTATGCATATGAACTTACGCATCATTTTTCAGAAAATACAGTATAATGCACTACAAATGTACCTTAGATTAAAACTGGGCATAGCAACAATTCCATGACAATAAAGATTTTGTTATTTAAGGAGTTTTTCTTATGATATTTTTTTCTCTGTTCTTTGAAGTTTATTGTCTCAAGAAAATCTTATGAACTCATAACAGGGCTGTATATTCATCCGGTTTTATCAGCGAAAAATAATATCAAGATGACTGGGAAATAATGTACTGCTCTGACAGAGACTGAGTACATTGATAAAGAGTTTGCATTCTCTGATGCAGCAAGATATATTACAGTGGTTTATAGACACTTTAATACTTTTTCATGATAACACAAACAAGGTGACCATTGAAAATAAATAAATAAATAAATACTACTGCTAACTTCAAACTGCACTCCCTCCTGGCTGAACTTGCTTCACTGTTGGTCCTTTGTCTTTCTATGTCAGTGGAATTCTGTGCATAGCTTGTAGATTCAGCAGGAGAAGGGAAGCGTGAAAAAATATTTTGCTGTTGTGATTTAATCTGGCACCACACTGCCATTCACTGACTCCCCTGCAGTGGGATGAGGGAGGTAGTGGGAAAAAAGTAAAACTTCTGAGTTGAGATAAAGACAGTTTAATAGGACAGAAAAGGAAGGGGAAATTAATAATAATAAAGTACAAAGCAAGTGATGCACAATTCAATTGCTCACCACCTGCTGACTGACACCCAGCCAATTCCTGAGCAGTAGCTGCCCCCCATCCCAGTCAACTCACCTCAGTTTTTATTGTTCAATATGATGTCATGTGGTATGGAACATCCCTTTGGTCAATCTGGGACAGCTGTCCTGGTAGTGTTTCCTTCCAGCTTCTTGTGCATCCCCAGATTCCTTGCTGGCAGGTCAGTATGAGAAGCTGAAAAGTCCTTGACATAGCGTAAGTACTGCTCAACAACTAAAACATCGGTGTTATCAACATTGTTTTTCTCCTAAATCCAAAATGCAGCAACATAACAGGCACTATAAAGAAATTAACTTTATCTCATCCAAAACCAGGGCCAATTTTCCTATAGGAAAATTTTAAACCAAACATAATTTAAAACTTTTCTTCTGTATCTTATCTCAGGCAGGCATAACCTTTCCTATGTATGTTACTATCTCAATGTTATTATCTTAGTATGTGTTTGGCTAATCAGCATTCTAAATTCATAATTTTAAAAATATCTTTATTAATAAAAGATATTTTATTAATAAATGAGAAAAAAAGAAAAACAGGATGAGCTCTGAAAGATGGAGCTAAAGGTGAGAAAAAACAGCTATGAAATTAGAAGGGGAAAGACAAGTGGACAAGAAAATGCAAGAGAAATGACACTTGCATTTGAAGTGGTGTGCAATTGCAGGCAGATCCAGAAGCGACAGAGAAACCAGCATGCAGCAGGTGCAGTCTCACTGGGAGACTTTGCTGTGGCTTCCAGGTTGATTGCAGGAGTGTGAGATGAGCACGTATAGACTGGTAATCACTTTCAGTGACTCTGTTGTTTATGACTCATCTCAGAAAGGATGAGCAGCATCTGAAGGTAACCACAAAATGAACATCTTAAAGTTGTAACTGGCTGACTTGTGCCATTTGTCCTCTTTGTTACTATCTGTCATGTGTATAGATTAATGTTAGGTTATGTCCTACTCCTGTTGCAGTCTTTTGCTATGATAATAAAGTATGAGAATTTGAATGTCTAGCATGTCCTTGGAGTACAGGAGCATTTGACATTTTCCATTTTAGTACCTAGCTCTGTCTTCCCCAGAAATGAGTATGGCTGTAAATGTTGATGAGTAGAATGAGTTGGCAACTAAAATTAAGAATATTCTAAAGGTCAAGGTAATTTACTACTATCAGCCTTGGTGTGCCTTATTCTAGCCACTCAACAATATCACAAACTCTGTCACAAACTCTATCACAAACTCAGGAAGAGGTTTTCTTCAAAACAGTGAAAACAGTAACAGATGAAAAACAAGACACTTTGCTTACAATGCACATACAGATACTGATTGAATGGTCTTTTGTTTTCTTTTCTCGTTTATTTTCTTGTTTGTTTTCTTTTCTTTCTTTTCTTTTCTCTTTTCCTTTTTCTTTTTTCTTTTTCCTTTTCTTTCTTTTTTTTTTTCATTTTCCTTTTCCTTCTCCCTCTTTTTCTTTTCCTTTTTCTCTATTTGCACATCAAAATGGAAAATCAAATGGCAACATTCTAAAGAGAAATGTAAATATGACATTTGTCAATCCAGACTGAAATGGCTGCAAGGAATTTATGTGTTCTCATAAAACACATCTGTGATATTGCCATAATTTGAGCCAAGTACAAACTGTAATTTTAATGACAAAATGCTTCTGTTGTTTAAAGCGTGCACAAAAACATGATTATGTCTGTTCTGATCTCATCAAACTGGAGAATACTGTCAGCCAACACCGGACATATGCTTCTATTATTAAACCTAGTCTGTCTTCACATCAGTTGCACTCCTGTTGCATTGAGCATTTTAAAAATATAGGTACAGAATTATTTTGGACAGATTATGTTACAAAGGGAAATATTTAAAGCAGCACATAGGATTGGAGAAGGCCTTAAGTAAAAGTATTTAATTTCAAAATAAAATGTCTAGTGCAGACAGGACACATATCACTGATGCAGCATCTCTGATTTTTTTGTGAACAGGAATTCATGGCCATTGTCTGCAATTTGGCATGGTGGGATATCAAGTTTCACAGAAAACAGGAAAATAAAGTCAGCTAATCCGTTCTTTATATCCCTTGCTGGACCTTTTCCATATTAAAATATGCCAAACTTACTGAAAGAACACTAAATAGGTTTGGAGGAAGCTTTAAGAAAAGATAGAGCCATTCTGAGATGTGCTTAAAAATAGGTGTTAAAAGTTTTTTTTGTTTGTTTGTTTTGCTTTTAATGAAGAATTCAAGCCTCATTCTTTTAATTTAGCAAAATACTAATGAAGATAAGGAAAGTAGTTGGATTTTTCTGGGATTTGTAATAATAATAATTAAAAAATCTATTAAATTCATTTTTATAATGTATTAATTATTTTAAAATCTAACTGAAAATTAAAATTGTTACAGCATTGTTAGAATATGTATTATTTTGTTTGTAGTGCTATAATAACATAAAACCTGTGCTATCTAAAAACTTTACCGCAAAGTGTTTTAGAATTACAGAATATCCTGAGTTGGAAGGGTTCATCGAGTAAAACTCCTGGCTCTACAAAGGACCACCCAAAAATCAAACCATGTGTCTGAGGGCGTTGTCCAAATGCTTCTTGAACTCTGCCATAATGTGGTGGTTTTACTCGGGTGGGCAGCCGAATTCCACCATGGCCTCTCTCTCACTCTCTCTTCCTCCTTGAGGAGGGGGAGAAAATACAACACAAAGAGGTCAAAGGTTGAGATAAGGACGGGGAGATTGCTCAACAATTATCATAACAGACAAACAGATTCAGCATAGGGAGATAGTAAGATTTATTGCCTATTACTAACAAGCTAGAGAAGTGAGAAACAAAGGAAAGAAAACAAAAATGCCTTCCCCCCATCCACCCTCTTCCACCTCCTCCCCATGAGCGGCACAGGGGAACAGAGGAATGGGGGTTATGGTCAGTCTATAGTCTATATAGTCTATCTCCGCTGCTCCTTCACAGTCACTCTTTTCCTCTGTGCTGTGGGGTTCCTCCCATGGGATGCAGTCCTTGCTGAGCTATGGGGGCTTCCCACAGGCAGCAGCTCGTCAGGAGCTGGGTGCATACCACGGGGTTCATCCCTCAGGAGCAAACTGCTCCAGCACGGGTCCCCCATGAGCAGCAGCTTCTGCCAGGTCACCTGTTCCAATTTAGTCTCTTCTCCACGGGCTGCAGCTCCGGCTCAGGGCCTGCTCATAAAGGGGTTCTTCACAGGCTGCAGCCTCTGTCAGTGCAGGTCCAGCTGCTCCACCGTGGTCTCCTCCATGGGCTGCAGTATGGAACCTGCTCCACTGTGGGATCCATGGGCTGCAGGGGGACAGCCTGCTTCACCGTGGCCCTCACCACATGCTGCAGGGGACTTCTGTTCAGTGCCTGGAGCACCTCCTGCCCTCCTTCTTCACTGACCTTGCTGTTTCTCACTCCTCTCACTCTCCTAGCAGCTGAGTAGCAGCATTTATTATTATTATTATTATTTTCCCCTGACTTAAATATGCTCTCACAGGGGTGCAAATAACATTGCTTATTGGCTTGGCTCTGGCCAGCAGTGGGACCCTTATCTAACATGGGGCAGCTTCTGGATTCTTCTCACAGAAGCCACCCCTATGGCTTCCTGCTACCAAAACCTTGCCACTTAAACCCACATAACTGCTGCCCTGGGGAGCCTGTTCCAGTGTCCAACTACCCCCTCCAGTGAAGAACCTTTTCCTAACTCCCAGCCTGACCCTCCCCTGTCCCAGCTCCATGCTTTTGCCTCGGGTCCTGTTGTTGTCCCCAGGGAGCAGAGCTCAGCACCTGCCCCTCTGCTCCCCTCATGAGGGAGCTGCCGGCAGCCATGAGGCCTCCCCCTCAGCCTGCTCTGCTCTGGGCTGAACAAACCAAGGGGCCTCAGCTGCTCCTTATACACCTCGTCCTCTAGACCCTTCACTATCTTTGTAGCCCTTCTTTGGACACTCTAATAGCTTCATGTTCTTTATGTATCCTGAACTGCACATAGTAAGTGAATAATACAAGAGAGGCATAAGATAAAACATGAGAAGTGTTATAAGGTAATGGTTATGCATGATAAAATAAACACAAATGAAAGCTTATATTCAATTCAACAACAGGTTGTTCTGAAGGTCAAACATAAACATATGTTTACAGACAGTGTTTATTCTTGTGCTTTTTTCCCCTACTTTATTTCTTCTTCTGCCTGAAATGTGTCTCACTTCAGAGGCAACTTGAGACCATCCTTTTGTTGGTTACCAGATGCCTTTTTTACCTCACACATACAGGATCAGGGCTTATGACCATACCAGACTGGTTAGTGACCAACAAAAGTATAATTTCTTGCATAGGTTATTTACTAATCTTAGGATCTGTAGAGTCCTCATATATAGGTTTACCTTTAATGAATTTAATTTGATTTGTTTAACTTGAGTGATATTTAGAAAAAGAAGGAAGAATCAAGAAATTAGCAAGAGATTTTGGGGTATTTGCATTTCCCCTTGTTCCTCTAGCCCAGGCTAGGAGACCTCTGTCTCTCAAAACAAATGTATTCACACTGCAGGATTCTTATCTTATTCTAGAAATACTCCTAATATAACTGATCTGAATAGGTTTATCTGCAAAAAAATCCCTTGGGCATTTTGCAGAGATGGGTGTTTGGAAGTGCATCCTTAGAAATCCAACTCCCATGAAGTCAGGTAGAAAAGTGAAGGCATAGAAACACGCCAACAGCCCTTCTTTCTGAAGACCTGAAATGTCCATCTACTGGGTATTTATTCTGGAAGATGAAACAATCTCTGCTATAGGGACAAAGGAGAACATCCAGCATTAGTCTGGGCTTTGTGGTTCACTAACCTATTGCATGGCAATGGCCTTTGGCATTTTTTGCCTGGGCTGAGGACACAATGTCATGTAACCACCAAAGGGAAGACAAGGCAGTCCTGGTGGTTCCTGAAGATCTTTTCCTGAAGATACCCCAGTACAGAATGGTTTTGAGGTAAACAGAATTCTAGCGGAGTTAAGACTTAAAACGTTTAAGTAAAATGTATTTATAGTGATAACGGCCATGGTGATGGGGATTAAAAGCTGGAGGAGACTGCAGACAGGCAATGTGATCTCTGGAAATACTCTATGGAAATACTTTAAAAAAGCTTGGAAAAGCCCCTGCACAACCTAATGTAATTTCACAGTTTGCCCTGGGCTGAGTGGGATATCATACTTGATGGCATCCTAGGGTTCTTCCAAATTTCTTTGATTTTTGTATTTGGTTCTAGTGGGCCCTTGAATTCCAGAGAAATCTTAGATGAGTATATGAATTACACAGATGGGTCCAGTCTCAGGACTAGCATTCCCTTGTACACCAAGATGACAGTGTCTATGTTTGATGAAGCCTCCAGTAACTACTGACTTAGAAACTACTATAAAGCCATAAAAATATTTTTATGCTATTATTAGCTCGGCTTTCATAACTATTAATTGTCTGTTAGTAATTCTTTGTTTAATCTTTACTTTCAAGGGCAAACAATAAAGAATTAACAAAATTTAGAAGATTCAAGAATTTAAGTAGTAACAACATTTCAGTGAGCTTCACAAAGGATCACACAGTGAGAATTGTTTCTCAATACCCTTTAATAAGTACAGTGCTAGACTGTCTGATATAAATCTCCTTATTTGCACCTAGCATGGATGAATGTTTTTTGCTTATGACCTGATTGGGCTTTGTCAGAATAATGAAACAGTTGTATTTCTTTTCCTGAAAGGGGAATGGATCAAGATGTAGAATTTTAATATTTTTCTTTTTCTTTTTCTTTTTTTTTTTTTACACCTACATATACTCATATAAAATTTGAATATATTTATATATATGTATCTTGCATTTTCCTATAACGCAGATGTTCAAATGTGATGACTATTTCTGAAGTCAGTATATATCATTTTCTGCTTAAGATGCAGAGAGGATCTGGGAGATAAGTATTCATAAATGGATTTTTCATTTCTTTTATTTGAGATCCTGATAGGCTTTTCTCTTTTTGACAGGCTTGTTAATGGCTTTTTGGGTGCTAAAAAATAATAATAATAATTTAAAAAAAGCTAACTTTTAATATCATCCATACTTACTGAAGGTTGCCATAATCTGCAGTTTTTCTGCCTGGAATGTGCTGTGCTTATCATAATAGCACTGTGATATTTAAGAATGTTATCCTTGCCAACTAGTGGATGAGCCTTGCTGAAAATGGTTTCTTTGTTTTGCTGACATGAAAGAAAAAGTGAGGAAATTGCAAGAGACTGGGAAAGGATTGGTGGAGTCCGGTGAGGGAGAACATGCTCCAATAACTTGTTATTTTAAGATCTCCTTTGCTGCTGCAATGTGTGTCTTGGAGGAAGGTAGGGAGCAGTATATCTTAATCTGGATGCATTGCTAGAATGGCAATGCAATGCCTGGAAAGAAGGGTGGCAAACTGCAAGAGAAGCACAGGCAAGACAGGAAACTTTCCCCTTCTCCTCTGAGAAAGGCATTGGGGGACAGGGAGAAGGCACCCTCCCTTGTCTCCCTTTACTTTAACTATGTATTTCTGTCCATGAAGAAAAGAAATCACAGTATTTATTGTATTCTCTCTCTCTACATACCAAGACACTGAGCATAGTAGTAATTTCTTCTAATTAGTTGCCTGAAAGTTCCCATTTTAATCAAAGTAAGTTATTACTTATTATCAATGATTGAGAGAGCCTAGAGGAATGAGTAAGAGGGACCTCTGTAGTGCAATTATTCTGATCCTCTAGGCACCAATTCAGACCACAAAGCACAAACATCTCTCTTAGAATGGGATGAATAGCTCTCCAGAGATGAACCTCATTCTCTTCATTGACTGTAAGGGAAGCTGCAGACACCTAGCACTGATAAGAGAGAGGCACGGGATGCCTAGACAAATTTATGCAAAATGAATTCACTACTGAATTTCTCGTATTATTGACACTGCCAGGAAAAATCATGATAATGAAATTGAACAACTCTGTTACTCTAATTTAAAGTTAAAGAAGAAATTTTATCTTACAATAGTACTCATAAAGGTGAGAACATGATATGGAATGTAATTTGTCTAAAAAAAGTACAAATAATGTACTACTTTAATAACTGCTAAGGTGAGAATGTCAATTAGAAGTACAAAAAAATGTTTGTACACTGATTTTCACTAGTGTCACTACTGTTTTTTTTATTATTATTTCACTTTGCTTCAGGTTTGTTTATTTATTTATTTATTTATTTAACTTAAAATGAAGTATTTAGCTATCTAGAAGCAGAAAAAGTATCAAGAGGAGCAACAGATGTTATCAAAGATGTGGAATAGTTTACATACTAGAAGAGATTAAAATGACTACTACTCTCCAACTTAAGGCACAAATAATGACGGACGTGGAAGAGTAAAAAGGTAGTAATTATACATTGCTTCCTGTGGTGAAAGAACTTGGAGGAATAGAATGAAGTCCCTGGGCAAATATATGAAGCAGAAAAAGGGAATATTGCTTATTTACATCTAGTTTGAAACTGTAGTCATTTGCTGTAGTCCTGTCACCACAACAGGATGTTGTGGGTGACAGAAGTTCATATAGATTCAAGAGGTATTTAGATCTATCAAAGTCTGTCAAAATAGTCTCTTTTGCAACAAGTCCCTGAAGGGCTCATTGCCAAAAGCTTTCATAGCATTTCAGGCAACATAACACAACGTGTTTGTCCTGTTGATATGTATTTTCCTAAGAAACTTACAGAAAAAAAAAAAAAAAAAAAAAAAAAAAAAAGTTGCTCAGCTAATTAAACCTTTACTTAGTTTGATTCAGAGTAATTTCACAGCTGACCCTGTGAAATATTCCAGATATCTGTGAAACATTCTAGAACATCACATGTAAAGGGCCATAACTTTTTGAGTATAGTTATAGTTAAAAGCTTAATATACTGTGTTTATTTACCAAGGCCGAGGAACCTTTTTAAAAACAAGTCATGTTCCACTGGTATCAGGCAATTTACTCTGGCCTTCAGTGAAGTAATATCATTGTTTTCTCTGTATTTTGCAATATTTTAAAAATCATACTCAGAAGATTGGGGAGTTGGACTCAGTGATCCTTGTGGGTCCCTTCCAACTAGAGATATTCTATGATTCTAAGATTCTGCAGTTTCTTTGAAATCAGGAAACACACATACACTTGAAGACAGTACCTTCACTGGCTATTTTGCCATGTGTGTTTTTTATTCCTTACTGTTTTATTTTTAAGACATAATATAAATTCATCTCCCTGCTAACATTCCGCTAAAGACTTACCTTTGACAACAATGCTACTACCATGCTGAAAGCATGATAGCTGTGATATACTAATGCCTGACTATGGACTCTCATTTCTTGGTTTCCAATATACTCCTAAAGTGGAAGGAAAATCCTAGAAGATAGTACTGTGATGGATAGGATTTGTAAAACTCCTATCTTGGTCTTTCACAGCTCTCATTGAAATCAAGTTTCCTTCAACTTCAAATTAAGTATCAGTAAATCAATACTAAATATTTTTAAATATTGCACGATGTGTAGGATCTCCAGCAATAGTGACAGATTACAGCTAATTATCATTCCAAAACTCCTTTGGGGCCACGACCAATTTCTTTTATGTTATTTATTATGTTCAGGGCATCCTTCCCACCACTGTAACTGCACTGAAAGTAATAATTTTTCAATATGGCAGTTCAGAACAGATTGGTTGTTTTTCTGTATAAATAAATAATTGAAATTCGTAGCTCTTCCTGCTGATTTCACAAGCTCCTGTTTTATGTAGATGTGAGCCTGAACTAAATATACATATATATCCTTAAAAGATGAAAATAATAAATAAATGAAAAAGAAAATAAAAATAATAAAAATTAAAACTATTAAAACTAAAACTAAGCCTTTTCCGTGTTGATGCCAGAAAAAAAAAAAAAAAAAAAAAAAAAAAAATCCCTTAGATCTCTCATTTTAACTAGTGGCAATTGTTCAACATAATAGATACCACTGTAAAACATATTAATGAATTCAAATGCAAGTATCTGCTATGTTGATATCTGCAGTTCTGTGTGAATTAATCATTCCAAACTCTCTTTACATCAGCTAGAGAATTGTCATGTCAGAACTTGACTCATAGGCATCCAAATCAGATGTTTTGACTCCAAATATTTCTACCTCCTCTTCTCTCCAAAGAGAGTCTTGCTTGAATCAGATTTTTTTTTCTGTAGTCACTCAAAGTCAGGTGATATGAATCTCATGGGGTTAATTTTTGAAATACAATAGATAATTGGTAATGAACAAACACCCAGATTTCAGCTGCTATGCATACTTAGAAGTATTTGTTTATTTGGTATGAGTGTTAGAGATGAACACTTTAAGTACAAGTTACTAGATGCTTAGTGTACATCAAATCCTTTGTTTGTGATACTGGAAAATCTTTTCATCCTTCTTCCTAGTCTGGAGCTCTCACAAGTCTTGGGTTTCATTACCAAGAACACATCCATTTTTGAAACAATCTCTTCCTTGTGTAACTGGCAGAAAGAATGTTCTTTATTGACCTAAGATTTTAATGACTGAAAAGTTGATCTGTAGTTTTGGTTTGTATAAAACACAAAAAAGACTAGAATCTACTCCGTTCTTCCAAAATATTGAAACATGGGAAGAAATCAATAAGTCTCAGATATTTCATTTAGTCAGGTAACCATAACCAGGATCACGCTTAATGTTACTGTAAAGTGTATACTAACCTCTAAGACATTTCTGTGAACCTTTTGTCTTCTCCTTTTATTTTTTTTTTAACATAGTGATAATCAGAACAAATTAATTTTGTTTCTCAGATTGCTAAAATCCTCCCAACACTTTCTTCAGCACCAGTGCTGAATAAATCATTGTAATGTTCCCCTGAAGTGAATTGAAAATTAATTTACACAGCTAAGATGATCCTCCTAATAACAGGGTACATGGAATGGGGAAATTGGAAATCATTATCCAGCAAACATTATCTGCATTATTTTTGTAGCTGTTTTAGATTGCATTGTAATAGAAAATTAGGAGA
The DNA here is from genome assembly GCA_011075105.1 of Heteronetta atricapilla. Lineage (NCBI taxonomy): Eukaryota > Metazoa > Chordata > Aves > Anseriformes > Anatidae > Heteronetta > Heteronetta atricapilla. Next base: position 68,278,806 of record CM021733.1, read on the forward strand.
CTGGCTGTGAAGAAGTTTAAGAGGGTCCCCTGAAGAGCTTCTGCTTTAAAATTGATTCTTTAAGAAAGCATTAAAAAGCTATTGGAATTGATTGCCTGCTAATATAAAGGAAAAACTCTTTGCCACCATTTGTATTGAAAAAGAGCATCTTCATTCATGCATGTTATTAAAACTACTGGCCTGAAAGCCCCTGTAGAAAGATAAAGGATATGGATGGGATATTAAAACAGCAATCTTTACTTTATCTGGGATTTAAAGTTAATATGTCGCTTTTATTAATTCAGCAGGAACCATTAGTTAGCTTGTCAAATAAGGGATTTACAATTAAAATGCTATAGAACAGAGGTGTCTTTAGTAAACAGTGAACCAGGAATTCTTCATTAATCTTCCAAGCATGAGATGTACCCCTGTAAAGCATAAATCCTGAATTTAGTTTTCTTTATTGACTGGTTTGCTCTGCAGCAGCAACAAAAGTCAGTGATAAAATCACTGATTAGCTCCAGCAACTTCCACTGGGGTAATGGTGAATCAGTTCTTAAACAGAAACAAAATGGGATCCATCATAACTTGTTTACAAAGATTAAATCGAATGAGCTTTGGAAGTTCTCACTGTATACAACAGGTTTATAACAGGTATATTAAACAGGTATACAACAGGTATAAAACAGGTTTATTAAAAGTAGAATTTCGTTTTCTGACTTTGAGCTTTTAAAAGCTTTTTGAGGTTTTCTGATTTCTAACACATTTTGAAGACATTTCCCTTGTTTCTCTCAACTTGGGATAACAGCAAACATTAAAAGGCAATGAATATTGAGGAGGAAAAATCTAAACAATCCATAAGGAAAAAAAAAAAAAAAAAAAAAAAAAAGGTATGAGCCTTAATGAGCCATTTACACAAGTGCATTCTTCAGTTTTACTTTCATTTTTTTGAATTAAGAAACTGTATATGAGGGAACACCATCTTAGGAACTTTGCCCAACCCAACAATCAAGGTGAAATCTATTTAGGTAGGTGAAGTCACAAAGAAATGCCAGTTGACAAAATTTTATTTTGATTTCAGATAAGTAGAGAAAAAGAATAGAAACAGAAGAGTGACAAAACAGATTAAAAGCCAATATGGAAATTAAAGAAGTAGCCCTATCTGAAAATTGATAAGTCTGACACACAAGAAGGGCACCTAGCTGATAATAGGAGTTAATGTTTATTTATTTGGGATTTAAAATATCAAACAGTAGGGAAATATTTTCAGAAAATGAAATATATATATATATATGTTGATAGAAAACAGGGATGAATTAAATTAAATATAAGGGGGGAGAAAATAAATAATTAATAGGGATGTTTCTTAATGATCAGGACAATATTACAAGAACAGTAACTATTTTTCCAACATTTTATAGCTTTATGATTGGAAGAAAGATTGTTTTGTAACTCACTCTATGTACCAGCACTAGTTTTGGGGCTGAGTAGAGCTGAGGAGGAAAATGAAAAGACTGCAAAGAATTAAAAGTGAAGTTTCTGTAATCTGAGATAACATCCTTAGGAATTCCTGGTTCAACCTTAATGTCTATCAAGTCTGGTGCCTTGAAAATAAGATATAATGCAAACCTACAGGGACTTTAACATGTCACAATAAAATTGACTTTGTTGAAAAGACAGATAATGATACTTATTAAAACAGACAAAAAAAATCGTAAACTCCATGAAACATTTTAATTTTTTCACACCAAGCTTTCCTAGCAGAAAGTACAGCTATACCAATAAACGTTTCACCACTTCTAGTAATTACAACATTTACTTATACATGTGCTTATATCTCTTGGAATGTAAATCTTTAGGAAAATATGTAATTTAAAAATTCTGTGAGTTTGTTGTTGTTGTTTTGTTTTTTCCTAATGAAGAAAAGATGTCAAAATTTAGGAAGATGTACTGGAAACTGTAAATATATATATATATTTGCAAGGAATAAACTTTTTTTCCTGAGTGCTGGACTTATATTAACAAGATTAAAAAAAAGGCATATATGCAACTCTGAACATACTTACTCATCTTTGTAGTCTTTCTAAAAGTGTTGCAATTGTCAATGACTGAAGGATTTAACTGCTTGTACCTATTGTTAATAGCCTGACTTTCGTTGACACATTACCTGCAGACTTCTCTTTGAGGTGTGTTTACCATCTAGTACTTTGGAGGAGGAGGAAGAAAAAGCACTAGATGTCTTCTGAGAGCAACCAAAGAAAGAGGAAAAAAACAACTATAAATTTCCTAGACAGATATTTATGAATGAGAGTCTTAATAGGTTTTCTTTCATAAAATAAATGAGAACAAAAGAAAACAAAAAAGTATAACCTTTTACATTTTGTGTTTTATGCTCTGTTGTAAAGTATTTGATCATTTCAAAGTTTTGTTTTATCTACATGTGCAGATTGTAGATAAGATCACAAAGAGGCAGACAGCTACATGAACAAGTTGTCACAGGTAAGCTGGGATCTAGATTTAGCATTTTTGCTACCCTTTAAATATAATCAGAGTGCTTGTTCTCACTCTGCAGTAAAAGTGAGACAACTTAGGCCTGACTGAAGAAGCAAACTGTCTACATTTACCACATCAGAAGAACAGGCAATTATTACAGAGTAACTGATACCATAAATCTAAACTGTAACTTACACCTAATTAAACTGTTCAAAGACCGGGAGTCCTGTATGATAAGCATTGTACAAACACACAGGAGTAAATATTCTTTGTCAAAAAGAACAAAGAAAACAAAGTATGGGTTTAGAAACAATGATCTGAATCATAGAAATCAGATGACTTGTTCAAGGACATATGTAAAGACTTGAAGTTGTGGATCTGGGATTTGAATATTTATCTTTGAAATTCCAGTCATAATACCATCCTTCTTAACTTCAGATATACAAATCCTCTTCTGCAAACAGAGTGCTTATTTAAAATTTACCTGTGTTCTTTCACTTTGGACATTGTTGTAATTCACTGTAGACACATCCCTACCTAAGTTTGGATAAAGAAATTTTGTATAAGAACAGTTTATGTCAGAAAAAAGTTGAAGGGATTGGGAGCACAAGTAGTGTTCTCCATCCTCCTTGTAGTTGATGGGGACCCAAGAAGGAGACAAACAGACCAAGTGAACAATTGTCTGTGTAGCTGATGCCATTCTCAAGGTTTGGGGTTCTACAATCTCGGACATACTTTTGAGAGACCAGGCATCATTACACTGGATAGGGTGCACCTGATCATCTCTGGAGGTGTTCAAGACCATGTTGGGTGGGGCCCTAGGGAACCTGATCTACTGTGTGGCATTCCTGCCCATGGCAGGCAGCTGGAACTAGATGATCTTTAAGGTATCTTCCAACCCAAACCATTCTCTGATTCTATGAACACATTCAGCATGATCACTTAAGAATCACTGCAGCAAAATTGAGGGATGTTTTCTTGTCCTGCTGCTCCAGGAGTTCTAGGCTGTCCCTGCACTGTCAACTTCTTTGCCATGTCCCACAAGGACAACTTACATGAGGAACTGCTTGGAAATTGGAAGATTTGGGGCTACTTGTGTGTATGTAAAATAATAATTACATACATACATACATACATACATACATACATGGTGCATGCTGCAGTGGTTGATCAAGAAGGTTTGTTTCCCCGTGACCCTGAAACAGATGCTGCTCTGAGAAGAAAGCTGGTCAGCCAGCTTTTTGGGTTATACCTACAGACTTACCTAGAACTATAGCAGGTTATTCACAGTACTGCACAAAGTGTTCCCTTCTCTCTTCCCTCTGCTCCAACATCAGCACCCAATACTGCTTTGGCCTCTTTGAGCCATGCCTCCTGGGCAACAAGAACAGCAGGGAGTAAAGCTTATTGTGTCTGCACCCACTTGGAACCCTTTGCTGAGGAGGGGTCAGGACATCCACCCACTCTTGTCTCCTAACCTTTGTTCTCACTCTTACATGCATGTGTGATTGGTTAGTACTTGGAGAGCTGTGCCAAAATAATTAACTGCAATGAGCTATAAAAAAAGCAAACCATCAAAACCAAAATCATGCCCACTGATCACTGATGCATGAGGTTTTGGAGGTATTCTTTTATTTTGGAGATGGACCAATGCATACATATACAGCATGTATATTATTCTATTACGTGTTGGGGGAAAAACTACTAAAAACTACTGTAAAATCCAAATAATTCCTTTTAAAAAGCCCTACATCAACAAATTATGTTTATGACAGGGATATGTGATGCATTGTTGTTATGGCACAGATTGTGAATTAAATTCTATTTCTATGGATTTCTTCTCTCTCTCTCTCTCTTTTTTTTTTTTTTTTTTTTTTTTTTTTTTTCCTGTTTCATATTATTCACATGGCTTCCTCAGTTTGAAGATAGATCATGGTCTTCCTAAATTATATTAAGAAGTCCTCACTCTATTTTTCTCCTCTTCTGCTTAGTGTATTTCAGCAGCCTTCTTGATGGCAGCCTTTATCTCTATTGAAAACTTTCATCAGAGCTTCATTTCAGGCATATATTGGACATTCAACCGTTTGCATGGCAATTACAAAGCAAATCAGTACCCCCTTGTAATTAAAATAATAACACAGTACTGCCTCTTGTTAGTTCCTAATGTCTATCTCTCTTTCACTCATTTTTTTCCCTTCGTTTACCACAGTGAACAGCTGTGGTCACATATATGGTACACCTGGCATCTTCAAATGTCCAGATGCCAAGCTTGTCTTTCCAGTATTGGCACTCATTTGTGAATTTAGCTTTTATCTGAAATAGGGATTTTGCCTAGAAAAATGTTCCAAGTGACAATTGTAAGGGGAGGGGAGATGCTTAGCAGGAATAATTTACCTTCTGTTTGAAATTTATTTTGAGTGGTCACAGGTATCATTATTAAAAGGGCGAGTGAATTATGGGACTAAAGGAATCTTTACCTATTTAGAATTAATTAATGAAGGTTTTAATAGTTAATATTGAACATTTAGTTAAATCTTCAAACTGACTTTTTGCATACACCTTACCATTTGCAAATGGTAAGGCCCCTGATCTTGTTTCCAATTATGGTTGACAGGAGTAGGTTAGAAGGTAATAAGATCTGCTTTTCTGGAGCATTCTATTCCATCGAAAAGTGCTAGAAGGTACCCTCATGACACCCTCACAAGACATACTGTATCATTTTCCCCTCAGTTTGCTACAAAATAAATTGAGAACCAAAGAGGTTAAACTACTTGCCCATGGATACAGACAAAGCCTGGGTCACAGCCAGGATAAGAATACAAACTTCCTCACTCACAACCTATGTTTTTCCACAGGACCATTCAGCACTTGGTAAACATAAGACTTCTAACTCAGTCATAAAGAAAATACTGCAGTAAAGTTATTTGGTTATTGATTTTTGTTTGTTTGTTTGTTTGCTTGTTTTTCCACACCTCACAGTATGAACAAGGAAGCTCTTGAGCCAAAGAAATGACAGTGTTTCGTAAGTAACAGATCTGGACCTTAAATGCTTCTGAAATTCTTCATCCCTGGGACTATCAAGTAATGTCAATTTATAGACCCTACAAAATTATATATAGTGGATGATTAAAGAATTGAAGAATTCATAAACTCCAAGGGTAGAGTTCATGCTCTGTATGATGGTAATCAAACTTGCTGCCTGGATTGTTGCAAAAGTATATCATTAAGTCTAATAACATTACTGTCCTTTTTCTTTTTCCTCTGCTCTACCTACCTCTGGTATTTTCTTTGAAGAAACCGTAATAATTTTGTTAATTTACTTCTTTACTCAAATTAAAGTCCTCCCAGTAAGCTATGTTTTTGCATCCTTCTCTGGGTAGAGAGGTCATATATAACATCTTACTCAAACAGAATTAGTATTTTTTTTGCAAACTTGCCATCTAAAATGAATGTCAAGTTCCAAATCTACACAGTTTCTACACAGAATGCTTCAGATTTTCAAACCTGAAATAAAATCAAACCTTCTCTATAAAAAGGAAAAGCCCTAGTCTTTCTAGTTTTTAGAAAAAAATATTTTGTAGAAAACTGGTGCTAACATGCATTTTGTAGTTTCACCTTATCTCCCCATCATTTCCTTGTATGTTTTATCTGAACCACAATGAAAACTATTCTGGAGCCTAATGCTATAGTCTATTGTTTTTGTTTTATTTTGTTTTGTTTTGTTTTGGTTTGGTTTGATTTTTTTTTTATTATTATTTTTATTTTAGGTGAAATTTGATGCCACAATGTGGGAAAGCCGCCAGGAAGGGACAGATTGATTATATTCTTCATTACCAACCACTGAAATCCTTGAGATTGTCCAGGGAAAGTCAGACATAACAGATTAAAATTACACTAGACAGATACATAGACATTAAGGAAGGACTATTGTTTTCCATACCTTATATAATAAATTGGTTTCCAGGCAGTCTCAAAATCAGTGAGATATGAAAGGACAGAACAGGTTGACCTCTGTCTCATTCCTACCTCTTACAAAGGCTTGTACAAAGCTCTATGGGAGTTTGCAACAAGACACCTCACAAACATTTAAAAAATGCTACTATTTGTAACTAAACAAATTACAAAGAAGTCCAAATCAGATGACTTCAAACTGCAGGCCCCCTGAAAGAACATGGAGCAAGCTAAAACATTTTTCTAACAGAAGACAGTACTGATTCTAAATATACATAAGAGAATTTACTGATTTTGTGCTAGGGATGGTAATGAGATGTTGAACTTTGCAGTGAGCCTTTTAAATGTGAAATTTTGGTATAAGAAAAAAGCTTACATTAAAACCAGAAACAACTAATAGCTATAAAACTAATTAAAGAAATTATAAACAATAATTTTAGTAATTCGAATCTACAAAAAATGGTTTTAAAAGTGAAGTTAATAAAATGTTTTCATTTAGAATTCAATTTAAACAAGAATCTTAGTTGTTCTCCAATGTCATCGCTTCCTAAAGGTTTTTGCAAGGTATTCAATTTGGGCATTGTAAAGATATGGCACTAATCCAAAAGCTGAGAACTTAGTCTAGATGTCTACTCCTAGACTTTTGTTTCACTCATTTTTCATTTTAGGACATAGAATACCTTTAAACTCACAAAGAATATGTGAGAGAAGATTTTTGGGGGGGCAAATACTGACCTACTCACAAGATCTCAATAACATGCAAGCCTTCAGAGTAAAGTGAAAGGTTTTAAAATATTTATTTAAATATTTAAAATATTTAAAATATTTATAAATCTAAGAGGAACATAAAACATAAGACATTATCATAAAACACAGTTGAACTTCACCAAAGTTAGATTATACTAAATTAATCTGGCATTTTTCTTCAAAATAAATAGGACATATCTGAAATGTTCTTTTTTCTGATGTTTTGGGAGAACATGCTTGTTAACGTGTAGAAGTTACCATGAAGGCAAGGGCGGGGGCACAGGCCTTTGAGGGCAAGGGCAAGGGCAGGGGCAGGGGCATGGGCGAAAAGGAAAGGGAAAGGGAAGGGAAGGGAAGGGAAGGGAAGGGAAGGGAAGGGAAGGGAAGGGAAGGGAAGGGGAAGGGAGGGGAGGGGAGGGGAGGGGAGGGGAGGAAAGAATAGCTGAAAATACTGAAAGATGCATTCCATTAAAGAATCAGTTCTGGGCATATCTAATATTTTCTGTAGTGACATTGGTACAAAACAAACAAACAAACAAACTCATTTTAATTGAATTTACTGATAGCACAAAGTTGTGAAGCATCTCCAATGCAAGAGAGGTTTGAAAGACCTGATGACTTTGGGGATATGAGTAACAGTAGTAGGATAAAATTCAATCATGCAAAGGGCAATGTCATACACCTAGGGGCTAATACTAAGAGCTTATGCTATGAGCTCAACACATGAGAAAATGAAAGGATCTGCCTGTATGTAATGATTGTGAACCATAATGATTTATGTAAAATGAAGTAATTCATACTTCTGTCAGGTGAGGTGTTTCCAGAAGGAGCCATAGCAGTTGAGTGGCTTTACGTGAAACAATGCTGACCATTTTTGGAGAGCTATCCATGATTTAAGACTGCTCAGCAAAGAACAGGTAAAGGAAAAGGCTCTTCTAGTGATCAGAGGACCATGAGTTCTAGAGAAAGAGTAAAACTGTATTTATCTTCTGTAATCTAATTAAACAGAGGCTAAAAGGATATTGAACTATGATCTATAAATACACGGGTTTGGAAACACCAGGGCAAGAGATGACCTATTTGAACTAAAAGATGGGATTGACACAAGAAGAAATGGGTAGAAACTGTTTATAAATAATTCTAGTGTGGAAATCAGAATGAGGTTTCTAGACATTAGAAGGATATTCCATAATATCTTTCCAGAGGGTTTCTTGCATCCCACACTCAATAAGCTTCTGGAAGGGATCATGAAGAATGACTACGTCTGGCATCTAGGACCCAAAGGCTCAAGAGCTTTCAATCTAGATTAAGTGTCCATTCCTTTTGTACTAAATAAAGAAAATCTGCAGCACCTTGATTTTTTGACATGTCATGCCGTAAAACCCAAGATGTTGAAACTCTATCTTTGGTCAATGGGTCAAACTGTGTATTGGATGAATTATTTAGAAAACAAATGCTTTGTTAAAGAAAAGATGATTAACTGCAAGCAGTTTTATGAAACTGCCTCTTGATAATGGAAGGTCAAATCCTGTGTTGCCTAACCTACTAAAAACAAACAAACAAAAAACTGATTATGTAAACTTCCTTCCCCTTTAAAGTTTACTATAGAGATGTGCCTGGGAAAGAATACTGCCTAAATCATTAGATTGTTGTTTAATTATTTGTACTGCAATTTATGTGAAAGCTAGACAGAAAAAAAAAAAAAAAAAAAAAAAAAAAAGCCACTGAACTTCTTACTGTAATGAAGCTTGGCGTTTGACTTCCATTATAAACAGTATGAACTAAAAATGCCTTGGGGCACTATACCTAGTGCATCTGGCATTTATGCAGCAGATTACCAGCACTCTTACTGACCTTTGCAACTCTGCAGGGGACATACTGTATTTTCATTTAACTGAGTTGATTTTAAAAATCTCTTGTCTATGTGCATCAATATCAGGGTGAAGCTCATCTCATCTCTGTCATTGTGCTGAAGGGATTCATCTGAACTTCATCATGCTTTCAGCAAAGCACATTTGCAAAGGTGAGAAATCAGCTGGCAAGTGTATTTAAAAGCCCTCTGTTCCAAAACCCTCAAGCTCTTACACACCATGTTGAATATACACAGATTTGTGGGAATTATCTTTTGCATATACTCAAGAGCTTACTAGATCAGAGGCTGTAAACCTTAAGGGTCAAGCTTTCTCTAGCCTCTTCTGCAGTTGTGAAGAATAGCTGGATGCAAGAAACGTTCCAGCTACTTGCATGTTCTATCTACAAATAGCCATTATCTACAAAAAGCCATTAGACTTGCTGGACAGTAATTAAAAAACAACTCACATGGAGGGTTCAGGAGAACAACAGTAGCACTCAAAAGGAAATGGACAATCCACTCATTTTCTTTGCTTATCATTCCACTCCATAATCAGAAACCAAGTTTCCAAAAATTCCCAGTAGACTAGGCATCTGTGGGCCATCAAGTCTTAGAAATACTTTAAAACCAGTCTGGCTTGTGTTGCAATGCATTGCTTTCCTTGAAGTTATAATAGTGGTAGCTGGAGCAATATTGCTCATCTCGATTTCTCCTCCCGTTAAGTTCTATTTATAAGAATACTTCAAATAATAAAAATGCAAAGAACAAAAATGAGTTCTTCTGGCAATCTATTTTTTTGTGTTTACTTTCATCACAGTTTTCATTAAAAATGAAACTTAGTGGGTGCTTAGAATTCAAACTCTTTGAATCTTCTGAGAAATAAAACAACACAGATCATGAATACTGTGTTAAATATGAATTAATTTATTTCTGTCTATATCACTGCATGTAGACATACTAATACATATGTAGACCATTATGTGTATATTAATCTTCAGAAAAAAAACTCTTAAAAAATCTGTTTCGCTACACAGTAAAATGAATATCTATCAAAATGTAGAATGTTATTTGGACATAATGGAGTATATAACACTTTTTTTTTTTTGAATGTAGCATTTGCCATTCTAAAAACAGATCTGGTAAATGCACATACTGAGCTTCTGAGGAGCTTTATATCATGAACATTATATCATGAAGAGTCTTTCCTTTCATTGAATAAAGAGCATGTTAAGTCAGACATGGCTGTCTGAAACGTGTTCTAAAAATTTATATATATATATATATATATATATATATTGCATTTTGAAGCTAAGAAACATAACAATTTGCTGAGAAGCCTTTATCAGGTAATATTTTTTTTTTTTTATGTTCTTTCAAAATTGTTCATACCTATTTTTACTGGGAGCAGAAATAACCAGAACTACCATACTATAGCTTTGTTCTTGCAGTAGAAAACATACAAACCAACCCTCTCCCTCAACCCCCCCCATGCTAGCGAGAAAATAAGGTTTGCATTTATAACATAATTTTCAACAGGCAAAAACATTGATCAAAATATTCTCTAAATCTAATTAACCAATTGTAATCAATAACAGTCTCAGTATTTCACTCATTTAAGCAGGTTTTGTTCATTTGACATGTTTAATTTTGGCTGCCAAGCACAGAATGGGCTTTCTAGTCATTTAATTACCTGGAATTATGAGTATCTTCTTGATAGAAAATGCCGGTCATGGTTAGATAGTCAGAGCAGAATTCTTGGCTTTTTTTAAAAAAAAAGTATATATATATACAATATATATATATATATATATATATATATATATAATATATATATATTGCTTCAGCTCCCAGTCCTCATCCTTTCTTCAAAAGCATGATTGAGAGAGGAATCATAGGAATGAAATGGGCATGGGAAATATGGAATGGCATGTGCAGTGTTAGGTCAGATCCTTGGCCATGAGTAGTGTGTGAAGTATCATAATTTATAGTATCCTTAAAAGGTTCTTAAATCAGTGGGTGGATTTTCTTGACTAAATGAGAATTGTAAAAGCATAGAGCAATGCCTGAAAGGCACCCTCTGCACCAGCATTTCTCTAGGTGCTGTGAAAGAATGAATTCTCTGCTGACACCAGTGTAAATATTCAAAATATCAAATTTCTGATATACTAAAAGCTTGAAACAATTAATGCCATTTGTTTGTTTATTTGTTTTAACTCTTTATTACTTAATGGCAACCAACATAGGGCTGTTGGAAGAAAAAAGTGTATTTCAGATCTTCTCTTGGAGCACTATTTTCTGCTAACTTAGCAGGGCAAATGGTCTACTGCTCTGCTAGAACCAGTCCTGTTATGCTTTTTGACATGAAAAATTAGAGACTGGGTAGGCAAGGAGAATTGTCAAATATAGCAATGGCAGTTAGCATGGATATTAACATTTAAAGAGTGTTATGTGCCTACATAAAAAATGAGACATATTTAGCTGTATCGTTGCTATTTCTATGTTGCAACAAATCCTTCAGGTCACAGAGCAAGGCAGCACCTCATCTAAAATGCAAGAGGAAACAAGTAGACATTTTTTCCATCTATCTTGTTTCAAATATGATCTTAGTTCTGGGAAGTAAATTTATACAGTTTCATTTCTCTCTCCAACATATGAAATTTCAAGAATACCAATTTATTTTTCATACATATTTTTGAGTGTATTCATGCTAAATACTGGTTTTCATGTTTCTGCAAGTTCAGAGTGCTTGTCTCATGCAACTTGAGATATAATTAATCACGCAGGAGTAGGATTGTATGTTTACCACTTTGCATGTCTTTTGAGAAAATCATACTCCCAGAGGCTGCTCTGTTTTCAGTTTAGGAATGTTTATAAGGAACTTTCCATTAGCAGACATGTTTGAGCAGCTATATATAGATTTACAGATCCTTATTGGTTTCCGAACAAAGAAAAAAAAAATATAGACTCGGTTACTCTAATGAGATAGAATAACTTGCTTTAAAGAAGTTTTTGATGGGAAAAAAAAAAAAAAAAAAAAAAAAGGTGAATGAATGACTTTTCTAGATTCTCTTCATGGTTCAGAAATGTTTTAATTCAGTATGACTGATACATGATATACACTCACAACGGGATACTGAAGAAAAAAAAAAAAAAAACAACTAAAGAATATTAGGAAAAAAGAATCAGCCATTGAAACCCTCGGAGATTAATTCTCTCTTCTGTAGAAAATCCAAGCATCAGATATTGCTCAAAAGAAGTCCTACAGCAAATAAGGGTGAAAATACTTTTCAATACTCTTCTGTGTTAGGCGATCTGCATGTGTTTCATCTGACCAAATGTAGATTTCTGTGTCTGAGTGAGGCTTTCTTTATAATTTCTGCACAGAAATAGCCATTTATATGCTTAGATTTCTCTCATCATGAACTAAACATCTACATCTGGTCAGGTGAATTATGCTTTCTCTCACCACTGTGCTTCTCTTCCCCAGAAAGTTCAAGGTGACTATCTCAGATGTAGGTTTCCTTATAGTACTTTCTGACTTTTAGGTGACAAGAATCCCACCCTAACAACATGAGTGACAACTACATCTGCACCTGCTTACAATTACCTTTTACTTTGATAGTTATCCAACTATACCTTCTCAGGCAACTGTGAAAAACACTCCCTGATGGCAAACCTGAGCTGGGTATTATTGCTGTCCCACCTTGTATTGTCCGATAAAGACTCTACAAGTCCATATGGGAGGAGTACTGATCATCAGATTAACACATTATTTCCAGTATTATAGAATACGAACAATGACACATTAAGATCAGAAGGAAATTCAGTAAAACATATAAACATATAAAGCTATGAAGGCAAGGCAAGGCAAGGCAAGGAAATGAACAGTTCTTCAACTAAGTCAATCACAAATGGCTAAAAAAATGTTGTAAGGTGAAAAATCTTAGATAATTTTAATGGTGGTTGAAAACCATAGTCCTTCTCTTTTGCACTCTGACCAGAAATCATCTCAAGTCTGACCTGTACAATTCTCCTGAGAGTGCCCTGAGCTTTCACTCCTCACTATTTCTCTACAGAGATTAATTACACTTATAATATTCTTTTTTGAATTCCATGTTCAAGCTGATACTTACTAGACTTTTATTTATTTATTTATTTTATCATTTTATTTATTTACTTTCCTCACAATGCAAAAACTGATATTCTCTCAAATAATAAATTGACCGGTTTCTTTTACTCAAATATAGGTGCTTCCTGATACTACTAAAGCAGCCTTTTGTCTTCTCCCCTGTCTTCAGTTGCACCTGGTCTGTGGACTATAAGTGAAAGGGAAAAGCACAGCTTTTCTTTTAGACACAATATGTAAAACAGCTTGGTCTCCTAAAGGAGTCACACCTTCATTCTGTTTCAATATGTATTACTCTGTGTTTAAAAAATAAATAAATAAATAAATAGACAAATAAATAAATAAATAAAAAGAAGGAAAAAAGAAAAAGGAACAGAAAACAAGGTAAAAAAAAAAAAAAAGAAGAAGAAGAAGAAGGAAAAGAGAAGAAAAATAATAGCACATGTTAAAGAGTTCTAAATTCTGCTAGGGAAATGACATTCATTCATAAATACCATCTAGCAATTTCTATCAAATATACTGTGAAAGGTACTTTTCATCATAATGATGGTAACTAGAAAGAGAAGCATGATCAACAGTTGCAAGTAGTTGATATGACTAGAAACAGCAGTTGAGGGTAATCAGAATCAAACTTGTACATGCTAGAGAAAGTATATTCTGAAAATTTTCTTGGGCTGGCATTGCCCAGAGGAATAACAGAACATCAGAAGGGCCTCCAACTGAGTATGCTGTCTCCAGCTGTTGCTCATACCAGATAACAGGGGGAGAGTAAGAACTAGTAATGTTTCTCTTTACAATTGCCCTAGCCTTCAACATTTTTTTGTCTCAGAACATTTCCTGATTCAGAGTGGGTGCTTATTTAGTAATCCTCAATGAATATGCCTTCCAAGGATTTACCCAGTCTATCTTGAACCCATGCATCCACAATGCCCTTTGGTAAGGATCTCCTCAAGTTTGCTACCTAAAAATTAGGACAGCAGAGTAAGACCAGATGCCACTAATGGAGACACATCTATATTTAATTCTTATCATATATACCCAGAATAGCTAATGAGGATTTTCACAAACCTATAGCACCTCCATATACATCTATTTATAAATTATTTATTTATACTGCAACAGTGTTTAAGTTACTCAGAATTTCCTGATACTATCTCCAAAGGGCATGTTCACATCACTGGACATTCTATCAGGTTTCAGTCTACTGTTTTTGTATAGGGGTAATTCATATCATATTAAAGTAAATGTCACATGCTAATTTACAAGGCTATCATACATGTGAGCCTTCTTGGTTTGTTTGTTCATTCCTATTTGTTGTTGTTGTTTGGGGGAGGAGGGTATTTTGTTGTTGTTGTTGTTTTTGTTTGTATGTTTGTTTGCTTGCCAGAATATCATAGGTGGAGGTTTAATTTTTTGCTTACTCATCACATAAAATTTCTAACCCCATCCTGCCTGCAGACTCTTCAGTGTAGTGTTTCTTTCTCTTTGAAGTGAAACCATATTGTGTTATATCAATTTGTAAGCTGCATGAAGGCAACCTACCAAATCAAAGTTTTAGGCCTGAACTTGACCCTTTTAGGTTGGCTTTCTAATTTGCTGTGAACCTTTTTCATTTTGAATTTTTTACTTGTAAGAGAGTATATGGCCTATAAATCACTCTTTAGAAACACACACAGCAGTATCCAACAAGAGAGTAGAAAGCTTTGTGTTTGAATCTTAAAAGGAAACATTTTCAGATGGATTCTACCAGAGCTAGCAGAAGAAATTATGAATCATTTCTTTCTTTTTTTCCTTTTTTTTTTTTTTCAGAAAGAATGACTTAATAAAGGTATTTATTTTTTTTTGAGAATCAGTAAAAATGTAATTCTCTGGTTTCCTAAATACATTGTAAATTATTAACAGTTTAACAGTTTATGCCTTAATATTTTTCCCCTTGTGAAGATTTTTAAGTCTCAGATGCCTTGGTTTCAAGGACTAATGATATAGATAGTGTGAGAAAGAACACAGAAGCAATGTCTTTGCATCTTAATTATAGCAGCTCTCTTCTTTCCAGCATCAACCAAGCTATACTCAGAGTATAGGGAGATAAATGTGGGAGCTGTAGGCTTGACGTCTAATATCTGCTACTGAAGATTTGGGATTTGATTTAGTGCCTCTGTTGGAAGGTTTGAAAAAAACAGGTCTTCCATCTTCTTTTAATAAATTCATTTTCAGACTTGCAATTTACCTTTTTGGCAGTTTTACGATTCAAAACAATAGGCCTTTTTTAGTTGTGTAATTTTTTTGGCTGTTTCCGTTTTCTCTCTCATTTATAAGTAGAAAAGTGGTGTTCAGTAATTTTCAGAATAGGGAAATGGGAACCAATCATAGGTCCCCAGCTGGAAAACAAAACAAAACAAAACAAAACAAACAAAAAAACTCTATAATTCCTTATTGCAGCAAATATTGGGAAAATATCTAACATTTTTTAATAGTGACAAACTGATATTTGCGCATAACCAGGCTACATAATATTAACTCCATATACACTTTTTATACTGGAAATTCTGAAAAGCAACAAGTTCAGAAGAGACTCATTACAAATAGCTCTAAGAAGCAGGAAAATAACTTTTTTTTTTTTTTTTTTTTTTTTTTTTTCAAGGAGTGAAAGAATCCCAGAATAGAGCAACTTTTTTTTTTATTATTTATTTATTTTTTATTCCCCAATAAAATAAAAATAAAATACATTGGAGTGGGACAGGGGGGAGGAGAAGTTTAAGTGGACAGAAAGCAGCTCTGGAGAACAGTGGTCCTGATGATTCTGAGACCTGATAAACTCAGGAAACCAAAAGCTGGCCAAATTTTTGCAAGGCTACCAACAGACATAACAATGGTTGTATGATTCACCCAACATGGAAGAAGGTGGTGGCTGCTATGGTTCCTAGAGGCCACTGATGCATGAGTACTGAGTAAACATTTTGCTATCCTCTTAATTGTTGCTCCCATCAAGCAGTTATGAGAGAATATGTGTGATTTGTCTGAGGAAACAAGTAAATGCAGCATACTAACAGTTATTATTATTATATTTAGTATATTATTAGTATATTTACTATATTATTATATATACGAACAGATATTAATAACAGGTACATTTTTTGAATAACAAAAACTTAGAAATAGAAATTGTTCTTATGTCTTGAATATATGATCTACCTCTCCTCAATCAAGAACCTGCCAGGGAAAAGAGAGGAGACAAGTGCAGCCATCACCCCTCTGCATACATGCACTGCATTCTGACTGATGGTGTTCTTGAGTAACACATGCATTATAATTGTATTTTCTTAAGGAATTGTATAATCTAACTCAGAAAATTAATGAGTGGCAGAACCATTAGGTCAAAATAATCAGTTTCTCTATTGCATCAACCTTTGATACCTTGAACACATTGTTCTACAATTAAAAAAAAAATAAAATAAAATAATTGCCTTTAGCTGTAAAGGAGGAATAAGATGTTCTGCATCCCATACAGGTAAAGATAGCACCATGTAATCACTTCTGCCACCAAAAAAAAACCAAAGAACTACTGAGATTAACACAATGACACAGTGTCTTATCAACTAACAAACAAAAAAAAAATAACATCACAGTAAACCAGTCTTGTTATGTCTGCAACAAACAGAAGATATCTTGTGCTCCAGGTTCCATTTCTTTGCTAGGGAGAAGCTGCTGGCAATGTTTCTTGGTCAGAAATTAAATTCAGCCTCAAGGTTCTTTCATGTCTTGCTGCACGTAGGCCTAGATAGGATCCCAGGATGTGACTGCTTTGTGTTCACCTACTTGTGCTAATGACATCCCCTGTCATTAGTTGTGTAAATAGGATGATCTGGACTTCTATCTGAACAAGAGTTCTAATTGGTGTTTATGTGGGTTTTTCTACAGGGAAAGCATTTTTCATGTGTCAGATCCAGTAATGGCAAAAAGGCTGTGGTATGTTCTTATTCAGGTTGCCTAGGGGTCCATGAACAGAATGTGTTGTTAGCTTTAACATGGATTTATTTTCTTTTAGATCCTTTTAGATGGTGGGAGGAATCCTGGAATGGTGTTGCACTCAGCATTTATGTAAAGAATAAAATTGCAACGTTACTCATATAATAAAACATGTCTTCCCACTCTCAAGATTTACACAGAAGTTTACTATGTTATTAAAAGGGCAATACAATTACTTTTTTATTTACAATTCTGTTAATCAACAGAATTAAAGAGACTCTGTTGTAGGAGTCAGTGTTGTATTCTTATTCTTTTGATTCTTGCAGTTGACAACCTTTTCAGTAAATGAGGGCAACTTTGCCCTTCCTATTTACATATTTGGCTAAGCCCAGTAAGAATGGAAGTCAAAAAACAAACAAACAAACAAAAGAAACTTATTAACACAATATAAATAGGACAGCTAATAATCTAACCTCCACTCAGTACACATACATATCTCTGATTAACATTACTGAGATACAAATTCTAAGACTGAAGGACAGATCCCTTAGCTCAGAAGAGAGAATTACTCTTCCATCTGACTGTGTCCTTTTTAAAAAAATGACCCTTAAGTTTATCCCACAACAACTATTTTCCCTTTTACTACATACTTGATACTATTCTAGTTTGAAGTACTGTCAGGAAAATAAAATCTTGTTATAAAATTCCCCACTGAATTTGAACCACATGTTTAAAAAATCACTTGATATTAATTGCAAGATATGTGGAAATAAATTCTATGATACCCGTGTGGACCATCTCACAGATGGCAAGGGAGCTATCCAGATGTACAAGGAAGACAGACCAATTTATGCTCCTTAGTGCAACACCATACATGAATATTTTTGTAGAGGAGGAAAAGGAAAGAAAGGGAATTGGAAATGTTTTTCCTATTTGTTTTCTTAAACAATCCACATATTTCCAGGTCTATATTCTACAGTTCTATAATGACAACAAAAATGTAAACATCTATATACAGATATGGGCTCAAGTAAATATACATATATATATATATATATATATCTTTCAGATACAGAATCAGATTACAGATTATAGAATCATACTTCTGTTCCAATTTCCCACATTGTAGATGAGAGAAAACTTAGCTTAGCAAGGCATTTACTGAAACAATCCTCAAACCTATTTCATTAACACATGTTCCTCATATCAGCTGACAAAGAAAATACTCAAGGTTTTGCTTTCTCAGCTCTTTTGATCAGCAAAATATTTTACCTCCCTCACAAATGTGCCATAATGCAGGGCTGCTTTCAAAACACTTTAAACAAGAAACACTGGACTGACAATTAAATTCAATCACTCTGTTTAACTAAAACATTCTGAACAAAAATCTCTTCCTTTTCCAAGTAAAATACAAAAGTATTTCTAACTTACTGCATAGACTTGAATACCACCAGATTATTTCTACCTACATATTCCAAAGATGATCCATTGATTTGATCCCAGGTGCTGTAATTCACTTGAGTATATACAGTTCAATATCTCTAGTATTTCTTTGTGTGGAGTCTGTTATCTCTACAATAAAAAATAGATGTGTTTAATCCCGATAGCATGTAATTTTTCTGTAGAATTTACTGAGAATGGAAAGTAATTAAATAATTGTTGTGTGGCCTAACAAGGGTAATGCTCTTGGTTATTTTTACAGAAAAATATCTACTGAGGTCAACTGGTGTGTTTGAGTTGGCTTCAGAGACTTTTATGGGTAAAAGGAATTGTTCAATCTTCCACTCTGAACTCATTCATTTAATCTAATTAGTGAGTTCTCTAACTTGATTCTAACTAAAGCATATCTTCCAAAAAGACATCTAATTTTCATTATAGGACCTTAACTGATAAAGAACTTCTATACATATGTTATTCCAGATATTAAACTCTGTGAGAAAATAACATTTAGAAACTTGTGCTTTTATAAGTTTTAAATTTGCTTCTGTTCAGTTTCTAGAAATAGGCTATTCTTTCTATCATTAATAAACTTTAGCCTTTTATCACCCACTATTTTGCTCAGAAGCTCTCTCATTGAAATTATTATTTCTCTGTTTCCTTTTAACAAACAACAGATGTGTATGACTTCTTAAAGATTTATCTAGTTCTAGATAATTAAAAGTTATCTCAAACTAGTTAATTAGTTTCTCTAGTTTAGTAATCTGTCTATAGCAAACATAGAGTATAATCTCATTCTTTTTCTTCTACAGTTTTTGGCTTATATTAGTATACATAGAAACAAGAAGACTGGTTTCCATCTAACAGTCTGGTTTAAGTCATAGGTAGGTGTAAAATTGTCTAAAGATTTCCTAAATATTGGTCAGAGTTTCTTTGTATATTGTCCTAACATTGATTTTGTCCTTCTACTATAACATCATCCTGGACAGGTTCTTTCCTGGACTGTAACCAGTTCTCAGAATCATTGCTTTCCAGATTTGTGGTCCCCCATTCTGTAATAACGGTCATGTTATTCAGGTTTAGATGTATGACCTAGATCTAAGAAAAAATGATTTTATGTTATACTACTGCTTTGTATTTCAGGTATTTTCTACTGACCTTCAGCTGTGTTTCGCCTTCAGTTAATAATGAACTTCTGTACAGGATGCTAGCATGATACTGATATTTAATGCTACCTCCTTTTAACTCTGCACAAAGTTCTATACATGCTAAGGGCTAGTGACTGGCACTGCTGAGTTTCAAGCTTGCAAGCTTGTAGGTTTAAGTGAAAAGAGTAGGAAGTGCAGCACTAGAAGATATATTACATCATTCTCAAATGCAACTGTGCCAACAACAGCAGCTGGGAAGAGTATGGGTTTCTAATTACAGATTGCATCAATCTCTGTGAACAGAAGCAAATCTCCTTCCTAGGTTTCAGAGTTGCAGCTTGTTTGGAGGGACATAATGAGTTAGGATTAAATGTTCACTTACAATAGGATGACATTATAGGTTGTAAGCAGATGTTGCTTGTTAGAGCTCTAATGATATATATTTCAGTGCACCAAATATTTGAACTTCTATACTAAGTCTTTATTAACCTACTGTAAGCATAAGAACTCCTGTCTTTATTTTGAGATACAAAATTTTTCTTGCATTTTAAGACCATAAACCATCTAGAAACATTTTCAAACAAATACTGGGTGGAAGGTTTCCACACAAGAATGAACCAATGAATATTGAATATGAAGAGAAACTGTGAAATTACAATAATACAAGTCAAAGCTTACCAGATCATACGGACAGAATTATATGTCATATTATCATGTTATTTCTCCCATCAAAATTTTAAGCTCCAAGGACCACAAATTAAGATAGCAGTTTGTTTGTTTGTTTGTTTGTTTTCTATTGCTTTCAGTAAGGAAATTATTGTTACTAACCATGCAATTGCAACTCTGAGATGTTAATGAAATTGCATTTAACAAGTCTGGCTTTAAAGAACACACATTATAATACTTTGTTTCAGACATGTCTCCAGTATTGATATGGCTTCACTGCTACCAGTTTCAATATATATATATATTTCCTACTTTACAGTCTATTCAACAACAAAAACATATTGGCATCCCCATTAAAGGATGTACAAAAATGAGTGCAAAGTGTTAAGATGGATTTCCTCTGCACTGTCCGTATCATGAAACCAGATGTATCAATGCCCTTGTCCTCTCTGCTGTTAAAAAACCTACTCTAATATACATAACTCTCCAGGTATTTGGAAGTCTAAGCAGAGTTTTAACTAATAGTGGCAATGGAATCATTTAGAGGTGGGAAACAAGACCCCTGTTTCAAAAAGGGATCTTAGATATAGGTGGAAGTTAGGACTTCTTGGCACTAAGTTCATCTTTCAGGATCAGGCAGCCATAAGGAGACACACAAACCCTCTTTCTCTTGTGCCAAGAGGTCTAGTGCAAGACTATTGACAGTGTCATTTGTTTGGAAATACATTGTTTGAACTGTCCTTTCAGTAATGTTAGGGGACAAAAAATGCAAAGACTAAAAAATGAAAATAATCTCTTCTCTTCTGTTTGCTGGAAAGGAATAAAAAGGAATGAAGATAACTTTATTTGATATTACTAATAGTTCCTTCTTGAGCATATAGTTATGTTGTCTGAAAACAATATCTTGCTATTTTTTTTTTCTTGTTTGCTAAAAATAAAATAAAAGGAATCATGAACGTGCCAAATTTTCAAATGACAAAAGTGTTAAATTACTTTCTAATGGAACTCCCTAGATAAATTTTATGGTAGAACTCTGTGATGTTGTATAGAAGCATCTTTCAAAATAGAAGAAAGACCTGATAAATAATGAACATTCTTAACAACTACTACTTCCTTTAGCAATTACACTAAGCTAAATATGCTTCAGAAAAGGTTTTATTTCTGCATTACTCTTATATCTGCATTACTCTTATCATAAGAGTATTCCATTCACTCATTTATATGAATGGCCTACCTTGTACAACATTCATATCAATACAGATTTTGTAAAGAGCAGAGGCATCGAGGAAAAGATGGAGCTGCACTGCAGGGGACAAGTGGGAGATGAAGGTGACCTGACCTGTGGACAGACTATGTCCTGACCATCCCAGACAACCCAAGCAGGCAAGCAGGGAAGGGTGGTGACAGTAGTGGATCCTATAAATAGTCCAGTGAAAATTAAACAAATGTGAGATGAAGAGCCAGGTCCAAGGTCAAGCCAACACAGGAAATTCAACCAATATCAGCTGAGGACAAGGCTGTCTAAAACCTTGTCTAAAAAATGTCTAAAACACAGATCACCAACAGCTGCAGGTGGAGTCCAAATTGGGTGCCCAGGCCCATTGGCAGAGTGTGAGTGAGGGTAACAAAGGCCAGTGGCTGCCCTCCGGGTCCTGACACAGAGACCCTCTTATTTTTGTTTGTCTTTGTTTTAGTTTTTGTTTAATGAGAAGAACATTTTTTTTTTTTTTCTGGGATATACTTAAAATGTAATTACTTTTCTTATGTCTTGATGGACACATATAGACTGCTGTATTCTTCAAATACTTTAAATTCTTATTAGCATATATATTTTTTCATTTAAATAAGAGCAACATGTAATACCTATTCATAAATAAGTATGAAACTGAGTCAAATTAGTTCAGTGACAGTAGTTTGTTTTTGTCTAAAAACATCCTATACAGAATTGGACAGAAAATATGAAGAAAAATTCTCTTAGTTGTCTCTTAGGACCTACACATGGAAGCAGGTGGATTTATCTAGCCACCCATTGCTGCAACAATGACCAAACTGCTGAGACACATAATCTTCATGAACCACAAATTGCCCAGTGTTTTCTGAGAGCTCCTGTCTCTTGCTTGCCATTTGTATGCACACACCTGCTTCCAGCAGCATGGCTCCATCCCTACAGGCAATTCCCAGGCACAGTGTGTTATTTTCATTGCTATGGGTTGGAGAGCTTGAATTTAACGCTGAGATTACTTTTATTTAAACACTGCACAACTCAAGCAGCAAGAGCTTGGCTTTGACTGCAGACTGGAGCCTCAGGCTTTGAAAATAGAAGCCAAACTTTGTTCTCTATAGCTGCAACCCACATCCTTACCAAAAAATAGCAACTATTCCATGCAGTGCCTATGCAGAAGTTGTACAGTTTCACAAGGATTTATTTTATTGAGAAGAGCCATGGCACAGAGAAAATAGAAGTATTACTATTATTGAAGTACTGAATAAACACGGTGACATAGAGCAAGGACAATTAGCTAAATTTGGAGCACAGTTTCAAAACCCTTCACCTTGTATTGCTGCTTATGTCTATTTTTGAAGCATAGCTGCCAATAAAGAAATACACTTCTACAAATAAATTGGAACTGTGGTGGCCTGGAGGTGCTATTTTGTTTCTATAGTCCATACACAAAGTCTAACTTACTTTCCTATTTTAAATGGTCTGTGCTAGGTGATTTGCATCTGAGCCTAGAATAATAACTGGTAGAAATATAATTTCTGCAAATCTTTTCCACCAATCTGTGCTTGAGTTTAGAATAAGATCATCAAATGTATGAGAGCACAGCCATTCTTTCCCTCATGTAGGCTGCTCAAGAGTTGGTCTTCTGATCAACAGAGCTTTTTATGTGCCTAGAAGCAGTACTGGGAGGAGACATGGTTGGTAGGATAGGCATGGTGTTGTTAGTCTAGTCTTATTGTGAATCTGTTCTCTCTCAGCTGTGGGCTAATCCCAGTAAGAAACTAAGCACTACACAGTCACTTTCTCATTACCTCCACCCAGTATGACAGGGAAAGAGGAAAAAAAGAGTAAAAACAAGAAAATTTATTTGCTTGTTTGTTTTGGAGAGCCAGTACAATCTCCTAATTACTTAGCACTTTTTGATTTTTTTTTTCCTGTTTAGTTTCACAAACTTATCAACTTTCCTTTGGCATCTTTTTTGTGGCCACCCTTCTTGAAGAGCACTTTTCCTCTGTCATCCACACATCTATAGTTTGATTTTTTCTCAGAAACCAGAATATACCTTTTTCTCCTTTTCCTCTTCAATACACAGTATATTCTGTTTGATTTTGCATGCTTGCCATTCTTGCTGTTGTGTTTTGTTTTATTATGTTTTAAGTTTTTTGTCTAAATTTTATTTCTCTCACTGGATCCCTTTAAGGATCTGGTTGGCACAGAGAAAGTAAAAGTATCATTACACTGGATTTTTAATGCTACTTGTGGATTGCACTCCTATTTCATACCAATGCCTTTTAAACTAGTTAATCTAGAGCCCCTCAAGTTAGCCCCTCAAGGAGACTTGCTGTTCTCCTGAAGCACAGATTCTATCACACAGCCAATATTATAAATATATTGTTTTCTTGCTCAGTCAACATCTCCATTATAGATCTTCTTCTAACTCACTAACTCAACCATTTCTGTCTGTAATTGGACCAAGTGCTGTCCTAAGTACTGCCCCACTTACATTGTTTAAAAAAAAGAAAAAAAAAAAAAGAAAAGAAAGAAAAAAAAAGAAAAAGAAAAAAAGAAAAAAGACCTTTTAGAGAGTTCTTATTCTGAATCCAAGTAAAAGTCTGTCATGGTAATGGCTAGACAAAAGCTATTACCTGCCCTGACTTCCTTTCCCATTCCAAGGCAATATTACTGCACATAACGAGTGCTGTTCTTATACTTCATCTTTAATTTAGACTTCACTAGAATTTGTCAGCTTAAGCCTAGGACTTAACACTGTTTTTATGCAGCTTTTTTATACTTAACAACAGACAATCCATTCTGCTGTGGAGCAGTAAACAAGCTCACTGCAAGATGCCAATTGGGAATCACAATGGGAAATAACTGATCTCCTGTGTGATATTAGCTAAAATGCTATGTCCTACAGCCAACCTTGAGACTTGGTAAAACACTATTGTGTGAGAGATTAACTCACACTTAACACAATGTACAGCAAGCCCCATGCATTATCAGATAATACAAATGGTTTTTTAAAACATTTTTTAGTTTATTGAGAGGTGATTAAAGAAAGCAGTATATCTGACAAGAGGTGTCTGGGTATTTATAGTTTACATGTGCATGTGCACATGTGCATATGAAGTAAATGACAACTTTAGATCTGACCTGCTATTTTGTTACAACTGATATTGGCACAGTACTGAGGTATTGTTGATTAAATTAGAAATACATAGAAAAATATAGATGATAGACTTTATGCACAGGTGGCTAAGAGATGCAATAGTTCACACCAACATTAAAGAACCATAAATCTGAAATAATTAACAAAGTGGGGTTGGGTCTCTTACTATTTTGACTCAGAAAAAATAGTCCAAAGTGGCTAAAATATGCTAGTGAAGCAGTTTTAGTGAAACATTTTCATTACAAAGTAGTTAGACTGAAAGAAAGGAAATTGAGGAAAATCCAT
Organism: Heteronetta atricapilla; assembly: GCA_011075105.1. Taxonomy (NCBI): domain Eukaryota; kingdom Metazoa; phylum Chordata; class Aves; order Anseriformes; family Anatidae; genus Heteronetta; species Heteronetta atricapilla. Next base: position 68,303,847 of record CM021733.1, read on the forward strand.
CTCTTTATATCTATCAAATACTTGTCATCACTCAAAAAAAAAAAAAAACAAAAAAAAAAAACAAATTATAAAAAGCTCAGATCAAAGTTTAATCATGGTGCATGTTTGGAGGTGAAAGGGTATAAAAAAGAACTTACTTTAAACTTACTAGATACCAAAGGATGATATATCATCTCTGAGCTGTTTGGGGTTATTTAGGTCATGGAGAAGGTAAAACAAAATCCAACAATGGGAAAATGGTGTAAAAAGAAAACATTGTGAAAAATATTGTCTTCATTTAAAAAGGTTAGTTTTGGCTACATTATTCACAATCTAATGATTGTTCTTTTGTACACGGACAAGAAAAAAAATAAAAAATAATTCTCAGTTTTTTCCTTTCAAAGCAATCCTGAATGTTGTTGCACAAAGCATAGTTGCATTCACTGTGAAAGTATACTGTAAGAAAAATCAAGGAACTCCAGTGGAGGAAAAAAGAATTTGTGGTGTTAGCTGTCCAGGTTTCTCCTACTGTCCTATTTCATACAATCAGAAGGCTGTAATTGGAGATGTATCAGTGCACGCCAGTCTGCGTTATTCCATTTTTTCTTGCCACCCACTGGCTGAGAATTTCTATCTTGTACTGTTCAAGTTTCTCTGCCACCTGTCAGTGTTATCTTGATAAGTACCTTGCCTTTCCCAGTAAAATGCATAGTAGGTCATGCATATGAAAAGCATTCCTATTTCTTGTAAACGATCAGAGAACACATTATGTCCTGGGGTTATAAAAAAGCCCCTATGAATATATCCAACTGTTCCCCAGCTCAGGTGATGCTTAAAGTTGCACAGTATGAGCTTCAGGTATTGCTGCTATTAAATGCTTTTCTCTGACTGAGGAACTTTTATCAGAGGAAGCTATTATCTGCCTTGCCTCCTAGAAAACACCATAAAGCTCTTTTTTTTTTTTTTTTTTTTTTCTGCTATTTCTGCTACTTGCTACATTTAAGTTAGCTGTGCTTCCCTTTGTGTATATGGATATATGAGAAAGTTCCCCATTTCATTCTGCAAATGAAAAATTAACAATAGCAATTATCTCAATTTCTAGCTTAATTGCACTTCCAGGCACAGTTGCCTTTTTAAATAGCACATAAACAAAATGTGCTATTTGAGCACTGATAATATATATTCCCGAAACTCACTTTTACTTGAAGGGAAATAAATGACAGCAGAAGTAAATATTTCCATATGACATCCCTATATGAGAAATTCATGTTTAATATTGTACCACAGAACAAAAGAGGAATTTGTCTCCTTAATCTCCTTGTCCTAGAGGCTGCCTGCACCACAGGTTTCCGACTATGTAGGATGGAAATCTTGGTACAAGGGTAATATTATTTCCACATGTCTGGAGAAGAGAATGGGCAGTGTTATCAGATACAAGGAGGTCAGCATGAGGTGGAAAGGTTTTCTCTTTTTGGATGATTCTGAAGTCATTGAGAACCAGTCCATGCTGTAAACATTACAGGATAAGTGGATAAACATATTATTTCTCATGTAATACAGTTTTTTCAGGTTGTACATGTAGACTAATGGGACACAAGGGGGACAGTTTGCCATAAGGCTCACGCCTTGGAAAGATTAGAGCCCAAACTTTTTACAGGAGAGTACATCATCGTATAGATAAGAAACATAGAGGGAACATATATTTGGGTGTATTGCTGAGGGAGTCTGAACTTTTGACCCGGGTCTCTTTGATTTCTTGTATGCTATTATATTCATGGGAAGACCTCAGCCAGGCACAAACATCTTTTCATACTGATTTCTTTTGGTATAAGAATACGTGGCTAGATCTTATTATGAAAACAAACAACTAAAAACAAACAAAACACATACATATATATATTTCATTTGTATCATGTTAGTAAAGGCAGAGCAAGGGGAACTAATTTCCATCACCTCACTTCATCATGACAGAAGAGTGAATTCATTAACCCCTCCTGCATCATATATACTTAAATAATAATAATAATAATAATAATAATAATAATAATAATAATAAAGTATGCTTTAAAAGAAACAGCCTAAGGTGTTTATATTCCTAATTTCCTAGACTGTTAACAGTGAAGCCTAGAGCAACTTGGATCATATTATCAACATGTTTAAAGCTAATCCAGGGCCCTAGCTACAGACCAAAGTTGACTGAAATAGGAAGTTCTAGGCCAAAATACAAAGTTCTTGGCAGAAATGCAAATAAATAAATAAATAAATAAATAAATACGTGGTTCAAATCAAGCAATGTAGCAAAGTGAGGTCAAACAAGAAATGCGCTATTGATGTTCTTGTAGTTTTTCTGTGTAATCATTCAGAAATGTAGCATAGATGACAAGTTCATGCATATTACACATCTTTCCAGTATCAATATGATTTTCCTTTTCTCTCATGTAAATCTAGAACCAGCATGTGAAATACCATATCAACCATGTCCACCTTACATTTGAATTTATCTCACAGGTTACAAGCCTAGTAATAGTGCTTTTGTTTTTCTCTTCACTAAATTCAGGTCATATATTGCATAGAGAAACTGGCTAAGTTCCATGTGATACCCAGTCCTGGTTTATAGTTATTATCTGGTTTATAGTTTATTCTGGTTTATAGCTATTATCTATTATTCAAAGAATTATCTAACTCATGGGTTGTTTTAGCATTGGGTTTTCTCAATAAATATACTGGAAATTGCATTTTTTTCTGAGCTATTGGATGTGTATATGAAATACTCTGTGTTTATTTCTCCTTTTTAGCATTCTAGACGATTTCTCACAAATTAATAAAATAACATTAAAAATCCGAGTGGCAAAATCATGTTTGTTGATCTCAGCAACAAAAGGTGTTATTTCTTACATGAAATAATGCATAGAAATTCTGAACAGGGAACAAACCAACAATCAAGAGCTGAAGCATATAAAATGAAAGCTTTTTACATTTTAAGATGAGTGGCTAGAAGAAAAAAAAAATAGTGGAAAAATCCCATAAAGGAGACGAATCAAGTCAATAGGTTAATTCCATATGATCGGCAGCAGTTCTAGAACACTCATTACTGAACCAAATATGTTTCACTAGAATCCCAAATTATTAGATAAGCAAATATTTTGCCTTTAGAAAAACTCTGAAGGATCTGATACAGGTCACATGGCATGGTATAATTGTCTTCTGCTTTAATCTCAGCTTGTTGCACTGCATAGTTTAGGACAAATCACTTTTCACCTCTCACCATCTTCTAAGTGTAAACAATTATAGCTATGCTACTTCACAAAGGTGGTATTAGGAACAATTTAATTGATGCCTGTGTAGTGCTTTAAGAAACTTGGGTGGGTAGATCAATGCTAAATTAGAGCAGGCAATTATATGCAGCCTGAGGGAGATAAATCAATATCCATATGGCAAGGCAGCAGGAATACTTCCATTGGCCTGTTTTAAATCTCCCTTACTCCACTCTCACATTGCCGTATTTTGTGCACTTCCCTGGAATTACTTCTGGACAGCATTAGAAAGATGAAAGCACAGTCAGACTCAATGAGTCCATGTCTGAGGAGCAGCGACCAAAATGCTCTCTGGGGTGCTGGAAGAGAAAACGGAGCAAAAGCAGTTACAGCTGGAGCTGCCCTACACTGTACAAAATGTTTTGATTTCTCCACTGTTACCTAGGCTTGGACTTTTGCCAAGTTTTAATTTTTGGGGAGGGAACTAATTCTATTACATTTCTAGGAGAAAACTGAAAATGCTGACACTGAATTTTTGCATTTTATGGAAGTCTTTTTTCTCTTCCTTCCTTTGGAATAATTACCAAAACTTTTATTTAGTTATTTTCTCCATAAAATTCATTCTTAAATGACCTGAAGCTTCAAAATCAATTCTTTGATTTTATCTTCAGAAAAAAAAAAAAAAAAAAAATCTAAAGGTAATATATTTACCTAAATACATAAATTTGACCAATAATATGTTTCAAAATGCTAGATCTATCCAAAATCAATACTAAAACATGAAAACTTTTAACTCAAGTGGAACGTGGGGAAAAATCCAGTCAAAATTTATGGAAAAGCACACTTCTGCAAACAGAAAATGTTTTATAAATAAGTTTAAATTAATTTTGTTTTCAATCACAGGACCCAGACCTTAATTTGTTTTTGTGATCTCTGTAGCACTCCAAAAGGTCTGGAAAGCATTTTTAACTGGCCTGTGGGGATTGTTCTGGTGAGGGGCGAATTACAGCATCTACAGAGGTCCATAGTTATTAGAATAATTCCTTCGGGAAAAGGAAAGTAGATGACAGGTGGGATTATGCTGGGGTAGCCCTAGAGTTTGAGACTGCCTTCACTTCTCAGATCCTATGCCAGAATTAGACAGCAACTGAGATTTGGGTCTGGAGAGCACACCACTTTAGTACTGACAGATGTCTTTGTGGAGAAAGTGCATGCACAGGTGCAGATGTGTGCTGCACTTAGTGCTCATGGGAAACAGGAGTCTTTCAAGTCAAGACCAGATTAAATTCAAGCATTGGACTTCTTTCTTCTTCTCACTAATGAAATGCGCCTTTTGCAAACTGGGTGCAAAGTGTGTTGAATTTCCACAAGCTAAAAAGGCCAGATCTTTTTATCAAAATGTTATTCTAAAGGTTTTATTTCAGGTAGATCTACCTGAAATGTTTATCTCTACTGTTGCTGATGATGTTGATGCTGGTTGTTGGGACTTGGAATTAAAAGTTAAGTGAAAGTTTTTGTTTATTTTGCAGTAGAATTCTTAAATATTTATGAAGGACCATAAGACTAGCTTCCCTTAAGGAAATATATATGAATTAATAATTTATGTGGTTGTTTTGCAGAAAATTAAAGGTTGGGAAGAAGTGTTTAAAAATTAAATCATCCACAATCTAAGATAGCAGATGTTATTTTGTTAAAATCTTGCAAACAACAAAGTAAAATGAGGTGTTATCTTCTCCTTGGTCCAACAGAAATCTTAACGATTCATTACAATTGAGCAGATTCTACTGCCTGAGGCTAGCTAATGTCAGAATAATGAAGAGAAACTTCAATTATGTATCCTAGCTTTTTTTTTTACATTTGTTTTTATTTTATTTTATTGCCTGCAGTGAGAAAAACTCTGTAGATTGCATAATGATTTGTAAGATGTTGCACTCCCACAAAAATCATTGTATATTTCATTAACAATCCTACAGTGGAATCCCCTGAAATTAAAATGTGTATGCAGCCATCTATGTATTTTTCAAAAGCAAAATAAAAATAATAATAAATAGGAATATTTAGATGGGAAAGAGATCCCACAATTACTTAACTTAATAGCTTATTGCTAATAGATAATTGTTTTTTTTTTTTTTTCTGATGTTATTTATTTATGTGTTTGTTTGTTTTATGTTTATCAGTGACAGCTCTCTCTAACTCTCACTTAGTCTAGACATCATAGCCAACATCTGGTTAGTACCATTAAGTCAATAGCCTAGGCAAGGTGGTTTCAACAAGGTTTGTAATGGGTTTCCTTCTTGCCAGTAATGAGCTGTCCTCACAATACAGTTCCATATTCTGCTTTTGTATACATAAATGCCTTCCATAACGAAATCTCTGTTAAACAGATGTAAGCAAACTAACTTGCTGGAAGTAAGCCAGGCATGCAGGTAGTCTTTTTTAATTGTCTTTTGGGGATAGAATTTTACCTGCAACTAAATTATTGATGTTGAAAACATGATCTGATAGCTCGGTCTGCTTCTAGATCTCCTTCAAGCACAAGGTTTTATTAAAATGTAGGGAATCCCACCACCAAAACCACTCTGCCTCCCCCCCCCAAAACAAAAATAATAAAATCAATCAATAAACAAAATCTGCATGTCAGTGAGTGAAAAACTTTACACCAGGGTCCAAAGACATCATATATTAATTTCTCCTCCTAATTTTTCCCCATTTGACACTGATTTCAAACTGCATATATAAAACTTAGATGTTTTTGGCAACTTTAAGACATCAGAATGTCAATCTGTAACCACAGTTTCAAATCTAAAAGAGATTTTTTTACCCTTCAAATAAAAGACCTGTACAGTGGCACAGATGAGAGAATCTTGTGCTTAGATTCCATCTAATAAGAACCCCAAAGATGTCACTTCTATTAAAAATGTAAGTTAAGCCAAGACACTTTAAATTTAAATAAAAAGTATATGTAGAAAAAAAAAATGTATTTATAAAGGGGTGTTCTTTCAAGATACCATGTGAGGATTCAACAGTGTGATTCCCAAGATGCAAATAAAGGCAGAACAGCTAAAAACTTGCACTTTGCTTGATAATATAATTCAGCTCAGCAGTTTGGCATTTTCTGCTCAGAGGAAGCCAAATATTGGCAAGTCATACACATTGATGGCAAAATGTGGTATAGAAATATGAGATTGCAATTGCATAGTAATAATAAATGAGAAAGTTTCACAAAAACTACATACAAAATATTTCATAGATTCAGTCTGTACCATTTTCCTTCTAAATGTTCATCTTTAATCAACATTGAAAAAAAGTCTTTTTTTCTTTTTCTTTCCTGTTTTAAATATTAGTTGCTATTTATGAGATTGACTATTCCTAGTGATTTCAGAGGAAGCTAGTTTTACCTTGCACACATATCTTAATGAAATGACAGCACTCTGAATAAATTGAAGTACTTGAAAGTAGAACCACTTTTGTAAATATTAGATGTAAGGGACACAATGTGCAGATTGATTTTATAGCATTAAAAGCTTGCATCTCCTGGCATTCTCTAGATGTGCATTTCAATATATGTAATCGTTCCTTTTTTCAATGTTCTTTTGACTGAGAAAATTAATCTCACATTCCCACTTAGAGAGTTATTTTCATCATTGATTGTGTCTGTGTTATTCAACACAGACAAAACATAAATCTAGTACCTCAGTTTTTAGAATCCATTATGAGATGACAACCATTTTGTTCTCCCTTTCCAAACACAAAATGAAGTTTATGAATGTGATTTAATTTTGGAGGATTCATCCATGGTGCAGAGCATCCCTATGACAAGTACTAGTAGCACAAGGACAAAATGTTGGAAATATTCAAATTTTGAAAACTGGTTTGATTTGCTGCAGGAGATGGTTGAAAACTACAGTGATAGCATAGAAAGGAAAAAAAAAAAAAAAAAAGAGGACTGAAATTTTTTCTTGTTTACTTGTTTACTAGTGGTTGAGAGAAGAGAGGAAAGAAAACCTTTTGAAGTTAGTCAAATTAGTCATGCAGCAGAGGAGAACACCTGGCATGCTTCAAAGTATCTGGCAACTCAGTGGTTAGATACCTCAAATCTTGAAATTCAAGGGTCAGATCTTTACTATGACTGGTTCAAATTATGCTAAAATCAAAAATCTCTGCCTTTCTCTTTCCTTATAAAGTTTACATGAAAATTCAATTATTTTTGTTGAAATTAGTTATAATTTCATAACAGGGAAACTACATTTGGACCAGTGTTGTTAATTACTGAATGAAGTTTTATACTTTTGATTGACTACAGAACAGTTACACCTCTGTAAAATAGACTGGATTTAAATTTGTTTAAATGTCTGAAGTTCTATTAACTTCAATGAAACAAAAAATTAATTCAATTGGAATTCTGGCCCAAAGAATCTAAGTAAAACTGTCAAGTGTTAAGTGAAAATAGTTTATAATTTCTAAAACAAAACAAAACAGAACACTCCTTTTATCTAGAAACCAAAAGTAAAATACATAAAGACTTTAAGAAGTTGATAGCATATTTGAGACTTCTTCCAATTTCCAAATGATGTGGAATTCACAAACAGCTGGTTTGCATAATATCTACAAGCATTGTAGATTAGATGCAAGATATCACTTTCAACAGGACTAGCCAATCTGAAAATGTGTTCTCCTTTACATTTTAGAAGTCATGTCTCATTACACAGCTAATGTTCTATTGCTCTGTCTAATGTAACATGACATGACTGGTAAAAATTCAAGGAAGCAGACAATTTTTCATATTAGAAACCCACTCTTTCTGTCCCTGAACTGGTAGTGGATTCCATTTTGAATGCACCAAACTCTAATCTTATCTAAATCACCTATATGGAAGAGTTAGCTAACATAGCAGCTATCTTACTATTACAGGAAACAAAAGAAAACTTTGAACAGCTTGTCATGTCACTGGGAAAAAAAAAAAAAAAAAAAAAAAAAAAAAAAAAAAAAGCATAACATATGATGTTTGTTTCTTTGAAATTGCTTTGAAAGCCTGTTATGGTTGAATACAAGCTTTTTCTCTTCTGTTTATGTATTCTACTACCCATACTCACAAAATATAATCAGATTGTGCAGTTTTTAATTAAGGGAAACACCACATATGTAGATATTAAAGAAAATATATTGCAAATTCGATTCCTTTTGGAAGGTTAATACTAAGAGTTGAGAGCAGATGGAAATATCTTAGTCCTGTACATGTGACATCTATATAGTCCTTAGAACAAATGAACAAATAAATCACTGACACATCTATCTGGAGTATGAGAAGGACTATGTCCTGATCTGAATGGTAGCTACAGCCGAATCCTCAAGTGGATTAGTTTGATTTTACAAGTTATCTTTGTTAGCATTAATACTGTTATTATTTCAGTCATAAGACTGGTCTTAAGATAATCTTAAGACTGATATTACTTCAGTCTTAAGACATGAGACCACGACACAGACTTAGGCCTATGAGATTTCCAATAATCCGAATATGCCTCTGAGCTATGTGAGACTGGTATCAGAAAGAAAAACAAAGATTTATATATAAACCTTGATAAAGCCTGATGAAAGAAATATTTTAAATGAGACAAAATAAGACTCAATAAGTGCAATTATGATCTTTCTATAAGAAACATATAAAAATAGATTAACCTAGCATATTTCTAAATGCCAATGACCATTATTTAATATTCAGGACAATATTTTCATGATCACAAAAGTGACCAGGTAAGATCAAGTCATTTACAGTAACAGAAGCACAATTACAGAATCAGTAATAACAGTAAGGGTAAGTAAGGTAAGTAAGTAGGTTGCTAAGGATTAGCAACAATCTTACAAGGGTGGGTTCTCTTGAGTTTTTGTCAATCCTATGTTTGTCTCGATCTTAGCAATTTTAATGCCTCTAGCTGGTGGCACCAATACTCCTTACTTACACATTGTTACAAACAATGATTATTAAATAAGATTGTTAAACAAAGCCCTACTGAGTAAGAGGAGGACCCTCAGCAAAAACAAAACAATGCAGAACAAAACAAAAACAAACAAACAAAACCTGCTCTATTCTGATGTAAAGCAATACTTTCTTTCTCTATTTTTTTTTCTACCAGTCTTTCAGTGTCTCTGGAGACAAATTCTTTGTCATGGTAGTAGATGGGTTATTAATTAGATAACAGTATTTTATGTGCATTAAGTGCAGCATTGCTAGTAAATCAAGGGAACTGTCCCACTGTACTCTGTGCTGCTGCAGTTTCACCATGAGTACATTGTGCATTTTTGAGCACCACAATATAAGAAGGACATAAAACTATTAGAGAGCATCCAAAGGAGAGCAACAAAGATGGTGAAGGGTCTGGAGGGCAAGATGTATGAGGAGCAGCTGAGATCACTTGGTTTGTTCAGCCTAGAGAAGAGGGGGTTAAAGGGAGGCCTCATGGTGGCTGCAGCTTCCTCACAAATGGAGCAGAGGGGTAGGCACTGATTTCTGCGCTCTGGTGACAAGAAATAAGACATGAGAGAATGGCATGAAGCTGTGTAATAGAAACTTAAGACTGGATATTAAAATCATAGAATCATATAATGTCTTAGGCTGGAAGAGAACTAAAAGATCACCCAGTTCCAATCCCCCTGCCATGGGCAGGGATACCTCCCACTACACCAGGTTTTTCAAAGCCCCATCCAACCTGGCCTTGAGTACCTCTAGGGATTGGGCATCCACAGCTTCTCTGGGCAAACTGTGCCCCGAGGCTCAACTACTGAAAGGCCACAAAGAGGTCTCCCTTGAGCCTTCTTTTCTCCAAGCTGAACATCCCCAGCCTCCTTCAGCCTTTCTTCATAGGAGAGGTGCTTCAGCCCTAGGGCCTCTGGACTCGCTGCAACAGGTCGGTGTCTTTCTTGTGCTGGGGTCCCCAGACCTGGACTCAGAACTCCAAGTAGAGCCTCACAAGGGCAAAGTAGAGAGGAAGAATCACCTACTTCAACATGCTGGCCACTTCTTTTTTGATGCAGTCCACGATGTAGTTGCCTTCTGGGATGCAAGTGCTCACTGATGTCTCAAGGCAAACTTTTCATCTGCCAGAACTCTCAAGTCCTTCTTTAGTCCATCGAGAGCAGGGTTGCCTTCAATGAGTTCTTCTAATCCGTACTCAGGTCTGGGATTGCCCCAACCCAAGTTTAACACCTTGGACTTGGTCTTGATGAAGCTCATGAGGTTCACATGGGCCGACTTCTCAAGCTTGTCCAGATCCCATTGGATAACATCCCTTCCTCCTGGTTATTGATTGCATGACTTAGCTTGGTGTCATCTGCAAACTTGCTGAAGGTGCACTTGATCCCATTTTCTATTTCTTTTTTTTCCAGTTTTCTCACCAAAGCCAAGCATGAACAAATGGCTGAGTGGTGCTTAAATGTCATTGGGATTGAACCACAAAACCCTGATATCTGCAAGAAATCTATGCCTATATTTAACCACCATAAATAAACTTTTGACTTTATGGGTTGTAAACCCTACAAAGGGCTAGTGTCCAGCAGAAGAGAAAAATAAAAGGAATTTTTTATTTTGCAAAGGTATGTTTAGGAGAGCTAAAGGCAATAACCCTACCTGCTAACTGTTATGGACTTCATCAGGAGAAATGGTGTTTTCTTCTGCTGAAAGGCAGTTATTTACCATTCTAGGGTGACCAATGTTTACATTCTTCTTTTCTCTATCAAAGATATTCCAAAAATAGTCTATATTTTCAGTAGTCATCTTCTTTCTTAAGTCTTGTATTTGCTGGCTTCCTAGGTGTACATATATATGTATTAACAACGTGTGCATATGTTTATATACATATGAATATATATTGTTATATGAATATTTACATATATATGTAAATATATAATGCTATATATATATATACAATATATACAATTACATATTTATATATATTATATTCTAACCTGACACATATTTTAACTGTATAAGAGAACATATACTTGCTATGATGTCTGTGTGCCAGCTGAATTGGTATCTTTTTCTCTTTGTAACCAAGACTATTACAATGATTTTTTTTTGCAATTGTTATTTCTTATTATAAAGAATCTTGAAGCTCTGACAACTGAAGGCATTATGATATACTTCTCTTATTCTGTTAAAGCAGACATGGAGAGAGAGGTACTCTGTAGAGCATAAAGATTTATAGACCTGGTGAAACACTCTCCCCTGCTGCCTTCTTAAAATAATTATGACTTTCCATGAATCTCTTTCTAAATCAAGTGCAGAAAGACAAAAACATAAGGAAACAAGCCACAGAAATGTCATTTACAATAATTTGTAGTAGACTTATTTCAGTGTCATATTACATCCATCTGTGTAAACTGCATATAATTATTTCAGGAAGACTTCTGTTCCTTAATATATAAAACAAGTATTCACTGTATTTACCTCTATGTTTCAAAAATTTGCTTTCTACCTTAACTGTGGTGTTCCTATAACACTCAGTATATTACTAAATACTGAAGGAGTGAACAGGTATGAAGTAAGAAAGAGACATAAAAAGACACTACATGAAACAAACATAATAGATTGACCATGTTTAACAGTCATGAAGAAATATTCTTAATTACAAAACAAAGTACCCCTAAAATTAAATATATATATATAAATAAATGTTATTTCTGAGGAGGTTGTTCTTTGATCAAGATGCAAGAAAAAAACTTTCTGCTTTTTCAAATCTCTCAGTAGCATTTAATATCCTTAAGGTTGCTTGGGGTTAGGTAGTTGCTAGGAGGCTGTAAAACCACCCTCACATCTGGCTGGTCAGATCCTTCTGTTCTGCCATCCAGCCCCTCTTCCTTCTGGGAAGGTGTCCCATCAGCCTCACAAGTGCTGGGCATCACACACAATCTCCCCATAGCAACAGGGTTATTTCACTTAATAAAGTGTCATCCTGCTCATGAGACATCATCAACAGCCTCTTTAAAAAGCAAATTTCATTCAGTCATCCTTAACTGACTATTTCCCTACTATGTGTCATTTCCAGGCTGCAAGGTTGTTGCTGCTGTCTCTTTGGTTTCGTAACCCCACCTTCTTTGACCTTAAGACACTGGCATGTCTTCAAATGCTCTCTGTGGCTTCTTGGCATGAAGCTGCATTAAAGAACGAGTGTTAAATCCATTCAGATAAGAGTCCTGCCATAAATAAAATATACGCAATTAAAATACTTAGGTCCAGCAAAAACCACTAAATGTGGGCATTGAAAAATGATCTGGACAGACAAAGGGAAAAAGAACTAGTGATCTAAAGGATTTGCGTTATTAAAATACATTAAACCAAAACATAAAATATTTTATGATGACTTCAAAGAAAACTACAACAAAAATCCAAAACTTTTTAGAACTACAGAGCGTTAGTGCTCAAAACAGTCTTACAGCAGGCAGACATGACAAATCACTTTAAATAAGACTTTGAACAGTATAATACTAAAAGTTTAGTTTATGCACAGAAACCAAAAATAACTGTTGAAAAAGTAGTGATATTAGTCCCATTATGTTTTATTTTTTTCTTTAACCAAACATTTCACACTGATAAACTTCTGTGACAGTGGATCTTGGTGGACAGCAAAGTTCTCTAACAGCTTGATTCTTTAATATAAGGCCAATTTATTCTTTTAATAAAGCATTTCCAATGTCTGTTTAAAAAAAAAAAAAAAAAAGACTGCTATCAAGGTCTGTGATTATGTGCTGTGGGGCGGTCAACACTCTGGAGAGACAGGATGTCATCCAGAGGGACCTGGACAGGTTTGAGAGATGGGTCCATGTGAACATCATAAGTTCAACAAGACCACCAGGTGCAAAGCGTAGCACCTGGGTTAGGGAAATCTCTGGGAGATGAAAACATTGAAAGCAGCTCTACAGAGAAGGACCTGGGGGTGTTGGTTGATGAAAAACTCAGCATAAGCCAACAGTCCATGTTTACAGTCCAGAAAGCCAAATGTAACACGGGTAGCATCAAAAGAAGTGTAGCTAGCAAGCTGAGGAAGGTGATTCTCACCTCCTACTCTACTCTTCATAGAATGGCTCAAGTTGGAAGGGACCTCAAATATTATCTAGTTCCAACTCCCCTGACAGAGGCAGTGATGCATAGGCTCTCTTGTGAGACCCCACATGGAGTATTGCATTCAGCTCTGGGACCTCCAGCACAAGGAAGTCAACATATTAGAACAAGTCCAGAGGAGGGCCAAGAGGATGATCAGAGGGGTGGAGCACATCTGTGAAGACTGGCTGAAGGAGTTGGGGTTGTCCAGCCTGCAGAAGAAAAGGCGCCAGGGAGACCTGTAGGCCTTCCTAAAATTCCTAAAGGAGGCCTACAGGAAAGCTGGAGAGGGACCCTTTATCATGGAGCTTAGTGATAGGACAAGGGATAAAGGCTTTAAACTATAAAAGGGTAGATTTAAGTAAGGAAGAAATTCTTTATTATGAAGGTGGTGAGGCATTAGCCCAGGTTGCCCAGATAAGTTCTGGATGCCCCATTCCTAGACATGTATAAGGACAGGTTGTATGGGGATCTGGGAAGCTTGGTCTGGTGGAAGGTGTCCCCCCAGTTCAGGGGGGTTGGAGCTTTAATGTCCTTTCTGATCCAAACAATTCTGTGATTCTATGATTCTCTGAGTAAGACAACAGTGGAGGTTGTGCTCACATTTTTGTTTATATTTTGTCTCGCTGCAGTACAGCTTTTTCTCTCTTGGTAGAGAAACAAAACTTGAAAAATAGCTAATGGTAATCCAAAGGAGTAGCATAATTTATGAACCTTGTGAAAAAAAAAAAAAAATCTTCAGTAAAAATAATAGGTCAGTAATACTCTCTACATCTTGGAAAAATTTCCCTGAAAAAAAAAAAAAAAAAACTTGTTGAAATTTGTCTTAGATTCAATGGATCTTTGAGTCATTGAGTTTGCTAACCCCTAGGTAAGAATGTTTTTGAAATTCCAGTACCCTTTACAAAAACTGTGCTTAGATGAAGAAGAAAACCAACCAACATACCGATAAAACAGATTTGTTTTCTCATTGTTTGATATATAAAGAACAGCAATCAAAAAAATTAGAACATATGGAAGTGTCATGCAGAAGTACACAAACTGCAAATGAATGCATTTAATGTAGTTTTTTTTTTTTTTTTTCCTCAATACTGCATATATTTCAAAGTTCACAGAGAACTAGCTTTGTTGCATTACATATGGTAATTTCCACTTCCTCTTGGACTTGACCACTATAAAATTGTATCATGCTCAACAAAACCAAAAAAGAAAATCTGTACTGTGCTTTAACTGTTAACCTTGCCTATATTGCAAATCTGTCTCTGCTGTATTTGTTGATGAATGATAGATATTAAGTACTTATAAGTGCATACAGAGTTGTTGTTAGTTGTTTGTTTGTTTTTTTTAAAAAAAAATGAGACTTTTTTTTAGTAATTTATTAATATGAATCTGCTTTGCTGATTTTACAGGATGAATAATACTCATGCCTATCACTCTTTTAGACAAGTTGCATGGTAAATTATGAAGTTTACTTATTCATAAAAATGAACAAGGTCAAATTCATGTCCATTCTACTTTCATTAAATTCAATGAAGATTTTAATTAGATATGAAAATATTTATTTATTTAATGTATTTAATAATTTAATATTTTATATGTATATATAGATAACTATAAATAACCTATATATTATAAATAGAGTATATATGATGTGATAAACATTATAAACAGATAGTATGTCATTATACACCGTTATTGTTATGTAGCACCTATTATTATTATATAAGTATGAATATTTCTGTGTACTAATCTCTTATTTGCAATGGCAGCAACAAGTTTCATCCTACAAGATAGAAGAAAAGTTAAAGACAAAAGTCTCTATGCAATTTTTCCACCCAAGATTACTTTTAAATATATATGTATTAGATATATATATTAAAAAAAAAAAAAAAAAAAAAAAAAAAAAAACTCCTTTTCAATCAGTTCAACTACTGCACAGGCTCACTCTTATTGTAGGTCTCTGGTTCCCCTTCAATATTTTACTAGTAAAGTGCTATTTATTTTTTCTTGTGTCCCATATTGCATTCACAACACATGACACATGGCTTTTGTGTAATTAAATGTGTTACTCCTCACACTCATACAGAAAACTTTCACATTTTAATGGGAAGTGTTGTGTGGATGAAGAAAAGTCATCCTTTTCTTGAAGAAAATGTCATCCTTCACTATGTCAATTCACCATAATTAATTAACAGAGAATAAATATTCTCCCTATTTCCACTATGAATTCTATATAGCTCTTTTCCTTCAGCATGTTTAGAGACCAAGCTCCTTAGGGAAAAAGTACAGGAAAAAAAACAGTACTTAAAAGCGCTTTGCAATCTGGTATCTGAATTATATTCTAGTAAACTCTGCTTGCTATTGGATTAATATCTATTTTTGCTCTATTTTTATGTCTGTTAAATTTCTTATTTATGGTGAATATGAGAACAGTTGTTTATCTGTGTAAAACACAGATAAAGTGCTATGGTGCCAAGTGCTCAGCTCCCGGCTTTATCTGTCACCTGGCTGATATTCAGCTACCAAGAGGAGCCTGAACTATGGAAATAAATAAATAAATAAAACAACTGCAAGACATGGTAACACCATCAGTCCATGTAGCTATGTATAAAAGAAATTATACAACATAAAAAGAAATTATACAACATACATGAATGCTTTAATCATTTCTTTCAAACTCTATGCAATATATATGAGAAGTCACAAAAGAAATACAGACATATGAATTATGTTGACAGAAAATGTAATGAAAATGAGTAGGAAATAACATATAGCCTACATTATAAGAAAAATGTGTTCTGAGATGTATTATTAATTGGTAAAGAGATCTTATGGGAACATTATATAATAGCTGCCCACCATAGTAATTTTGCTACACAACTTCAGAGAATATTTATAAAATTATTGTATACTATAGATGATTCTAGGCTAGATCATGACCTACTTCTATGTTACATTTATTCTTTGTATCACCATCGCTGAGTTCTTTAAAACAAAACAAAACAAAAATCAAAGGCTTTCTTTTTTAAACAAACAAACAAACAAACAAACAAAAATTTCCTGACTCCTATGTATTATGACCAAAGATCTGGTTTGATTTTGTCACTTTTCAAAAATTTAAATGTATTACTTATTACTACTGGTTAATCTTGAGTACACTGAAATCAGTGAAAGAATCACCCTTGATTTTAGTGGAAGACTTCAGCTAAGTAATTGAAAATTTTATTTTATTTTATTTTATTTTTTCTGAAAGCTACTCTCATCTCATTTGGAAAACTATAAAGGATGGACTTGATTTTGTAGAATCCCCACATGAACTGTAGTACTAAAGTATTCTAGCATCAAAATCATAACTTTGGTTGTGCTTGAATATATGAGCAGCCACAGCTTAATATAGATGAGAAAGCATTCTTATTGCAATAAAATTAATGTGAAAAATGCCTCTTTCCTTGAGAACTATTATGAGGCTTTTTGTTACCCATATAGTTCTTTGACAACTTTACTATCTTTTCTAAACAATGTAGTGGGATATTTCATATAGCAGTACTTGGAAAACTATTCCTAAATTTTGAAAAAAAAATAATTGAGAAATTCTAAAATTAACCAAGACACATTCTTTTACAGACAGCAGCATGCAGGCATTTAAGAGCAGTATCAGGCTAGAAGGTGGTTTCTAGTAAAGTTCCTCAAAATATGACCTGAAAAGTTGTTTATTGTTAATTACCTGGCACAGTTTTAGATGTGTAATTATAAAGTTTGCTGATGCCATGAATCCATGGAAGGTAGAACAGACGAGATTAGAAAGGAATACCAGAAGAGCTAAGTGAACAGAAATAGGAATATATTGAAAGGTAAGGTCATGCATGTGGAGCTAATAACAAAATGTCCTCCAGTATGCTAGAGGCTTATCAGCTCGAAATGTTTTGTTGGAATGGGATGTGATAGCCAGCCTCTAAATGAATGATCTGCCTGTATGATACAGCATAAAAATGCCAAATGCAAACTGAAATGCATTGCAAAAAGTGAATCCATGACAGACAGTCAGACAATGGTACCATTACACTGGGATCTGGTTAAACTTTGCCTGCAGAACAATATTTAATTTTCTGGTCAAGAAAGATAACCTTGAATGACAATATATGCAGAGAAGGCTATGAAAAAAACAGCAGCAGAGGTCCGGTATTCAACATGAGCCTAAAACTGTTTTATTTTGGAAGGAAAATGTGTAGAAAATGAAGCTGAGAGAGAGGTGATTGGGGTCTGTAAATACATCAATAGATAAATAAAGAAAAAGCTCATTGATTAATAATGTTGAAAAAAAAATCTAGATGAACATAAAGATATTGAGATGGAAATAAAAAGGTCTGATAGCCATTACACCAAGCAAAATTTCCTGTGGCTTTCCAGTCAGTTTACATGGGAAGAAAGCTTTAAAAGGGATCTTGGTCTATCTAATCCCATTATGAATGGGATTATTTGACATGTACCTGAGTCAGCAGGGAAATGAGATACATGACACATGTCCCTTTCATTCTCACTATGCATTCTCCAGGGCATCAGTGCTTCTAAATTACTCTAGAAGAGTAATACATGGTTCTGTAATACTTAAATGTATAGAGCTTCAGTGATGTGTGTCTCTTAAGACAAAACTGAGCAATATCGAAGATTAGATTCTAAAATCTGAGTTTGAGAGATAAAAAATAATTGTACACCATCTTCAAAATATGGTGATCAACTAGAAGAACAAATGCACTTTTTAGGTGCAGTACAGGTGCTGCTTATCTTTCTCTATTTCTGCCAGCTACACATATCATGAAATGCAAATTTAGCTATGTATGTGATGCTGAGTGTTTGGATTTGTTACCAAAAAAATCTCTTAAATATGGAGGTAAATGTAAACAGTCACATTCACAGGCAGCTCTTGAAATACATTATTCAACACGTACTTGTAGGGTGTTTTGTTGGTGGTTGGTAGTTTTTTGTTTTTTGTTTTTTTTTTTTTATTTTTTTTTGTTTGTTCA
Organism: Heteronetta atricapilla; assembly: GCA_011075105.1. Classification (NCBI taxonomy): domain Eukaryota; kingdom Metazoa; phylum Chordata; class Aves; order Anseriformes; family Anatidae; genus Heteronetta; species Heteronetta atricapilla. Next base: position 68,322,194 of record CM021733.1, read on the forward strand.
TTTTGTTTTCCATAAACCTAGAATCTGAGTTAAAGAAATTCAGCTGTTTCCGTTGTCCAGAGCTTGTTGTGAATTAACAGTTCAAGAAGGAAGCACATTAGCAAAGCTAGGGTGCTGAGATGTGCATGTTCAATTTTGTGATTTCCATAGAGAAGAGCCTAGCTCTTCAGCATCTCTCCACTGTGGTTAAAATGCATGGATTCAAATAGGCATCTAGGTTGGTCAAAGTTTAGAGAAGCAGTCTCCAGTGTAGTTCCATCAGAACTAGTAAAATTAACTGTAACATACTGTAGCTAAAGTATGGCTACAGTAATAGATAGTGGTTACAGAAGTGATGAAGAAAAACAGTTCTTAGCAGTCAAGACCTTAACCAAGCTGTTCTGGGAATATTAGAAAACAGTCTATCATGACCAAACAAAAACATTCAGGTCAACAATACCCTAGTCAACAAGGGAATAATTCAGGAGAAATATTAATTTAGAGGTTCTTACAAAACTCCCCACAGATAAAAGTCCTTCCTGTTTTTTTTTGTTTTTTTGGTTTTTTTTTTTTGTTTGTTTGTTTGTTTGTTTGTTTGTTTGAAGTCCCTCTCTTGTATATCAGTCAGTTCTTGTTAATCTAAAGGTTTTTGTTCTTCAGATTCAGTGGAAAATGAATTTGAAAATAACTGTAACACTCCATGTCCTGTTGAAATTCTCTGAAGGCATAATCTAGCAAAGAAGTTTCTTGGTGCAAAGAAGTTTCTTGGTGCAGACAGTTACAGAAAAAATGACATATTTAACTTTTTCTTCAGTGTTTCCAATCAGAAAACAAGAAAAGTTACTTTCACAACTCTTTTGTTAGAAAGCTGGGAGAGAGAAGCAAAGATTTCCAGCTCCAGAAATTCTAAGCAATTTCCATTTCCTCTGGTTCTGCTTGGATCTTTTCTCCCCCTGTAAGAGTAATATCTTGTATTCAGAAAAATGCAATGACAGCACCAGAAGTGAAGCAGGGTGTCAAGTTAAAAGCTGGAAATTTTCCAGGTACTTTCTGGAAAACAGACAAACCTTTCCAGTTTAGCTCCAAAATAAATATTCAGATTTTTTGGGGGAGTTAGATTTTCATGATGATACAAGAATTAATAAGTACTTGGCTATAATCAAAGTTTGAAGCAGAAGTGGTTTCCAGTTTAGCTCAGATATGAGTTATTAAGGTATTTTTTGTTTCTACAGGACATCTCCTCATCAGTGCATAGGATAGCACATCTCTGGGGCTAAATTGAGTTGTGTCAGTTTAAATAATGCTATCATTTTCTTTTCCTTTTTTTTATTTTTTTTTTTTATTTTTTTTTTCCCCTGACTTTAGACATTATGAAGTAAAATAGTGGAGGACTTGTTAGCATTAGGTCAGAGGTTGGACTCAGTGATCTTAGAGGTCTCTTCCAACCTAGACTATTCTGTTATTCTGTGAAAAAATGTTTTAGAATGTTTTTCAGTGAATGTTTCATTCTGAAGCCATTTGAAGAGTGACATGAAGAGCAGAATACTATTACCTTGCATTACTGAATGGTAGAAAAGCCAATGAACTGTTAAAAAGCCTGAACTGTTAATGTGTTTTTCACAAGTTATGAGTATTTTATATTTGGATACACTACTTAAAAGCCTGGGACTTGTCTGTAGAAGGGCTCACCTCTGTTCACCTCTCTCAAAAAAAAAAAAAAAAAAAAAAAAAAAAGTTATTAAGTAAAATTAGTTCCTAATTTTTTACATTTAATCTCAGAATCTGCAGATACTACTGCTTTAATTTGTTATGTTTCAGTTCCCTACTCTAAAATTGGAACAATTGAAATGCTGTTACAATAACTTAATATTAATTTGTGAGGTATGTATATGGAATATTGACTGGTATGATTCTATGGTACTGGAGAAATTTATCTGAAGTTGTAATTAATATATATATATATATATATATATATATTTGGTAGTGTTTGAACTCCCATGTTTAAAACGGGCAGAAAGGGGCAGCCAGGGAACTGCAGACCAGTGAGACTCACCTCTGTTCCTGGGACGATTATGGTAAAGATCCTCCTGGAAGCAATATCAAGTCACACACAAGGCAGGTGATCTGAGACAGCCAGCATGGCTTCACCAAGGGCAAATGGACAAATCATGCCTGGCCAATCTGGTGGCCTTCTATGATGGAGTGAGTGTATCACTTGACAAGTGAAGACCAATTGATGTCATATACCTGGAATTCTGTAAGGCCTTTAACACAGTCCTACATGACATCTTGATTTCCAAAATAGGGAGATATAGATTTGAAGGGTGGACCATTTGGTGAATAAGGAACTGGTTGGATGGCCACAGCCAGAAATATCCAGTCAACAGCTCTATGTCCAGGTAGAGACCAGTGATAAAGGCATTGCTCAGGGGTCCATGCTGGGATAGGTGCTGTTTAATATATTTAACTACAACATAGACTGTCAGATCGAGTGTACCCTCAGGAAGTCTGTAGATGATACCAAGTTGAGTGATGCAGTTAGTACAACCAGAAAGAAGGCATGCCATCTAAAGAGATCTGGACAAGCTTGAGAAGTGGACCCATGTGAACCTAATGAGGTTAATCAAGACCAAGACCAAGGTGCTAAACCAAGTCTGGGGCAATCCCAGACCTGAGTACAAACTGGGAGAAGAACTCATTGAGAGCAGCTGTGGCATAATGACCACACAGACACCAGGGTTCTTTTAGGATCAGTAACTGCTACTTCTTTATTGATGACATAACTTCATTATATATCTATTGCCTCCACGTATTGAGGACAGGCTCCCTTCTTATACCATTCCCCCACAGAAGTACTTTCCCACTAACTATTCATTGGTCAACAACTTTGCCCAGCAACCGCAAACACCCAGCAACCCCAGTGCCCCAAAGGCCGGAGAACAAGCAACCCAAGATGATAAGGCCTCTCCTGAATCACCCCTCTTTGTTCCCTCTAAACTCTTTACATTCCTGATGGCCTCATCGTTAAGAGTCTGATGTTATCACCAACCATAGGGCTTGTCGACTCCCATGGCCACACTCCCACAAGCAGCCCTTGCAGAGAATGACTTGTGGTCATTCTGGTGGATGAAAAGCTCCAGTGCGCATTTGCAACCCAGAAGGCCAACTGCATCCTGGGCTGCATCAACAGAGTGTCCAGCAGGTCAAGCAAGGTGGTTGTCCCCCTCTGTTCTGCCCTTGTGAGGCCCATCTTGGAGTGTTGCATCCAGGTCTGGGGCCCTCAGCACAAGAAGGATGTGGTGTTGTTAGAGTGGGTCCAGAGGAGGGCAATGAAGTTGATCAGAGGGCTGGAGCACCTCTCTTATGAAGAAAGGCTGAAAGAAATAGGGCTGTTCAGCCTAAAGTATAGAAGGGTAACCTTACTGCAGCTTTTCAGTACTTAAAGGGGGCTTACAAAAAAGTTGGAGAGCAACTTTTTGTTCAGTTAGATAATCACAGGACAAGGGGGAATGGTTTTAACCTAAAAGAAGGGAGATTTGGATTAGAGGTTAGGAAGAAATTCTTCACTGTAAGGGTAGTTAGGCACTGGCACAAGTTGCCCAGAGAGGTTGTGGATGCCCCACCCCTGGAGGTGTTCAAGACAAGGTTAGATGAGGCCCTGGGCTAACCTGATCTAGTGGTTGGCATCCCTGCCCATGGCAGGGACATTGGAACTAGATCTTTAAGCTCCCTTCCAACCCAAGCTGTTCTATGATTCCTTGCCTTTCCTCATGTTTCCTTGCATTTCATTTCTCTCTTTCCTTCTTCTTCCAGTTTTTATCACTTCTCTATTCTTTGGTGAAGAATTAAAATAATAATAACAATAATAATCCAAAAACACAGCCTGATACCAGTAAGATTCATCACTGAGATCAAAGTTAGATCTACAGGATATATTTCTGCCAGTAGAGCAAATGTCAGTATTGATAGGGGTAGCAGATGGTCATCCCTTGTGCAGAGCTGCACCAGAGGAAAGTGAGGAACACACTTTACAGATTTCAAAGATATTTATTGATAACAGATAAATGCTGAGGTTTGGGATGTCTGGTTCATTTCCAAGTTCCACATGGCAGTATGATCTAGCATTAAAGACTCTTCTGTTTCTTTTTCTGTCTTCCTATCTTTTTCCACTCTCTCTTCCCAACTTCTGGGACTTCTTTCTCATGTTCACATCTTCACTGGCTTGTTTCCACCTGACTTTTTTCACTTGCCTGCTATGGTCTTCAGTATTTAGATTTCGTCTTTTTCCTTATCATCATATCCAAAATTATAAACTTCTCACATAGTTTTCCTATCTGACAGCTACACAGTCATATCTGTTGTCTCTTCTCATGTTCTCTTCCTGTACTCATCAATTAGTCATTCAAGCTCAGTCATGTAAAACTCAGTCAGATGACTACCAGTTTCAACCAGGTTTCAGATCTTTTCTGAAAGATCATTGAAATCCCTTCTCTTCACTCCAGCTTTACCAGCTACCAAGTCCCAAGACAGACAGGGAAGACTGCTTGCATTCTTGTGCTAAGATGAGCAAACCTCCTTCTCAGTTCAGCTTTGGCTCTTACCAAATGAAGGACATAGGAAAGACAGAATCTTGCTTAAGAACAACAGCATTGGCTGAGAAAAAAATATGCAACATTTGAATATACCTGGATGGAGAGCAGTTAAAGATGTTCATATAGTTGCATAATTCAAAATGGTATTAGCATGTGTGAACTGAGTTTTCAAATGTTCATGAACTAGGGAGATTTTGGAGGTGTCGTGGCAGATTCCAAGCGGTCCTCAACTAAACAAGTACTTATCAACCTGCCATCCTACAAGTTTCTTCTCCATTGCTTGCAAGTACTATAGTTTTTAGAAAGTAAGTCTTATAAGGAATGGATTAGCAAGAAATAAAACAAAATAAAATCAGTCTTGTCCTCAGAAGTAGCTAAAAAATTTTTGCTGGATGTGCTAAAAATATGTAACCTGAGGTAAAACAGCATGCAGAATTTCAGGGAAGAACATTGAAGTTTAGCAAAATTATAAGAACCTATAAGCAGGATAAGAAGATTTCCGTTTTAGAGGAAGGAAAACAACAACAATAACAAATATGGAAGGGATAGTAAAATGGCTGTGAGTTATTCCTCTTATATACAAGCCCCACATATTTTGTGTGCTTATATGAATGGAAAACAGGTCTGTAAGACTTGTATGTTAGTTTGGACATGAGCAGAGCAGTAAAAACACTATAAAACTTTGAAAATGATGATTTTCATGGGTGCCCAATGACCAGATAATTCTGGGTGCATGTATATATTGATATTCTATTAAAATTTATGTTACATTTTTGTACATCAGATCTTCCTAAAGGGAATCATGAATGGACATCTGAAGGTAGAATTTGATTCAAAGCCTCATATCTTCGGATGTTTTTTTTTTGTTTGTTTGTTTGTTTGTTTTGTTTTGATTTGATTTTCTAGGATGAAAGTCTCTCTTTAACATGCTAGTCACATTTCACTATGATTTTAAATAATCTAGCTCTCAACCTATTATTGTTTAGTATGTTTTCCTGTATATTTAGAAAGAGTTGTCACAACTCTCAGGTGTTGCAAATAAGCCTGTAAAGTAGATCTTCAACAAAATAAAGGAAGAGATGGTATAAATTCTGAAATGTGTCAAGGTTAGATTACCTTTGTTGATTTGTATATCTAAGATTTGAATTGATTTTTCTGGTATAAAAACAATGGGGGGAAGGACATCTGATGTAATGTTTTGCAGAAGCCAGAAAAGTCAATAATATGCAGACAGCTCAAAAATATGGTATTTACTGATTCAGTGAAGCATGGTTTTAGTGGGTTATGATGGCATGTTCCAGTCTAGCAGTTAGGTTTCTTTAAAATTATATTTATTCTTCTAATATATTAATTTACATAATCCTACAAGATCCTTAAGCACCTTAGTTTTTTATGCAGTTTCTGAAGAGCACAATTATTTTTCCATAAAATAAGGCCATAAATTTATGGTAACCTTCTGTAAATTAATAACAGGTTGTTGTATGAGATACTTTAAATGGAACATAATGCAAGGTTTAAAAAATGGGATATCATTACATAAAACATACCTTTATGACAGACCAGATGTTTAACAAATAAAATCTCACTATATTCTAATTGCCAGAACTGTTACTGGAACCTGAATATAAAACTGAAAAATGCAGGCAGAACATATTCTTATCAGCATTAGCTACATTATTTTTGAACAAGTGAGAGAATGTGTCTACATGTGAGAAAATAGCATGAATTTTAATGGACAGATGTTAAATTTCAACCTGAATTCAATATTTTGTCAAAACACCAGTATTCTGAGGTTCAGTCTTGATTCCTTTCTTTGCGTAAGAAAGAGTAACCATCTTAAACCATTCAATATCATTTTCTCCATCTTGTTTACTTTCTTAGAAAATGTTTGAGTGTCAAAAAAAGGTTTAAAAGGATCAATGAGATTACAGACAATACAGTCATATACCAATTGTAATAGAGGGTAGGAGTTAAAATATTCTCAGTCTTATATATGGTAATGGGGATCCAAACTGTTTAGTATCCTTATTAATGATATAGACTGTGGGATCAAATGAACCCTTAGCAAACTTGCAGTTGATAACAAGCTGAGTGGCACAGTTGACCCAATATGAGGAAGGGATGCCATCCAGAGGGACCCAGACAAGCTTGAGAAGTGGTCCCATGCCAACCTTATGAAGTTCAATAAGACCAAATGCAAGGTGCTACAGCTCGATCAGGATAGACACAAGTATAAGTACAGGCTGGGGAGTGAATAGGTTGACAGTAGCCCTGCAGAGAAGTACTTGGAGGTATCAGTGGACTAAAAATTGGGTATGAGTCCGTGCTTGCAGCCCAGAAGGCCAACAACATCCTGGGATGCATCAACAACAGAGGAGTGGCCAGCAGGTTGAGGGAGGTGACTGTGCCCCTCTGCTCTGCCCTTGTGAGACCCCATTTAGAGTCCTTTGTCCAGGTCTGGGGCCCCCAGCACAAAAAGGTTGTTGAACTGTTAGAGTGGGTCCAGAGGAGGGCCATGAAATTGATCAGAGGGCTGGAGCACCTCTGCTATGAAGGAAGGCTGAAAGAGCTGAGGATATTCAGCCTGGAGAAGAGAAGGCTCCAGGGTGGCCCCATTGCAGCCTTTTAATACTTGAAAAGGACTTATGAAAAAGATGGTGAGCAATTTGATCTTGAGGTTAACTGCATGAAGTTCAAGAAGGCCAAGTGCCGGGTCCTCCACCTGGGGCGCAATAACCCCAAGCAGAGCTACAGGCTGGGAGATGAGTGGTTGGAGAGCTGCCAGACAGAGAAGGACCTGGGAGTGATGGTTGATAGTCGGCTGAATATGAGCCAGTAGTGTGCTTAGGTGGCCAAGAAGGCCAACAGCATCCAACAGCATCCTGGCCTATATAAGAAACAGTGTGGCCAGCAGGGCTAGGGAAGAGATCGTCCCCCTGTACTCGGCTCTGGTGAGGCCACACCTCGAATCCTGTGTTCAGTTTTGGGCCCCTCGTTACAAGAAGGACATCAAAGTGCTTGAGAGAGTCCAGAGAAGGGCAACAAAGCTGGTGAGGGGCCTGGAGAACAAGTCCTATGAGGAGCGGCTGAGGGAGCTGGGATTGTTCAGCCTGGAGAAAAGGAGGCTCAGGGGTGACCTTATCGCTCTCTACAGGTACCTCAAAGGAGGCTGTAGCGAGGTGGGGGTTGGTCTGTTCTCCCACATCCCTGGTGACAGGACGAGGGGGAATGGGCTTAAGTTGCACCAGGGAAGTTTTAGGTTGGATCTTAGGAAGAACTTCTTTACCGAAAGGGTTGTTAGACATTGGAACGGGCTGCCCAGGGAAGTGGTGGAGTCACCATCCCTGGAGGTCTTTAAAAGACATTTAGATGTAGAGCTTAGGGATATGGTTTAGTGGGGACTGTTAGTGTTAGGTCAGAGGTTGGACTCGATGATCTTGAGGTCTCTTCCAACCTAGAAATTCTGTGTGATTCTATGTGATAATTTTTTACATGGGCAGATAGTGCTAAACCAAGATGAATGGTTTTAACCTAAAGAGTTAGAATTAGAATGGAGGTTGGGAAGAAATTTTTCACTCAGAGTGTGGTGAGGCACTGGAAGAGATTGCCCAGAGTAGTGGATGCCCTATCACTGAAGGTGTTGAAGGCCAGATTGGTTAGGGATTTGGGCAACCTGGGCTAGTGGGAGGTGTCTGTGCCACTGGAGAAGGGGGAGAGCTAGGTGATATTCCAAACTAAGTCATTCTGATTCTACGATTCTGTGATGTATTTTGCTGGATTTGGTTTTTCTCAGAAAATTCTTTATTTGCTTATTATTTTATTATCAAATAGTACTTTTATTGTCATGTTTGTAACAAGTGACACATTTCTTCAAGTTACAGTAGTGAAGATGAATACAGTAAAACTTGTAGCAAAAGAAAGAAATGAAGTAGAAAAACCTAGTAGTAGAAAAAGAAATATGTGGAAAATAATATAATTAAAGAACAGAGGCTCAAGTTTATAATTCCTTAAATAATATCTTCCAAATATCAGCTATTTGTGTACCATGTGACAGACAGGAAGCTTAGGTAGCTAGGAACGTTACAGCTTTGGATCAGCTATGATCAATGTGATTATTGTACACAACATATGCAATATACCCTCTACATCTCCCATATGACACTGAAAACTCTTGAGTAAGAAAAACATTCAAAAAATAAAATTAAAAAAAAAATGTGAAGGAAACACAAGAAAAAAACAGACAGCTAAAATATGCCTACCTTCAATATTTAACAGGTTATCTACAGGAGTGGAAAGTACTCATTCATTTTTGAGCTATTAATCACTACTCTTCCTAAACAGGTGAAAAATAGCCTAAATTTAATGTTTTTGTTTGTTTGTTTGTTTGTTTGTTTTTTCAGTGCCAATTTATATATCCTTTTTTTTTTTTATCTTTTTTTTTTTTCTTTCTCATCCTAAAAGTCTGCCCTTGAAGCCAAGCATTCTCCTGCACTCAAGACATTCTGATAATGTGTTAGTCCTTGCTTTTTACTGATCTTAACAAAAATGGCATCAAGATTCCATTTTCTCAGATTAAAACCTTGCAATAGGCAGCAAAGAGTCCTGTGTCTTTGTTTCTTCAGACAAAGATAGCATGGTGGCTGCTGGCTATGACTGAGGTGTTGGTCAGAGTGACAAAAACAAGCAAACAAACAAACAAAAAAACCACCACCAACAGCAAAATCACACTAAAACCTTGGGGAAAACAAAGATCCTCTGCCCAAGAAGTGGGTGACTTCCATAAACTTAGATTTTTTAGCATTTCCGAGAGTTTCTTTGTGTTTTCTGGAGGACTTTTCAAAGGCACAGATGATCATTGAGATGGAAAGTGCGTAGCTCCTGAGATGATGTAGGTATTATCTTACACCCCTGGCAATGGGAAGTGTTTTACAGTACAACTTGACCATGAGAAATGACGTTGGCATTTTTCTTGAAGTCATCTCCTCCAAATGAGATAGCATTTTATTTCAAGGCCCATTTTCCCCTGTTACACACCAGCTTCTCTTATCTTCACACAGCTAGCCCATCCCCAGCATCCTTCCCTTGTTTTTGCCACAGATCCTTGTAAGATCAATCTCCTTTTTGCACATATTATCTTCCATCCCCACACCAGACAGCTCCACTAATCAGGAAAAGATCTAACTTCTATAAATGTAGATTTTCTAAAACAAATATTTTAGCACATTATAATTAAGATGTCAGCCTAATGCTAAAATGTATTTCCTTGTTTTCTTTTTATTTCCTTTTTTTTTAGATGTAATCTTTCATATTCTTTCTGTATCAGTAATCCTATGGCTTATCCACTTTTTATAGATCTCAGCAGGGGAGTTAAGGGCTCTGTTTTTAGCTTTGCTTCTCTTCTATAATCATTTTCAATATTATTTTTTAAATGATTTTGAACTACGTTATTTATATAATGGGTATATACATATACAGCATCTATGTGTGCACAGACAATGATGTATAAAAACATAACTTCAGAAAAAGTATTTGGATTAAAGGACATATATTGCTCCTTCCCTGGAGGTTATATGCCCTGTCCCTGGAGGCGTTCAAGGCCAGGTTGGACAGGGCCTTGGCCAGCCTCATCTGTTGGGTGGCATCCCTGCATGTAGCAGGAGGGTTAGAGTTAGATGATCTTTAAGGTCCCTTCCAACCCAAGCCATTCTGTGATTCTTTGATTCTGTGATTCTATTATGCATTTCTTATATAGGGAATAAAGGAAAAAAAGACATATATTCCATTTTCATACTCTAATTGATATGTTGGGCTTTGCTTTGTTTCTCTAGAAATTGAACTAAACTTTAAATGGCACATAGTCTAAAAATAGATAATGAAATAGTGAAGGTATAACAGTTCAAAATACTTGTTATTAAAAACATATAAAAACATCAAGGTATGATGTTCTCATACCTTGATGTCTACCTTTGTACATATGTTAAGCATGGGAGAATGTTTTTAATTAAGCAAATGAACACAAAGTAGCTGAAAAACACAATATATTTCATTCTTACTGCTCTGTTATTGAAGAACCCCTTTTTAATTGCAACGTGGGAGAGTGGAGTTTACTACAAAAAGAAAATGACTTGTCTTTAGAACACAAGAATATGATCGTGTGCTACTGTTGCCTGCCAACAATGAGCTAAAGAGGTTAATGGATCATAGCTCTGGCAAACAGCCATGCTACCTCGAGCTCGATACATTTAATTGTGTAATCTTGGTTGAGGTTTGGAGCTGTTTGTTTTTTCTTGTTGGTGGCTTTGTTTTAAATCAGGGCATGAGTCGCTGGAAAATAAAAGTTAGATTTTATATGATCTTTTCCCGAAAACAGCACCACTAATCACTGGCTTTCCACAGCTGGAGGAGCGAGGGACAGCAGCGGTGTCCTCCTGCGCTCGGAGGCTCCTTGCTCTGCAGGACATGGGTGCATAATTTGCGCAGAGGGAGAGGGAGGGCTGTGGGGATCTTTCTTTATTATTATTATTATTATCATTATTTCTTTTTTAGGCACAGAGGCTGAGGGAGAGAACTACAGCCGGGAAGGACAAGCACACCAAAAGTACATAGCTCCCCCTCTCCCATCTTGCACGCTTCTTGGGTACGCTGCTGGAAGAGGCAGGCAGCGGACGGCAGCGTTACAATGCGAATCACAAATGCTCTTGTGGCTATTTTGGATTTCTCTCCCGAGAACGGGCTTTTTTTGGTGTGTGTTGCCCCCTCTCCTACCCTCCCTTTCCATATGATTGTTATAATTATTCTCTCCCTCCCTCCCTTCTCCGCCGGCTCCCCCCTCCACGCCACGAAACCCGGCAATAAGGATGCACCGTCCTCGGTCCTCTTTGGGCAGGTCATTGCGCTCGTGCGGAAGGTGAGCCGTATTGGGGAAGGAGAAGCGTTTGCAGGCAGGAGAAGGAGGACCTCACCGCTCCCCGGCTGAGGCGGGCCCTCGCCGCCTCTTCCTCATTCCGCCGCGGTTGCTCCTGGGGCCCGCCGGCAGCTCCCGGGAGCAGCAGCTCCCCAGATTACCCCCAAAACCTCCCCGGCCTTGTCCCCGGGAGGCCAGCCTCCGTTTCGCCCGGCGGAGCCCGGCCTCTGCCCGCGGAGGGACCGCGCAGCGCCGGCGGAGGGCCCTGCCCTGCACCTGCCTCGGCGGGCTGGGAGGGAGGAGAGGAAGGAGGGAAGAAGGGAGGGAAGGAGGGAGGGAGGAAGGAGGGAGAGAGGGAGGCTCCTCCGTGCGCGGGGAGAGGCTCCGGCTCTCAGCTGGGCGCTCCCGGCAGCTGCTGCCGTGCTGCACCGCGGGCGGTGGCGGCTCCCGGCGCGGCGGGAGAGCGCCTGTGCCGCGGGACCGCAGAGCTTCGAGGCGGGGGGCTCGGAGCTCAGCCGGGAAGTACAGCCAGAGAGTTGCGCTGTTCTCAGTTTCTTTCTTTCTTTCTTTCTTTTTTTTTTTTTTTTTTTTTTTGGTGGCGATTAAGCTTTTTTATACCCATTATTTTTAATCACCCCCCCACAATCCCCCGCCCCGCTCACATCCGACTGCGGTGCGTGTGCCACCAGGGGAGGATGCGCGGCTCCCCCAGCCCCAGCCCCGGCAGCTCCGGCCGCGGCGGCGGTGCGCGGGGTGCCGCGGAGGGCCGCGGGGCCGGGGGCGCGCTGGGCCGCACCTGGCCGCGCCGTGCTGCGCCCCCACAACTCCGCCACCTCTCCCTGCTGTCCCTCGCTGCCTGAGCGCCCGCTCGGCCGTGCCCGGCAGCGCACACGCAACGAGGCACTCACTCACTGACTCGCAGCACTCTGCCGAGCTGCCCAGGCTGTCGGGCAGCGCCGCCAGGAGCCCCCTTCCTTCCTTCCTCCCTCCCTCCTTGTCCTCCTCCTCCCTCGCTCCCGCCGCTCTGGAGGATGCCCGGTAAGTAGCGGCAAGGACCAGCACCTCTGCCGGTGCGTGATCTCACGGCTTAGGGACCGCTTTATAACGCTGCCGCCCGCCGGGGGGCGAAGGGGGGGAGCGCGGGGGGGGACGAGGGGAGGGGGGAGGAGATGACAGCGATCTGAGGCACGAGGCGGCAGTACTGGCCGGGTGCTCCTCAGAAGGACTTTTAGCTGCGCTCCCGGGGCTCGGATGTGGGCGCCGAGGGACGGGGTCCGTGCGCCGCAGCGGGCACCGGCCGGGGCGGAGGCGCCTCGCCTGCGCTGCGGACTGCCGCCTGCAGCACCGCGGTGAGTACGGGGCTCCGAGCCGCTCCGGGGTCCCCTGGGGACGAGGGAGAGGTGGAGGGTGCCTTGCCGGGATGGGGGCCTTTGGAGGTGGCTCCACTCCGCGCTTTGCCGGAGCCGGGACGCACGGTGACCCCGGTGCGCACCGGGTATGGTGCCCTGCTCTCCCCGCCTCGGTTTTGGAGGCGTCCCTTGGGGTTGCCGGCAGGGTCCGGTGTTTTGGGGAGGCCGGAGCTCCGCCGGGCGCTCACCTGCGGAGGGGGGCGGCCAGGTGCCCTGGCACCACGGCCACACCGTGCCCGCCGCTCCCCTGCCCCTATCCTGTGCCGTGGGCTCCAAAAGCGGTCGTCCCCCAGGGAATGAAGTCTCGATGTTTGCAAAACGCTCGCCGTCGACTCAGCGCACGGCGATGCTGAGCTGGGGCTTGCGCGTGGCCAACTCCTCGCAACCCGGCGTCCCAGCCTGCTGCCGAGTGCGACAGGGCAGCGGGGCTTTGCTTCGGTTGCACCGCCGGGCATGATGTGCGGGAAAGGCAGACAAAAACTGGTGGGTGCTGCAGGCTGAAAAGTGGGTTTTGGTAAAGTGGAATTTGGTAAAATGTTTTTCTTACTTTTAACTTTGACAATGATGTCTTTTCTCACTGCGTTTTACAACCTGGGCATGATCATTCTCCCATTGATTACAGAGAAAAGGCTTTGGCCAATGCAGAGTAATTTTCAAATGAAAGGGACTGGGCAGAAGGCTGTGAGAAGGTGAAGTGAGGGAGATGTGTAAAAGAAACTTCATTTCAAAAAGATAGCCTTTTAACCAAAGAGATTTAGCTGCTCTCTGCCAGAAATATCTTCTGGATTGTCATTCCCACTTTGCAGTGAACAAGTATCAGGATGATTTCTTGATGTGTTTGACATCAAGATGGACTGAAGCCCATTGTTTTACCAACAGACATTACAAAATATTACCATATTCACGCCTTACACTATTCTGGTGTTGTATGTCTTTTTTCTTACTAAAAAGTTAGAAGCAGTGGAAGACCAGATCCAAGGCTCGCTGAGGCTACTGGATAGGCTCGCACTAACTTCGGTGGCCTGTGGATCAGGCCCAGAAAGGTTTGATAGAGGGGTAATAGGAGAGATGTGGTACACTGTGTAAGGAAAGGTGTTGCATAAGCATTTAACTCATGATCGGCCTCCCTCTAGGGAGGAGAAAAATCTAAATGTGTATTACTTTCTTACTTAGTTTTAAAGAACTCTTTCACAACACAGATACAAATAAGAAATAATGCTTCTGTTTAATAATTAAAATGTCCATATTCATATGGACTGCAAAGAAGATTTTATGAAGAAAGAAAAAAAAAAAAAAAAGATCCATTAGCAAATGAAAGTTCTAGTTCACCGAACATCTTCTGTTCAGTGCAGTATTTAGACTTATTTAGAATAGTCAGATATATAATTAAATATCATATAAAAATTATATTAAAATCGCAAAAGTTATTTTTACTTCCGTAACCTGACTAACCTCTCACTTGGTTGAAACATATTTAAAAAGGAAGTGTGAATAAATGCTTTTATTTTACTTTCTTTTCAAATTTGAGTCCTGAAAGAACTCCTAAAATACTGCTACTTGTCAAGTATCAGAATTATGACCATATCTCATGAAGACTTTGACTATTATGTTGTGATAAATAACTGTTTCATAAGAAGAATAACCTTTCTCAGTTAGTTTTCAATAATAATTCCATTCTATGCACAAGTGTGTGTTAATAGGCAAGTGTAGAAAAAGTTTGAGGTGCTGCATTTCTCCTTCAGCTTTATTTGTAAGCATCTGGTAAATTTGTCATTGATGATTGAACTGAATGTACAACATTGTGAACAGATTAAGATGTTCATGTTACAAAGGATTAAATCAAAACCAAAAACAAACAAACAAAAAAACCTTCTAGAATGGACAAATGATTCACTGGTTATTTCTTTCTCTTCTTGCCGTGGAATTACATAGGGGAGATGAAAAATCCTTCCTCAAATGTCATATTACAGGTTCATTTCTAATTTCCCTATGAATTCAAATGTGTCTTTTATCCCGTATCATATATGGGAGTGAAGGATACATATTTTATGGGACACTGTATGGAGAAAAAATAATTTTGAATTTCTTTGTTGCTTCTTGTCTCTATTCTATCTGCTCTTTACTCACACACCATTGGTGGTGGTGGTGGTGGTTGGTTGTCAGTTTGTTGTTGTTGTTTTGTTAGGTTTGTTTGTTTATTTTATGGTTCAAAGCTATGTTTAATTCTCTTTCCTTGTCTGGATGAGGAGAGTCAGTAGTTCACAAAATTATGATATATACTTGAATAAATCTTCTGTTTTGCCCTGAGAGCCATTGGTGTGAAATTCTATATTCTTTTCACTTTGATGTTCCAGTACTTCCTCCTCATATGTGCATGTGGGAATACAGCCAGATGTTCTTGTGGACAGCATCTGCAAAATAGAAAGTTTTTATTTTATTTATTTATTTTTTTCTTTTCTAGTTTTACCTGTAACTGAAGAGTATATTAAAATTGTGTATATAAGGCAGAGTCAAAGGAATCCAGATAATGAAGTACAGAGAACCACTTGGAGAAGATTTAAAATTCCTGTTACTCACTTCTAGCATGTTTATAAACCTCATCTTGTTTAACAAGGATAAGTTACTCACTTGTAGCATCTTTATAAACCTCACCCTATAGAACAAGTGCTGCTTATCTTAATTCAGATACCTCTTTTTCTAGGCTACTATAAATTTGCTGTCATTTGCCTGACTCTGAAACATGTTTATGACATTGTAATACCGTGTTATTAAGTGAACAGTCACAGGTGTTTACAGGTCTCAGTGTTCAAATACAGGAAATAATCATAGCGAGATTATTCAAAACTGACTTTGTGATTATTACACCTTTAAAAAACTTTTTCAAAATAAGTTTTATCATTTGTTAATGATAAAAGACATTTGTCAGATAATTTATTTAGGACTATATTCTTATATCCAGCATTTTAAGAACAAAAAGCTTTCACTGTAGCTCAAATCAATCAAAATATTGGTTTTAGGTTATACATTGTACATATGGAACCTGGCATGTAAAGCAGATGGTATGTAAAATTATGCATAGCATGTCTGGAGAGCCATACAATATCCAAATGCAGTGCAACAAAACGAGGAAAGAGCGCCACATTTGCATGTAACTTAAAATATCAGTCACTGGCCTATGTCTAGTCTCAACTGCACTTCGTTTTCATGTGTGTGTGTATGTGTGTGTGTGTTTGTGCACGTATATGTGTTCAAATTTCTTCTTACTTCATTCAAGACCTTTCCTGTATAGTATGATCTTCCCTGGAAAGTGTTCAGGCTGAAATGATATGGCATTGGCTGAATGAAATAAAGGTGGATATAGAAGGAAAACTAGTTTGGTTTAGTTTTGGTTTACAATGCAGTTGCACACAAATTTTAAAAATAACTGAGAACAGAAGTTTTAGTCTTGTAAAGAAAATAGCCAAACACTGTTTGCTACCAAGACTGGGTTCTTATGTATTATTTATGAATTTCATTTGCCCAGTCCAGCAATAGTAGTTATTAGTACTTCTGGAATGTTACATAAGTACACATTCTCTCTCTCAAGTATTAAAAATCTGTAAGCTCAACTTTTCTTCCTGAAAAAAAATAACTATTACTTTGCATTGTTAACATAGCAGATGACATGATCATTGCAGAAAGATTCACATCATCAAAATTCTTAAATAAATATTAGTCTTTAAGCATTTGCTAACCTCAAAGGGACCTAATCACACATAGAAAGAGTTTTGTTGTACACAGATGCTTTCCTGACCAATGAGCATGAAAAGTAATATTTTTCCAAAGTTTATTCATGTGTTTAAATGTGTGCTTATGAAATATAGTCAGTCACACGTCTCTCTCTCTCTCTTATTTGCAGGGGAAAAGTTTGAAATGTTTCTACTTAAAATATATAAATAAATAAATAGTTGTATATGAGTGCTGCAAGCCATTAACTATTTTAAAAAGATTTGGGCAGCAATAGTCTTTGATGATATTTCTAAACTAAATGAGCTATTATAGGCAAGATCTGAAAGATGAAGATAATAATGAAATATTGCCACAAAATAAACTCTAAATATATTGTCAGGAATCAATAAGGTAGACTTTGCTAGCTAAATTTTTAAGATCCAGCCGTTTTTCAAGGAGGTAAATTTAAGGAATGACCCCCTGTTTAAACTGTTGAATATCCCCAAATATTTTTAAGGTTTTAAAGCTACCTGAGTTGATATAGAATGTCTTATGCTAAAATAATAATTAATAATAATAATAATAATAATAATAATAATAATAATAAATATCCTAGTACTTTTCATGCCCTGGCACCTTTAGTCCATATGCATCTTCTTGCTTGCGAGCGAATGTTGCTTGAGAAAACATAACTTTCTGGGGTGTTAAAGTAGCAGATTTATCCTGATATGCTACATAACTGTGTCTATCAATCCATTCCTCTTTTGGAGTTGAAAGAACGTTTATCCATTCAAATCATTTTAACACAATCTTGTATTATAATGTCTTGAATAATCTTGGCTGCACACAGTTCTGGAGTCTCCAAAGGGCTGTCATAAATAAAACTATTAGACTCTATTTTAGCAGACAAATATTCAGAATCTACCAAGGGATGACAGGATTCTGTATTGAAGCACAAATCGCTACAAAATGTCTGTGAATACCAAAAAATGATTGGTAGAAGGACATCATGAACCAATTTATAATCTATATATATATATATGCTGTTTTTTTCTTTAAAAGTATATAAAGGAAATATTAATATTAATTGATTAATCCTATATATAATTAATTGGAAACTGAGCCAAAGAATAAGGGATTTGCCCTCTACAACGGTTACTTTAGCTTGCTCAGCAGTATGTAAACTTTCTACACTAGCTGACAGACTCTCAACTTAAATCAAAACCTCCCTTTGCAACCTGGCATTGCGACTATGATGACAGCATCAGAAAGCTGGCATCTCATGGGAGTCAGTTTACATCAATGGAAATGGATTTACTCTTCAACCTAGATTCTATGCAGACAGGTTTGTTTTCATTTTTCCTCTTACCACGTACTACTACAGAAGGCATGGCTTTTGCCAGAAATGCAGATAAAACTGAGTTAGGCAAAAACTTAAATGAACTTAGAGACAAAGTTGGAAATAGTGGAGACATGGAAAACTGAGGTTAAAATATACAAGGATTAGTTTTGTTCTGTTTTCTTTCATGAAAGGAAAAATATATTCTTTCATTAAAAAAGATCTTTAAGACAGAAGTAAAATGGAAAAATTAAAGCAACTGAGGTTAAAAACAAAATTACAAAAGTTAAGTTACCTAACATGTTCTTGCAACAGGAACAGTAACTAAAGATTGGAAGGTTGGAGCCTCAAAAAACAAATGACAGAAAATAACCATTTCACGTCTTGGAAATCTAGATGGCCCCAGCAGATTTTATGTGTATTTGCACACATATTTATCTATGTATTTATACACATTCTTTACTTTTTTAATACAAAAATATGCAAAATTTCCAACTTTGTTATTGTCTGGTTTTCTCATCCCTAGCAGGAATTTGCTGGTTGTTCTTTTTTTCTGAACAAGAAGGCATGGAGGAAGATGTGACAGCACAATAAATAGCTGAGAGTGGTTAAACTCTTTCCTGAAGGTAAAACAACGGGGTCCAATGGTTCTCCTGCAGAAGGTTTTAAACCCAAGGCTATAAATAATATCCAATGCTGCCAAAAATAAAAAATCCCCTAATCCTGAAAAAAGGAGAAAACAAAATGAATCTTCACTTCAGTTTCTGAAGCCAGCGTTACACTATGTCCTGAAAAATGTGAAACTGAAAGATCTTTTCCCAGCTACAGGCTAGTGTCATCTAAAATCACAGTCAAGATCTTCCTTCTATGGCTCAAAAAACAGCTATAATTTTACATGGAAGAGCCAGGAAAGAAGGAAAGATCATTCCCAAATGCAATGTGCAGCTTTAGAAAAATAGAAGATGATATACTTAACACAATACTCAATATAACACAGTAAGTAGATATACCATTTCAACATCTATTTCTTATGTTGAAAAAGCAGTTACCTGAACTGCGTGGAGTTAACTCTGGCATGATGACAGAAGTAAGATATGGAGAATTTTTTTAAAAAATAATTTCCTGCTGCACATCTTCACCCTTGCAATAGCTGTATGAGTATAAATAATGCAGAGGAGGCAGCAAATCTCTACCATTTATAATTTCACATTCCTGCCTCTTGTAAAAGGATTAATCTGCAGTGTAAAGTAAAATAGATTTGCATTAGGGAAAAGGTCTATTGGTATAAACCCTATGAGTAGAGTCAAACAACATGTCTTTATTTGTATTCTGGTGGAAAATTATATTCCTGAATGAAGTAAAATCTGGCTAAAATAATCTATTAGAATATTTTTTGATAAATAGCTCTAAAAGAGAACATATGACTGATAAGCTAATTACCAACCAGCCAGTCTTCACTCAGAGGTAGAAATAATTTGAGAACTAATGAAAATTCTTTCTAGGATTAGGATCTCTCAGTTTACACATACCAAACAGTTCTGATTACGTTTGACATTACTATCCCATCCTTCAGTGTCTCGTAGTGGTTTCTAACCTAAGAATGAAATGTGCTTCCTTTAGATATAGCCAAAGTACTCAGGCTTCAAAAAGGTGAATCATGCAACTGTGGAAAATGTAATACAGTCCTTCACTCAGGACTTTCCTCACATAAAATTCTGGAGTGATTGCTTATGGCTGCTTTCCCATCATGACTGCTATGAGGTAGATCCAAGTAAATGTGAATCAACAGCTGTTTCTTCCCTTATATATCAGACCTATGGTCCTGTAACTGCCTTGGCTTGTCTCCTGGAGGCTAGCAGAGACCGTTTATGTTTGGAGAGACATTTTCTGATACCTCCTTTTTACACAACTTAATAGCAAGAAACAACAAAAGATATATTTCATGACATAAGCTTTACTTACCAGCTTTATACCTACAGAGAAATTGTTTTCTTTAACAACAACAACAAAAAAAAAGAGTTGAAAAAGATTTTTCTGTTGTTTAGATTTGACAACATTCTTCTTCTCCACCAAAGAAAACTAGAAACTTTTGTGGTTTGTTTGCTTCAGAATCCAAAAAAAAAAAAAGTGTATATGGTACTTCAAGATGTGTATATCATTTTCCTTTTCTCTTCTGTTTTTCTTGCTGGAGAAGCAGGGAGGAATTTCAGTGAGAAAAAGAAAACAACAACAACAACAACAACATTTTTAAGATTTTTTTTTTTTTTTCCTTTTGCACATGGTAAAAATGTCTGCTTAATCTCACTTTATTATTACACTACTTTGAAAATATTCTGTATTAAATTTAGAAATTAATGGTGTCAATGCAAATTGGAGTAAACTTTTTTATTGCAAAAATCTTGTCTTTGAAAATATTTTAGTCAGCTCTGATGAAAATCAAGGAGTTGGCTGAAATTCCTTTGTTATTTGATTTTTCAGACTTAAATTCTTTGAAACCACAGTTGTCTGTAGAAAAGGTGTGTGTTTATGTTTTCCATGTGCTGTGATCATAAATTAATTAAAGGTATACTTTTTATTTTTATTTTTTCCCAGCTATAAAATGATTATTTGTAAAAAAAAAATAATAAAAAACTGAAAAAAAATCTTAAAAATATTGACATGAGACTCTTGATTTGTCCCTAATCAAAATGTTTTATTTCTAAATTTTAATATTTTAAAATTCTATTTACAACTTCCAAAAAGTATTTTAAAAACTCTAAATGTTTTTCTGGTGAGTAGAATACCTTTTATTTTGTTCTAGAGCACACATCTCTAGAATAGATCACATTTTTTTGACTGATCGATCACAAGAAACTTAGATTCTTGGAAAGGTAATCAGGTGCTTTCCTGGAAAGGTACTAGTTAGTGAAGTGCTGATTATTATTTTATTCCTGAATGCAACTCATGTAATGAGGAAGACTTTAGGTGATAACAGAAAGAAAGTAACAAGAAAGGGTTCTTGTTTGCTTGGTTGTTGTTGTTATTTTGCCATAAATAAAGAAAACAGTGAGTGGGAAATCAAATGTGTCTTTCTAACAAGTTTAAGAGGGGAATGTCCTCTGACCATGCAGTATTTAGGTTCAGGATGCAAATATTAAAAGACAATTAGTGGCCATTTGGAAAGAAATCTAATTTGCCTAGCTTACCACTTCAGGAATTTAAGTTTAATATGTGTTGCTTATGTGACTTGACAACGCATCAGTAAGTCATGCTTATAGATGAGACAGCTTGCCTCTGGTCTGGGATGTATACCAGCACCAGTGCACTGGATCAGAATGGAACACACAGCGTGGGGAGACACAGCACAGTCTTCAGCACAGAGGTAGGCAGAAGTTGGCTACTCACTTATGTTTATCCCCCAGGGACACATGAGAACAGATTTGTCAGGGTTTCTCTCTTTTTTTCCAGTAATAATTAGACCGTAATTGGCCAAATTTACTGTTAGGCACAGCACATTTTGACTGGAATAATGGATTTTATTTTTATTTTTATTTTCCTATTACAGCTGCATCTCTGTTCTTTGCTCATATTTTATGAGTGAATAACGCAAGGCATCCCTCTAGCCTTGATGTCAGCTAATCATGGCCATTTCCATATGGTTAAACTCCTGGAGCACAGGCTGCGACTAACCTGCCTCTTGGGAGCCGTCCCCAGTCTGGGCATTCTCCCTGGCTGTGCCAAGGAAGCCCTTGGTAAGCAGCTGGTCAAGCAGGCAGGATCAAATGAGGCATTGCCTTGAAAAAATATATGTATTAGAAAACAACAGTTGAACATGGACTATTTAATTCACTTGCATATTTGTAGTCTTAATATATTTAGGTCAGTATAATGGCTCCATATACATACACATTATTTATTCATTTTTTTTTTTCTTTCTGAATGAGAATGAGCTCCACTGATTTAAGTTGTGTTATTACAGCAGAGCATGACATTTTTATAAATCATGTAAAACAAGCTTAATATTTATTTGTAAACAGCCATCAACAATATGTATATACAATAGTGTTCTGAGAGTACCAGAAGATTTAAATGTGATAAAATGTTTTAGGAAATGATAACTACTTTTCTGCAGTTTCTATTTATAGTTGTTTCTTATTGAATGCTGAGGTCAGTTTGTTGAGAAATTGCTGTTATAGGAAAGCTATTGTCTACAGTACATTTGTTGTCAGAATTTTGTAAAGTATTGAAAAACCTGTTTTAGAAAAGTAAGAGTAAAAACACTTCTTCTTAAAGATATATTACTTTTGCCAGATAATTCAAATGTAGACAAAAATACATGATTGGTAGTATATTGAGTATTCTGTGTGTCAGAAAAAATCATGTCAAACATCTTAGGGTGCTGTCTCAGAAATCAAACTCCTGCAAGCTTTAAAATACAGACACCTTCAGCTAACAGTGAAAATTAAACTTACTAAGGGCAGTTGGATAAACTTTTAATAAGTAAATGCACAACACTGCACTAATTGCCTTTAAAAAAATAATACTTCAATTAATTGTGGAGGAAAAATACTTTCATTTTTACTGGTTATTATCACAAGTTTTCATTTCTTGGTATTTAACATCATTGTTACATATTTTGCAACATCTACAAGTCACCTTTTTTACCCCTTCTTCATATTTTACTTCTGAGCTTTGGCAAAGTTTTACGAGTGTTTCACAGATGCGGGGCAACACAACCTGAAAAATATTGAAAATGTATCTGGCTGTGGGTAAATCAAAGTGTCATAAATGAAGCCCAGGAGAGACTCTGCTTCTCACTGCTAATCCTTCAGTACCATTTTTGTGGTTCATGGACTACATATAAAAATTACAGTGCTCCTGGGAGAAAGTGCCCTATCAGAGAGAGGACTTTCCAAATAATGGCCTCCAACTATTATGACCTCAGGTATGTGGTTATACCAAGTCCTGGGGGCAAGGTCATGAGGTTCTGGTGGCTTTTCTGGGCAATGCTTTTAGTCAGAGTTCCTGGAGGTTGCATTGATTTAATACCTTTGGTGGTTTAAACTTGGGAGAGAGAACAAACCTAAATCTTTTAGCCATTACTTTCTCTGAGTGAGGCTTTTAGGGGAGTTTCAAGGAGTCTTGACCTTACCATTGTGTAAGCACATATATAAGCTACCTGGTGGACCTAACCTACAAAAATCTGGATCTGAATCTAGTAAATAGACAACAGTCAAATAGACAACCGTCAAATATCAGTTTCAGTATTCAGCAGGAGCTATTTGGCTTGACCTACAAAGAAGTGACAATTTTTATTTTTTTTTGTTGAACATTCAAATGAAGCATATCATATGAAATGAGATTTGTTTTAGAGGTCTGCATGATAAATATATCAATTTACCTTTCTCTTGTAATCACTGAGTTCCCTAAAATTCTTCATGTTTGGAAAATCACGTGTAATATGCAATTCCATATACATATTTAAACATAAAAGCATAGTAATAGATATTGTAAGATTCCTGAAAAAGGTACTGTATGGTTATGATATACCTGTAGACAATGATTTTTAATTTGTTCTTAAATATATATTGTACGCACTCACACCAAAACTAAGTGCATTTTATCTGAAGGTAGAGGATGTAATGATTACAGAGAAATTAAAATGTTCTAAAAAGTTTAACATATTTATCAGTGATACTTTAAAAAGAATAGTTAAATAAATAGCTGTCAAACTGTCCTGGAGCTTCTTTTGGTGTGTGGCTGAAGCCTGTCTAGAAACCACAGATGTGTTTCATGTTCTAAAGAACATCCTGCCCCTGGCATCTTGCTATAAGGCCCCTGGTGTCCCTGTCTTTCTCTTTCTCTTTCTCTTTCTCTTTCTCTTTCTCTTTCTCTTT
>CM021733.1:68346010-68365917 GCA_011075105.1 Heteronetta atricapilla
CTCTTTCTCTTTCTCTTTCTCTTTCTCTTTCTCTTTCTCTTTCTCTTCAGTAAGGTCTGTGAGGGTGATAGCTCCCAGCTGGTAACTCCAAGTTATACTGTACAGGGTAAGAAAAAACTCCTACCAAATAATGGCTCATGGATAGCTGGTCTCAAACTGGGAGCAGACAGAGACTTTACCACAAGCTTGAGATTTCCTTACGCATCTGTCTCTCAAAGATGATGCCTTTTCATCCAGCCTATTTATTGGAAAAAGCTGCAAAAGTACACTCTAGTTCTGCAAATCTCCCTGCAGACTGCCTCAATCTAAAAACACTGTAACTTGTGGCATTAATATAAGCATCTAGTCAATGTTCTAGTCTATGTTATAAAGGTACTTTGGACAGATATTAGGTTGAGACATCCATTGAGAAAGATTGTGATGAATTTGATGACAATAACATACTGGTTCCAACAGCTTCTTATAAACTACAAGACAGTGCATGTTCCTTCTGAAAAAGCAGCTGTCACTTTGGCCAAAATTGTTCCTTCCTCTCAGCTGCTCTCTGTGTGCAGCAGGCCTGACTGACACTTGCAAACTAACCTTGAAACTGCCATTATGGTAATGGCAGTTACCATACTACCTCTTAGCCTGGTCCTGCAACCATTTGGCATTCTCTCTCAAAGTTGTCCTAGACTAGCTGTGTCAGCTGCCGCCTCAAAAGTGATCCTGTCTGCTTATAACTCAAAATGTAACTCCGTCATACATACACTTAGTGCAATACGTTTCTTAAAAGGCACTTTAATCAGCTGGCATTTTAGTCTGTAGGCCTCTGGGGGTCAGGTTGAAAAATTACAGTAATGCTGGACTCACGCTGATATCCTGGGAAACCTTCTGAATTTTAGGTAACTATCCTCAGAAGGCCATACTTTTCAGAAATTATCTTCAAGTCTGCACAGAGAATTTTGAGGTCAGTTCAGCTAATAGAACATTGATATGCAGGCTAAAATTAATAAAAATATGGGGTAAGAATCTGAATTTATAGGTACAAGCAGTTAGTTTAGAGTTCATTATCTAAGTATCTGTCCTGTAGATTGTTAAGTATTTGATTTCAATGTTACCATAATTCTAATATGTGGGATTATTCTCAAACCCTTATAGAAAATCCTTATAGAAAATGATCCTTTCATAATCTGGAATTATGCAAAGATTAACACCCTCTTTGTCTTGAGAAAGTAATTTCTGTTTTGTATAAGTATTTTACATACATTTTCTCCAGTATTATTACTTCTTCTGGTGCCCTAGCTTGTCCTTTTACTGATTCTTATTGTGTAGTGATTCTCATGACCTCCAGCCAATATTTTACAGTTTTTCTGTCGTGACTCTTCAATTGCACAAGTATTGCTGAAACTTTGTCATCCAGCCCAACCCACTGGGTTCCTCCTCTGGTCCTCTCCTTCCTCTTCCTGTCTGACCCTGCTCTTGCCCTCAGAATATTTACAAACCACAGATTGCAGTGGGCATCCAGCCATAGAATGGGACCAGCTTTTGGGCACAAAATAAACCCTACTGCTTCCAGGCAAGGACTGTAACCTGTTAGCCATCTGTTCTGCTGGATCATTAGGGATAAAGGCTACCCAGAGGTAGTTTTTAACAAGGCCTTGAGCAACTGTACCTTTCTGTTTTATCTGAACTGTCTCTTGTTGATTGCCTTAGAGGCATGTTAGATCTAACCTTCTCAATATTGAAATCAAATTCTGAAAAACTGGAAACAGTTCCCAGCTCACAGCACATCTTACTCAGTTTGACTGGAGTAGTTCTCCTCTGAGAGGGGGTCTTTTTGAGCCAGAGGGAAAGGGAGAATGAGCTCAATATATTCCTTGTTTTACCAGCTGCCACCAAATGTATTTATCTTCCCTCCAAGGAACCGTGAGTCCAAATCCATTCACACTGCACACCCTGATGAGACAGAGTGACATCTTCCATCACAGGTGATGAGGCTGTAGTTCCAATCTCTCTTTCTTTATCACATTTAATGAAGAATGCCAAAACAGATGTGTTTCACTGTTGTGCTTTCAGGGGCAGAATGAAGTAAAAGTTTAGGACGGCTGCTACAGTCTCATAGCATGTGAGAAATTCTCTAGCTTCTCAGATAAGTCACAGATTCACAGTCTTTACTGAGTGCTCTAACAAGCTCTAGGAAAAAAAAAAAAAAAAAAAAAAAAAAAAAAAAAAAGTTTAACAATTATTCATATGCTCTGTGTTGGAAAAAGCTTATTAATTTTGAAATACGTCCAGCCCTTCTTCAATTAGCAAAGAGTTTCTAGAATGTTTCTTTGGTTCCTTCTAAGGTCGCGTGTCTTATTTTTAGATTGACAGCAAACTGTGCCTGGCAGTGACATCTGCAAGCTATTCTTTCTGGGACTGAATGGTTGCTTTTGTGCTAGATGTGTGATTCATAATACACCAGTTCTGCTCTTTGACTAGAAGGAGGGCAGGACTTGCTTCAGAGGGCTTATTTTATCCTTGTCCTGGTCTAACATCATTGACTCCTTAGGAACTGTGTGACTTTTTTTGTTGTTGTTTTTTTGATGAGGTAGCTAACAGTCCTGATTATTTAAAGGGGTCTTTTGGTACAAATATGCTCCAAATCATGTAAATAAGAAAGTAATTATATTGTTTTATGTTATCAACAAAACTAAACAGAAGGAAAAATAAGATAATACAACCACAAATAATCCATTACTTCAGTATAGAAAATGTGGTGTTAATTTCTATAAGCATGCAGTTATGTAGAAGATGTTAACGTATATCTAGAAAGCTCTATGTCTTTTGATATGTAGACACCTGTTTTGAGCTATGGTTCTCCATGAGTTGGAGCCCTAATGAGGATGGAGTCTTCCTGTAATAATATTCTGTTTGATCAGTTGTTCATTTTCTCATTTGGGGATATCTTTACTGGGAAAATAAATAAATAATAATAAAAATGTAATTTCATTACCTTTTTCTTCCTCTTGGGAATACACATACAGTTTTTGTAAACTGCAAATGTGATTGTTATCCAACATTGAATAATGAAATAGTGTATTACTTGTTTTCATCATGTTAAGTGATCCATCTCAATTCTTCACTTAGATGAAGAATGACCTATGCTTTCTTACCCTTTCCTCCCTCCCAGAGTTTAACACAGAATTTCAATGTCACAGGAAGAAAACAACATTACATCTATGCAAAAATAATCTACTTTATCATATATCATTCTCAGTAACATCAGACTTTCACCTTGTTCAAAATTAGATGATGGATTAATAAATTGGTGTTTGTTGCAATCATAATGGAAAACAGTGACTTCTTAACATACTCATGCCCTCCCTGTAATTGAAATTTGCAAATATTAATGAGATTATACCACTGTTCTGCCAATAAATATTATCAACTGAGTTTATTTATGCTGAGGTCTTGCGATTTCTTTAGAAAGATTTTGCATTGTCTCTCTGAAAATGTAATTATAATTCTAACAGATCATGACTACCTTTTTTAATTAACTCAAGTCTTCTCAAACTTTATATGACATGTCATTATAATGTATAAAGCTCTTGCACATATAAGCAGACAGTGAGAATGCACCCTGACATAACTGTTGCTTATGAAGAGTTACAACTACCTGGAGCCTTGCAGTGGCTTCCTTATTTTTCCCTAGAAAATAAGTGAATGTCAGATAATCTAGATCTATTCCACACGTAACTTGTTTCTGGGTGAATGTATGTCTCTCCTGAGTGGAGGTCAGAAACCACCTAGTTCTGTGTTGGAGGCACAGACTCCTACCTAATCTGTATGTGTATTTTTTAATTTACTTTCCAATAAAAGGTGACTTTGCTCTGGTAACCAACTCCTTAGCTACTCATTCAAAGCTGATAGATGAAGAAGACTGCTGCCTTTTCATAACCAAAACTAAACATTCTGATAGAAGAAATGGGAAGACTGTGTATAACAGAGACACTTGGTGACACCAGCCATAAAAATGTCAACATTGGGATAGTTCTAACCACCTTGGTTATGTCTAATAAGTGTGAGGATGACAACCTCAGTTTTGAAGGATTTATAAGGTTCTGAAAATATCTCTTAAATAAAATTTCCTGGATGAACCTATTGCTGTAGGTAGCTGGAATGTCCAAGGAAAATTGTTTCTCTTTTTATCTACAGGGAAAACTCAATAATCACATTAATCATTAAAAAACAAAACTCTTGGATATTTTTACTGATTGTGAAAAGAGAAACTTCCAGGTCTGAAAAGCTGAAAAAGGTACATTCAAAATCATTGCACAAATAACACTTTCTTACAATGGATTTTGCCAATTACCAATGTCAATTATCATTAATATTTGGCTGAGACACAGCATTTCAAAAAGCATATACTGCAAGATTTTTTTAAAAACCTATGCATAAATGTTGTTATGTATATTTTTTGGAACATACTAAGCATGCAAAAGAATGAGAGGGAGAGGGATTTATTGTCCTCTATATTTAGCATAAAGGATGCCTAATGTACATTTCCTGCTTTTCATTGATGAATAATGCTGTCTTGTGAATTTCTTACACAAAATGAGGCAGTCTATATCTGAGACAGGCAGTTAATTGACATTGCGTAATACACAGCATATTTTAAACTGATAAATCTATTATTGTATTATTATTTTCATTTCATACCTTCCTCTCATGTTTTTCTTTAAAGCAACATCACCAGATATCCTTGGAAAAATCCTACTGAAAGTCCATTCAGTGAGATAAAATTAAAGCTGTCAATGTGCGTAAATATAAACTTAGCGAAAATAATTTTTATTGCAAGTATTTCCTCCTGATTTTCTGTGCCATGCATTTTTCAAAAGGTCAGACTAGATTATCATATTGTTTCCTTCTGACCTTAGAATCTGTGTCAGCACATTTTAGTCTTTATTGAAACCTGGTAAAGGCATGTCTCTGGTGCTTCTCTGAAAGAAGAGAAGTTCTGTCATTTCTTTTGAAATAAAAATGGAAAAGAAAGAAAGAAAGAAAGAAAGAAAGAAAGAAAGAAAGAAAGAAAGAAAGAAAGAATGAAAAAGAAAGAAAGAAAGAAAGAAAGAAAGAAAGAAAGAAAGAAAGAAAGAAAGAAAGAAAAAGTCTAGCTGTGACAATGACAAAGAAAACCTTTTAAAAAAAATGAATTAAGATTATGTCTTTTTTGCAGACAGAGTGATTGGCACTTGTATTTTGGATTTTACTACTTGACATAGTCAAATTTTAGGTGTGAATAGTCATATTGCTCTTTCTATCTGCATTGGGCATGAATTTGCCTCTGTAATGTGCAAGAATTCTGTCATCATTTCCAATAGCCTGAATCTTGCAACAAAACTAAGCCATTCCAGATTTTTTTCCAATCAATTGCAAAAGAACTTCTGTGTTATAGGAGACTTTCTGAAGAAATGTGAGATAAAGAGAATATAGAATATAGATAATAAGAAATTCTTTAAATAATCATTATCCTATCTCTCAAATAATTTTCCTGGAGATTTTCTTCATTATATTCATTTCAAAAAAATAAATAAATAGGGAATTATTTCTTGAAATGTATTTTTAAAAATGATTGTAGAAACCATTACAAATGATGTTTTGGTCACATCCCAAGACCCACTCTTTTTCTAATACTTTTTATATATGTATATAAGCTTTATATTTTAATTTTCTATAGATTTCCAAATGCTATTTTAATATTCAGTGATCAGGGGAAAAGGTGAGGTTGTCTCCAAAGAACACCTGCACAAGGTACAATTCACTGTGAGCTTATAAAAATATCTGGTTTTTTTTTTGTTTGTTTTGTTTTGGTTTTTTTTGTTTGTTTGTTTGTTTGTTTGTTTGTTTTTTTAATTGATCATATATTTATGAAATGATCACATCTGTTTTTCATAAGAGCACATCCATAGGGTCGGCCAGTGTGAGCATCCTTACATTACATTAAATTCTTAGTCAATTTTTTCAGTCCTTTTCTCTCTTTATATGTATAAATCAACTTATGCACAGGGACTGAGTTTTGGAAAGATGTTCAGCTACTACTATGTTAGTATTTAATACTAATTTATTATCGATATTTTCTTTAAGTATTTCCAGAGTATAAATTACAATAAAAAATTTTAGCCTTTTTCATCATTAATGCTCATTGCTCTGTAGATTTCCCTAAAATGTATATTTTAACAAATTAGCTTTTCATATAGCTGAGTTATTTATTTCATTTCCTCTCTTTTGCATATCTGTACATTTTCCTTTTTCAAAGTGTGCTATTCCAATAATTTATAAGGAGACTTAAGATACCTAATGGTACTAAAGTGTTCAAATACTCCATAAAAAAGGTCACTTTTCCACTAGTAAGAGGAAAATGTCTGTACCAGAACTGGTCACTACCTCCAGACATTTTTTAGTATGATTTAAACCACAGGCTTTTCTCTGACAAGACAGACACTTTCATAAATCTATCTCATGTCTTAGTTCACACTCCTACCAGCTGACCAGTGTCTGCAGCAAAGGAATTTTACTGAACAGTGCCATCATTAGACCAAATTACAACACTTTTCTAAACAAGGAACCTGCTTTTCTGAGTATTCTTTCATAAAATGAGTTTTTTTTTTTTTTAATAGTTTAAAATATCCAGCCTAAGAACCCTTCATGTAATTTCCTTCATCTAACACAAGATAAGTTTCCCCTGATTTTTAATTCAAGTTGGCTACTCCATAGTATTTGCTTCTTACAGGGGGAAATTTTTAGAAGGGTAATCTGCATATTCCACTTCCAGAATGCTGAGAGGAGAAAGATCCTATTATTAGAGCATTGCTATCGCTAAACCTAGAACTCTTGCCTTGCTTTGGGGGACTTCGATGTCTAAAGATTTGACCTGCCATATAAAATGTTAATTAAAGCCTCTGCAGCATTGGTAACTGTCGTTCCATGTATAGGTAAAGGTAAAGCCTATGTACAGGCTTCTTTACAATTTTTTTGAAGAATCTTAACTATATTAAGGTTTTAAGCTTCATTATATTGGAAAGTGAAATGTGTATGTGTGTGTGTGAGGAGGGGGAGAGTGTGGTCATGGGGATGGGATAAGATTTAGCCACAACAGTGAGGCTAAGTTGCAACTGACAGAGTTCATACTCACAATATAGAAATGTGTCCACAAGTATCTTCATCCTGAGCCCTCTTGACTCATTTACAAATGATGAATGAGACAAAGCATCTACTGAGTGGTAAGCCCTGGCATGCTCACTGCCCTTGAGGATGAAAGCAGAAAAATTATATGTATATGCAGATAGCTATTTTCTAGCAACACCCCATGCACATCACTTTTTTCTAGTCCCTTGCTGCTCCTCAGAGAGCAGAATGGATAATGTCCTGCATCAGCACAGAAACAATCATGATCTGTGGAGAAAGATCTGTGGTGGACACTGTTCTTCATGGCATAGATAGGAACATATATGTTTAAGAAAAAGTATGGAAATTATCTGAGGATAGCAGGAGGAGCTGGCAAAAGTGTATTAATTCATTGAAACAAGCAGTGATAATTTTGGTTCAAAATTAACATGTGTGGCTAGTTGGCCTAACAGATACTAACTGGCTAACTGTAATTTTTCAAGCACAGTTTGAGGCAGGGTTAAAAGAGAGGCATAGGATCAGGCATTACATTTACAATCCGGTAGTGTTAACTGCAGGACTTTCACCATTATCTCAGAAGAATCTGTGGCATAGAAATGTAGGAGTGTTCATGTATAACCAAGCAGTAAACCCAGATGAAGACTGTAATACCCAACATACCAGTAATTATACCTTCCTTTGAAAACAGGCCTCTCCCTGCCCATTCCACCCAGTGCCTGTGATCTGAGACAAGTTCCAATGTTGGGTGAGAATGTGGGAACACAGCAGGATCTATGTGGTGGTGGCTCTCCCATACGTGGGCTGGTGTGACACGAGCTGTGCTCCCAGCAGGACTGCAGTGCAGGCATCCCTTTGAGATTCCTGTGTAAGGCAAGTTTTCAACAGCTGCTTTAGTTGCTAATTAGCCCTATCCATTCTTTGATATGTGGTTCAGTCACTAGATGATGAAAAATCTTATTTACATATTTTCCACCTGTGGCCTGTTTTTCTATCAGTCTAAAGGTTCTGAAAATATAATATGATGCCAAGTTTACCCAAATATTATGACATTATGTTTGAACCTGCACTACTTAAAGGACTCCAATTTTGTACTGTTATGACCCGAACCAGATGCCTCCTAATATTTTATTTTTCAACAGTATCAAGTTGTCATATTGCTTTTCCTTGAGTCTTCTTTCCCAGGATGAAATCAGAGTAGTCCAGTGCACTAGAAGAAATAAAAGCAAATCAACCTGTTGGAAGTGACTTTTCCTTTATACTGATACTGTGTATGAAGAGGGGATGTTTGGTATTACTTTGTTTTTTGCTTTTATTAAAGAGGGTTAGGGTTGGGGGGAGGGTACATTAAAGGACTAGGAAAGCTAGTATGTTTCTCATTCTCTTGATGGCATTTGTACAATTCTCCTATAAAATGCTTTGAGGTCTTAAACTTGGAAATTGGCTGTGATAATCAAGGGGCCAGTTGAGTCTTTCCTTGCTTTGCAAAACTTTGGACTTTAATTTCCTTTGAATATTTATAACTATTCTACAATTGTGCACAAGTAACTGATATTTCTGTTAAATTCTGGAAGTATATAGATTTGCATAGTATGATGGCACTTGCGTTTGTGAAAGTAAAAAGGAAAAGTAGGAAAAGATAGGAATGCTCTTGAGGTATTAAAGCAATAAAAAGTGTTCCTAAATCAAACCATCCTCAAAATGGCAGCATTTCTCATAGTCCCTTGCACACTAAAACATTCCCACATGATAGTGAGCTGCCATTTTCCATAGAAGCTTAACCTGATATGTATTTGAAATACATATATATATACATACATATATATATATGTATCTTTTACTGGTCTTCCTCACCCACTATAACAATTACTGCACTGTCTTACCTCCTGTGCTGTCTGTAAACAGTGCTGATGGTCATGTCACTGTGAAAGAATGAAATCCAGGCTTGTCCCTACAGATGACTGCTGCCGCTCTTCAGCATTTCATACTTTCCTGCAAACATCATAGTGTCATATGCCACTGCCCCTATGACTGTCTGCAGCCTGCAAAGTGGCTGCTACAGTTTTGTTGTTGACATACTCACACTTTCTGACAT
This sequence comes from Heteronetta atricapilla, assembly GCA_011075105.1. Taxonomy (NCBI): domain Eukaryota; kingdom Metazoa; phylum Chordata; class Aves; order Anseriformes; family Anatidae; genus Heteronetta; species Heteronetta atricapilla. The sequence goes on from CM021733.1 coordinate 68,355,255, forward strand.
GGCAAGTGTCAGCATCTGCATTTAAACTAGAGGACCTGATATTATTTCCAGCTCAGAAGCTAGACGTGAAAATCTTCTCTTGACCACTGATTGTGGGTAGACATGAATGCAGAGCAGCATGTCATTTAGCACTGAACCGCAGAACAACTTGTCTTTCTGACCACCAGCAGCACATATACAGGTGACTAGATAGCATGATCTCTGGCCAGAGCAGGACATTTCTGTGTGATTATTAGCTGCATCTTCTGGACTGGAATGGCCTTGTTTTCTTGTCTATCTTAGAAAATCCTGAAGATATCTCTTTTCTTTAGTTTTGGGGTCCTTGCTGGTTATCCCATGCCTGTGACATGTGATTTTGCACCACAACAGACTAGAACCAAAGCCCCACACTCTTGGTTTTGTTTCTTTATGGCCTGTAACATCGGTGAACTCTGCGAATCGGAAACATTCTTTGCCTCAGTGCAATGGATGTGTACTGGGAGAAAGAGATGAAGGACCTAATTAGCCTGAGAATTCATTGATTCTTCCAAGTTTATGTTGGAGACTGTCACACATGAATGACTAATGTATTAGAAACTATTTTTTAACTTTTAAAATGTCTATAGGAGAGCATAGTTCTCAAAGAAACCTATTAGTTGATTTTATATATCCAAATGTATTTTTGAATAATTTCATTTGTCTACAGGTCCTCTTAGATACAGGCATAAGGGTTTATTTTAAAATAAATAAGTATTAATTTTGTAATTCATGTATAACTTTCTATAATCATGTAAATGTATATTCTTATTAACAGTGTAGAAATCAAATTATTCTGTTAATCCATGACATACCATTAAAGATGATATTTTAACCATGATGAACTATAATTAGGTGAAATATAATTAGATCAAAATACTGTCCTGAACATTAGGTATAAAAGGGAAAAAGATATGGCTGCTTATATATGCACCATTATGGTAAATTTATTACAAAACAATATAAGCTGGTGTATTCTAGGTTGGTTTAGTAGTCTTGCTCAGAACATGGCAGAAGCAATTTAAAAGGAGTTCACTATCAGTTTTATCTGCATTATACATAATGAAACTGTCAAATTGAATCATTAGTAGGATAATTTTGGCTCTCTTAATAATCCTTTTTGTATTGTGTAATCCATTCTTTTTTTTTTTTTTTTTTTTCTTTTTTTGTACAATGATGGGGAATGTATATAATTGTTGGTTGCACTAACAGCTTGTCTGTATAAAAGAAGAGATCTCAAAAATAGCCACTTCTTTCAGTTGTGAAGTTTGAAAAACCTTTTTTTAGTCACCCAAATCCAGAAAAGAAAAAAAAAAAAAAAAAGAGAGAGAGAGAGATCATGACATCAAAGTAGTAGCTTGTCTTTAATAAGCAAGTAAACAGCCATATCACAAATGGCAAATACTTTACCTTCAGCCCTCTTATGTGGTTGCATTATGATTCAGACTTCAGTTACGTGAGCACATTATACCTTTCAGATGAAATCTTGACTCATTTGGTATGATGATTTGAATAAGTTCTCTAATGAGCAACATTTTTTTTTTCTTTTTATTATTTACTGAGTAAATCCATGCTTCATGCACTTCATTCTCACATGCAGTCAGAGCCTTATTTTGAAGACAGAAATTCTGATTCTCTTATTGGTGTTTTCCAGTGTTCATCATCAATAATATATATTTAAAATAATAAGAAAAATCACTAATTTTCATAGACCTTAAAGAGGAAACAGGTTATCATTAGTCCATTTTCACAGTTCAGAACTGAAATTCAACTGAAGATAAAGATATCAACTCATTGCTATTATTTAGCATGAAATTCTGCAATATAAATGTGAAGAGCCCAAAGGGAAAAAGAAAAGAAGTGGATGTTTCCATGTATAAAAAATTGAATCTCCTGAAGGAACATTCTAGGTACACAAATATTCAGTTCCAGAACATGAGTCATTCAAGCAAATTTGTCATGTTTCAAACCCAAACTGAAAAACTGATTTGATTAAAAATTTGATTTGAGAGCTTCACTTTTTGAAATAGGGATTTCTGTCAGTCTGTGTTGGGAGACTGCAACAATACCTCTCTAACTCATGAAGTCGTAACAAACTCAGAAAATGTATGAGAGTAGGTGGGGATTTGGCTGGGTAATATACTACAATATTAAAAGAGTAAGCTTTTTGTTGTTGTTGTTTTAATATATATTGACTTATTTATTTAATTATATGCTTTACTAAAGTCCATAGAAGTTCTAAGCAAGAACTATAAGAACTATCAGAGTTGTAGAAGTCTATCTAAAATCTATATCAAAGATCTACTATCTTTTCAAAATATTGGGAATTTGAATAGTGGCCAATACGTATTCAATAAATATTTTTAATAATTGTTTCCACATACATTGTATCAGAAATAGGTGCTATATAGGACTTCTGTACTTTGTCATGGTTTTTGCTGGGACAGAGTTAAGTTTTCTTTGTAGAGGTTTACGTAATGATGAAAATAGTGTTGATAGCAGAGGGATGTTTCAGTCACTGTAGAGCAGTGCTCGCACAGAGCCATGGACTTTCCTGCTCCTGGTGCTGCCTGGCCAGTGAGGAGGCTGGGGGTGCCCCACGATCTGGGAGGGGACATGACCAGGACAGCTGGCCCAGGCTGCCCAAAGGGATGTCCCACACCATGTGGCACTTTGCTCAGCAATAGCAGCTGAAGGAAAGGGGGAGGAAGGGGGGACATTGGGGTGATGGCATTTGTCTTCTCAAGGAACTGCGCTGCAGGATGAGCCCCGCTCTCCTGGAGGTGGCTGAACTCCTGCCTGCTGATAGGAGGAAGCAAATGGATTCCTTGTTCTGCTGTGCTTGTGCACGCAGATTTTGCTTTGCCTAGCAAGCTGTCCTTGTCTCAGCTCACTCTGGCTCTTTTACCTTTCTGATTCTCTCCCCCCATCCCACCTGGGGGCAATGAGGAAGTAGCTGTGTAGTGCTGAGCTGCCTGCCAGCGTTAAACCACAACACACTGCCATAAATCAGAAGTTCTTGATTTGAAAGGAGGTTTTTGTTTTATCAATTACATTATTGATTTTCAGTTATTACTCTATTTTGATGCAGTTAGAGAACGAAAAAAAAAAAAAATCCAAGATCTTCCAAACATTTTTTTTCTAGTCATAATTTATATTTATTTATTTTTGTTTGTTTGTTTGTTTGTTTTTCTGTAAGGAACTAATGAAACAATGTCCTAGTTTGAGACTGTGTTTATTTTTCATTTGGGCATTATTCTGCAAGGTTCTCATCCTCTCATGTCATAGGAAAAATATGCAACAAATATGCAATGGTACTTTTTATGGAAGCATGGAAGTTCAGTTCTGGTGTCCTGGTTATATTCCAATTGATTAATTAATAGTCTGCATACACTTTTTATAATTTTTAAATGAAAATATTATTCTTTATTTAGAATCCTACCAAATATAGTATGGCATGTACGTTGCCCTCTTCCAAAGACTACATTTCTTATTGTACTTAAACTTTTGAACCATTTTCAACTTTGAGGAACAATAATTGTAGAGATGTTAGCAATTCATAAAAAACTAAGATTACCTATTCAGATCAATGCTTACTTGTTCCAGGGTATCAAACCTTTCACAGTAAAATCAACTTTATGTAAAAGACCAAAACTTAAATGAGATACTTGTGGTACATATGGTACAGTAATATGGCAATGTTACCATATAAAGATAAACCATAATGGATCTGAAGATTTCTGTGACCTTACTGACCGTTATGAGGACAGGATCAATCAGAGTCTTCAAGCACAGAAGTGCCTCGGGATATTAAGTGGTGCTCATGACTCGGAGGGAGACAGGGTGTTGCGTACTCTTTCCTTTCTATTGAACAGCACAGCTGGCCTGTGTAGATCAGAACATCTGCTGCTCCCTTTGAAATGTTGTTGCTGCAAACCCTTTACCACAAGCTCTGCATTACACTTGATTCCAACACCTGCCACTTGGATAATATAACTGAGAATTACCCCAGCACAAGGTAGAAACTACATTGTGCAATCCATAACATCACATTTACACTTTTAAAATGCAATAAGATCATTGTATAAGTAGAGCTAGGATGAAAAAATACAGTTACACAGACATGTTTCATCTTGTGTTTTAGAAAACAGCAGAAGATAGGTATTCCTTCAATGAACTGGTTCTCTCTGCGTCTTTTATCTTATGAAATATAAATACTCAGCAATCCAAATGCAAGAGATGATGAAGATCAATATAGTTATATTCAGAGTTAATGAGTCTTTTTCTGTGGTATGAGTACTAAGAAGGAATTTGCAGAAGGGTTGTTAGCTGTGAACTGATGGATTTACTTGGATTTGGTTCTGGTGATATGATTTTGACAGAAGGTGTTTCTGATATGTTTTCAGGACTGTAAAATGCCAGCCAGGCTGACCGTTGGGTGTATTGCATGTCTGTGAATTATGTAGTCAGTCAAATCAGGGTAATTAGGGAACCCATGAAAATAGAGGCTGAGCCCTTGGCTTCTTCCAAATTCTGACAGGACTTTGGCCAGGAGCTTTCAGCTGGTCTCTGCAGGAGATCTGGTTCTTCTACGCTGTCGTGATGCCATGTTGTAGTTAGCCCAGGCTGCTGTAGCCTTCCTGGACATACTGGAGTCAGAAGGATCAATTATCATGAAGAGATCTGAAAAATGTTCCTGAAAACTAGGGCTGCCAGACCAATAGTTGACTCCTGAATTTTCAGAACTACCAATAAACTCATTTTATCTGAGTCAGCTTCCAAAGGCTGTGTTGGTGTTAAATCAGCATTGCATAATCCTGGGGAATCTCAGTGCCCCACCTGATTTAGCACAGACAACTAGATGGCTTGGTCCTTATCTGTTGCATGCCTTTCACAGAGGGCTCTGAGGAGGCAATGATTTGATGATAACATCTCACTGAGAAAAGGGTTTGAAAACAGTCTTGTTATAAGAAAAAATTGCAAGAAAGGTAAGAGGCCATTATGAGGCAGGGCAGCACAGCTTACCACCATCTAAACACTTCCCTCTTTGGAGACTGAAAACAAGCAGGAAATGATATCACTCAGAAATGTAACATTGCCCTTGCTTGGGATGGTAGTGTGGTAGTGGGTTTTGTTTGTTTGTTTGTTTGTTTTTTCCCCCTGAGATAGGCAGTAGGTAAACCCCTGATGGCTGGAGGAAAAACAGAGGGCTCAATGTTACCTCATGCTGCAGCTTACTGCAGTCCCAGCTACAGCAAGGTAGAATTATCTATAGGCTGGAGAGTTAGTGGGGGAAAGAGAGACCCCTGCCCATATGCACAGTCTCCCTAAGCTCTAATGATACTTGTCCAAAAGTTTTAATGGTCTCCTGCTCCCTGATGACATTGTAACATCATTTATTTATTTATTTAATATTAAGTCTTTGAAAAACTCAGAAGGGCTATCCACCACTATTACTTATTGGCTGTAGGTGCTGTCTAAAATAAAAGTCCTCAAAGCAATTCTCAGAGTCAGACAGGCAAAACAAAACAATACAAAACAAATAATAATAATAATAAATGTTTACTACAGCATGTTTTCCTTTGGAAGGATCATTAATTCATCACTAGTATCACGGATGTTACTCTAGCCTCACACTATCAGAATAGCAACAACAGGAGGAATATGTTCTTCCAGCATATATGTAAGGACTTTATGCCATCTGTGTTGGATATAAGGACTTGATGACATAAAATCATCTTGAGTCTCTTGAAAACTCCAGTCTCTCAGCAGGAATGATTATTGTGAAGTATCCAGTCCAGACTTGCTGAGGCTGTGCAAAGCTGCTCTGCAGAATACCATGAAGCATCTCACTGGACAGTTTGACTTTTCAGCTGTGTCGTGGCCACATGAGGACCCTCATCCAGGTCACAGAGCCTGCATGACTGACATAAGAAATAATCGGTCAGAGCACAACTCTGCTACTAGAAGCTGACTCTACCAGAGTCCCTGATGGGTCTGAAGCCAGCTGTACAGATTGGGGATGCCTGTCACAAGGTATAACGTTCAAAAGATCAGTTCCAGCTCTCTGACACACCTCTCTCCTCTCTCTTATATTTAAGAGAGAATATAATTTTCTCGGTCATATCTTAACATTGTGTATCAGAAATGGGCTGAGATGTTTAGATTTATCTGATATATACCTAGTGTCTGACCTTCTTTAGTTTTTTTTTTTTTCTTCCCTTTCTAATATATCACTCCTGATAGAGAGGTTGTAGTAAGTGAATGACAGTGTTATGGACCAGACTGGAACAGGAAAGAACAGTCACTCAACATTTTTTAGGTGACATAAGTATTACCTGATATCTATATAACACGTGTTCATGTAAAATAACTTTTTTTAAAGTTTACAGTAAAAAAAATGTCTGTAAATTAACACTGAAAGAGAGTATCTCTCTTTAGAACTTTATGGGCTAGCTTGGATCTTGTGCCATCCATTACAAATGCCCCAGTCTCTAAAGTTCCAGTAGCTATATTACTGTTCATTAAGAAAAAAGGGATATATTCATTGACAATGACATAAATTGTCTTAAACTGGAAGAATACCAGCTTTTCATGTCACATTAAACTACTTAAGTTATCATGAAGAAAACACTATAGGCTAATGTCTTAAGAAGATGTAACACAAAATTTGACTTCAGCTTTGAAAGTTTCATGAAAGTTATATATATATATATTTTTGAATGATGCCAACTCTTTAAGAATTTTGAGTTTCTTTAATGAAAACTATGATCATTGTATTACATTATATATTCAGTAAGAGTAGTGGAACATTTTGTATTAGAATAAATAACTGAAAGCTGGAAGAGACATTTATGCAGTCCACTAATGCATTATGAAAGTGCTTAATCTGAAGCAAACACAACTGTATATGCTCTTATTATGTACCCTTTCAGATTTAGCTATGACAGAGTACCTTACTTAGCATTCTAAGATATTAGATAAAATTGAATATAATGCTTCAATTCATCCTAATTTTAAGTAGGTATGCCTTGATTTTTTTTTTTTTTTTTTTTTAAAGAAAACTTTTTTTCCAGTGAATGCAGAAACCGTCATGAGGTAGTACACTATGCTACCACTTCTTTTAGGCAAATAGTTGCATCCTGAATGGCAATTTATTTTTTTCTCTCTGAGTTTGCTTCATGATGTTGTTCATAGAGAGATACTTTGTCACAGTATGAGGCTGCCTTCTCCTGAGGAACTCAGCAGGGGCTGGGAGTTGCTGCCTCTCTCAGGTCACTCTGCGGTGAGGCAACAGCTTGTGTGCCTATAGGAACTCGCTTACACCCACCCCTTCCCCCAAAGAAATATCACCCCTCTGTTCCCACTGTCACTTCTTTTTCAATACTGGATAGCATCTCAAAAAATCCCTTAAGAAATAGTAAATATACTTCTACACACTTATGTCTCCACCCAAAGATGGTTTTTAAAAGTGGAGAATGTTCTCCCTGAATGCATAAAGTAGTTCTTTGAAGCTTTGATCTATGTCCATCAACAAATATCAAAAATATTGAGGAAGAATAAACTTTTGTGACAAAAATGCCAGCCAAAATGCCAGTGATTAGTTTCATTATTGAACTGAGGAAATCTTCTATAAGGAAAACAAAACAAAACAAAACAAAACAAAACAAAACAACAAAAACAACAACAACAACAACAAAAAAAAACGTACTTCTCAGTGTCTTTCGGGATGGATATGTCTTGCATATCTTCATCACTGTACATGTATGTGGCTACTACATGATGATGTCTAACACCAATATTACTTGGAGTGCTATAGCCAAACACCTGTCTTTGGCAAATCTGTATTTAATTTAATTTCTCAAATTCATCAAATTGTTACCCTCCACAGCTTCTTATCTGTGTCCATTAAAAAAAAAAAAAATAGATGGGAGCTATAGAATTTTATTTTATTTTTTACAGAGTTACCAGAAAATTATTAAAGGATTAGATGAATGTTTCCTCCACCATTATAGAATAAATTGTACTTGGATTAGTGGTTCATTTTATAAAGTGGATATTGTAATATGTTCATTTAGCACTTCCTAATGACTTTGGAGAGCCCACAAACTTATTAGATTGGCTTTATTAGGAAGAGCTGTCATTAGATGTGAAATTTAAAACTCTAGTCTAGTTGGGAAAAACAAAAACATCTCTCAATCTCTTCTGCCTTAGCCAGTCCTTTGGAATTTAACACCTCTTTGTAATCCTCCCCCTTCTTCCCTGCTTTCTTTAATTAGTGCCCCTGTGTACTTATTGAAATCCTCAGCAACAAAATATTGTTAAAATACAGAGAAGTGCAGAATTGCCTTAGCACAAAGTTATTTTTATTTTTATTTATTTATTTATTTATTTTTCAGGATCATTGTGACTTTGGATTTCCTAAATATGCTAATTTAGGTGAAAATGACCTAGACATTCACAGAGGGAGAGGCAAAGGGACTGGGTGGTGGACCATTTTTTGAAAGCAAGGAATCAATTGTTCTCCTAAACCTATGACTTCGCTTGAAGTAGTGTTCCTTCACTAGGATAAATGGGAGATGTATGGGTTCAGTGACTTTGAAAATGAGGTTATATAAACTCTGTAGGGATCCTTACTTTCTTTCATGCCCTCATTTCCAGTACCATGCAGAAGTCATATGTGTCAACATGTGTCAAAGAGATTATACTTTCCTTTCTCCTAACACTTTGTGCTTTCCATCCTTTCTTACCTTGAACTCTGGAGTACGCCCATTGTCTTGAACAATATTCTTCCCACATGCCTCACAAGATTGATTATGCAGCTAAATTTAGACAGAAACATACTTTTTTTTTTTTTTTTTTTTTTTTTTTTTTCCTGTGGGGAGGTGGATCTATAATTTATGCTGTTCAGTACTGAAGTTGACTTTTGTTGTAGTACTGTTTTGTGTAGGGGGTCTAGAAAGCCATGTTTCTTTCTCCCCTCTTGTGCAAAAGAAGTGGCAAATTAACTGGTTTTATACTACTTAGTTATTCGGGAGCGTGACTTTTCCTTATTGATTTATTTGAAGGCTTTTTGTCAAGAATTCGTAATTTAGACTCCCTTTAACTTTAAAATTGGTTGTTCATTTCTCTATATCAGAATTGCCCAAAACAATGGAAAAGTAGCCATGGATATTCTGGTTAGTTATAAATCATGGACATATATGTATACATAGATATTTGGCACTCGTGGAAGATTAAATTTTAATAGTGATAATTTCAGTGTGGTTTTACACATTTAAATTTAGCAATGGTAGTCAATTAGAGAAACCTTAATTAACGAAGAATACTTTAGAGGACTTAAAATCTAGGATTATCTTAATTCTGGCAGTACTATAGACCAACTTAGGTAATAAAGAGAGAGCTAAGTCTGTCCATTTTTTTCAGCTTGAGCAGAATTATTTACTTAAGTTCCAGTCAATTACACTTATGCAATTCTATTGCAGTCCTAATCTAAAGACAGTGGGGTGGCCCAGCATTATCTGGGTTTTAATTTTGCCTTCAGAATCTTTATTACTGATGATGATGTGTGAAAAAGAAAGAGCACAGCTTGGCTTTCAGAAACCAGGGTGAGTTTGTTTGGTTGATGCTTAGGAAAAAAAAAAAAAAAAAAAAAAAAAAAAAAGCCTTTGTGAACTAGTAACAGATGAAGTAGAAGTCCCTTGAAATAATAAAGACAGGAATCTACTCAGAAATTCATCATTAGAATATATCATCACTATAATTTGTAAGTGATGCAAATTTTGTGTTTGCAAAGTAATTATAAAATACTTATTTAAAGGGATAGCTCATACTAAACAAAACAGCATGTAAAACGAACTTTCAGCATTTACAATATCTCACTTAGATGGCCTTTATATTCAACAGAAAGACAGATACATGTTTAGAGTGTGATTCATTTGGCCTGTTTCAAATAGGAAATAGATGAAATGTCAAGCAAGTACCTATTTCTCTCCACCACCTACAAAGAAAACCTAGAGAGACCAGATGAAATGCAAATTTATTTTTGTCATGTTTATATTTATGCAAATTAAAAATCACAACTTAGTGTTTGAAGTTAATTAAAGATGTGCACTTGTGTACATAGTTGGCATAAAAGTCATTTTTATCATGTATTTTTTAACTTGAGGATATATTTTTCTCATACAATATTGATACAGTATTTGTATCTTTCCCTACAAACAAATACTATCTTCTCAAATAGCATACTGTTGTGGAGTGCTTGGAAAAACAGAGAGAAAAAGAGTGACAGGATAGAGCAAAATGACAATTGTAAGAATTGCTTGAAATACTAAGTATAAATTATATTGATATCTAGCAAAAATATATATATATATAAATATCTAATCCAACAAAGCACATATCATTTCTAGTGAGCCTTACTAAATCAAGAAATTAAAATGGAGTAAAATGTCTCTGATAATATCTTTTCAAATAAGTTTGCCCCTAAAACAATTTGCTGACATAGCTGGGCTGAGGCTGAGGAGGGGTGAGATATTTTCACCATCCTGACTGACATAAGTATGATAGCATCTGCCTGGATGTATAAATGCTTGTAAAATAAGGAAGGAAGGAAGGAAGGAAGGAAGGAAGGAAGGAAGGAAGGAAG
>CM021733.1:68365927-68391444 GCA_011075105.1 Heteronetta atricapilla
GAAGGAAGGAAGGAAGGAAGGAAGGAAGGAAGGAAGGAAGGAAGGAAAGAGAGAAAGAAAGAAAAAAGAAAGAAAGAAAGAAAGAAAGAAAGAAAGAAAGAAAGAAAGAAAGAAAGAAAGAAAGAAAGGAAAGAAAGAAAGAAAGGAAAGAAAGAAAATAAAAGAATAATGTTTGCTCTATCTCCATTGTTAGGGTTTACCAATGTTCCTGTAGTGTACAGCTTTATCAGTGGGCCTTTGTAAATTTATTGAAGGCCTTCCTGTCCTTTGAAAGAATCAGCCTTTGTATTCCTGTTTTTTGATAACATAAATCACCTCCATTGAACAACTTCTTAAGTGACCACTTGAAAAAATATCCCCATGTTGACTTTGGAACAACATGATTTGATCTTTTGTAGAAGACTTTTTTTTTTTTTTTTTTTTTTTTTTTTTCTTCTCTACAGCCAATTTACACTTGTCTCTTGAGTGGTCACTTATTAGATATGCATTTTCATTCAAAAAAGATGTGCTGTCTAGCTGAATATATGCTGAAATGTTATGAATTCCCCTCCTCATTTCTGCCAAACTGTATGAATCCACTTAATAATTTCTGGCATATTGTGTTATGTCACTATGTATGACCTGAATTTATCCAGACATATGTTATATGGAGCCTTTATCTACTCCTTTTCAGTGGGTGGGAGAAAGTCAATTGCTTATCAGGAAACTGCCATGTTTAATTCTTGAGGGTATTTAGTTCCACAATATAGAATAATTTGCATATTTGGGATATTTTTTTATGTTCCCCTGGGAATTCTTGGTTCTGTAACCTTCTGAAAACTTTGCAGTTCTTCATAGCACTTAGGGAGGAAGGTGTGTGCTACTATATGCCCTAGACAGAAGGTGGCTTAACATTCCTCACAGCAGCACATTTTTCACACTGTTTTAAGTACGTCTGCTTTCAGTACAGTCAGACTACAGGAGAGTGGTTGGGCATTGTGGTCTTGTCAGCTTAGGGAAAATACAGCAATATTAGCAAACACAGTGTTTTAAATGCTGTAAGTCTATAGGACTAAGTCGATTTGTATATTCTCCCATTTTAATAGCTTTAAGTTCAATTTGTTTTGTTTTGTTTTCAATTTAAATGGAAAATGAAAAACTACAAAACAAACCCCAAACTTAACCATTCTTACTCATTATAAGACCATTCATATGAGGTGTTATACTGATGACATATATGTTTTAAGTAAAAACATCAGTGTTTTTAGAACACAAACAAACCCTTAGAGAGGAACTCACCAAGCCTCCTCTGTTTTTCTGTGTAGCAAAACTCTGCTACTGTGCTCAGAGGGATCCTAATTTGTACCTTGTGCCAGCTTAATGCCCTACTGGAAATGTTGTTATACTGGGATTTCCTGTGCATATTTTTTTCTTGATGGCTGTCTTTCCTCTATCAGTATAACAAATAGCTCTGCTAGTAGAATTACTTCCCTACTTTTAGCTTACATGTAAACTGCCTATAATAAAACAGTAATGCCAGCCACAGTTATCTGGACTCCTTCTTCTATCAGATTACTCTGTCTCCTCAATTACTCCAGCATGGCCATTTGACTGCTCTCTACATTAAATATATAAAAATTATCCAGGCTGAAGTCAGAGCAAGGGCTATCATTCTGTGGGAAAAAAAAAAAAAAAAAAAAAAAAAAAAGCACTATTGCATCTGACCTGAGATTTCTGTAGGATCTATGTATCTCTGTTACTAAGCTTTTTGTGAACCACAGCAAAAATTCGAGCACAAATTCAGTGTGATGAGAGTACAGTCTAGTAAAAAAAGCAAGTGAGATCTCATTCAGTTGTGTCTAATAGATTTTTTATGAGAGGTTTGCAGAAAATCTCATCTTCTGTAAAGCCCTTAATGGTGTTTGCTCTTATTACTAAATATTGCAAAATCCCTTTGGGGATTTCTAATACATAACCAACATAACATCACATATCTTATCCTGGAGATTCCTAACATCTTGTTGTCCCTATTCTTTCACCTTATGCATCTTTCTCAGTTAACTCTTTCTTATGCAACAGCATATCAGGAGAAACAAATTGCAAACAATGTTTGTCCGACACCTGAGGCTCTTTCATTAGCTAGGACACCAAACTATAATGAGAACAAATTGCTACAGAGAGCTTTCTGATGTTTTCTTTTGTTTCCTGTTGAGCAAGAGTATGGTGAATAAAATATAGCATTAGGCAAAGTTCAGATAGATGCTTGGATTTTTTGTTAATAATAGGAAACTTTATTATTATTATTATTATTATTAACTCTGCAGACCTGCTGCAATACATGAACCCTTTAGGGCTCAGAGAAATGAAACAGCAGCCTGGTTCTTCCAGGTGCCATGGTGAAAACTTCACAGTGCTCACTGCTCCATGCTTGTCAGTGCCTCTCCAAGAGGTGTGGTGGGAGGAATCCTTAGCTAGCTCCCAGGGTAGAATGAAATAAGCTATGGAAACAGCGTTATTGGCTAGGCTGTACAAAGCTGACCTCATCTGCAGTGGATGAGGAAGAAGTTGTATGAACTACATTGCTGGCTCTGCAGTGGGAGCAGAACCTCTAGCCAAAGAAGAAGCAAAAAGAAACAGGGTGTCTAGATAGCTCTGCAGAGCCCAGTAAGTATTTTTTTCTCCAATATACTTCATGGCTGAGCTATGAACCAGTTATGCCTCATTTGGTTAGCACTTAGAAAACACGGCACATCTAAATTAGGTGTGTCAGGCCCATCTTATGTGTTATTTTGGAAAGTATTAAACAAAGGTTATTAAATAATGTATCACAAATCTATTGCCACCTCCAGCTATTGTTGAAATAGTTGGTGAAATCAGTGTCTCTCTGTTATCTTTTTTTCACCCATTTTATACAACATTGAAGTTGTTGAAAAACAACATTGAAGTTGTTGAAAAAAATACATGCTTGCCAACCACTTCTGGATTTACCTCATATTTGGACAGCAAGACAAGGTACCTAAAATAAGAACAAAAGTGCTTGTAACTCATTATCATGACATTTTTCAACCAATACCCCAGTAAAAAATAATTATATGAAATACAAAGTAGAGCCACCAGAGTCAGCCCAACAGAGTGTGAGAAAGCCTACAAGTACTTACACATCCACTGCATGCACCCTAGCCACACAGGTTAGGTAAAGCAGTACTGTTCAGATAATTTCTGAGGCAGCATGACTTCAAAATCATTCTTTATGTAACTTTAATCCTTAGGACAGAATTTCAGTGCCACTGGTCAAAAAGATTCCCTCCTAGTGGATCAGAAATTGTTCAGATTTTCTGTAAGTTCAAGTACTTTAGCCTTTGATTACACCACTGAAAGAGCAAAAGAAAAAAAAAAAAAAGAAAACAAAGAAAAAAAAATCCACCCATTGTGCTTGATCAAAAATTCTGTTTCCTCAGTGGAAAACATTAAAATAAATGTTTTTTGTTTGTTTTGTTTTGTTTTGTTTTTCTAGGCTTGGTGTGCTTGAGCATGTTTTCTTCATGTTTTGAGAAGGATTTAAACCAAAATAATTATATATAATTTGGCTTCCTTTTACATTTCAGAACAGTCATATAAGAAAGGTGACCTAACAGTTGGATTAGGACCAGATCAATTCCAGCAGTGAATGATTTCATTAGTTCCTTACAGCAAGTAAGCTGTCTGTAATATGGTTGCTTTGATAGATCAAAACCTCACAAATGGCTATTTTTTCTAAAATATTTACTTTAGAAATACATTAGTGCCATTGCTCAAACATGGAAGCTTGCTTCAGGCTTCTGTACCTGAAATTCAAATGTAAACAATATTTAGTTATTCAAATATTTATATAATATTTAATTAGATGAAGTTTTACCTTAAGAACAAATATAAAAAGAGAGTGTAAAGCAAGCCACCCTCCTTAACCTTCTGTTAATAATCATCAGCCAAGGTTTTCCATCTTGGACTGGATGAAATGTATTAGTTATTCACTGCTTGAGATTTGCACTTAGTTTTGACTGAAACTATGAGTAATATTAAATTAATTGATTTTGATTCTAGTAAATATTTAGCTGTATGACAAGACTATCACAGAGCCAAGCATAAATTGCAGTACCAAGGTAGCAGTTGTAAAAAAGTAAAGGTGTTGATAGGCCCATTTTATGCCTTTTGGCAGGCTTTTATGAGTACACTTACAGTGTTGTGCATACATTATTTTATTCCCACATCTAGCCAATGAGTTTCCCAATCCTTTCACAGGAGATCTAAGACTTCCTTAAAAATTTCTATATGCAGTCAGAAGTTCAACTTTGAACAGAATATTCAACTGGAAAGATGTAAGGTTCGAGAAACAATCTTTTTTCTTCTTTTGTCTTTCAAATGAAATAAAATAACTATTGGACAGGCTCCAGGTTTTGTCTGTGTTACTCAAAGTATTTTCTTTAGTATGAATATTCTTGCAGATTCCTATAGATTCCTTATTCTTATGGTCATGATTGAACACTGTATTTTACTACTTTGTTGAAACGTCCAACAGAGGTGTCAAGAAACTAAGTCTATTTTGTCAAACTCTCTATTCTCAGATTTTTAATTAGAATCTGAGTCTTAACAGAGCTTTAAGCTATTTCTCATATTAAATGAATTCTGAAAACTTAAGAGCACACAAACTTGAAAATGGTTCAGCTTGAAAACAGAATGGAGTAGCTTGCCTTTTAGCAGCGTGAGTCAGCAGTGTATGTATTGATTAAAAACAACATAAGCTTTGGAGCTACCTGATGACCCAGTTTTAAAATGTTTATTGTTGATTAGAATGGCTATTTCAATTCAGTGGCAGAATACACAATACTGGACCACATCCAGACTCTTAAAACTGTTAATAGCTGCCCTCCTCTGACAGATGGCCACTGTGTTTGTTTTATGGGAGAGTTTGGATCCATGCAGTTAACTGCACTGCTGGCTTTTTGCAACTAGAGGTGCTACAGTTGGAAGAGCCATTTCCACAAGCAGATGACATCATGGCAAAATTTATACAAAAATTTAAAATAGAAATTATCAACAGTCAAACCACTGTAATGAAAGAATTAGTTTCTAGTGATTTGAAGAAAGGGTTGAAGTCAAAGAGGGTAAGTCATTACCAGCTGGTCATTCACTGATGGCCCAATTTGTTTTGTATTATAATAAATTTGGTAACTGTTGATAGAAGAAGTCATACACAAATGCCTGCTTCCATTTATCTTAATAGTAGTGCAATGTTAGATTGTAGCATGAATGAAAAGCTGGTATGTTTCAAAGCCTTGGCAGCTTGTGGTGACCTTCAGGAGAAATAAAATGCTCTGTTGGCTAGGGAAACAATTGAGCTGAAACCAGTCAGGCACAGTAAACTCAGAGATAGTCTTTCCAAATTAAAAGCTGTTAGTAGCAGTTCAAAACAAGCCAAAAAGTGAGAATATACCATGTTGCTGAAAGGTGATTTTCTGCGCAGATTACAACAGGAGAAAAAAGGCAAAGTTCAGATCTAAAGGTATTCCCATTATCTTGAAAAATTTTGAGATTAGATTGAACATTAGCATCTAAAGGTAGTTGATGTATGAACATGCTTAGAAGCCATAACCTATTGAAAAGCACTGAGATAAATTTAGGCTATTGACCTTTTAGCGCATTAGGGCATGAAATAAATCACTGGCTGCAAGTAGTAAATTTGCTACAATCAAAATGCTTTCCAAGTACTACTAGTTATAGAATTTTGCAGTCAAGAACACTACATATGTGGAATAACCTTTTAATATTTCAATTATGTCTGAATATTATGGACCCAATCCTGCATTGCTCTATGTCCAAAATTCTTATTAAAGTCAATGGGCATGGGTATTTCAAAGGATAAGGAAGAAAAGGTCAGATTTGAAATCAGCCAGCAATGTCCTCATAAATTAGTGGTTATTTACAAACTGATAAAGAACCCAGATTAGCCTCTAATTAATTTTCTTATATTTCAGCTGGAATGCTTAGGCATATATTGTTTGGTGTTAAGACGTGCAAAATCTTTATTTCTTCAATGTATGGGAAGGTACTGTGAGGAGGCCAGCACAGTGTGAGAATGAGCTACTGTTGCAAGTTTCAGCCCATACTCAAAGTTCTGCTGGCTTAAGTGTGCAAACTGCATCCAAAAATGCCAACATAGCTGGTTAATAGAGATTCTGCTATGGACAGTTATATTACGAGGTGTCCTTTTGAATATCTTAATGTTTCAGAAGTAGATTTTGTAGTTCTGTTTGTTGTGCCTTGACACAAGAAACTGAGTTTTCATCTGTTCTAGCAACACATCTGTAACGAGAATTTACTTCAAGATAGACAATGCTTTGGTGTTCATTCTGCCCATTGCAGAATAATTTTATGAGTGACATATAAATGCTTACACAATTTTAAAGGAAAAGAAAGTACTGATGGCATGTATTTGAGGAAAGGAATTTTATCTTCTTCTGTCCTTGTGCATTTTCTGGCTTTAATGTTACTTAGACATGTTTCTCTTTGCAGAAGACATAATAATATATAAACTACACAGAGTGTATTCATCTATCAATGTCAAAAGGCATTCCTCAAGGTGACAAAGGCTTTATTTTTTCTCCTTATAATTGTAATACATACGGTATTGATTGGCCAAGGATGGGCTTTTCCAGAAATTCTTGGGAACTGTTGTTCCCTTGGAAGTTCGTAAAAGTTACTTGGGGTTTAGCATCTTTCGAGATCAGATTTTGGCAGAGAGGGTGAGCATTGTCTTACTGCAGCATGAGATATAGTTGATTTTATCAATGCTAGGCCTAGTTACATCCACATTGTTAAAAGAATTTGAAATCTGAATGAAAGGAAACATAACTATGCTTTATTAGCAGAAGCTCCCTCACTTTACCAGATCAGCAATATTTCTTGACAGCAGAAACCCTGTCCTGGCCCCCTCCTTGGCTGAAGCAGAGAATAGTCTCCCTTCTCTTCCAACAAATCCTTTAAAAGATTCTAACTGGTGGATAATCAGCTTTTAATAAAAGAAAATTGTTTACAGAGTGCTATTATGGATAGGGTCCTGTATGTTATTAATCTCAACAAATAACAGCAACTGCTTAATTATGAAATATTTTTATGTCTTTTTTTACCTTTAGTATCCAACAAGTCTATGTAGTCATGCCTGACTTGCAGTGTTACGTATCCAATATATTTTTCCTTCCCTGAAATAAGTATTCAAGACATATGCTTTTATCATGCTCATGGGAATAATTCTCCCCAGACAGCTATCTTCCGAGATTTTCAGGGAATATCATGTAGGAAGTGATTTTTTGCACAAATGTCTTAGAGAACCCAGAAGGCTGAAATTAGCAGATTTTCTTCAGTTCTGAAGTCATATTAGCATTTGAAGAGACAATGAGAGGCCAAGTTCCATATACTGGTTGCTATTTATAAAATTAAAAAAAAATGAAATAAAATAAAAATTTTAAATATATACTAAAATAAAAGCTTTGGGAGTTGAATCAGTCTCCTAGTTTCCTATTCCCAAGTTTAACAACATTAAGGATAGTATGAACAATTAAATGTGCCCTGATATCTACCCTTAGTTCCTAAGAGTGTTGCTTTTAGTAGAAATGCTCTCTTTTGCTAGGTCTGCTGCCTTCCAGCAAGGCCTTGTTAAGTTTGCATGAAGATGACATGTAAAGGAAAGATTTGTATTCTTCAACATTAATTCAGGGGGAAAAATAAGAAAGAAAATAATAATAAAAAGAAATCTTTTGTCTCTTTATTGTTATTATTATTTGACTACCAGCCTGCTTATCAGCAACTTCCTGATTTACCTCACAAAATTATAAAGTCTATTCATGAAGCTCCTTTTTTTGGTCTTTCTTCAGAGTTTGATTACATGATGTCCACAGAAAATCTGAATACAAAACAATCATGTACTTGTACTCTCATCATATTACTGGCATTCAGAGCTCTGTACAGCTTATTTGGATTGCATAATGCCCTGTTTGGCAAAGATATTGGGATAATAGGCCCTATGTATACAGAGCATTCTAAGAGTTTGGTGAAGGACAGTGGGAGTATTTGGGAGGATGCTGTGATAATAGTCAACCTTGCATGCAGCAACCAAGGACATAAATAAGTTGCAAGAGTAGTAAGGTATACAGAAAAGGAAACAAAAAAGTGGAGAAAGCCATTTAAAATTTAAAAAAAGGCACCAGAAAGTCAAAAACTTAAGATATTTCACACTGAATACGATCACTTTGCATATATTTCTTTTATTTGAAGGTAATTTTGACAGGGATCAAAGAAGAATTATTTAATCCTAGTCTCCCCTTCTGTTACTGTTTGTTTTTTTTTTTTGGTTTGGTTTTGTCTTATTGTTTTTTTGTCTTCTCATCTTTTATTTTGTTTCTTTATTTTTAATCTTTCTACTTTTCAGTTTGGGGGGATATTTTTGAAGCTGTATGTAACCTGATACTTTCATGTTTGCCTGTCTAACTTGGTAGCCTCTGATCTATTGACGTTAAAACAAGATTTTAGATTATCAGATGTTGCTTCGGGTGAGTATATAAATACAGGGAAAACAAGTGTTTTATCCATATGTATTTAGAATTATTTATGTGATAAACCAGCAATGAGTAAGAAAGAAGTGATTGCCTGTTAGGTGGTCATGTGTCTGTTTACAGGATAAAATATTTACAGTTATAATATCTGCACAAATAGGAAGCTTGGTAGTTAATGTATTTTCTATTGGATCAGCAAATCACTATTAAGCACAGAGGATGTGCAATAGAAAAGAGAGGTAACAGCCAGCATGTTATTTACCTTCTTTTAGGCATTTTGGCAAGTATTCTCCTTAAGGGTACAGACAATAAAAAGCCACAAACTGCAACATAGAGTAATATAAATTAAAATTCCACTAAATATTCAGAAGAACATGTGTCTCAAACACACTTTCTCAGGTATTTATTTATTTATTTATTCTTCCACTGAAAATGTCAAAACTATTGTCAGAAGTTGACAAAAGTTTTCTGTAAAAAAACACCTGAACTGAACTCTAATGTCTTCTGCGTACCCAGCTTGAAATATCCAACTTTGTGAAATCCTGAGCAAAGCTCATTTAAAATCAATTTCTTGATGTGTGTCAATTTGTACAAACAAAAAAATCAAGTACATTAATTGCTAAAGTTTGAAAATCTACACAAAGACAAAATTCTTCGTCTAATACTGATACTCTAGCTCTCAAGTAAAACATAGCTTAAAAGTTTCATAGAATTCTAACTTGTGATCAGAGGCCAAATTTTGGTCCAGGCCTTTAATATCCTTGAAAAGTAAATATTTCTGAAATATTAAGTATATTATAATATTCAGTAATTTTCTACAGAGGATCACCGCTAACATGAATGCTGACACTGTCTTTGTTCTTGCACATGTACAGAAAGTGAAGTACATGAAACATACCGACCATACTCCAAAGGGACATTAAATGAATATAATATACCTTTAAAATGCTTGTTTTATTCATTTATTTATTGATGTAAATGCTTTATTTTTATAATTATGTTCATTAATTTAAAATGAAATGCTTCCATGTACATCTTGGAAATGTCCTTTTGGAATCTCAGCAGAAGCTGCTGCACATTTCATTATTTAAACCTGCACTAGTCCTTTAGGTTCCCTGTTATCCTCTGTGAATTCATGCTCTGTCTGACACTTTTTTTTTTTTTTTTCCTGGATAAGAAAAGTCCCCTTGTTCTTCATGATCTAAATATGAGGAATGGCTAGTAGAAAGTCAAGAAGCTCAATTAAAATGAAGACCCTTTGCCTTTATGTGTTACAGATTGTATATTGGTATTTGTTTTGAGAAGTAAAGTAACACTACGCTCATTTAGCACTGAAAAAGGAAACATGAAATTCCTGCTTTAGCACAAGCCAAGGAATTATGGTGAAATGCCTGGTAGAATTCAGCCTACAAAAATTGGAGAAGTAGAAAGGTTTCATTTACTTTCTTTGTTAATATTAAACAAAGAGTAAATCCAAGCAAAAAAAAAACAGGCACTTTCAAGCAAGACCAATCCTTCATTTCAGATGAAAACTAGATGATATTGTCCTATCCTTTGCTGTCAGCCAGAAACTTTCCTTAAATCTTCCTGAGTTCTTCCCAGAGCCAATCCTGCTCATCCTCCCATAAAGCCTTCTTTTCCTTGCTGATATTCTTTCAAGTCACTCTTTGCAGCTCAGATGTGACCTTTGCAACTCTGGCTCATGATAGCAGAGAACTAATTTATTTATTTATTATTTCCATTTGTTTAAGCTCTATCTCTATTTTAGATGTGGTAGATAAAAGCTTAAATTTTCCTGAATCCAAAATGAGCAGTGGGCAGCATCTGAAAGGGTTCTAAATATGAACAGAAAATTGAATTCATCATTTAAGAGCACTAATTAAAATTTTTGTTTGTTCAGTGCCTTCATTGTTTATTTTAATATTAATATTTTATTAGGCATTGAGAAAAAACTGCAGTTCTTAGTAAAATGCAAATTCACTTTTGTTGCTTTAAATAAAAATGCAAATTCCTTCTTCCCACTTATCTCTTCAAAAAGAGAACACAGCAATAAAAAAGGAAAAAAAAAAATCTTTCTGCCACCTGCACTTCCTTCGCTAGCCTTGGTCACACAGGAAAGTTACATAGGTATAAACCAAAAAGATGAATTTAAATTGCTTTACTAAATAGGTCAAAATTGGTTTGTGGACACCATTTTCATTAGAATAATGAAATATAAATGAATAATTTTATGGGTTAACTGGGACCAGATTTATGAATTAAATCAGCTTGCACAGATATGAAGCCATGGACATATGAACACAGACACAGAGGTCAAGGCATAAACCAAATCACCATACTTCATGCAAAGAAAAAAATATATATTAACCCACATTAAGGCAGTGTCGATGGCTGCCACTTCAAGAATCTGTTTCATGACTCTAAAGAGTTTGAATATCTTTAGGATGAGGATGTCATCCCTTGTCAAAAATTAATGCATTTGTGTGCTTGAAGATTAAAGAATATATCTGTAGTGAAGCTACAGAGGCAACTTTAGTTTAACATGAAGACATAGATATAGCCTTAAATTGTATAGATTGTACTGGTTGTGGCAACATAAAAATTGCAATAGATTAATCTACTCTACACATATGAAATATCTAGGTATACTCCTTTTCCCTGTCTGCACAGGTGTCTACCACAGTATAACTATCAGCTTTGACATATTAGGAAGTGACCGGGTGACAATATATTACCAGGCATCAGTGACTCCATGATAACTGTACATTGTGCATGCTCCATTTGCTCATGATAAATGTGAGGCATTTGATTCAGGTTACCCTTCAATAAGGAGGGTAAGCTTCTTGACTTATGCAGAGGATGCTGCAGAGTAAAATTATGCATAAGAACATCAGAGTAGCTGATTCACAGTACTATATTTGTGGGTCAAAGCTTTATGCCAGATTGAAATCCAATTTAAGTTAAATCAGTGCAATTCTGCCCCACAGGTGGGACATTAAGATTAGTGCATTAGTACACAATAAAAGCTATACTGGTACAGTCTATGTTTTAAGTAATCACCCAGTGTTAGTAGGCATATCCTATATGGAAAAGGAATATCACACCAGTTTATGGGTGAATTTGCATTAGAGGTTTTACCAGCATATATTAGCCAAAAGCCTGACAATACACCCTCTGGTTGAACTATAGTGTTAAAAGCACGTAAAAGCATGTAAAGAAGAAGTTAAGCCAAAAATATCAAGCTTCTGCCAGCAGCATTCAAAGATGTTATGTTTCTGGTCAGTCTAGATATAATATCCCTAAAGGAAACAGTATGAAAGCAGAATTGCTAGTTCAAAAGCCAGGAAAAAATAATAAAAATAAAAATAAAGGAGTTGACTTGACTTAAGATGTACCTGCAGGGAAAGATATTTTATCAGAATGATCTATTTCTGTACTACAAAGGAGAGGCTGGTGTAATTCTATCAGTGCAGCACTTATCGCCAAACCTGTTAAGTACAGCCAGGCTCTCAAGATAACTTATTTATCATAGGAAGAGGAAAGGTTTGCTGGAGTAAAGTATACTTGCTGGAGTAAAGTTCTGATGACTTAGGTTGCCTTCTCAAGAAGAGTATTTTGCTTGTCATATTCCAGAACAAAATACTCCTGTAGTAGACCTGATCTTAGATAACTTTTTATTGTGTAAGTGGTCTTATCAGGGCTTATACCAACTATATATTTAAAAATAATGAAAAATGTTGAAATGCTAACTGCAGCAGCTACATATAATTGCATTAAAAAAAAAAAAAAATCTCTGTGTAGACCAATATTGAGGCTCCAAATATATTTCCTTAGAAATTGTGATTGAATTTTATTGTAGATTAGCACTTAAGTGGACCTATTGGTTAACTTCATGTGTAATACAGGCTATTTGTAACTTATTCTTTACTGTAATAAATAATGATCTTATCTTGATGAGACCTGAGAAAGGACCTGAAGCTTCTGATCTCCTGTGCTGTGTTCTGCTCTGCTTGAAGTCTTACTCATTCACTGCATCCTAAGAATTCCAAATTTATGTTAGAATTCTCTGCAAAGTAAGTTTCACAGATATATATATATGTGTATATATGTAGATAGGGAGGACACAAAGAAAATTATAAAATGATTTATTATATATAAATACTAAATTGAATTGCAGTGGTTGAAAAGAATGCTCAAAGAAAACTTATCTCTTCAGATGCACATGTTTAATTTGAGATTTTGGCAAAAACTTGTGCTACGTTGTATTTCTTCCTCATTTCTATCCAAGATTTATTTTTTGTTTTCATTTTTGTTTTCATTAGCATTTTATTCCTGTTCCTGCATTTCTTTTCCTGCCCATCACAGCATTTTTCCTGCTCTGAAGGATGCCAGAATAAGCTAACAAAGTTATTACTCCAAGTGACTTTTATTCATTTATTTTTCTGCAATATGAGATGCATTCTCTCAGTTCCCATGTTTATTAAGTTCAAAAGAGAGACATCCTCTGTCCTCAGTAGAGTAGACAGGGCCATGTAATTATTCTATCTCTTTGAAAATAATCACTTAATATGGTGATTTCTTGATCTTGACATTCCTAACTTATACCTGAAAAGTATTTACAATTGAACGCAAAACTGAAGAGGTACAGTTTTTTCACACATATCCTACACATCAGAAAACCTACACTCCTGTAAAAGTTTTGGCATTTTAAGTCATTCTTATGTTTAAATAACCTGCACAAAATCAGAAGCTCATTTCAAGGACTTTTTGGAAAGAGGGAGGACTCAGTGGCAGTCACCTCCTTGTCCTTTTTTCAGCTCAGATGCATTAAAATGTTGCACTTGCCAACCGCAATTGTTTGAATTTTTGGTCAGCAATAAGGGATTAGTATTTTGCATTATGCTAATGTGATCACATCAAGCGTAAATTTAATATTGTGATAAATGCAGGGACTACTTGTACTTTGATATTCTTAAGAACTATTTATTGAGTTTGTAAACCTTTTTTGAATAATTATTCTTTAGTTGAGCTTTGTGTTGAGTGGATAGAATTTTCTCCAGGAATGAAGTGTGGAAAATGTGGAAGAATTAATCCATTGACAACAATAAACAGACTATTCCAAAAAAATAAGCCACTAATGTGTTTCTTTTATTTTTAAAATACTGTCATTGAGAAGGTGGCTTTTGTGTGCGTTATTTTTGTTGTTCTTCTTTCTCAAGTCTTAAATAAAATTTGGACAGTCATGCTACAGAATCTCAGTCAGTGGGAATTTGCATCTTAACCTGGAAAAGTTGTAACTGCCTTGTCAACTGGGGAGTCAGTGTAGACTAAAAGCTTTCTTTACATCAATTCCATCTTCTAGGTAGCAGCTCTAGGGCTCTATTTTTATAAAAATAAAAATGCAGAAAACATTACTAGTTGAATCATTTCAAAGTTAACAATAATATTAAGAGCTTAAGTAATTCCTTTGCCAGAGATTCAATATAGTATCATTCATGGTTTTCCTCTAAAGATACTTGATAATTGAGGTAAGTCATTGTAGGATTTGTAAGATGACTGGTAAAACACTCACTTGAGAGAGAGCAGAAATGTGTACTATGCAAAAATAAGGGAAGATACTTTTTTTTTTTTTTTTTTTTTTTTTTTACACAGCATAAAATGGAACTTTTCCCTTGTGAAAAGCTGGTCCATTTGTATTTGGGGTTATTAGATTATTTTTTTTTTTAATTATTATTTTTTTCTTGCGGTTTAGTGATAGGCTGTAACTAGAACACCATGCTAGTTGTTACTGACACTTTTGTGTGGTCATTCCTGTTCACATACTATCCCTATTGGAATCAGGATCGTGGGATCAGGAAGGAATGTTTTCCCACTAGGGATCTTTATGTATATCAGATTTCTCTGCACTGTAGGGTTAGCCAGGCATATCATACTTTTTCCCAGTTCTTCCCATCTATTGCTAGCTATTGCTATGGTTCTGAGAAACTGTTACGCCTTAGTTTCTGGTCTTGCCCATAACAAGTTAATCACCTGCAGATCAAAACAATTGAGTCCAGTCAAAATATTAGATTCTAAATGGGCAAATGGATGACATTTAATAAGCTGTGATATTCCAGATGTCATACTAGATGATCAAATACTCTTTCTGACATTAAATTTTCTGAAATCAATGACACATGAGGAAGCAGTGGTGGTAAAGTGAGTTAGACATACTTTCCATTAAAAATGCAGGGGTTTCACATACTCTTCAGAATCCTTCTGTTCAAGGAGAGAAAATATAGGCTACTTAAAACTTATATGAGAATTAAATAGTATAATTTTTTAATTCAAGTTCCACAGAATTAAACTGCAGCATATTTTATGTGAGCACAGTTAAAGGTAACACATTCTTAATCTCTTAAGAATGTGTTTAACAGTCCAGAGAGTTTAATGGTATCTTTTCCCTCAGCTATTTTGGCTCAACCAAATGCTTAACAAGGTTTTTGACCATACAAGTCAATTTTATACTAATGAGAATGTGGAGAGATAAATGCCCTTTAATTATAGGGTACTGTGGCATTAGTCTTGTGAAAAGCCAAGATGCTGCTAATAGAAAGAATTTTGGCACGCTACATTAGCTAGGAAAAAAAATAATTTTGTCTGAATGTGCTGTCTGTCTCTAAGATCAGCCCTTGGAGTCCTTTGAAGCCAATGTCTCCCAGTTGTGACTGAAAAAAAATGTGTGGGAATGTAGTAGCACAAAACCTGTTCTAAACAATGGTGGCTTTTGTAAGCTTGTTTGTTTGTTTGTTTGTTTGTGTGATTTCCAAAACAGAAGATACTGGATAGAGATCAGGGATAAGATAACCAGAATTTTAGCAAATCCTATATGCATATTGCAGTTGTTTTTAAGGTATATTTAGTTGAAAGGAAACTCTATTTCTGCTTATAGAGAAACCAAAGTATTTTGAGCTGTAAAATGTCCGAATAAGTTACCCATTGTCAAATTGTTTCTGAAGCTGCAGGCACTTTTTAATCTACCTCCCTACTCTACCGTAAATTTCATACCTCAAGAAAATCTCGAGAGAACAAACTAACAATTTAGAGGCTAAAGAAGCTGGTGCTTCCTCCTGGGTCTACTTCTCATCTGTATGATGCACAGAAATTAACCTGTGATGAGTTCAAGTATGTCCTCATGCTCTGAGCCTCGTTAAGCCTAGCTTTTTTCTTCCCATAATGGGCACATCTCATTATGCTATCAGTGTTGATGTTATCTTGCAGTGTACATGTGGCAGGACAGCCTCACTTGAACTTCTCTAAAGCCACATGTTAATCTTCCCTGAATAAATCATATTGATTTCATATAGACTTAATTTCTCATGTATGTCAATGAAGATTCCGGTAGTTCTATAGTAACAGTCAATCACTTGATTTCCAGTTAAGATTTTGATAGCACCACTTTGCATAGTGGCTATTGCACACATTGAAATCCCATTCCTTTTGTCATAACTTAAAATAACTTGAAAATTAAGCTTTAGGTTGTTAGGTGGTTTTGTTATCTGTGCAAAAATACATAATTGTAAAGTGAAGTTGTTTAATAATGGAGTCCATGAGAAACAGTGAACATTAGAAATGTATTTCTTTGAATGTAAGAGAGGGATTTATACAGGACATAATAGTAATTTCTTTTGAGATACTGTTCTGTTGTGATTTGTCCTGACATTAAAATTTGAAGAGGATATTATAAATATATACTTCTCAGTTATACATAAACACTGTCTGAGTTACATTGGACAGAAACACATACACATACATATATACAAAAAAACACCCCTACACAAAGGAATGGTACTCTGGGAAATACCAGATATGAGGTGTTTATTATATCTTCATGGGGTGTGTATCAAGACACGGGGATCATACAGTCATAGTCTGTTCTCTGTGCACTCTGCCAGTCGCCAAACAGTGTTCTTGTGATACAGAATCATATAATCATAGAATATGCAGTGTTGGAAGGTATCCACATGGGTAATCGAGTCCAATTCCTGACTGCACACAGGATCACCCAAAAATCAGACCATATGTCTGAGAGAATTGGCCAAATGCTTCTTGAACTCTGGCAGGATCAGTGTCTTGACCCCTTCCCTGAGGAGCCTATTTCAACACCCATCCACCCACTCAGTGAAGAACTTTTTCCTAATATCAAACCTGGACTTCCCCTCATACACCTTCATGCCATTATATGCAGATGCATAGTGCCATTCATACTCCTCATAGTTTCATATGTGTATTTGCATAATATTAGCTATACATTACTTATGCCTCTTTTGAATATAGTGGTATGTTTTTTCTCTTGTCTTTCCCTACTCATTTTTCATTTCAGGTTTTCATTTTCAAACCTACTCAGGTTTTCATTTCAATTTTGCCTTATTCATTGAATATTAATGCTTCTTCTTCAAAATGTCTTGCGAGAAGTACTAGATCCATTTTACAGGTGGATAAGTGATATATGTGGGCATTAAAATTTAAAAAGTCAACTGATTTTGGAAGTCCAGTTTGAGATGTTGAAGACCTGTTGTTGTAGTTTGAGTGCTCAAAACTCAAGCTTTTTTTTTTTTTTTTTTTTTTTTTTTTATCTGCATAGCCAGAGTTTCTGCAAATCTGGTACATCTGGTACCAGCAAAATAAGGAACAGATGAGCAGAGATTAATCTCATTTAAACAACTCCTAGAACTTTCATAAAAATTATTTGACTTGGTCAAATCTCCAGAGTGTTTTTACTATAAGAATATGTTCTGTTTCTGTTCTGGAAGCATTGCCTTATCACTGAGCACCTTCCATCTCCCATAGAAGGTAAAGCAAAAGCCCTTGCAGCTTTCAGTCCTCTCTTTTTCATGTTCCAGAGTCATTCCTACAGCAGGTCCGTCCTACTAAAAAAATAAAACAGAAGTAAAATCTAAAGATAATATGTTGCTTTCTTCAAATATTGTTCTTATGATATCACATGCCCAAGCATACCTCAGCAGAGCTGAGACTCTAGATTCCCTTCCAAATATTTCTTACTCAAGGAAATAGTTATATATGTCACTACTAAGGGTACTATACATCTGAGAATGAAAGTGTGTTGATATTAATGATATGGATCAGCACTGCAGAAGAAACAAGCACAAATAGCCAGCTGGTTTCACAGATACTTCAACAGCCTTTTCAGGTTCTTCCTCCAAACTTCAGCATACTGTTTCCTAGGTCACCTCACTCATTTGCACCAACTGCCCCATGTACGGTAAGTGCCTGTTTTAGCCAATTCCAAAGGGACCTGCTGCTGGCCACTTGGGCCAAGAAGCAATGCTGCTTACATCTCTGTGAGAGCCTATTTAAGAAAGGGAAAAAACCTGCTGCACAACAGCAGCTGGGAGAGGGGAATGAGAACCAGCCCTGCAGACCCAAAGATCAGTGCAGAAGGAGGGCAGGAGGTGCTCCAGGCATGGAGCAGAAGTTCCCCTGTGGCCTGTGAAGAGGCACCCGGCAAAGCAGGCTGTCTCCCTGCAGCATGGTGGAGCAGATTGTCCCCCTGTAGCATATGGGTCCCATTGTGGAGCAGATCTCCACACTGTAGCCTGTGGAGGAGTCCGCAGTGGAGCAGGTAAATTTGCCCTGAAGGAGGATGCAGCCCATGGAAAGCCCCTGCAGGACCAGGCCCCAGGCCAGACCTGTACTGGTGGAGAGGAGCCTACACAGGAGCAGGTGATCTCGTGAGAGCTGCCACCCATGAGGGACCCATGTTGGAGCAATTTGCTCCTGATGGATGGGCCTTGTGGTACGGACCCATAATTGGAGCAGTTCTTGAAAAGCTTCTGTGTGAAAAGCCCATGTAGGATCAGTTTGGGAAGAATGTCATCCTGTGAGGGGGACCCCATGCTGGAGCAGGGTCAGAGAGTGACCATGAAGGTGCGGCAGTGATAATTATTGGGTGATTTCCCCATCCTTATCTCAACCCTTGAGCACTTTTCACTGTATTTTCTCTCCCTTTCTTTTTGAGGTGAGGGAGTAAGAGAGCGGTTGTGGTGGAGCTCAGCTGCCCAGCTGAGTAAAACCACTACACCAGTCAATACTAGTCATCTCAAGAACTCCAAATCTAAAATCCCCTCTTCATCCTGTCCCTGTCTCCCACTCCTCCAGCTGACAGCTTCCTGTTCCACATCCAAATCTCTGACTCCTTACCTTCAAACCTTCTTCTTGCTTTTTACTTCCTCCTTCTATCCCAGCGCACACATGCATGCAAGTGTACCTTGCTCTTGTCTTCGTTACCTGGGTTAGACAGCTTTCCCCCACCATGTTGTCCAGATTACCATCTCCCATGCTCATTTCACAAGCTCCAGTGGGCACCTGGGGGATCCACACAGCAGCCCAGGGCTGGTACATGCCTATTGACAAGAGTATCTTCAAGAAAATGCAGTCAGAATAGATGATCTTTGAAGGTCTGAACTATTCTTCTATTATTCTATTCTATTCTATTCTATTCTATTCTATTCTATTCTATTCTATTCTATTCTACTCTAAAAAAAATAAACAAAAACAAAAAAATACAGCTACAAAAACCTATTCTACTATGTATAAAAATACTGTTCTATTTTGTTTTGTTTTGTTTTGTTTTCCCCATGTGAAAATATATGTTTGGATATATGAAAAGATAAAAGACATCTTTGGCACAAAAATCATACCTGTACAAATTCTGGGGGTCTTGCTTCCAAACCATTAGGTACTCTGAAATCTATAAAATAAATTGTCCTCACAGGTTTGTTGGGTTTTGGTTTTTTGTTTGATTTTAGGGGAGGTCTTATTGTTGTTGCTGCTGTTTTGTTTTGAGCATTGTTGTTTTCTGAGTTTCTTTCTTTAAAGTGACTGAAATTTACCAAAGCATTGCAATACGAGGCAGCTACTTAACAAGAATGTTTCAAACCTCTGTTATTCAAATCTGGGAAGGTTGCAAACAATTGAAATTAGGACTTTATGATGAAAAGCATTACACAACTTTTAATTTTCTGTTGCTGAAGCAAATTTTAGGTTATCACTTGATTAATAACTATAGAGTTAATACATATGCAGAAGACTTAAAAAGAAATAAATATCTCTCCATGTGCCCTTTGGAATGGCTTAGTAGTTTTGGCACACATTTACAATAGGCAGTTGCTTTTTTGAAATTCTGTACACATGAGAGAAGGCTGGGGCAATGATTCTGCCCCACTTATTCTCACTTTGTTCCGCCCCTCCTCCCCCCCCCCCCCCAGTTTTCATTGCTTCAAATGTGGTTTTCAGGCTCTTTGGCTTTATGAATCTGTTTGCTTCCAGCTTTCATTCCTTCAGACCCTAACATAGTACAAACTGTTTCAGTAAACAAAAATATGACACTGCAAATGAAAGTCTGTATTTTAGATTAAAATATAAGCAATGTAAAAACTGGGGCACAGCCTGGCCTTGCATAGTTCTAAATTCTGGAGAACGTTTATTTTGTCATCACCTTATTTATCAATAATATCCAACTTTTTTTAGTACTGATGCTATTAATAACTAGAAAGATATGAAATTGCATTTATTAGTTTTAAATGACAGGTCCAGTTTTGGTATCTGAGAGATTTGGCATTTGTATACAACTCAGATATCTAGCATTAGAGTTATCTGAAACTGTCTTAAGAATTCAAAGAAGCCTCAAGTGACCAGATCTGTTCCACTTGCAAAATAAGTTACATTTTGAAAAAAATAATAATTTGGCTATATAAAGATCTGGTCTCTAGAGAAACAGTCAAGCTGGAAAAAGATTAGACATTTCAACAAGGCACTCTTCTGTGCTTCATAAGCTCCTGAAAAATATCGAGTATGCAAAATATAGAGTGCATATCCAAATTAGCTCAAATTTATTCAAGTGAAACACTGAAAAAGCCAATTCTGTCCTAATCTATCGTAGTTATTTTGAGTATTTAAAGTATGAATATCTTCCTATCTGTGGTGGTTTCACACCAATGGATATCTCAGCACCACTATGACACTTTCTCACTCCCAATCCTCAAAAGGAAAAATATGATGAAAAAAGCCTATGGGCTGAAATAGTGACAGGGAGGTCACTCACCAATTACCATCACGGTCAAAACAAGCTCACCATAAGGAGGTGTAATGTAATTTATTGCCTATCAGTAACAGACTAGAGCAATGAAAAACTAAAAGTAAAATTTAAAACATTTTCCCCTCAACCACCCTCTTCTATGTCCTCCTCCCAAGTGGTGCAAGGGAACAGGAAATGGGGGTTGTGGTCAGTCCATAACGCTTCGTCTCTGCCTTTCCTTCATCCTTGTTCTCTTCCTCTGCTCCAACATGGAGTCCCTCCCACAGAATGCTGTCCTTCCCAAACTGACCCTACCTGGGCTTCCCACAAGCTGCAGCCATTTATATTATGTTTCTACAACATAATACCACCAATGTTGATAAAAGTCAAGTTTGTATAAAAGTGGATGTTCAAGTTCAAAATGCTTTAGAGTCCTTTGATTTAAGATGAAGTAGGTATTACTTTAGGTCCTTATTATTCTTTAGCTGGAAGGAATTCTCGTGGAGATACAGGACCAATAAAATGGTATTTTATAGCAAATTTTTGCTACTTCAGAAAAAAATACATTAAAAAAAAAAAAAACTTTTTCTTTAATTTGAAAATATATTGAGAATATAGAAATAACCAAAGAGTGACGATATTTCAAAACACTTTAGCAAGTGGTAGAAAACAAGGTTATAGCACCCAAACTCCAAAGTTCTGAAAAGCTATGCATATCCTTCAGGCTTGTCTATAATCTGTTCTTAGAAAACTTTAGTGAAGACTTCACAGCCTCCCTAAGCAGTCTAATCTGCCACCTGTCTATACTGTTCACAAGTCTAAACTGATGCCTGAACTAAGCCTGTAGTTTCTTCATGCTCCTATTCTGTCAGGATCATATCACATGTTAGATGTGTCTCCCCCTTCCATGGGTGGCCATGCATTCCTGCCTTCCTTTGAGATCTGATGGTTACTTATGCCAGTTCAGCAGCTTTTTGCCCTGACTATAAAGTAGTCAGATGAAATGATATGTTTTTATTTAAGGACAAGATTTAAGATTGATTTTTTTATTATTATTATTATTAAACCCAGCACTTCATTCCACAGGTTCATTTGAGAGCACAGGCACATAAAAAGTTAAATCAGCATAACAGAAGAGAGAAATCTCCAAGAGGGAACTGGAACAAGTGGCTAAAAGTAGAGAAATTGAATAGAGTTTGGTCTACTATAACTGGCATGGTTAATGTTAAACTATAGTCTGCAGGGCCCTCATTAAGAGATCAACACATTTCTTGCTTTTCTGTTCCCAGTGATTCCTGTTAAGAAGCCAAATTATAGACCTTTCAAATAGAAAGTATTGAGGAAGTCATAATGTAGGTGCAGGCAGGTGATGGAGCTGAACCATTGTAACCATATCCATATAGCTATCATGAAAGAACTGGTTCCCAAATTCCGTGCCTGTTCTGCTGTTCCTCTTTCCCACCCCATCCTCAGCTGTATGTGCCCCTTTTTGCACTTTTTTTTAACACCTTCCCTGTACAAGTTCTGGTGCACCTCCAGCACCACAGCAGTCTTATTCAGCTCACTAATCTACCAGAAAATCACTTGCACTTTTTGCAGGACTTATGATCTGCACTGATTCAGCAAACAGTCAGAAGAGGTAAGTCAACAGTGTAGCAGGGGCAGGAATGGGAAAGGGTTATTATTTTAATCAATAGAATGAACTTAATTTTCCTTAAATCTAGCAGAAATGCTGGCTGCAAAACAAACAAGCAAACAAAAGAAGAGAAATGTAAGGCATGAACAGAAGTGCTTGAAGCAAAATTTTGGGCAAAAACATTTTTATTTCTCTAGCTGAAGATGAGACTTGAGTTTGAGCTTATCTCTTTGTAGAAGAGTCAGTATGACTCAACTCTTCACTTCAGTTTTAGGTAGGTGCCCTCATCCTGTTACATCCATTCAGCTATGAAGGAAACAGCACAAGTTATTGGGAAGGACAAGCACCAAGAAGAAATCTTCACTCCGAGCATAATTAAGCTTACTGTTAAGATGTCTTAACAGGGTAGAGACGGACTGATGCTGGAGAATTTATTCAATCTATTTAATTAGAAATAGGAATAATACTGCAGAGACCAACATCTGAAATCCTACTTCCCCTTCAACTTCAGCTTTCATTGTAAACACTGGTTTTCTTTTGGCTTTCTTTTCTCCTTTTTTTTTTTTTTCTTTTTCCTTTTTTTTTCCTTAATTTTCATTTTTCTTCTGAACAAATTAATAATAATATTAATAATAATAATAATAATAATAATAAAGTGCAGTTCTACATTCCTAAATATCTGGAAGGTTAATCTTTGTCTGGTGTTTAAACTACTTAATTCTAGCCAAAACTCAACAAAAGCAAATACCAGAAAATACATATTACTTCCTTTTAGATATGACCTTGGGCTGCATCAATAGAGGTGTGATCTGCAGGTTGAGGGAGGTGATTGAACCTCTCTCTCTACTCTGCCTTGTGAGGCCCCAGATAGAGTACTACATCCAGGTTTGGTGCCCCAAGAATAAGAAGGATATGGACCTGTTAGAGTGAGTCCAGAGGAGGGCTACTGATCAGAGGGCTTGAGCACATCTACTACGAAGAAAGACTGAAAAATCTGGGGATGTTCAGCCTGGAGAAGAGAAGGCTCTGGGGAGACCTCATTGCAACCTTTGAATCCGTAAAGAGGGCTTATCAAAATGATGGAGGACTCTTTACTGAGATAGATAATGCTGGGACAGGAGGGAATGGTCTTAAACTAAAAGGGGAGAGATTTAGACTAGACATTGAGCAGAAATTCTTCACTGTAAGGGTAGTGAGGCACTGGAACAGGTTTCCAAAATAAATTGTGGATACTCCATACATGGAGGTGTTCAAGGCCAGGCTGGATGGGGACTTGGCCAACCTGATCTAGTGGGTGACTTCCTTATCTGTGGCAGAGGGGTTGGAGTTAGATGATCTTTAAGGTCCCTTCCAACCTGAGCCATTCTCCATGACTATGAATGTCTAATGAAGTCCTCTTTTTTGTTATTGTTTGGTTTCATGTTGCTGGCAATATCAACAGTTAAAGGTTATGATCATTATTTATATGGCTGATATTTGAGATTTGTCCTCAAGTTCTTTGTTACTTCAGAAAAGTGAGTCGCATCTATGGAAAGTAACAGCTAGCTATAGTCACTGATTTACTATTTCTTTCCCTTGAAGTTTTTGCTAAAATTAGATTGGTATTACTG
Organism: Heteronetta atricapilla; assembly: GCA_011075105.1. Taxonomy (NCBI): domain Eukaryota; kingdom Metazoa; phylum Chordata; class Aves; order Anseriformes; family Anatidae; genus Heteronetta; species Heteronetta atricapilla. The sequence continues at coordinate 68,389,814 of CM021733.1, forward strand.
TTAACTCATCCTACAGAGCTGCTGCTCCTTCTCTTAAACTGATTATACATTCAATGAGATTAAAAAAAAAAAATGTTTAGCTTGTTGGAAGCTTGAGGCTGTCAACCTTTTGCTGAATTGACAGAAAAGAATTCGTACTTACTTTGTATTTTTCTGTGGCAATATCACATTTTGTGATACTAAGAAAAAAAAAAAAAAGAAAAGAAAAGAAAAGAAAAGAAAAGAAAAGAAAAGAAAAGAAAAGAAAAGAAAAGAAAAGAAAAGAAAAGAAAAGAAAAGAAAAGAAAAGAAAAGAAACAGTTTGGAGTCCAGATATGCATTTTCATAGTATTGTTACTAGTAAGATTTATATTGAAAAATATATCTTTATGTTTCTGTAGTGTACAAAATGTTCATTTGGCATTCTTTATCAGCTTATAGCTTTCTGAATCAAAGCTCAGTTCTGCTTAGGATTTTCACACAGTTCTGACTAAATCCAAAGGTTTACCATTAAAATGACACGTTCATAAAGCAATGGATTGTTCTGATGACTTAACTGCTTTAAAATACCCTAAATTATTATTCAGGGGAGCTCTTTCTTATTAAAAATAGCTTTATGTCTTCATTTATAGTGTCTACTCATAAATTTCCAAGATGTGTTCTTTGATACAAGTGTACACTATTGTTTCTTCAAGATACTTTCCATGGTGTTTTTAAAGAGAAATATTTCTTTCATAGTTGCACAGTAACTACAAGGATTCCTTATTCCTAGTTGCCACTATAGGGTTGCTGAAAACAAGAACAGAAGTAAACTGTAGTCATTCTGATTACTTAGTAAGAAAAGTAGATCCTTACTTAAACAGTACAACCACATTAGTTAAATACATTAGTTGCAATCTAGCATACAGTACTGGATAATGTATACCATGTAATGATACGAACAATTTAAAAATATTGATCTGATATACAACATATGTCAAACAGGTTTTCCAAAGGCTGTTTATCAGTATACAAAATATTGGTTAAAACATTTTTTCTTTACTTTTCTGTCTTATCTGATCAAGTTCTTCTTAAAGAATGAAGGTCCATCTTCGTCTAAAGCTCAAGGCGAAAATTGTAATTTGTAAAGAACATTTAGAATGATACTCTATTCCTTTACTGATGTTTTTGTATTTGTATCTGGAGGAGATCTTTGAATCCCCCCTTCTAAGTCTATCAACTGCTAATTATTCCAAGCCTACACAAGGAACAATAGCTTAAAGTATTTGTCATTTTAAGCCTGCAGCATGATATACAGAAGTTATTGGTTTTGGTACAGTGAATACTTTTAAAAGCTGATTCATGCAGTGTTTAATGCATCTTTCTAGACTGCTTTTTGAATGCTAATTAGATTGAATCTGAAAATGTAACAGCGATAGCTAACTACAGGAGAGGATTGATATATATCATACCATGTTGACATTGTACACATACATGGAAAGGAAAGGAAAGGAAAGGAAAGGAAAGGAAAGGAAAGGAAAGGAAAGGAAAGGAAAGGAAAGGAAAGGAAAGGAAAGGAAAGGAAAGGAAAGGAAAGGAAAGGAAAGGAAAGGAAAGGAAAGGAAAGGAAAGGAAAGGAAAGGAAAGGAAAGGAAAGGAAAGGAAAGGAAAGG
>CM021733.1:68399538-68459100 GCA_011075105.1 Heteronetta atricapilla
CAACATGATATAGGAAGCTGAGTCCCTTCCCTCATTACAGAGGGACATCCCCTTCTTTTGCTCCAACACATTCTGTCTGCACTGGAGTATTTGCCTGACTTCATGCCTTAGCAAAATCATTTCAATTATTTCAATAAGAAAACAAATTTAAAACTCAATGGTTTTATATGTCTTTATCACTTGTATACTCATTAGTAAACTTAATTCACTCTACCAATACTCACTCATCAAACTCACAGCAAATATTGAGATAAATCAGAAAAACATGTGAAAGACAGACTGTTCTGTGATGTACTTGTGTCAGAAGGAATAACAGGGAAAAAAAAATGGGGCAGAAAAGTAAGATGAAACCCATGGGAATATATCTGACTTTCCTGTTCATCTTGTTCACTGGTTACAACTTATTTAATTTGGTATACACAGATGAGATTTAAATTAAATTACCTGTAGCCTAAAGCAGTAAACATTTATTTTAATTTGTTAAAGGGTAAACTATATTTGGCTGTCTGCTTAGTTCTGTGTTATCTAATTTTTGGCAAATATTGACCAAAGAAAGAATCCTGTCTACTTCCATTCTTCCTTGGTGTCTCCTTCTTCTAACATGGATACAGATAAAAGAATATTAATCTTTTGATCTAATTTTCAAAATATAATGTATGGTCAAAATCTATGAGTCTATGGCTCAGAGCATGGATTTCAGTTTTCTATGTAAGTGGAAAATTACCCAATATTTTTTCGTACAGTTAAGTTTCTACAAGATAGCTACAACTATACAAAGGAAAGTTCTTTTGCAAATGTCAGTTTTCTATTGACATTTTATTCACACACACAAAAAAAAAATAAACAAACAATTGATTTTTTAATAAAAAATCAATAAAATATTTACTATCTGTCCTAGTTTTGGCTAGAATAGAGTTAATTTTCCTCCTAGTAGCTTGTAGGGTACTGTGTTTGGGATTTAGGATGAAAAGAATGTTGATATCACACTGATGTTTTAATTGTTGCAGGGCAGTGCTTACACTATGCCAAGGTCTTTTTAGCTTCTCACAGTGTCCTGACACAGAGTAGGTGGGGCGTGCAGCAGGAACTGGGAGGGAACAGACCCAGGACAGCTGACCCAAACTGGCCAAAGGGGTATTCCATACCATGTGGCATCATGCTGAACAATTAATATGGGGTGGCTGGCCAGGGTGAGGGGACCACTGTTCAGGGATAGGCAGAGGGTAGTGAGAAATTGGGTTGTGCATCACTTGTTTGTACACATTATTAGTAGTAGTGCTATTGTTATTATAATCATTTTCCTTTCTTTTTTGTCCTAATAAGCTGTCTTTATCTCAACCAACAACTTTCACTTTTTTCAATTATTTCCCCTATCCCATGGCGGGGAAGGAAAGGGGTGTGTGGAGAGTAAACGGCTGTGTGGTGCTTAGCTGCTGTCCGGGTTAAGCCACAACACTATCAAGGTGCAAATAATTCTAAATCAAATTGCATATTTCTTTCACTGAAGGAGGGTGGAGCCAATGGTGTGTTGCAGAGATTGTTTCTAGGTTCTTGTTTTCTACTGAACATCAATTGGTGATAAGAGTATTCTCAGTTCAGAATATTTAAACCATACATTTTTAATAGGAAAACTATTGGAAAGTTTAGCATACACCAGATGATAAAATTGCAATACATTTATATTACCCAGAAAAGAAATACACAAAATAAATGGGAAGCATTAAAAGCATTTTCTTTAAAAGAAAGACAAGAGAAGATCAGAAGTCTCATATTCTACACTAATTTAATAAGTAGTATAACTCTATGAAATGTTTGATTCAGGCACTCCAAATGTGAGTGATAGTGTTTCTATGGATTTAGTAAAAAGACAGAAGTAGACCTTTATCCAACAGAAGTGTAGAACAATATTTGCAACTTCCAAGTACTCTAAAAGGGGCCTCACAAGGACAGAGTAGAGGGGCACAATCAACTCCCTCAACCTGCTGGCCACTCCTGTCTTGATGCAGTCCAGGATGCAGTTGGCCTTCTGGGCTGCAAGCATGCACTGCCAGCTCACATCCAGCTTTTCATCCATCAGAATCCCCAAGCCCTTCTCTGCAGGGCTGCTTTCAATGAGTTCTTCACCCGGTCTGTACTCACATCCAGCATTGCCGTGGCTGAGTTGCAGCACCCTGCACTTAGATTTGTTGAACCTCATTAGATTTATGTGGGACCACTTCTCAATCCTGTCTAGGTCACTTTGGATGTATGAAAATTTCACAACTCAGAATGCCACAAAGAGGGAGAATGCCTCCTGAGAAAGAAATCATAACTTCAGGGATCAAACAGTTAATTAAGTCAAATAATACTTGTGTTAGCCTATTTATCAGTTGCAAGAGGAGAAAGAAGTTATTTATTTCATTCAAAATCCCACTTAAAGTATCTTGGAAAAGACTAAAAATAGCAGTTTTGCATCCCCACACTTTTTACAAAGGGATCAAAAATTATTAAGTCTAGAATACCATAGGGAATGGCCTCAAGTTGTGCCAGGGAAGGTATAGGTTGGATATTAGGAGACATTTATTCTCAGAAGGAGTAGTCAGGCATTGGAACGCGTTGCCCAGGGAAGTGGTGGAGTCACTACCCCTGGGGGTGTTTAAGAAAAGGTTGGACCTGGTGCTTAGGGACATGGTTTAGTGGGTGATATTGGCGGTAGGGTGATGGTTGGACCAGATGACCTTAAACGTCTTTTCCAACCTTTTCGATGATTCTATGATTCTAGATAGTATGTTAATTCTTCTCATCACCTCCTGTTTTTATAGCTTCCCCTTCTACTGTTGTAGTGAAGACCATGCATGCAGTGTTTATAAGCAACACTAATTACTAATTTGAAGTTAAAGAGCAGACCTCCCCAGCATGTTTAGCCTTTGGCCAAAGTTCAGAATGCCTCAAAATTATTTTACAAAACCATGCCCTACCCTAGAGATTGCATAATATTATACATCTGTGCAAACCTTTAACAATGTTTCAGTCAGGAGACTATACAGACTGAATCAAATTTCTGTGTACTCTCCCTGGGGTCTGTGACAAACCAGCAGCTGCTTGTTTCCGTCAATAATATTCCATCTGCTTCTTCTGCTACAAAAAAGACAAGTCTGAATTCTTGTGATTCAGATCAGGTGAGACAGTGGGGTAGGTGACTGGGTTTACAGATTTTAGACCAGGTGCATCTTTGTCAGCTAAGCAGAATAGATAGTGTTGATGCTTAATTTCTGTGTACTTGCATAAGTCACAGATCACAAAGTAAACAGAGGAAGAAAGATTCACAGGGTAAGTTGATCTGTTTAAAATTATCTATATAGCAACATTTTCTGGAGATTAGAAAGTTTCTAAGATTAGATTTGTGCTGCTTTATGAAAGCTACTGCAGCATTTGATTTTTATATGTTTGTTGGTTTTTTTTGTTTTGTTTTGTTTTGTTTTCAGTGTGGTGGTATGCAAGAATTTACTAAGTCACCAGCCCAGGTAAAGATGAATGCATTAAAAATTTCCAGTGGTGGTGATAATAATATATCCCATTTGTCCTTTGGGGAGTAAAACAGTGGGAGCTTCCAGAAACGCAATTATAGTCCTTCAATTCCCAAGGGACAGCTTCAGTTTTAATAATTTATAGCAATCTAAAGAGTAGCTTGTTAGAGTCAAAGTGTTTTTCTTTCTGTGCTTTTCCCTGTTCTTTGAACATCTGCCTGCTAGGAGCTCTCAGAAGGGGTACATAGCTCTCCCACAATAGTGACATTTCTGCATGGAGAGCCCAAAGTGAATGTCATAACACAACAATGTTCCAACAAGGCAAATAATACTGTAAATAATCTTCCACAGATATTTATAATAGCTCAAGGGGCTTGGATACATTTTTAAAAAAAAGATGTATTCTTTTATTAAATATACTGTTCCATATTACAAATAACTCCATGCATTTTGTGTTTATTTTTTTTGTTTGTTTGCCTGTTTTTAAATAACGTCTCTTAAAGTCAGTCCAAAGCCCTTTCATCTGAATGGCTTCAGAGATTCCGAATAAGAAGTTTAATAAGATTCCAGTCAGGTTATGGATTTCGTTCTGCTGTCATTACTAGAGAAATCTTATTATGATTTAAATTTCATATATTTGTTTTTTAAACAGAAAAAAATAAGATCACTTGAACAAGATGTTTTCTGAGATGCAAGACTCAGAAAGGTCTTGTCTTGAAAATACTGTTCAATAAGTATTTTGTGTTTTATGTAAAGCTCTATCTAAATCCTGACTTGGCCTAGAACAGTTGTATTAAATTTATTGCCAAGGAAATGTGCTCTATGAAAAAAAAAATCCAAAGAATATGCAAAAAGTAATACAGAAAAAATATATACTTATAGATGGTGCCACTCTGCAAATGGCTTCCAATCTCCTTCTTGTTGAAGAGTGTTTAGAGTTCACTGATAAACAAGAATAAGAACTGATGTATTTGCATAAGGCAAGATTCTGAAGAAGTCTCTACAAAAATTTAAACCTATGATACTTCTAAGTGGCTTCAGGCTCATAAAAGTAAATATTTCTCAAGTTTCTTGATATGTACATTTGATTTACAGGTTGTGAAATCCATCACAAAACTTTGATGAAGATACTCAATTGAAATTTGAGGCATTTAGCCCTATTTCAAATACCTAATATCCAGTTTCTGCTTCATTTGAGTGAAGGTATTCCTTAAGTCTACTCCTAGACTTTTATAAATGTTTGTGATACCACTAGTTTTTGATATTACTAGATCATTCTCAATGCCATTTAGAATCTAATAACAAAGTTTATAGTTTATAAAGAAATATTATTTTTAGGTAATTAAGTAGTACAAAAATTTAAATGGCAAGTGGACAGGTAATCTTAACTTCATACTGATCAACTTACTACAACTTTTTTTTGATGTCTAAAACCAAACTAACTAACTAACAAAAACACTACATCATTTTATGAGTGTGGGGGGGGGGATGGGGGAAAGAGCATGAATCTGAACAGTGAGTCTGACACCTGAGAAGTCCTAAGCATAAGTCCTAATTTAAGTTAAACTGATCCAAGTTCTAGATCTACTTGCATGTTATAACAGAGGAAAAGACAGTTCACCTAGATCTAAGTAATGAAGGCATTAGAAATTCAAAAACATCTCTTATCTGCAAGTGCAGTGTTTTCACTTTTATATGTGTTCACAGTAGGATTTTCTCCATAATATTTAGGAAACTGCATTCATAATTTTTTTTAACTTCCAAATGATGCACTACTTGAATCAACTGTGTACTCTTGAAGTGATGAATGCTAATACCAGACTGCACTCACAAGTTATTTTCAGTTAATCAAGTAAAGTATTGCCCTAACACTGACACTTTTAAGCCTTCAGCTGAAGAAATGTGTCCAGTTTGGTGCCCCCAGCATATGAAAGATGTTGACATAGTGAGGCAAATCCAGAGGACAACAAACAAAGTAATAAAGGAGCTGGAGCTCATGAGGTGTATGGAAATGCTAAAGTCCTTAGAAGGCTCTCAAGAAGAGAAAACAAGAGAGGTCTTAGGGATATCTTCAACTGCCTGGAGGATACGGAGAAGGTGGAACCAGTTTCCACTCAAAAGTTCAAAATAAAAGAACACAATTTATAATGAATTATATTTCAGCTAAATATTAAGGGGAGGGGGAGGGCATTTTGACTCTCAAATAAAAGGTGGTAAAACATCATAAAGGTTTTCCAGGGAGGCTATGGAATGGTCCTTTTTCAAAGACATTCAGAATGACTATATATGACCCTCAGTAGCCTGATCTAAATTCAAAGCAAGATCTAACTTTACGGGTGGCCCTGCTTTGAACAGGACTTGAACCAGATGACCTCCATAGATCCCTTCAAACCTAAGATGGTCTATGATTCTCTGATATAGATCTACATGCTTCCCAGTTCAACTTTACTTATAATCTTTCTCTACCAGAACTCCCAAATGCTCCTCTAGACTTATGAGACTTAGCTTCCTAGCACAAAAACTCATAGCAATCAAAAGTTTTACATTTTATGTCTTACAAAAATATCCCCAAACTACTTTCTTTGTTACTTACTGATTTTTTAAAAAATATATTTAAAAACTGAAATACTCAGGCACCTTCTCTTGTTAGTGAAAATGCCTACAACCTGTGTTCAATATGTTTCTAAATCAGGTCTCTGACTCCAGACAAGACGGCTGACCTGGCTACCTTTTTGACCTAATTACATGCTCTAAAGTCCAGTGTGGATCTTTTTCTAAAGCACATTTGGTGAGATATGGATTTGTTATCTCCTCCACATACAAAGCATAAAAATCATTGTGCATTAAAATTATTGGTCTCCTAATAGCTGATAATAAAGAATAACAGTTCAAAATACTGACCATACATTCATATTTATTGTCCAAAATGTGATCTGCGCAGTGTGGAAGAATAGTAGAAGGGGACTGAATGTCATTTGTGTTTTCAAGTCAAATCATCTGCTACTTATTAAAACATCCTTGAAGTCAATAGAGCTATGAAAATTTACAGCAGCTACAAACCTGTCCCTTCTAAGTCTTAATTTTTCATATTTTAGTTAGTTTTTGAATCAAAGCACATTAAGTCTTCTTTGGAGCTCAATCAAAGCTCACTGAGGTCAATGAAAATGTTCCCAGAAAAGGCAATTTCTGTCTTTAAGCTTTTGATCCGAACTATTTAAGTTACTTTAATTACACTTGTTACCTCAATTCTGTCAAAATTAATTTATGTATTTGGAAATATATATATATATATATATATATATTCAGGAGCTCTGAGATATACAAAGAAATTATTTTAATAAATATCAATGAAATAAACTAATAGAAAGATTGAGTCAAACGTCTTTGAAACTTAAAGAATCTGATGTCATTAGTCATGATTTGATATTTTCTGAAAATTATAATGTTTCTTTTTCCTCTCTTGGTCACAATGTCCCAATATAGAGCTTCTTCCCCTCCATACCAACATTCTTCAGCCTTTAACATTTTTTTCTTGTTGCTTTTCTTTGTTGTATGGTTTGTTTGTTTGTTTCCTTAAGGTCCAGTTTCTTCAATTAAGTTCTAATGGGCATGTATTTTGATAGCAGCTTTATCAACCAAGTGACATATTGGTAGCTGAGAGGTAGTTCAACCTCTTACTGGAAACAATGTCTCACAGAAGCAGGAAATAAAGTTCTTTCAGTGAAGCCATTCCATTCTGGGTATGGATAATGGAAGAAACACAATATTAAAAAAATGTATTTTTCTTGTTCTGTTACAGGGAATATCTCTTACAACCTATCTCATTTATTTATTTATTTTCTTTTAATTATTAGTTAGATGTCAAACTTGAACATCTTCTCAGGTAGCCATAAAGAAAGGAAAGATGAGATTAGAGAGGATGGAGAATTTCAGTTTTCTGTTGTTTTCAAGACCAATTACACTTTAGTTCAAAATATTTTAAAATGTTAAGTAATAAAACTACCACATGAAAGTTGGATATGATGCTCCATAGGACCTTCTCTGACAGTCCCATTTTTTTCACCATATCATAAATATTTGACACTAATTTAACACAAAATAGTGGAGTCATAATAGAAATAGTATTGGAATTTGTTTTCAGTCTGCCCTGATGATGCATAACTATTAAGAGAATGATAGACATGTAAAACAGAATGAAGGGGAAACGGACATTTATTTAAAAATATATATATTTTTTTCTGTCTAGAGAAGTTCTGTATCATTGTTCGTACTGTTAGAAATGTTTATAAAAATAAAGGCACATTTTTAAATTTCAAAAGACAGCTTTTCAATTCCCTTCATAAGAAGAACTCCCACGTGGAAGCAGCAATTGTCTCCTCCACAATAGCTTTAGATATTGGAATAGTTTCAAATTGTTGTTGTTGTTGTTTTCTAAAGAAAAAAAAAAAAAAAGACCTTGTTAAATGTAATGAAAAATGAACATTTGGAGATGTCTAATTTCAATGGGATTATTCTCAAGGGCTAATAATGTCTGCAGTTTTAAGGTGACAATTTATTAGCCCGTAATGTAGGTTTGTGAAAGAAGTTTCTTGGCTGCTAGAGCTTTTGCTACTTCTAAAACTTCTCTGCAATAGATTATGGATATCTCTTTTTTTAAGGAAAAAAAAAAATGACCATTTGTGTTTTGCACATTTCTGTAATATTGCATTACAGTCTTGAATAATGACAGTTTTAATGAACAACTTGTATAATATATATAATGGTCCTTTTCTAAATATTGACTCTTTTTTTCTAGTATTGATACACTATATAAAAAATATCCAATTAATTAACTAAATTTATTAACAGAAATATGAATACAAGATGACTGGATCAAAGAAGGAAATAAGGAAGTAATATTTTTTTCTTAATTTTTTTTTTTTTAAAAAGTGATTTCTTTAAAACTTTTAAGGTAACTTACAGATTCTTCAGGTATGATTTCAGCTATATTTTGTTAATGGACAACCTTTTAGGGAAGATTGATCCAGTCTGATGTTTGGTACTGCCTGTAGAAGACCAGGTTCAGTTTCACTGGCTTGGTATTTTTTGATAGCAGAGTTCAGATATCCTGAATTTGTAAGGGTTGTGCTACATTTTTAATGGTTTCCTTTTTTTCAGCAGTGTAGGACAAATTATTGTATTTGGAAAGGTTTCCTATTCTAGAAGGTCAATGAAGACAGGAAGCTGATGCTGACTGGCTGGTGTTACCACTGATAATATTTTAGGTTCAAATGTGAACAAATAAGACAGAAACCTATGTTCTTCAACTGTGGTAAAGTCAGCTTGATGCAGAGCACAGTGACCAAAAGTCTCTGTTTTGTGACCAAAAGTGAATGATTTGTACACATTGATCCAGAGAAAGATTTGAATCTGCCTATTGAAACTAATGCCAGCTGTCTGCAGCACCCCTGGGACAAACATGCCAGATGGAGGTTGCCAGAAGAGTATAACCATGTCCTTTCACTGGCAATATGTTCCTTTACGCCAGTGGGACTTGGGGAAAACATTTGAGCTAACCCTGTCACAGGGGAACTCCTCAGCTGGGGTTTTCTTTTTCTTGATCCAGGAGATGGAATGTAAATAAATATATAAATATACACAGAGATATATGTATGAAGCCAGTGAACACATCACTGCATCTTCTTAACAATTAGCAAATTATCATCACCAAAATGATGGCACAATAGTATTGAGGATGGCATTGCAAAGCTGCAAACATGTTTCCACTTGGTTCTTATTCTGACATTTTCCTTAGCATTTTATCACTTACTGCAGAATTTCAGTGTACTTCTTATAGGTTGTTTGTTTTGTCAAAAAATAAGACTGCTGTTTGGTCTCAGTACCATAGCCTGTGGTTTTATCTCTTTCAAATTCCTTTACATATGATTTTTCTCAGGACTTAGCTTTCTGAATTTCAAAATAGTTCCACTTGAATTGTACTTGATTTCCAGTTCATCAGACAGTGGATTCTGTAAATCCACTACTAAATGTAGCCTTTCCCTATTCCTCTTCACTTGTATGTTACCTAATTTTTAAAGGCAATGGAACTGTAGCACAGGCTAAAGAGCTAAGATCTCTTTAATGCTCCTTAACTAGTGATGGGATAGGGCTGTCATGATTGTCCTTTGGTCTGGTTTAATAGAGGTGCTGTTAACACAGTCAGACCTAAATCAGTTTTAAAATACATACACATTCAGTTCTATTGTGCCCTTCTGGGACCCTGGATTTCCACATTTCTCGAATTTTTTTTTTAAATTTTTCAGTTCTTTGGAAAGCATGGATGTTGTTTCTTCTTGTCCCTAGCGTGGGTGCATGGGAAGAGGCAATCTAGTGTGTTATTATGCTAAAAATAGTGCTCTCTGCTTCTTAGGTGCAGATCACAAAGAGACTGATCCTGTATGGATTTTCCTGTTTTTTATCACAGGAATAATAGAAGTCTGATATTCAAATGTAAAAAAAAAGTGTGTTTTTTCTCTATTTTCTTTTCCTGCATTATGTAGAACGTAAAAGAAGACATGTATGTTACCTTGATAGGAAAGCAGTAATTTAAACTAAATAAATTTGCTTATAAATCAGAAAGTCATCTGTCTTGCAAATTAACTGCATTGTGGCTGAGGTGATACTCTGTATTGCAATGCTTTCAGAATCATGTTATCATTTCCACATAACTGCATAAACTCAGTCTCTGCTGCAGGCTCCTTATAAGTAATTAGTCATTACGGGAAGTGGTATTAATTTGCACAGCTAGTGTCTTCTGCCCTATCACAAAGATTTTTCTTACCTTGTTGTAAATAAAAAATAAAAAAATAAAATGAGTAATATCAGTTTCAAACAGTAAAGTATATCATGGTGACTTCAGATTTTGCACACTGAGAGGTTTTTGTTTCCTCCCTGCCCTGCCCCTTAATGAGTGATAAACTACTAGTGATCTATCCGGATTGTCTGGCACTCTGCAGGCTATGTCCTATTACTTCACTTTTCATTTTGAAAAATATGTAAACTTCCATCTGCTTCTTGAATACAAACCTTCTGAGATCCACGCATGTATGAGTTTTTTTGTGCTGAAGAGGCAGGTTTCTTAGGACTGTCATTTTATGTAAATGCATTTTGACATTAGTTTTCTGCATCCACGATTATCCTACTGAATATTGTATTTTAGGTGCCACTCAAAGTATTCACTAAACTTCTATAGTGTTTGTAATACAATTGGACAGAAATGTTACATACAAGTGAGGGCAGAGCTGATTAACAGTAAAATCTTGGGTTTCTGTTTTTAGCCGGAGTGTATGTGCTGGTCCTCTACGGCAGATGTTCCTGCTTTTGAGGCAGTTGTTAGTTGATAGTTGAGAGCTATTTTAAAGACAAATTATTCTACATGAACAAGTAAATTCATAATTAATTCTACTTTCAACTTTTCAATACTTTTTTTTTTTTTTTTTTCTCACTGAAGGAGAATGTGTTACTTCCTAAAACATAATCCCTGAGTGTTTACATACTCCTTGTTTCATCAGATGATGTTTCAGCAGCAAAGGATAATGTGTTCTGACCAGAGGTGGCTTTGATTCATACCTAACACTGCAAGGTAGGGCATGAGTCAGATAACTAAAGGCTGTCATTATATAACTTAAGAAATACATATCAGCCAGACTCTATTAGAACACGTTACCTAAAAATTCTGTATCTCTCTGAGACAGGTGATGGAGATAGGATTTTTCTCTCTGCTGTCTTCCCATATAAACTGTGTTTATTAATTAAGCCTGGGAAGAGGCTCGTTTTGTTTGGAGACTCTGATCATGCCGCATCTCTTCAGAATCCTCTGCCAATTTCACTGAAGTTTCCGGGTACCATCTCTAGGTTAAGAGAGGCCACTCTGCATAACAGAAATAAATTATAGTGGCAGATCTCTGTATGCACTTGGACCTTTTCTGGAGGGATGTTTTTATGGCATCTCCTGGTGTAGTAAATGAGTTGTTGTGGTGACTTGTCATAGCACTTGCCTATTCTGGTCTTCTGGAAGGAAGAGGGGAGAAACTGTTGAACTGCAAAAGGCATTATCATCTCTGGAGTGGTTTAGTGTTATGTCTTGATCTGAAATTAGAAGTTACTGGTCCAAATGAAACGCTAGATTTTAGGCAAGTTAGCACAGGTTTGAATACAAACAGATTTAGATGAAATTTACTGGATAGACACAAACAGAAGGAAAGAAGCACCTGTGAGAGTGTGGAAAGAGCTGCCTGTTCAGCAAAGACTACTGAGATGTATCAGCCTCAGGTGAGCTGATATATCTATTTAGTTCTGTGCAGTAATGTCTTGTCCCAGGGGCACCAGGTTGGCATGGGGAGATGTCAGGACAAAGACATCTAGTCCTCTAGGATCTAGGACATCTCTTGGGTGCAGGACATCTCTGGTCCAGAGGTGTATGTCTTAGTTCAAGCTACTGAGTGAAGAAGTGAAACACTTCACAGATATCATATGACATGCGATACTATGTTCACGCTATGTTCACATCCTCACAGCTATTACTTTGCCTAGAAAAGCAAACAAATAAATAAACAAACAACAACAAAAAAAAACATTTAACCTGAAGTATATGGTTTCTTGGATAAAAACACACCATTAAGTGAGGCAAAGTAAGTTTAGGGTCATGAAATAGCTTCTTTTTCACTACATCAACATAATCTAGTGGTGGTGTACAGTGTTAGCAATCATCTCTTAGGGAAGAAAGGAAAAATCACTAATGCTGTCAGCAGGAGCAATTGTTCTGCATGGCCTTGTAGATTTAAATTCATTTTTCCTTGCTCTGGTGTGTATATTTACATTGTGCTTATTCTTGAAGATTTGCATGTAGGAGTACAAATGCATCTTCAGACGATATAGTAACATTTTCTGATCAAAGGGTTGCTAAAGCATAAAAGCTTCTACAGCTAATATAATATTTTGTCTTTTTATATTCTACAATGAAGGGGGGGGAGGGAAATTTGAGATTTTATAGTTCTAATTCTCTTTTATGTAAGTCTGTATTAGGTTTTAATGGCAAGCTTTTGGTAGTGGGGGGGTGCAGGGGTGGCCTCTGTGAGCAGCTTCCCCATGTCAGATCAGAGCCAGCTCCAGCCGGCTCTAAAAGGGATCCACTGATGGCCAGAGCTGAGCCGGTGAGTGACACTGGGTGAGCCTCTGGGAGAGCAGACTGAAGAAAGGGGAAAAATCTGCTGCAAAACAGCTTGACCCATGCTGGAGCTGTTCTTGAAGAGCTGCTGCCTATGGGCAGCCCTCGCAGGATCAGTTCGGGACGGACGGCATCCCGTGGGAAGGACCGGACCCCACTTAGAACGGGGGCAGGAAGTGAGAAGGAGTGGCAGAGACAAAGCATCTGAGACAAAGATACTGACTGCAGCACCCATTCCCTGTTCCCTTTGCTGCTCGGGGAAGGACATTGAATAAGTTGGATGGAGGGAAAGGTGATTTTAATTTAGTTTTCACTTCTCTAGCTTGTTAGTAATAGGTAATAAATTTATTCAGTCTCCCTATGCCTGTCCTTATCCTAACCCTTGAACCCTTTTCATTATATTTCCTTCCCTTTTGCTTTGAGGGGAGGAAGTGAGAGAACAGTTGTGGTAGAGTTCAGCTGCCCAGTGGAGTAAAACCACCACAAAGTCAAATGTTCTTTTTCAAATAGATTTATCATTTTTCCATAAATGCTAAGGGAACATTGGTCCTGATAATCAAATAAAAAATATATTAGTTAATTTCAGGTCCAAAGTTGCAGAACATAAAGTAACAAGTGAGGTGAAGAAGATGGGGGATGATCGAATAAAGAAAAAAAAAAAAAAAGTGTTTTTTTGAAAACACAAACTGTGTGTCACTTGGCTAAAGCAGGAAGTGACAATCAACTATATTTTATTAAATGTATATGGAAATGAGCAAATTTATAAATGCTGTGTTCACATAGCCCCAAGTCAATGAATGACTCAGTGTCAAAGACTTTGTTTTTCATTTCAGAAAGTGATGTCTCAGACAAAGGCTAATTCCTGGAGGCAGCCATTCATCCAAATAGAATTTGTACATAAAATGAATGGCTTTTAGTTCATACTAGGAAAGAAAAATAAAAGTGAGTGAGAATATCAGATTTCTTCTCTTTCTTTCTTGAATAAAGAATAAAAATAAATTACTAAATAAAACCTTTTTCTTTTAATTGCCTTTATTAATTGTCTATGGAATTAAGTGCACTGTCAAACTTCTTGTTCTGATTGCTCAAAACACTATTTGGTCAAGTTGGCAGCTATTATAAAAGCCTTTACTTGAGTCCAAATCATCTTTTCAATGCTGCTCAAGTGCCTCAGAGAATATGAAACAAAAGTGAATGTGTTGCATTTTATAACTATTAATGAGCCTTCCTTCTCGATATCTAAACTGTCAAAAATGGTAAAACATTATACAAAATCTCTGCCTATTTAATATTTCCTAACATTGCCAGATCCCATCAGTTTTCTGACAATCTTTCATGTTATGTCAGTTTTAATACTTTTGAACATGGTAAAGGATTTCCCTTGGCTTTAACCCACTTATACTATTTATGTGAAGTAATTTTCCTTTAATGTAAATGAAAGCACCTTCTTTTCAAATGTTTTGTTGCTTATTTTTTTTTTCTAATTCAGATATATTATACTTATTCAGTAATTTACTTTTGAAAAACTTGAATGAATCAATTTGTAGCTGTTAGATTTATATAAACAGAATCGAAGCAAAAGTTTGTGCAAAAGGCAGACTAAGTCCCAATTCCAAAAATTTTGTGAAAATGTCCTTAGATTAAAGTACTTAAGACCTACTTAAGTGCTATTCATTCCAGTTCACATCCCTGGTTTATATGAGAATTTAGCTCAAGTTTAGCTTAAGCTCTGCTGTTCAAAAATCATGATCTAAAAATGTGAAATGTGGCAAAACATGCCACCATTTGCCTTTTTTTTTTTTTTTTTTTTGGCCTTCTGATAATATTTTCAGATTTTTAATACAGCTATTCAGACTAGCAATATGCTTAGCAATTGTAACTTAATAATTAAACAAGCATAACTTAATGGAAGCTAGTTCTTTAAGAAAAGCACACCAGGAGATACACAAAAAGTTACAGATGCTCTCAATGTTATCTTGAACAAACTACTTAATGCTGAATTATGGATTATATCTAATAGCAAAATGAGTAAACAAGTATTTTAACAGACTTCTTATGCCAGGCTAGCTTTTTCCCCAGGCTTCTGTTTGGCTGGATATGAATCAGCTGCGGTCCAGGAACTACATAACTATGTCTGTGTGTTGCTAATTTGCTCTGCTATGTCTCACTTACTGTCTCCCTGGCCTGGGAGGCTGGTGGGTCTGCCCCCTCTCTAAAATGCCATAACTGAAGGTTTTCATGTTTAGCACACTTAATCTGAATATTTTGGTAATTTACATTTATTTCCCATTATTTTAAAGCTGTTCTGGTTCTCATTAAAACATGTAGCAGTTGCTACTATGTTGCAGTTGGTATTTTTTCAACAGTGACTGTTTTGAATTGGCTGCTTTTTCATTACAGTGGGTAACAAATCACTGTGCTGAGGAGTTTCACTAACTGTTAATGTTTTACAAATACATGGTCATTATATTGCAGTATGTTACTTTAAAAATAGATCTTTTCATATTATTTTTATAGTGCAAAAGGGAGAATAAAAGGTAATTATGTGATGTTTCACAAATCTATATTTAAAGTGATTAAAAATTGAGATGATATTTTCCATTGTGAGTTTTCTTAGTAATGACAATTGATAATGAAAATACACAAAGAAATGGAATTAAGTATTCTGCATTATTTTGCATATCCTGTTTTTTTTTTTTTTTGTTTTTTGTTTTTTTTCCAAATGTCTAAAAAATAGATTAGTTTTTGAATAACTTTTTTTTTTTCATGTTTATTTCTCTTTGTGTTGTGGTTAATTACTTTTATAGTGATCAAAGAAGCTTAGGAATCTTGATTTACAAGTGCTAAGCCAGAAGTTTTATTTCTCACCATTCTGATTCTTCTGTGATTAGGGTCTATTAATGTTGACAAAGACTTAAAAGTGCTTGTGAGGTTGTGGCTTACTTTCAAATAAAGTAGAAGCTGTGGGAAGTATTAGAAAGAATGAACAAAAGCAATTAAGTTATTCCACTAGCATAGGCTATAACCTATTGCTACTGTGTGTTGGTTAGTGTCTTCAGGACTGTGTACATCAGCTAAGCATTTAAAAGTCAGATGTTAGCAAAGGGCTCCTGCCAGTTCTCCATGTCAGTACTGCCTGAGGGTGGGATTTGTTTCACCTAACTCCAACTGTCAGAAAATCAGGTGTCTAAAAAATACCAGTCACCTATTGTGGCACAAATGAGATAAATTCACATGTGTAGAGATTTATCAGCAGGGTCCATAGCTGGCGGCATACATTGACAGCTGAAGTTAAATTTTGGGGGAAAATAAAAACAGAAGAGAGAGACAAGAAAAGGAAAAGAAAAATCATCCCTAGTGGGCATATGGGGAGAAACTGAAAAAGTCCCCAGCTGAGCACCCCACGGTCCCAGCTCAACTCTCATCAGAGCAGGTGTTTCCCACCACACACACACAAATTTCTCTAGTTACTATCTTCCCTCAAGACCTCCTCAAACATCAAGTTGTTCGTAGGCATAGAATCATAGGATCATCTAGATTGGAAAAGACCTTCCAGAACACCAATACCAATCAACAAAGTCACACCCTTAGTGCCACACCCTTAGTGCCACACACAGACAGGACTCCACCACTTCCCTGGACAGCCTGTTCCAATGCCTAACCATCCTCTCATAGGAAGAAATTCTTCCTATTGTGATAAATGACTGAGTCCCAAATAGGATTAAAATTAAAGTTTGTAATTTATTAAGTGAATAGAGGCAAGCAAACAGCGCTGGGTGCACCGGGAGTCTTTGCTCCACCAAGATGCGCACCTGTTACATCACAGGGCTGGCTGATTTTTATGCTCCTAGACTAATACATATTCATCACTATTCCTAGAAAAGGCAGGGTTATTATAATTAGTTCCCAGAATCCAAACCCTCTCTGGGCACATGCGTATCAGTCTCTGGTGGTCTTTCTAGGGGTCTCTTGTGCTGAAGACTCGTAGTCTTCCTCTCAGGCTTTGTCCTTCGGTCTTCCTTCAACTCCCCTTTTCTCCTTATTTGGTGGATTTCTTTGCTGGATATCAGATGCTTAGGCAGTGTCCCATGCAAAAGTCAGCAGTTTCCTAAAAAAAAAAAGAAAAAAAAAAAAAAACAAAAACAAAAACAAAAACTCCTTGGTCCTCTTATCTCCCAGACTAGAGTCTCAATGTTCACCCTTCAAACCCTCTATTTACACAAATTGCTGTACCCTTCGTTTGCATGATACAAAAACTATATGCACTAATCACTCTGTTTTTCTTAAATAGAAGGTTATATTTCATCATGCGGCCCTAGCATTGTTCCATACTGACACAAATCAAATTAACACTTTTCACACTATTATCTAATCTAAACCACCTCTGGTGCAACTTGAGTCCTATTCTTCATGTCCTGTCACTTGTCATCTGAGAAAATAAACCAACCTCATCTTAACCTCCTTTCAGGTAATTGTAGAGAGTGATGAGGTCTCCCCTCAGCATCCTAAGACTGAACTGTCCCAATTCCCTCTGTCAGTCCTCGGGAGTCTTATTTTCTAATCCCTTCACCAGCTTTGTTGCTCTATCTCTGCATATACTCAAGCAACTCAACGTCCTTCTTGTAGTGAGTGGCCCCAAACTGAACACAGTAGTCAAGGTGGTCTCACCAGTGCTAAGCAAAGAGGGGCAACCAATTCCTTAGTCCTGCTGGCCACACTATTTCTGATGCAGGCCAGGATGCCATTGGCCTTCTTGGCCCCTTGGGCACACTGCTGGATCATATTCTGTCAGCTGTTGACCAACAGCCCCAGGTCTTTTTCTGCCAGGCAACTTTCCAGACACTTTTCCTCCAGTCTATACAACTGCATGGGTTTGTTATGACCCAAGTGCAGAAACTGGGTAATAACCTTTGCTGAATGTCATGCAAATGACATGATGTTGCTAGCACTGACAGAACACCTTGAGGGACAAGGTGTATGCTCTGGCTAAGCTGGGTGTTATGTGTGTGCATACATGTTACTATGCGCACTGGTAACAAAAAGGTATGTGGAAGAAGGGTGATTCTCACACTGGTGGAAGTTGTTTCCCACAAGAACACACAGAAACAATTTGTGAGATTAAAGATGCAGAGATAAGAGAAAAAATATGGAATAATACTGTCACAGGACTTTGGAAAAACACTGCCATGGGACTTATGTGAGAGAGCTATGAGTGATACGCTGACTTCAGAGTTGCAAACAAAAAGCCATTGGCAACAGAAAACCCAAAGGTACTGTGTTGCACTAAGCAGGGAAGGGACGGGCACCCCAGGGTAGCTGCCTGTCTCTGGCTGCAGACAGACTCACATTACCTACCTTAAGTTTGTTGCCTAGCTTTTTTTTACTGAAAGTTGAATTCTATTCCATATACACCTGACAGAATGGCTCTTTTAATGTAAAATGCTGTTATGTATCTGCCTTCAGGAATCCTCTTAAGTCATTCTACTGGTAATACTATATGTTTTTGTTGTTGTTGTTGTCAGTATGCTTATAGCTCTCTTTAACTTAACAGCTTTCAGTAGAATACTTTTATTTATATCAAAATGACATATTGTGTAAGGAATTGACATTCTTCTAAAATAATCTGAGTAGATGGCCTCATCCACACACACCAGTTGTAGCGCTTCAACACTGTCTGGAAGCCAAAAGAGGCCTGTGCGCAATAACTGAAAATGATGCTTAAATATTTCAGAAGCTCATGTTGTTATGTCATCAGTTATATCTTACTTATCCATCCTTATTCCCAAAGGTTTTAATGAACTGCTTATAGTGGTAGTATTTCAGTCCCATTAGCAGCAAGAGAGGTAAAACAACTGAGGTGGAAAGAACCCCTTCTATCATAGAAATAGTTACCCAGGCACAATATGTTATGCAATCCTAAGAAACCATTGTAGGATGATTTACTGACTAAAGCACTGTGGTTTTCTTTGTTGTTGTTGTTGTTGTTTTATTATTATTATTATTATTATTATTATTCTCTTCCCTGCCTTCCACCACCTGCTGTACTGAGTTTTTGAGTTGGATTCTTCCTTTGACAGAGCATCACTCATGCAGATCACTGTCCTGTTATGGTTATTCTGATACATTCTCTTTGTGTGACTGTGTCTCTGAAGATCAGGCCTTTCACCCAAGTCTACAAGGTTGAAGAGCTGCCTGCTGCTCCAGCTATGATCTCTAGTTCAGAAGTGAAAGGAATAGCAGGAATAAAACTAGTCCCTGGACTTTTTAACATGCAGTACCTCCAGTACAGTGAACTGGCTTATCTGATCCCAGCTCTTATAGTACTCATCTCTGTTTCAAGCAGATCTTTTGGTGGGTGCTACATTAAGCTGAAGTTCACTCAGCACCATCACACACCTACAAACACATGAATGACACCACACACTGCAACATCCATGAAAGAAGCTCTAACAGTCAGACTGATCATCAGTAATCCACATACCTATAATCTTTATGATTTGGTGGCAACTTCTGCTCTCAAGGATTAAAGATATTCACTATTTCTATCAGCAGTAAGACATTCGCTTGATGACCAGAAAACGATAGTAGTAGCAATAGCAATAGCAATAATTAGTAATAGTAATAGTAAAAGAATATATAACACAAATGATGCACAATACAATTGCTCACCACTTGCTGAGAGATGCCCAGCCAGTCTCTGAAAAGGGACTGTGTCGCCCCGGCCAACTCCCCCCCCAGTTTTGTTGTTCAGCATGATGCCATATGGTATGGGACATCCCTTTGGCCAGTTTGGGCCAGCTGTCTTGGCTCTGTCCCCTCTTAGCTTCTTGTGCACCCCCAGGCTCCTTGCTGGCAGGCCAGCATAAGAAGATGAAAAGTCCTTGACTCAGTGTAAGCACTACACTGCAATAGCTAATACATCCTATGCTATCAACATTATTCTCTTCCTAAATCCAAAACACAACACCATACCAGCTACTAGGAAGAAAATTAACTCTACCCCAGCTGAAACCAGGACAGCTGGTCTGTTTGAAATGTGTATATTGTGTCTTTAGCAGTCAAGTAGTAGTACTTTTTAAAAGCTTTTTATCAAATAGTTATCAGTTTTGCAGGTATAAAACTTTAACAGAATAATGGTTTTTTTTGACAGCTTAACTAAGAAAGAAAGCATCAAGCATACGATAATGACACTTGCAGGGATGTTTTTACTGCACTGATGCCAATTAAATTACTGATTTCATAATTATAAATCAGCATGTTGCAGTGGATAATTAATGTTGTCACACTCGAGCTGAAAAACTTTATATAAGCATAAGCTTTCCTCTGTTGATTTGCTAATTCAGGAACCAGAAAATATTGAATATCATCTTTTAATATTTGAATACATATCTTTTAGGATTCCTGTTCCTGCCTGAAGCCACGGTATGACACTCTGGCATTTAATGGCTCTTAATGAGTGTGGACAGTGTTCAGAAGGGACATAATGATCTCTAGAGAGAACAATGTTCATATAAAACTAAGACTAGATTTGAGTGGGGGAAAATAATAAAATAATAATAATAATAATAAACAAAAAAAAATACACTTTAAAATAATTGACAGATTTATTGTTTTACCAATAAGAAAACCTGTTGGAAGGAAAGGCAGGTGGCAATAGCAAAGACTTGGTACAGAAAGTTTTATCTGTTAATGTGGAATTGTTCTAAATTATAAATGAGGTGGTGGAAAGGAAGTCCTGCAATAAGGTCTTATAGTCCTTAGTTCTAGAACAATAATGTCCTCAATTTTCTTAGCTAATTGAACATAGTTGTTGCCAGGCTGATGGGTTTTCCATTGATAAGTCACACTAATAAATCTATACAGATCTTGACCAAAGAATACAGGGTAAACTTAAACTATATAGTAAAACACTATTGTCCATCTTCAAGCAGATAATAGGTTCTGATAATATATTTTGATTATTTTTTTTTTTTTTCTTGGAAACAAAAAAAAACAGCGGTTAACCACTCATCAGCACAATGCTTCTAGTTGTAACCACAGATGTGTTCTATTGATTTGGTCTAGGAAGAGGGAGGTCAAATCTCAAGGCCTTTCCTGTTGTCAGGGAGTTTAAAATCACAGCTGCCCCCGCCAGGACGACACTGGCTAATGGACTTTCTTCAGACTCTCTCTTGAAATTGGGCCAGTGTGAAACTAGGAATGCAAAAGTGGTGAGTTTAGGAAAACAACTTCAAGACACTATTTCTGGTTTACAATTGAAGACACTGAAGACACTCAATTTATATTAGCCAGACACAGGGTTCCAGCCTTTTTGAACTGTTTATGCCCCTTTCATTCAATATTGCTGCATTAAAAATTTACTATAAATGCTCTGCCATTACAAGCAATGAACCTCAGATGGAGCCATCCAAAACTGCACTTTCTGGGTTGCTATGGGATCAGGCAGGCATGGGATCAAAATATAATCAGAAGTTTCCTTAGCCACCATTTGTCTTCACCATTTACTGTTTCTAAGGCAGTAGAACAGTAAAACCCTGCAGCATACTTACCAATATTCCTCAGTATTACTTTACTTTCCTACCTATTGCCTTTTTTTGTTTATTAGTTTCCTTTCTTTACCAAATTACTGAATTCTGTTCATAAAGTAGAACTACACTCCTGACTGCTACACTACTTCCTAAACCTTCAAAACATTAGTTTTTAAATCATGGAACACACATAATCCACAACTTTTGCAATTAAAGACTGAACTTATTTTTAGTTATTGGGACAAAAACAACACTCTCTTTATAAATATGCATATATACCCAAAGTTAATCAGTTCACTGTTCTGGAATTAGCTGACTTGTTTGCCTTGGTGTGTCGCCAATTAACAGAAACCCAGGGATACTGTCAGCTGACAGCTGGAAAGAGATCCCCAGCTCTGCAGCATACTGTTCTCTGTGTTAAACAAAACCCTGAGCTGATGGTATTAATGCTTTAATATTACTTATTAGAATTTTCATCAGCAATCTTTCTGCTACTTTTTAATGAGAAGAACACACTGATAGAACCCTGGAAGGAGCTGTTCTCCTCAAAATCATACGTATTTTAGTGCTTGAAATGCAGCTTTTGGGTTACTATAACTAAAAGGACTTGGTAATGAGAAAAACAAAGGTAGAAAAAACACAACAGATAAACAGAATGGAATGGCAGGGGGAGGTTTTTTGCTGTCCAGGATGTTGTATAATTCAGACTGTTTTCTGAATAGGAACAACTTTAGATTTTTAAGTTTAAAGGGTTTGTTCAGAGTAATATAGTTTTAAAAGAAAAATATGTACTGTTAGAACTGTCTATTATTACTTAATGAGGTTATATTTTTGAGGTGTAAAAGTGGATTCAAATATTTTCTTCAATAAACCGTTCTGAATGGTTGACATTTTCTGATATAGCATATACATGAATAAATATTTACTGACATAATAAGTGTGATATTGAAACACTGCTTCTGTTGAGATTTAGAATAAATCGTAGTTATTTTCCAAATGTGTTTATGCTTGAAGGACTGGATAACTAAAACAAAATCATCTTTTAGGATCAGAAAGTTAAGCCCCACAAGAATGAGCAACACTGAAGAGACGTTATTTATTTTCCATCCTTAACTGTATTCTTCTCTAGAGAAGAATATGTTCTAGAGAATATATCATCTATATATCTTTATATGTACTTATATAGAGAGAATACACTTCTTGTATATCTTATGTAAGCTGTAAAAGCAACCCTAATGTTGTATGCTCCCACAGTCACTGCCATGGCTCGGAAAGCACAGCCAGTCAGAACCTACAGCTCAGGATGTAGCTGAAGTTGTAAATAAGAGTTCTGTGAGAATTATACATAAACAATTCAAGATTAGTATTGATCTATTTTTGCATTATTTACAGTTGCCCTTGAGTCTGTGTGCACAGTTTTAATGGAGCTTAGCTGTGTTAGGATTCAAGCTAAATACCACATTAGAAGCCCCCCCAGAGAGAAAAGCTTTTTGAGTACAGTAATAATGGAAAACACGTATCTGTGGAGTGCTAAAGACAACTATATAACCCCCTGTGTTGGATGCTACATGGATTAATGCAGCTGTGTAAAGTAATAGATATTTATTGATAAAATAGGAGTAGTATGTGTAGTTAATGGCCTAAAATTAAAAATGTCTTGCTTTGTCTATAGAAGTTTAATCACTGAATTAAAACATTAGGAGACTAAAATAGAAGTGAAGAAAACTTTTTTCCCCCCCGTGGATTTTGGAAAAAAAAAAAAAAAGTGTGATAGAAGTGAGTGACCTTGCATGTTTCACAGGCTTAAAGAGGCTCCTGCTGGCAGCATGCTGTTGAAGGGCAGATAACAATCCCACTGTTATCATCAGGGATTGCAATCACTGTCACAAAGCTTGTCATGTGCTGTCTGCAGGAATGGCAGCAGACAAAAGTGCAGATTTGAAATCAACATTATCTGTCGAGAAAGAGATTTTTTGGTGAGTTAGAGTGTTTTGAAACATATCCTGCATTTGTGTTTTGGCAGTTCGAGCTGATCCATGAGCAGAACTGCTATGTCAGCACTTTCCCTGAAAATCTGCACAAAACCAGTTATATAGAATAAGGAAAGATGTGTATAAACTATGAAAGGAGGAAGTGAACAGGTATGGGGGTGCAGCCACAGAGAAAGTAGTGTCATGTGTGCAGCAGCAGTTTAAGATGTACTCTTGCATTTTGGCAAGACAGATCAGCCAGTCTGGATATGTGGTATTGGCACCTCACTGTTTTCCAGGTGTACTCTGCTTTTTCAGTATGTGAGCTGCAAGGGTAGCAGTCAGCAGAGTAGTCTGACTCTACCATAAGATGTTTTCCCTTGCATGGGACAATTTTCTAAAGGTATGATAGCTTTAAGGAACAGTATCTGTGTAACTAAAAGCAGCTCCAGCTTCCTGGGGAATCTAATACTCTGAGTTACAACTATAAGAAAAAGGCAAGTTCATTTACTAGGTAAGAGCAGAGGACTTGCTAGTGTGGTATTTGTTAGCATTTTTAATAATGGGTTGCTACTGAACAGATGTGTAATATAACTACTTTTATAGAATCATAACTGAAAAGCAAACAGAAGACGGTAAGCTGAAAACATGAGTTATTTTACTTGGTACCATAACGTGGTTGTTGTGAGTGTTGTATAATGACATCCCCTGCTTAAAGATGAGAGCCCTATTTTCCTAGCCCTGTTTGTTGTACTTTTACAAATCCTTATAGCTTGGGATCTTGCTCCCTCCAGCTAATGGATCTTGATGCATTTATATTTCCTGAAAATTGGATAGCTATCACATAGAATCAGAGAATCACCTAATCATAGAATCATCTAAATATCATCTAATTCCAAACCCCCTGCAGTGGGTAGAGACACCTTCCACTAGACTAGGTTGTCCAAAGCCCCATACAACCTGGCCTTGAATATGTCCAAGAATGGGACATCCACAACTTCTCTGGGCAACATGCCAATGCTTCCTCTCCCTCATAATAAATAATTTATTCCAAATATCTAATCTAAATTTAACCTCTTTTTTTTTAGCCATTAGTCCTTGTCCTATCACTGCACTCCCTGACAAAGAGTCTCTCTCCTGCTTTTAGGCCTCCTTTTTAGGTAGAAAAAGGCCTCTATAATATCTCCACAGAGCCTTCTCTTCTCTAAGCTGAACAACCCCAACTCCCTCAGCCTGTCTTCACAGGAGAGGTACTCTAGCCCCTCTGATTTTGGCCCTCCTCTGGACTTGTTCTAAGAGCTCCACATCCTTGTTATGCTGGGGGCCCCAGAGATGAATGCAGTACTCCAGGTAGGGTATCACAAGAGTAGAACAGGGTGGGGAAAATCACCTCCCTCGACCTCCTGGCCATGTTTCTTTTGTTGCAGCCCTAGATATTGTTGGCTGCCTGGGCTGCAAACTCATCTTGCTGGCTTATGTTAAGCTTCTCGTTAACCAACACCCCCCAGATCATTCTCCTCAGGGTTGTTCTTAATCCATTCTCCACCCAGCCTGTATTTATGCTTATGATTGCCCTGGCCCAGATACAGGACCTTGCACTTGGCCTTGTTGAACCTCATGAGGTTTGCACAGGCCCACCTGTCAAGACTGTCATGGTCCCTGTGGATGGTATCCCTTCCCTCCAGCGTGTTGAGCACACTACACAGCTTAGTGTCATCAGCAAACTTGCTGAGGGTGCGCTCAATCCCACTGTCTATGTCATGGGCAAAGGGGAGACCAGGAAGTCAAGAATTTCATTACTTCTTTTTTCACTTTCATTTTTAACACAAACTTGATAACTCTGAGTGAATGTGGAATTCAGTTTTTTTTTTTTTTTGAGACTGAAAGCTATATTTAATATTTGGTCATTCATGGGCATTGGGTTGCTTTGAAAAAAAAAAGATTCAGATCACATTTCAAACAACTAAATTTAGGCATCCACATGTAGGTATTCAGATGAAATAGATTTCCAAGATCTCATTATTGTCAACAGATCATTAGTGAAAGGCTTAATACAGTCATTGGATCCTAGAGAGCTATCAGTAGATATTTACAGCAGCCAAAAGCATCATCACTGGTTTAAAAATACCCTCTCTCTGGCCATTTGGCCTATTCTAATGATGCTGATTAAAAGTTTCCTGCAAGACTTTACCTGATATCAAAGCCCTGAGGAACTAGCCCTTGATTTTTAGGGATACAAATGTTTTTGTTGTTGTTTTGTTTTGTTTTTCTGGATCCAATAGAAACTACTAATGAAACTTAGCCATCTTAAATAGCATTTATTGGGTATCTATTCAGCAGAAGAGCTATACTATTGAGATAAAATGCTTTAGGCAAAGAAATTCCATTAACATAAGTGCTCAAGAAAATGAACTGTTTATTCTAAATAAGCTTGTACAGAAACACTTTTTTTTTTTTTTTTTGGTCATATTAAAAATTAACTAACTGCTCAGAAGATTTAATCATATTTTGTGAGGGTTGAGTGTTTGTTCATCTGCAAATCTTCAGTGCTCAGCCTTCAAAGAAGTTGTATAGTTGCATGTCATGTCACCCAGTATTTGGATAGCAAGAGCACTGGGACAAAAGTGAGGTGCCTAAGAGGGAGGGGAGGTAGAGGAAGAAAAGAAAAGATGTGATGGGAAAGATAGTAAGAAGACTCCTATTATTTTGGGGTAAGAGTTTTGTCTTTGTTTTCATTCTGATCCCAGATGCCTTAGACCATGGTTAAAGACACGGAAGGGGAGCAAAGATACAGAAATGTTATGATGGTGATATCCTATCCTTGAGTTGAGACAATGCATCCCTTTTCAGCAATTTGGAGATTCTGATGAAGGCACATTTGTGCTAAAACTAATGCATTCTGCTAAGCAAGTCTGAGAGCACAGTCATGACTACACTGTTCCTTGAGACAGCTCTAATGCTTCTACATCATGTAGTCCAGCACATATGGCTGCAAAATTATCTTTAGACAGACAGTGGAGCAGAAAAGGAATATCCATCTGTGCTCTCTGCTTAGGAAAGCCTTTTAATGTTATGCAGGTTTCCCTTTCTGAAAGGCATACTAACATTTTACTGGCTGCAACATCCTGAGGAGTTATGGGAATGATATCAGCCAAAAAGTCCTTAGAAAGTCAGAGAAAGGTCATGAAAGACTAACATTGTTCCATCACCATTGACCCTGCATTGTAAGTCAGGAGAACTGTTTGTTGCTGACCAGTTCTTCTACAAGGCAGTAAAAGTATGTCAGATTGCAGGGAAAGGTGCTGCAAGCCAGTATTCAATAATGGCACCTCAAACAAATTTTCCTTTTTTTTTTTTTTTTTTTTTTTTTTTTTTTTTTTTTTCTCACAGTCTTCCTCTCCCTGTCCTTGGAAAGATATCTGTAAAATCTGTGCTTACTAGTAGTTTCTTCTAAGACCACTTGAGTTCTTTCATCCTTTGTGGACAACACAATGGAAATTGTGCCAGAAATAATTGTTTAAAAACGTTAAATTATTTTTAACATCTCAACATATGCAGATATCACTTGCATTTTCTGATTTGTTTTTCCAGCATCAATGCATTTTTCTAGCATCTTTTTTTATTGGTCACATCTTGTTGTATTCCTTTCTCATTTTTCCTCAGTGCTCTCTTCCTTGTAGGCTCCCTGTAGTTTATTGCCTATGTTACTGTGCTTTGCATATATCCATGCCAAGTGCAGGAACTCGTTATGGATGTTGTCCAAAGATTGTACTCTCATAGCTGATACTTTGTCTCTAAATATTTATTTCACCAGTAGGCAGTACTGAGGATCTAGTCTTGCTTTCTGTACAGTTTTGCCTATTTAACCCATTCCCTATTTAATCTATTCCCTATTTCTGGTGCTTTTAGATATCTAGAAGATTGTTACATATATTCTGAAAATGAATATCACAGATCCAGTGTTCTGGGAGAACACACAATTACTAATCAACAGTTAAAGAGTAATTTTAGTATTAATTTACATCTAAGCAGAAACAATAAATTCTTGCATTGAATTAAGTTTTCTCTGGAATGCAAAACACCCAAAAACTGTACTTCACAGCTGGCATTTCATGCTGTAATTATTATTTTGTGAATACGCAGTAACACTTGCCAACTATTACATAAGAAGGCATTAGGGACCTTAAACGTGTCATTGTTATCATCGGATGACATC
Source organism: Heteronetta atricapilla (assembly GCA_011075105.1). Lineage (NCBI taxonomy): Eukaryota > Metazoa > Chordata > Aves > Anseriformes > Anatidae > Heteronetta > Heteronetta atricapilla. Next base: position 68,426,964 of record CM021733.1, read on the forward strand.
ACCAACAACTTAGTCTAAGATCATTTTTTAAATTGATCCTTAGCTCTCTAAGCCTAAAGTCTGACAAAGCAGTTCAGTTCAGGGAGATGCCCTGTTTAGAAGACATCTTTCATTAGATGATTGACTGTCATCACAGATTTTGAGGTTTTGCTCTTACGATATTCCAAGCTCCATAGAAATTATTTGAAGAATTCATCTTAATATGTTTTCAGATTGCACTGGAAAGCTACAATGTTACCTTCTATCTTTAAAAAAATCAGGTAACAGATTTATTTCAACTAATTTTTAATAAGGTGGTGCCAGGACAAGTTGGTAGCTGCCTACCAACTGATCTCATAAGTCTGCGTTCACTGTTTAACTACTTGCTTTGTAGAGCTGAACCAGATCTTGCAAAAACTCCCAGCAGATCCATGAAAAAGGAATATATTTTGACTTATATATTATATATTATTTACTATTATAGTTATATATTACTATATTAGTTTTATCATTTAGTTTTGTCCTGTATGCAAGTGTCATATTACACAAACCAAACCTTCAAATAATCGTGTTTCTAGAATGTTTCTACCAGCTGGTCTCAGAACTGAGGTTTCCCATGGGCAAAGAAATCCTTCATGCAGTTACAGATGCACCTGCTGGATTAGTCAAGCTCACACAGCCCATGGAGTGTATGTGTGTTTTGCCATGCAACTCTGTTTTATACCACCCAACCTCTTTGGAAACCTTATTTCCTTTTTGATAATATGAATAAAACAGTTCCCCATTTGTTGCAGCTTTATTGGTGGACAAAGTAGAAGATTGCCTATCAGTACACAGCAAAGAATTTAGCTGATTTATCTGTACAAGCTGCATTTCACTATAGTAAGCTTGTATTTCTAGATCCTACCTATTCCACACAAAAGTGACCATTTTCTTACTGATGAGAAAAGTTAAAATAAATAGAATATTGTTTCCTTAGTTTTTATCTGTCTTCTGAAGATATGAAAGTATGTTCAGAGAATATAATAAAAAGGTATATAAAATGTGAGCAATAATATGGAACTATCACACATACACACACACACAAAAATAAAGTTAGAAGCAAATCATTGATTTCTAATCTTTAAATACAATTAATTCAGCAACAGTATTGAAGGAAACACGGTTTAGTTGTGTTTTTTGTTGTTGTTATTTTCTTTATTTTTGTCTTAATATTTTCTCCTAGACTTTTAGTAGTCTTAGAGGAAAAGAGTACAATTATTGTTCTTTGAGGACAGGTACAATAGGACACTAAAACAAAATAAAACAAAAGTTTTCTGTATTATATGATATTATTCCGATAGGAAAAACAAAACAAAAAAAAAAGGTGTTCAAAGAAAATAGCTTTAAGAAAAAAAAAAAATCACATGACGGACTACTTAGAAACTCTTGTATTACTTGTTGCAGGGACTTTTTTATGATGATTCATAGCTTTGACAATTCAGCCTATTGATATCAAAACCACTTTGTGCAAGTGCTGTGTGTTCCTTTGTTCCTCTGACAATATGCAAAACCTTTCTTATAATACTCATGATGTTCTACTTTTTGAACTTTGACATTTCTAGCTTCAGTCACATACTTAATCCTTACATTTTATAAAACAACAATGCTTTAGGGTTGTTTTCTGCTGTTCCAGACAACAGTAGCATAAGTAATGACAATATTTTTGTGGGTTTAAGTTTAAAAGTGTTGTTATTATCTGTTGCTGAAAACTACAATTATATTTCTTCTGTGTTTACATTCTGGATATGTTACAAAATGACTATAATTATGTAGAAAATAAAGTGATGATTATATGGTCGGCTTTTTACATTTCAAAGCTATTAAAATTTTATAATAACATTACATGTCTGAGTTACTCTTATTGAAATTTGAAGGGTTCTGGCCTTAAATCAGGCTGTTTGTGGTATATTTAATGTCATGTTCTAGCAAGCACTGCAGTGTCTTAGTGTCTAATTGATGAGCATAGTGGATGATTTAGGCACCTAATTGGAGTTAAAGCAAAATAACTTTGGAATATAACTTTTTGTTGTTGTTGTATTTTATTATATTATATTAGCAAACAACTAGACACTGATTTTGTTTATTTGGCCTGGCAACCAACATCTCATTCAAATTTCACCCTAAGCTGGATTTTGATCACTGATAAATTAAAATAAGAATTTGTCTTTGTATTATCGGTCAAGAAAGAAAAGCATGTAGGCAAATTGGGTATGTGTGTTTTATTAACTGGTACCTGTACAGGCAAATTAGTTTCTCTTGCATAAATTACTTTCATAGGTTGTTCTGTTGCATAATAATTTTAAACACATGACACTAGCGAAATATTTTTTTAAAAATGAAAAACACTTTTAACTGACCATGTTATAGGTTCTAGTTCAGTCAAGGTGCAAGGTTATGACCAAGGAAACAAACATTTAGTAAAATGTTTTATTTAAATACAGGCACAGCCATGACTCCTAGCCATGGTAGATTCCCAGCTTCTAAACAAGAGAAACTCAGTGCCTGTGACAAGAGGTAAGCAAGCACACAGGGTGCCTGTGACTTTGCTCTCTTCAGTGAGGAGAGTATGTGAGACTATTTGTTCATAAATTCCATGTTCTGGATTGGGCAGTAGTGTCAAGCAAGTAGTTCAGCAAGTGCTTTGTTTGGGAAAAGGAACCCAGAAGGAAATTTCAATTGCAAGAGAAAATTGTGTCTTGAAAAGTGTTTTTTTGTTTGTTTGTTTGTTTTCCATTCTTTTGTATGAAACCTTTTTTTTCTTTTCTTTTATCAGCTTAGCTTTCCGTGTAAGCATAGAGTTCAAAATTTAACTGGGGAAAAAATACAGAAAAGCTTCTTCACTAATGTCAAGATAATCTTTTAAACCCAGAGGATAATTATAGGAATGTTACCTCAGAAACTGGGTCACTCACCACTCTTCTTAAGAAAAGTTGTATATTAGGCTTCTTTTAGTCTAGAGGAAAAATTGAGTACTTTGATAAGAGTAAATGAATAAATAAATAAAAGAATCCTACTAAAACAGCAGGATAGATTGCAAATTATTTTAATTATTTCAACTCACCTGTTTTTCTCTGGTATTCTTTTGAATTGTCTCAATCCATAGTATGGAGAGGAAAATTGTGAATTTCTTATGTCCTCCTCTTATACCTTACCTAGCTCAAAGTATAGATGCTCATTTGCTAATTCAATACTTCTGCTCCCCTGGAGAAAAGCTACATAAAATTTGAAAGGAAAAAAAAAATGCATCTCTTTGGTAAATAAATGCAGCATATTTTTATTTTTTTTAGGTCAGACCCTTATTAGTGGAAATCAATGTATCATCATTGACTTCCATGGAGCTATGGCAAATTACATCAGCTCAGTCTATATGAAGTGATGATATTTGCATTTGTTGAGGCTTTGAACAAGAGCTGTAACACTTTCATATGGAACAGATTTGTTGCACTGGGAGTTCTTAAGATGTTCTGTTTGGAGTGTTTGGAGTTTGCTATTTTTCAGATTCTCAATAGTTGTATAGAGTATCTTATTACTTGCTCTGCTGGGATTTCCTAATTAGCAATGCTGAGAAGGAATTATTTTGAATGTAGGAGAAACTGCTGCACCTCTGTCCATTTTACACATTTTAAAGTGAATTTTGATCAGAAATGTGTCTATGGAAAATAATTAAATGACCACATCTGTTATACCTGAATTCTTGAATCTAAAAGTTTTTCTATGCAAGTACTCACTTGCATAAATGTATATGTGAATAAGATTATTCTTTTGTCTTTTCAGCAAAGCTAGTTTGAAAGGTTTAAGATTTTGACCCCCCAAAATGCAGAAAAATATTTTTCCTAAATAATTTTCTTTTTTTCACTATGTCTAATTTTAAGCTAATTTTACATTTAGTCATCATTGACTGTATGAATAACCATGGGGCTTATAGCTGGTGAGCAAGTTGAGCTTCAGAAAAATGTGAGTGGAAGTTATCTGCATGCTGTGACAGCAATAAGCCCAAAGGCAGAGCCTTCTGTTCTGAAGAAATAAGGTTTAGGTTCTTTGAACCACCTGTCTCTTTAGAGAAGAATGTAAAAACAAACAAACAAACAAACAAACAACAAAAAAAAAAAACACATTTTGACATGGATCTTCCCAAACATTGATTTAAGAATGATTTTTCTGCATCCTTCTGAAAATATTCCTCCTAATAAATTAAGTACAGAAACAGAATACACAGTAGAATAACCTCTTTCTCATATGTCCATCATTTGGTACATGCACTGGGACCTTACATGGCCATAACTACCTGAGCTCACTCTTGAAATCTATTGCCATTGCTGCAGTATTATATCAGGTGCTGGTAGTGTCATCTATACCTGCTCAGAGCTGGGCTATGGGACTTGGCTGTAAATACGTCTATGACTGGCCAGTATTTAATTCACTTGTGACAAATGACTTTCTCTTGATGCTTCAAGATACTAGAGGTAGAAGTGGAAGATTTGCTGAAATTAAGTAGTGTTAATTTAGCCTGAGTGAAAGGGAGTTAAAAAAAAAAAAAAGAGCTGACATTTTGGTAATCCCACAAAACTGTCCCCATTTGCTGGCATCCAGCTGTCTCTGACATCCATTGTGGTCTTTGCTGCTTTATGCAGAATGGTTATTGATGACCTTTTTGGGTCACACAGTGGCAGATCAAACCAATCTGCTGATAGCTCGTGTTGTGTAGTACAAAATTAACTTTAGGGAGAACTGTAAAACAAAAACTCTCTGTCCATAAACACTTGCTTTGAAAAGATGATGTTTTGCTGATGAATAGTTTGTTTTGTGTTTATTTTCAGTGTTAGCAGTGTTCTTGATTTGATCATAAGTCCTGATTTGATCATAAATTATCATAATATGATCATTTGATCATAAGATCACAGTCCCACATGACATCCTGGTCTCCAGATGGGAGAGGGATGAATTTGATGGGTGGACCATTAAGTGGATAAGGAATTGGCTTGAAGGTCACACCCAGAGAGTGATGGTCAATGGCTCTATGTCCAAGTAGAGGCTGGAGGCGAGTGGTGTCCCTCAGTGGTCTGTCCTAGGACCAGTACGGTTTAATATCTTCATCAATGACATAGACAGTGGGATCAAGTGCACCCTCCGCAAATTTGCAGATGAGTGGTGAAGCTGATGCACCAGAGGAAAGGGATGCCATCCAGAGGGACCTGGACAGGCTTGAGAAGTGGGCCCACATGAGCCTAATGAGGTTCAACAAGCCTAAGTGCAAGGTGCTGAACCTGGGCCAGGGCAATCTTGGACATGAGTACAGACTGGGAGAAGAACTTGTTGAGAGCATCCTTGCAGAGAAGAACTTGGGGATTCTGATGAAAAGCTTGACGTGAGTTGGCAGTGCATGCTTGCAGCCCAGAAGGCCAACTGCATCCTGGGCTACATTAAAAGAGGAGTAACATGGCAAGGAAGGTGATTGTCCCCCTCTACTCTGCCCCTGTGAGGCCCCATTTGGAGTATTGCATCCAGGTCTGGAGCCCCCAGCACAAGAAGGATCTGGGGCTGTTAGAACAGGTCCAGAGGAGGGCTACAAAGATGAACAAAGGGCTGGAGCACCTCTCCTATGAAGACAGGCTGAGAAATCTGGGACTGTTCAGCCTACAGAAGAGAAGGCTCAGGGGTAATCTCATTGCAACCTTTCAGTACTTAAAGGGGGCTTATAATAAACGGTGGAGAGCAACTCTCTGCTCAATCAGATATTGACAGGATGAGGGAGAATGGTTTTAAACTAAAAGAGAGGAAATCTAGATTAGATGTTAGGAGGAAATTCTTCACTCAGAGGGATGTGAGGGACTGGAACAGGGGTTGCAAGGAGAGGTTGTGGATGCCCCATCCCTAGTGGTCCTCAAGACCAGGCTGGATGAGGCCCTAAGCAACCTGATCTAGTGGGTGGCATCCCTGCCTATGGCAGGGGGGGTGGAACTAAATATCTTTGAGGTCCCTTCCAAAACAAGCTATTATATGATATGATTCTACGGTTAAGGCCAATGACATTTTGTGATTTGTTGTGACTTTTGTATGGTCACTAAAGCGTGTAGTCAAGTGAGCATAAAGAACCTCAGCTTTTGTTGAAGAACAAATTAAAATTTACCTCCTGTTTCAGGAAAATTAAAACCTAGAAAGCATGTCCTGTTTGCATGGAGAAGGTTTGGTCACCAGAAAAAGACATAAAATAATGCCTGTTTTATTACAAGGTAGTGGGAAATTCTGTTCTCTTCATTTTAATTCAAACTTTTTTTTTTTTTTTTTTTAATCCACACATTATTTTTTTGCTTCAACAGTTGTGAGAACAGGTAGGAAAATGTGTATTCTATGTGTCCTTAGAACTCATGGGTACATGAGCTTGTAGAACACATGCAGATCTAAATCAGTGTGCCTTATGCCCAGCTGGAATGAGGGCAAAGTCTGCTTAATTTCTTACACTTCTTTTGCAAGATCTCTGTGCAAAGTATTCATATTAATGTAAGTGGAAAGGCTTTTACTGCAAAAGGTATGGTAGGGTTGCCATTAAGACTTCTTGACACCACCATGTAACTTGTAGTTTAATATATTAATTAGGAGATGCTATGGCTGAAAACTAAAGCTGAAAGAGCAGATTTGTTGACTGAGCCTTATGGCCAAAAAAACCTTTCATGTATCTGCAGGAGCTCCACCACACTTCTGCACAGCATGCTGAAACATTGTCAAAAGTGGAATTATTTCAATATATTTACGTTCTGCTCATTTCAAGTTCCTGTGTTGTTCTTACCACACTAGTACCTGAACACCCTAAAGATACACATTTAATTTACAAAACTGACATGCATGAGATGTAATATGGTTACCTACTAACACTAATTGGCTTCTAAAAAAAAAAAAAGTGTTTCAAATAGTCTTGATCATATGATGTTTAATGGAAAATATTCACCAAAGTGGGAAAAAAAAAAAAAATCTTTATTCAAATATTAATCTTCCTTTCTCAGTGAAGCAGCTTCTGTCACTCACTTCCCTTTCCTTGACAATCTTTATTTATCATATCCCTCTTTTTCATTTGTTTTCCCAACCTTCCTATCAGTTTCAGCTGATGAAACACCACAAGCAAAAGGCAGAAATTGGTGGTGGTCTGTTTTAGAGGATCCATTGTTTTTTACTAGAGCTGGTAATATCATGTGAATGGAAATAAGACTGGAAGTGTTCCCATTTGAGGAGGAGTGGTATCAATTGGAGAGAGCTTAAGATGACTGTTTTCATTTGAATTGCTTTCTCAATTTTTAATGAGAACCATCGCCCTTTTTTTGAAGAAAAAAAAATAAAATCAGATTTCTTAAACAGCATTGGATAAAGAAGATCCAATGCTTTCTATTGCTCTCTACAACTACCTGAAAGGAAGTTGTGGGGATCTGGGGGTCAACCTCTTCTTGCAGGTAACTAGCGATAGGACCAGAGGGAATGGCCTCAACTTGTGCCATGGGAAGTTCAGGTTGGAAACTGGGAGACATTTCTTCTCAGAAAGAGTAATCAGGCATTGGAAGGGATTGCCCAGGGAGGTGGTGGTATTACTGTCCCTGGGAGTTCTTAAGTAAAAGTTGGACATGGTTCTTAGGGACATGGTTAGTAGGTAGTACTGGTGGTAGGGGAATGGTTGGACCAGATGATCTTGGAGGTTTTTTCCAATGTTATTGATTCTATGATTCTATGATTCTAAGATCATATGAATATGTGAAAATGAACAAGCAAGTTAGCTCAGTATTTTGCTGGATTAATACTGTTCTCATTCTTCCAGGTAACCACAAAGAGCAGCAGGCTACCTTAGAGCAGATATTTATTTATTGATTAATTTTGCATACGACTGGATGGTATATTGCAGCTGTCTGAGCAAAGTATGTATGTATGTATTTATTATTCATTTTGTATTCTTAAGTAAAGAAAATATGAGAATGGGGAAGAACTCTTGTATCCCAATAGGCATGATTCTGATCTTTTTTGTACCAAAGTAAATCAATAATATTTTTACCAATGTCAGCTGCATCAGTAAAATTCTAGAGGGAATACAGAATATGGCACAGTATCTCTGTAAAAAAAAAATGAAAAATTGCAGTGGGAATCAATGTGCCTTAGTATCTCTGCAGGAAATCAGTTGGGTTTGGTATTTTAGATAGCTGAGTAACAGAAACTTCTAATTTTAATTAATAAAAACTGAGTTAATTAATTTGACATGTGACAAGAGAACACTGTGAAACTTCAAGCATGTCATCTGAGACTGGACTGAATACCTCAGGTCTGGAAAGGAAAAACACTTTTCAAATCTGCTGTTAATATGATAATGGTTGGCAGCATTTGGGCAGGGATGGGAACTGACATAAAAGCAAATTGGAAATAAAGACTGCTGCTCTGTCTCAAACGGCTGTTATGTGGTATAGAACAATTCTTCTGTGTGTGTTTATTAAGGAAACCAGGAAACAGCAAGATAATTCTGTTAGCACAGGCAACTTTTCTGCATTCATCATGGCTGACAGTGTCTCAGTGTAAAATTCACTTCTGAGAAGGCGGTCATTTTGGTTGTTTAAACAACTGACTGGTTAATGACAGGCGGTTTTAATGGTTGTGCATACAGTGCATACAGTGCATACATACCCACAGCACTACGTCATGCACCTGGTAGTTGTCCTTTGGCATGCCTATGGAAAACTGCCTCTCCACCAGCTGCAGACATTGATTGCATGGGGCTAGCTGCAAAAGCCAAGAGAGGAGGGGTCTGCAGGCAAGATGCTGAGATCAAAAGACACTGCCTTTGGGCAAGGGGTATTTAATCAGATCCCAGGAGGTTGTATACAGGATTAGATTCTTTTTACTGCCTGTCTGGAAATCTAATAATACCATTCCCAACCAGATACATAAAGTATCTGAAGTGAAGCTGATGAAAAAATGAGTGAAACAAATATGTCATCCAGTCAGAGAAATTAGAAACTAGAAAATATAAATTAATCTAATTTATATGGTTAGCAGCTTAGGGAGGAAAGGTGGTAAAGGAGAGCCATTTAACTAATTTTATGATTGGCTTGTGCTTGGCACAATTGCATCCCCAAATGAGAAAGAAAATTTAAATGAGCAAAGATACTGAAAAGATAAGCCATAATGATACTTGAATTGAGAACATATTGACTGCTCTCTAAAACTTGTACATCTTTGTGAGTCACCTCAGATCTGCAAATAGTATAGTTAAGTTTGCATGAGGTTTGGGATTTCAAGTACTGCTGTGTGGACTTCACTCAGAAAGATAAGAAACTCTTTCCTCTGCAGAAATACCCAAGATTTTGTGGGAAGCAGTTCTGCAGAAGTGTTTGATCTGCCAGAGAAACTAGTAGTTCTGCTCAGCAGAGTTATCTGTGGGGTAAGATGCCCCAGGTAAGAGGCCTTAGGACATCTCTTGTCCAACCTCCCACAAGCAGATAGCTCAACCTTGTCCTGCTGAGCTTTGAATCTCTCCAAGGATAGAGACTCCATAGCCTGTCTGGGCAACCTGCTGTAGCTTACCATCTTCATGGTGATTTTTTTTTCTTTTTATTAAGGCAAAATGTTCTGTGCTGTAACTTGTGACCTGTGCTTCTCATCTTGCACCTGTGCACCTCTGAGGAGGGTCTGGTTGCATTTTCTCCACACCTTCCCCTTACATGACTGCAGTCTATGTCTCCCCTTGGCCTTCCCTTCTTAAAGCTGAAGAAACTTCGTTCTCTTTGTTTTGTTTTCCTTTGTATGTCCTATGCTTGTTTTTCTGGAGGTTTTTTGTTGTTGTTGTTGTTTTGTTTTGTTTGTTTTTATTTTTAATCCAGAAAAAATGATTATTTGGAAGTTTCAGTTAAGAAAATAGAACACAGGACCAATTATACAAGAACAATTTACACACTGCCTAACATGAAAATAATGAAGAACTTGCCTGTGACCTTGAACTCATGGGTCAGGCAAGACAAGGTACTAATGGCATAGCAATGAAGAACCCCTAGTGATTTTTCTGCTGTTCTCTTCCACTTGAAGGCAGTATCAGGTAAATCTAGTACATGGCAATGTCTAGGAAGTAAGGCTGAAGAGATGGAGCAGCAGATACTAATATTTGTTCAGTCTTTGAAGGGAAAATTTTCAGTAGTATTTATGATAATGTATACGGACTTTGCACTCATCATCTTGCCCAGAAATAATAAGTGTTATGAATACATGTATTTGAATGTATGTGAACATAGGAATACATTATTATGAGAAGTATCTTCAAAACAAATGTCTCTAAATATAAGCACCTAAACTTCATTCATTAAATCTTTGAGGTAGCTTGTCTGTTTGTAGTGTGCTGATGGGTATGTGCAAGTCCCACTGGCCATCTTCCTCAGCTCACTGTCACACAAAGCTGCCAAGGGTCAATATCAGTTGCAGACTCCCCTTCCCAGGAAGTGTGGTGTACCTCTGCTGCCAGGGCTGTGACATGAACAGTGTCATAGATCCACCTAATCCTTGTGCCCTTTTACACTGTCTCTTATGTTAGTGTGATAGAAAGGCATCACCCTGCACACAGGCTTGGAAGCAGGACTACTGGCTGCTCCTTTGTTTGACTCACATGGAAGATGGTTTTCCTGCTTAGCAATTCTACATTGGTCTTGTGTCTGCAGTGGTGTCTACTCTTAAGAAGTTTTCTATTTACTTCCTCCATGAACTAGTGATCACCTCACAAAACTGACTCATTTCTGTAGGTCATGTGCCAGTTCTTCAGCTTCTGTAGCTGGGTGTACAGTTGTGCTGTTGTGCTGAATTTACATTAGCAGAGCAGCTGCTCTTGTCCCAGGTAGTAAGTTGCACTGAAAAACTATTTCAGAGCTGGTGCACAAGAAATCACATAAACTGTATGTGATACATGTGCATAGTATATGTGGTGTACATATAGACTATGGTATATAAGAGGTATATACATGCTCTTTTGTCGTACTTTGAGCTGCACTCAGATATAAATGAGGTCTTGTTTGTTGTACTTACCTCTCTAGGACAGTGTTTTGAGAAAGTTGGTCCATGTATGTTTCATGTTTGTTTTTATTCTTAAACCACACATTACATCCTTGCTATTTCAAACTACTTCCCTATGATATTTACTGCATATTTTACTGTTTTTAAGTACTTTTAGTCTAGATTTAGAATTTCTTGACTTGTTATAAATGTGTTATGCACAATGTACTAGGTTGACATATTAGGAACAAATTACTCAGCATGGTATGCTGACACCACTTTTTGACTGACAATTAAATGGGAGCAACAGGAGGTTTATACATATTTTGAAATTTTAACACCTTAATATAGTGCATTTAGCAACATGTATTACACATTGATGCAAATAGTCCAAGCCAAGTCACACTGAATCTGTGCTCGATAGGAAAAATGTATATTTTTGAAAATACAGGTTGCTAGTATTTGGCTTCTTGCTGTGTTGCTTGGAATTCATTCCATTCCACAATCAAAATTTAACTGGGAACTGAAAAGTGATGAACATGGTGCTGTGATGATCATGATGACATATCATGGCTTCACATGTTTCTAAAACATTTTGAATAACAGCTGAATGTGTACTAGGTGGCATGTCAAAATTTGCAAGAATGGAGGATGGCTTCCCTTAGAATAACTGTGCCTCACCCGTATGTGGCAAGTGGAAGAAGCAACCTATAGAAATTGCTCTGAGATTTCACCAAGAGTTCCTTGACTGTGGGCAGTAAGCTCTGCAGGTCTGTGCTGGAGGGCAATGCTACTGCCCTAAGTCAACCTTAGGAGGAGCGCGGCGACCAGGACGCGCAAACAGGGCGTGGCGCGGCAGAAGGGAGTGGCGCGGCAGTTAGCGCGGCAGTTCGCGCAGGCAGGGCAGAGCGCTCCCCCTACACACAAACAACACCTCGTTAACAACAGCCGTAACTAGGCGATAATGGTCGCCACCAGGCACGGCGCGCTCTCCAGAAAGTCGGTACACACGCAGACCGACTACCCGTTAAAAAATGCCGCAGTTCAGGTCACCGGATGCAAGGAGTGTCTGAGCCTGTTGCTGCCATCGGCGGGAGGCAGAGAAACTGCGTGCGTGAGGTGCGAGCAGGTGGATGACCTGGTCCGCATGGTGGCGGAGCTCAAGGAGGAGGTGGAGAGGTTGAGGGCCATCAGGGAGTGTGAGCGGGAGATAGACTTCTGGAGTAACTCCCTGCAGGGCCTCAAGGGGAGGTGCCGAGGTGAGACTCCTCAAATGGGGGCGGACCCCCTGCCCTGTCCCTGTCGGGCAGAGGGAGGGGATCTGGGAGCTGAGGAGGAATGGAAACAGGTCCCTGCTCGACATCGCAGGCAATGCTCTCCCCTTCCGGCCCCACCTTCCCAGGTGCCCTTACACAACAGGTTTGAGGCCCTAGAGATTGAGAGGCCGGTGTGTGAGGAAGAGGTAGCAAATGTTCCCAGGAGGATGCCTGGGGCGAGGAGGTCGACTCCGCGCCTCAGGACTGCCTCCACCAAGAAAGACAGGAGGGTTATTGTTGTTGGTGACTCGATTCTTAGGGGAACAGAGGGCCCTATTTGTCGGCCTGACCCTACCCGTAGGGAAGTCTGCTGTCTCCCTGGGGCCAGGGTCAGGGACGTTGCCAGGAAGCTTCCTAACCTGGTACGCCCCTCTGACTATTACCCCCTTTTGATAGTCCAGGCGGGCAGTGATAACATCGAAGAGAGAAGCCTCAAGGCTATCAAAAGGGACTTTAGGGGACTGGGTCGGTTAGTGGATGGAGCGGGAGTGCAGGTGGTGTTTTCGTCCATCCCTATGGTGGCAGGGAGGGGTTCAGAGAGGACACGGAAAGCCCACCTGTTAAACACGTGGCTCCGGGGCTGGTGCCAACGCAGAAATCTTGGGTTTTTTGATCATGGGGCACTTTACTCAGCACCTGGCCTGATGGCTGCAGACGGGTCCCTATCTTTTAGGGGAAAAAGGATCCTGGGCCAGGAACTGGCAGGGCTCATTGAGAGGGCTTTAAACTAGGTAGGAAGGGGGATGGGGCTGAGGCTAGGATTGTTGGGGCTGTGCCAGGGGGAACAATGGCAAGGCCGGTGGATAAGGCAATGGCCCAGCTGAAGTGCATCTACACCAATGCACGCAGCATGGGTAACAAACAGGAGGAGCTGGAAGCCATCGTGCGGCAGGCAGGCTACGACTTGGTTGCCATCACGGAGACGTGGTGGGACCAGTCTCATGACTGGAGTGCTGCAATGCCTGGCTATAAGCTCTATAGAAGGGACAGGCAGCATAGAAGGGGTGGTGGTGTGGCTCTCTATATTAGAGAGTCTTTCGAGGTTGTAGAACTCGATGTTGGGAATGACAAGGTCGAGTCCCTTTGGGTTAGGATCGGCAGGGACAACAAGGCTAGTGTCCTGGTCGGGGTCTGCTATAGACCGCCAAACCAGGATGAGGAGACGGATGAGGAATTCTACAGACAGCTGACAGAGGTTGTAAAATCATCAGCTCTTGTACTCGTGGGAGACTTCAACTTCCCTGACATATCCTGGAAGCACAACACAGCCCTGAGAAAGCAGTCTAGGAGGTTTCTGGAGAGCGTGGAAGATAGCTTCCTGACGCAGCTGGTTAGTGAACCTACCAGGGGTAGTGCCCCGCTAGACCTTCTCTTCACAAACAGAGAAGGACTGGTGGAGGATATAATTGTCGGGAGCTGTCTTGGGCAGAGTGACCACGCAATGGTGGAGTTCACTATTCTTGGCGAGGCCAGGAAGGGGACCAGTAAAACTGCTGTATTGGACTTTCGGAGGGCTGACTTTGAGCTGCTCAGGACACTAGTTGGTGGAGTCCCTTGGGAGGTGGTTCTGAAGGGCAGAGGGGTCCAGGAAGGCTGGGCGCTCTTCAAGAGGGAAGTCTTAATGGCGCAGGAACGGTCTGTCCCCACGTGCCCAAAGACGAGCTGGCGGGGAAGAAGACCGGCCTGGCTCAACAGAGAATTGTGGCTTGATCTTAGGAGGAAAAAGAGGGTTTATAAGCTTTGGAAAAGTGGGCAGGCAACTAAGGAGGACTTTAAAGAAGTAGCGAGGCTGTGCAGGGACAAAATTAGGAAGGCCAAAGCTCATCTGGAGCTAAATCTGGCTACTGCCGTTAAAGATAACAAAAAACGTTTCTATAAATACATCAACACAAAAAGGAGGACTAAGGAGAATCTCCATCCTTTACTGGATGCGGGGGGAAACTTAGTTACAAGAGATGAGGAAAAGGCGGAGGTGCTCAATGCCTTCTTTGCCTCAGTCTTTAGCGGCAATACCGGATGTTCTCTGGATACTCAGTACCCTGAGCTGGTGGAAGGGGATGGGGAGCAGGATGTGGCCCTCACCATCCATGAAGAACTGGTTGGTGACCTGCTACGGCACTTAGATGTGCACAAGTCGATGGGGCCGGATGGGATCCACCCAAGGGTACTGAGGGAACTGGCAGAGGAGCTGGCCAAGCCACTGTCCATCATTTATCAGCAGTCCTGGCTATCGGGGGAGGTCCCAATCGACTGGCGGCTAGCAAACGTGACGCCCATCTACAAGAAGGGCCGGAGGGCAGACCCGGGAAACTACAGGCCTGTCAGTTTGACCTCAGTGCCAGGAAAGCTCATGGAGCAGATCCTCCTGAGAGTCATCATGCAGCACTTGCAGGGGAAGCAGGCGATCAGGCCCAGTCAGCATGGGTTTATGAAAGGCAGGTCATGCCTGACGAACCTGATCTCCTTCTATGACAGAGTGACGCGCTGGGTGGATGAGGGAAAGGCTGTGGATGTGGTCTACCTTGACTTCAGCAAGGCTTTTGACACCGTCTCCCACAGCATTCTCCTCAAGAAACTGGCTGCTCTTGGCTTGGACTGGCGCACGCTTCGTTGGGTTAGAAACTGGCTGGATAGCCGGGCCCAAAGAGTCGTGGTGAATGGAGCCAAGTCCAGTTGGAGGCCAGTCACTAGTGGCGTCCCCCAGGGCTCGGTGCTGGGGCCGATCCTCTTTAATATCTTCATCGATGATCTGGACGAGGGCATCGAGTGCACCCTCAGTAAGTTCGCAGATGACACCAAGTTAGGTGCGTGTGTCGATCTGCTCGAGGGTAGGAAGGCTCTGCAGGAGGATCTGGATAGGCTGCACCGATGGGCTGAGGTCAACTGCATGAAGTTTAACAAGGCCAAGTGTCGGGTCCTGCACCTGGGGCGCAATAACCCCAAGCAGAGCTACAGGCTGGGAGAGGAATGGTTGGAAAGCTGCCAGGCAGAGAAGGACCTGGGAGTGCTGGTGGATAGTCGGCTGAATATGAGCCAGCAGTGTGCTCAGGTGGCCAAGAAGGCCAACGGCATCCTGGCTTGTATCAGGAACAACGTGACCAGCAGGGCTAGGGAGGTGATCGTCCCCCTGTACTCAGCTCTGGTGAGGCCGCACCTCGAGTACTGTGTTCAGTTTTGGGCCCCTCGCTACAAGAAGGACATTGAGGTGCTTGAGCGGGTGCAGAGAAGGGCGACGAAGCTGGTGAGGGGCCTGGAGAACAAGTCCTATGAGGAGCGGCTGAGGGAGCTGGGCTTGTTCAGCCTGGAGAAGAGGAGGCTCAGGGGTGACCTTATCGCTCTTTTTAGGTACCTCAAGGGAGGCTGTAGCGAGGTGGGGGTTGGCCTGTTCTCCCACGTGCCTGGTGACAGGACGAGGGGGAATGGGTTTAAGTTGAGCCAGGGGAGTTTTAGGTTAGATGTTAGGAAGAACTTCTTCACTGAAAGGGTTGTGAGGCACTGGAACAGGCTGCCCAGGGAAGTGGTGGAGTCACCATCCCTGGAAGTCTTCAAAAGACGCTTAGATGTAGAGCTTAGGGATATGGTTTAGTGGTGGGCTGTTAGCGTTAGGTTGGAGGTTGGACTCGATGACCTTGAGGTCTCTTCCAACCTGGAAATTCTGTGATTCTGTGATTCTGTGAACCTGTCAGAAAGGTTTACCCCAGAGATACAAACACTAGAAGACCTGAGTTCTTAAAAGTTAGGGCACTCTGACTGTCAAGGTTAGACATTTCTAGGAAGATTATTCTGAAAATGATTTTCACTGATCAGGGAGCAGCCAAGAAGTGGGGATCTGTGCAAGCAAGCATCCCAGATATTTCAGATATTTCATGTTTCATTCTCCTTTGTCCTCAGTCCCATTTCTTTAGTTCTCCGTATGTGTTTTTGAGGCGTTCATGGTAAGTTCATCGCTTTTGTGGAGACCAGCTCTGACTGTGACTTGAGCCTCCCTGAACATCCCTGATACAAGATGCCAGGACAGCCTCTTCAATGCCAGGGAAGAAGCTACAGCTGTTCTGTGTGCTGTTTTCACAGCAGTGTCTAGAAGGAAATATAGACAATTGACTGCTTTTTATTCACCTGAACTGTTTCATAGCCCAGTTAAAATACTGAGATGTGAAATGTTTTAGAAAGATGCACATGAACTATTTTATTATTAAATTATAAATTTTAGATGTGGGTTCAATACAATATTAAAACCTAAGTATTGTTCATTTGGTCTTAGACTTTAGGTTGTTACTATTGTAAGTTCATAGTGATAAGTAAAAGAAAAAAATCTATCATTTGAGATTTAGTGCCTTCTGTCCCACTCTGTTGAAGCAGCATGTATGATTCAGCTATCATGGTTTAATCTAATGCATTTTGTTTTACATCACAATGAACTAGGCATATGCACATGATCAGTTTTAGTGCATTATTTGGAGTACTGTTGATGCATGGAGAAAGGTCAGTTCTTAAAATGTACAATTGTTTAGTTGCTTTCTATTTTCTAAACTGAAAACCAACAACAACAACAGAACAACAAACAGAATATTTCTTTTCAAATACTATATTTTCAGAATCAGGAGACTCCCATCTTTTCTTGTGTTTTATATGATTTCTTGCAGAGTGCTTTCTTGTCCATGAAATAATAAAATAAATATTTTAAAAAGTGAAACTAACAAGTTCAGAGAAGGGAACGAGTAAGTATCCATTTCAATGATTGGAGTACACAGAACTAGATGCAGGTGCAGCCATACCTGGAGCTAAAAGAGGGGAGATTTAGATTAGATGTTAGGAGGAAATTCTTCACTCAGAAAGAGGTGTGGCACTGGAAAAGGTTGCCCAGAGAAGCTGAGAATGCCCCATCCCTGGGGGTGTTCAGGACCAAGTTGGATGAGGCACTGGGGAACCTGATCTAGTGGGTGGCATCCATGTTGATGGCAGGGGGGTTGGAACTAGATGATCTTTGAGGTCCCTTCCAACCCAAGCCATTCCATGATTCACACAGCTATGTAGAGTTACCACTCTTATTAAGGAGCCTGGTGCAGGAACCATCTCAGCCTTGTGCAAACCTTTATGTACTGTAGGTGACTCTTCTTGAACAGTTTCCAATGAGACAATACCCTTTGCTTTCAATTCAATGAACTTTTGAAACACTTTTAAATCATTAAGTGACTGAGTGAGGCTTTGCTCTCTTGATAGAGAGCAGTGATACATTTACACCAATTAGTTATTTTTCTTATTTAGTTTGTCTCTTCTCCTTTCTGTCTGCTAAGTGAATAGAGGAAAGGCAGGAATTATGTCATGAGGGCGTGTGTAAGTGTGTGGGTTATGGTGCATGTGTAAGCTGGCTGGGTTATGGTAGAACAACTTTGTAGGACAGAAGGTGTCAAGCCAGACAATGTCTAGTCCTTATCAATTGTAGGGAGTGATGCCCAAGAGAACTAGGGCCAGTATGAAGCCCAGGTTTCATGGGAGGGGGAGCCAACTGGCTCCTTCCTAAAGGGGTCCCTGGAGCAAAATGAGGTGAGGCAGTGGAAATGGTCAGAGGACCAGGACCCAGCAGCAAGTCATGGACCAAAACAGTACCTGATATGTACCCCTAGATATGTCTGGGTGTGTCTAGTCTTTAAGGAAGCCAGCTAGAAGGTTTTTGTGTAACAACAGTGACAAAATTTAGTAGTTAATTCTGGTACTAATGCTAACACCCTTAAAAGAAAAGCAGTCAATGTGTTGAATGGAATCCTACTCCCATGGGGAAAGAACTAAAAGGGGTTGGGCTATCATGTCCTTTTGGTCTCTCCTGTGAGAGACCTTTATGGATTATGGATGTGGGGTCTGAAAGGGATACATAGGGAAAGAATCTAGCCTTAGGTACACTGTTTAAATGCACATTGAAAATGGTCAGTCACTAAAATCTCATTAACACAAAGAGTTCAATGAAAAATAAATAAATAAACAAAAATTAATGATGTTCCCCCATCTTATTTGACTTTTTCACTTCATATATATTCATTTAAATTGTTTACAATAAATAAATTGGTGACAGTTGTGATCACTATATATAATTACATATATTGATATTTAAATATATTCCACAGGTTTGAATTTTGGTCTTTACTGGTGGTTCTGTCATTCCTGGAACTTATGGTTTATAATCTATATGATATTTCATCACATAACAGAGGACAAAAGATATTGCTAAGTTTGAAAACAATCTATTATTGGCAGAATGTGTGTTCATTTAAACTGAACAGTATCCATTTTATAAATAAGTCTACATGTTGTTGACTAGTCTCCTGAAGGTTGATGGGAAAACAATCCATTCTGCAATTACAGATTGATTATAAAATGATAGGACTTTCAGAAACATTATTCTTATGGAGATTGAGTGATGCCTCAAAATTTTAAGCTACTTAATTCATATAATATCTTTGTAGGAAAGAGGGGTGATGTACATTTGCAGCTTTCCTTTGAAAGGGCTATCAAATCCCCCCTCATTTTCTCTAAGATCTCAGGGATAATGAAGATTGTCAAAACATTGCTCTTGAAATGCATTTTATTTTCCTTGTGATTAATTTAGCAGAAAATTCTGTAACTCAGAGCATGACTTACTTGTGATAAAGCAAGAGAATTGGAGTACCCTTTTAAGGGGGTTATAACATTTCCTTCCCTCAATGTCTGTATCATACATATGTGCAATGGCAAGCACTGTTTGGATCTAATGCTACAGTCCTTATCTCAAAAGTATCACTGATATCAATGGAATCAGATCCTTCTGATTTCTGAAGTCCCATTTAAATATCTGAGAGGAGTATATTTTTCTTCTTCATGTGACTCTTAAACTAATTTCCAGAGAGAATTTTTAAACTTGCAGGGAATTTTTGCAGGCTGTTTTGATACTGGTGGTTGTGGGTTTTGTTTGTTTGTTGTTGTTTGTTTCTTTGCTTTTGCTTTGGTTTTGTTTTCTACAGACAGCCTATTAGTTTTCAAAGACACATTCATGAGATTGGTAGGATTTCACAGAGCAGTAGCTGAGGTGTGTTTTATTAGTTATTTGTATTGAACATTTACTCTGTGAAACAGCTGTCAAAAGAGGGCTTTGGGTACATTAACAGTTTGGTCTGATGCATGAGCTTGAATTGTTGTATCATCATAACACTGCTTGGTGTCTTTTGCCATTGATTTACATACTTTTTTTTTTTTTACTTTTTTTTTTAATTGCTCAATCAGAAAAGAATAAACAAGAATAGAATATGCAAGAATAAACAATTCAACATTGTAAATCGTGTATCATACATGAAACAGCAGTCAGAGGTAAACTTCTGTTAAGCCAAGTAATTTATGTAATGTAGATGGAAATTATGTAGTGAAATAAACACTTCTCATTAAAAACATCTTTACTTTTTTTTTAAAGGACATTTCCTAGACTTACATTGGATTCTTCTGTTTCTACATTGCACATTTCTCAAACGTGAAATTCGTGAAATCACGTTTGTTTTCTGTCTAACGTGAAAAAAAATAATTTCAAGTGTTCAAAGGTACTTGCACTTGTTAGACTCCAACCATACTGAAAAGAGCTCATATGGTACATTACATTCTTCCTATTGTTTCTGTAGAAAAATTTTGATTTAATTATTTTTCTCCATTCAGAAGTATTTTTTTCCTGTCTAAGAAAATAGTTATGTGATCATCCCCCTGTACTTTGCTCTGGGGAGACCTTACCTCAAGTACTGTGTTCAGTTTTGGGCCCCTCACTACAAGAAGGACATTGAGGCCCTGGAACATGTCCAGAGAAGGGCTACGAAGCTAGTGAGGGGCCTGGAACAAAAGTCCTGTGAGGAGTGGCTGAGGAAACTGGGGCTCTTGAATCTGAAGAAGAGGAGGCTCGGGGGGGGGGGGACGACTTTATTGCTCTCTACAACTACCTGAAAGGAAGGTGTGGGGAGCTGGGGGTCAGCCTCTTGCAGGTAACTAGCGATACAACTAGAAGGAACAGCCACAATTTGTGCCAGGGGAGGTTTAAGTTGGAAATTAGGAGACATTTCTTCATAAGAAGAGTAGTCAGGCATTGGAACAGGTTGCCCAGGGAGGTGGTGGAATCACTGCCCCTGGGGGTGCTTAAGGAAAGTTTGAATGTGGTGCTTAGGGACATGGCTTAGTGGGTGACATTGGTGGTAGGGGGGATGGTTGGACCAGATGATCTTGGAGGTCTTTTCCAACTTTAATGACTCTATGATTCTATGATTTGTGTCTGTGTTCCATTTCTTCAATATGGAAACATATTTAGATCATAAGTATCTATAGTTTATAGAGAAAACAGGAAAAAGACAAGAACAGTCAATTCTCACTGTTAACATTTTTTAAAGATGGGTCTGGCATTATTCTCAGCATAAAAGCAATTTTTCCAGTGATTTACAAAATGGCAGAAAATAAATTTCTGGTCAATGTCAAAAGTAAAAGGCAGCAAAGTAATAGTAGTATACACAGTATTTTCCATCTTGCTACAAAAATCTACCTTTTTTTTTTTTTTTTACCTGTAGCCTACTTAAAATATGTATAATTTGCAATTTTCTGTTCTTGTGAATGTTTTTTGTTTGTTTGTTTGGGGGCTACTGTTATGAAACAAATATGCTGTAATTTTCCTTCCCTTTCACTTTCCTCCCTAAAATGTCCTGCAGATTCCTGTCTGTCAATGTTTGCAAGATATCACAGAATCACAGAATTTCTAGGTTGAAAGAGACCTCAAGATCATCGAGTCCAACCTCTGACCTAACACTAACAGTCCCCACTAAACCATATCCCTAAGCTCTACACCTAAACGTCTTTTAAAGACTTCCAGGGATGGTGACTCCACCACTTCCCTGGGAAGCATGTTCCAATGTCTAACAACCCTTTCGGTAAAGAAGTTCTTCCTAAGATCCAACCTAAAACTCCCCTGGCGCAACTTAAGCCCATTCCCCCTTGTCCTGTCACCAGGCACATGGGAGAACAGACCAACCCCCACCTCACTACAGCCTCCTTTGAGGTACCTGTAGAGAGCGATAAGGTCACCCCTGAGCCTCCTTTTCTCCAGGCTGAACAATCCCAGCTCCCTCAGCCGCTCCTCATAGGACTTGTTCTCCAGGCCCCTCACCAGCTTCATCACCCTTCTCTGGACTCACTCAAGCACCTCGATGTCCTTCTTGTAGCGAGGGGGAAGTACTATCGAGATAGTACTTTCAAAAACTTGAACGGGGAAGTACGACCTGTGGGGCCCTGCTGCACAAGATTTCTTTTAGGTCTTAACGAGAGAATCCAAGTGTTTAGTACTGATTTCATTAATTATTTTCAAACATGTAACTAGCATCTTCTCTTTTCATACAGGCTCAGCAAGTTGTATACCATTTCAGCAGAGATGTTTGATTTTTCCATCTGCATATCTGGAGTTTCTTTCTGCCTTCACCGGTCTTTTCAGTAACCACTAAAGACTTCTTGAGACTGAATACTGGAACAGATGTGTTAAATTCTTCCTGAATGTTCTTCATCAAATGTCGATGTACTAAACTTTCTGGATGTGCACAAGGACACAAAGGTTAGTGTACTACTTAAAAGGCTAAAGTTTCAGGACTGATTCACTTACCTATTACCAGCTCAAAATATGTTTCCATTTGTGGCTTATGCAAAGGCACAGATTGATAAAATAGCAAATGATGTCACATATATAGTGGAGACTAAGCTTTAAAATGCCGAGCAATAAATTTAGTTAATGATCTAGTCCAACTTACAGCCTTCTATATGACTTGCTAGTAGAAAAGAGCAAGCTCTACACATGCTTTGAGCTTGATTACCATCAACCATTTTTGCTGTATTTTTTCAGAGCTTGGGTTTAGTCCATGGCAATCACATTCATTTGATTAATGACTGGTAAAATGGGAGGTGGAGAGTATTCTGCTTATCTCTGTTCACATGACAGCCCTTGTTTACAGTCAGTAGGAATGTGGGGGTAGATGTTTTTCTGTGTGTGTACTTAGTTCGTCTAGATGACATGCGGGAGACAGGGGAATACTGAAAACATAGATAATGTGTCAGGAAAATCAAATTCTTCCTCATATCAGGTATACATTTCCTGTAAGTTGTGAGATTTTATTAAAATGCTTTATCTCTTTGTTGATTTCTGTTAAAATATCATATAATCTATGGGCATTATCTATCACCTCTTCACTACTGCAGGAAATCACCCTTGATCAAAACAATTCAGTGACATAACGTATGACTGAAAATATGGAATAAACCATTGTGCAAACAGATATATGCTCAGAAAGGTGATGGAATGTGTGTGTTTATGTGTGTGCACATCAAGTGATGCCTCAGACACATAACTGACAAGGAAAGTAGCAAGATCATAAAGATACATGAGGACTTTCAGCGCCATAACCTTATGGGGGAAAAAAAGGCTATGTTTATAATTATGTGGATAATGATATGTACCGTAGAGAAAAAAGTGAACAGTCATGTAACCTTGAGTTTATCTATGAATGCCATCTGTTTTTCATCTTTCTCAGCATATTCTTTGGGATTTGCTTTACATGGATAAAAGGGAGAAAAATCTTTTTCAGTTTTTTTTATGTTAACCTTACCTTATTTGATTTGTTTTGTGTTTGTTTGTTGCTTTGTTTGTTTTTCCTAATAATTAGTGTTACAAATATATTTTGTTTATATTAATCATCTACACAATGAATTAAAATGTTTTCGGAAACCTCATTGGATAAAATAGTACTCAATCTTGATGCATTTAGAACTACATGGAATAAATTCAACTTTCTCATTTTTTGTGGAAGAATTCTAGTGATATCATCTGAATAATAGCTTTCTGATCTATCTCATTCTGTCTGCTAATCTAGCTACCATTTCTGTGTGCATTCTAAATGCCTACTCCCTCTACAAAGCAAACAGAAGACAAAAATATCATCCTTCATCAAAAGGAATTGTTTCCCGATTGACACCAATTGTCTACTCCAGATAGAAGAGGAAAAAAATTAATAATGCAGTTTTGCTTCATCTAAGTTCTACTGAAGTTACTGAGAGTTTTTGTAATGGTGTTCAGTAGAAGCAAGAACATGGATATAAAAATGCAGACTCCATTTAAAAGCAGGTTAGGGGAACTGCAAGACTTTGCAAAGACTCCCATATGGAGGAGTGCTATGTAGTGCCCTCACTGTAGTGCTTAAATATTTCCCAAGAAAGTCAAATTCATATAGGACATCTACCTATTGTAGCTTTAATGTGTAGACTGATTTTTTACATCTTTTATGTGCGTGTATGTACAAAACATGTTTAAAAGAGATTAATATCTCGCACTGTTGCAGGTAAAATGTCAAAAGTGTTGTGAACTCCATTGCATTGCACTGCATGTGTGTTTGTACTTTCGTTTGGGAAACTGTGTAATGTGCATTTGTGTGGACTGTTAATTATACAAAACATACAGAATTACATGCACTTCAAACTCAGTACAACTATTGACAGAACCTTCCTATATTAGGACAGGTAACGCTAAAATATCCTAGGTATCTCTAATTTTGCCTTACAGCATTGCTACTACAGCACACACTTATTAATACCAATATATAAATTTGGATAGTAAATTATGCAAATAAATGGTTTATTATTCATTTTTATTGATTTTGTAGTTCATGCTACTACGGACATTACAAATGTCATTTAATAGACCAGAGAACAAACTTTCTTTGATAGGTAATGGATATGTCCATTTAAGCAGTGCAAATCGAATGAGCTGAATTGTCTGACTGGCTACAAATTCAGTGGTTTCACTTAGCTGAATTTTCCATGATGAATTCTGCTACTGGCTTTTTCACTTTGCAAGAATACAAGTGAAGCTAGTGTTATTCACAAAGCCCTGCAGAAGCTTAGGTAACAAACATCATAAAGTACCTTGATGTAAAAGAAAAAATGATGGATATGCTGAAATGAGTACCTAGCTTACTAAGTTAAAAGAAACTGGGCATGTGGTGAAGAAATGCGCATGCACACACACACACACAAATGTATGAGGTGGGAATGTTAGGCATCATGAGGTGGGAATGTTAGGCATAACCCTGCATTTTAAATGGATCCTGGACATTTTCTGCATATAGACTAAGTCCTACAGGCAAAAAAGCCTCCTGGAGGATGAGAGTATCATCCCCTTACTTGAGGAAGATAGATGTCACTGTCATGGGAGGTTGACCTAATGAGCAGAAAAAGGATTTCTACTGTCAGCTATATTTTATTTTTTTTGTATGGGAAAAAACAGAAGTGATATATCCACCACTTCAGAATTAGGTCAGAGATATGAATCCTAATCCAAAACAACATGACTGTAGCTCAACATAAGGTGCTTTGAGTTCCAGAAAAGGGGTTATATTTAAGCTATATCTCTGCCTTTGTCATCACCTTTGCCTGGCTTGTGACTCTCCTGAGAACCATCTTTCACACCAGAGTGACCACATCTTCCCCTAAACTATTACGTCTAATCAGCAAACCTAAACCTATATATTTGTAGCAGCAAAATAGGCCTTGGACATTAGTTTGAGCCCTGGTTCAAACTAATGTTCATCTAATGGGATGTTCATCCATCCCATCTGTTCACATGTTCCCCAGCAGCATTTTCCTACACAATCCCATGCAACTTCAGAGACCAGTATGGGATAAGGATAGATTCCAGGAAGCAGATAAGAATACAACTACCTTGTTTGGGGATGGAGAGACAGGATCATCTGCATACATATATGTGTTTATACATTTATTTATATGTTTTAGCTTACTAGTGTGTTGAACATCATACCCATTAGTTGATTTTGATGAAATGTTTATATTACAATTTCCTTTGTACAAAATAAGAAAGTTGTCAACATGAAATTTATTTCAGTGATGATGTGGTAACACGGAGATATAATAAGCTTTATCGATCTAATAATTAAATAATTAAGATCAAAATATAAAACCACGAATTCTAGATACTTCTGTCAAAAATAACAATATCAAACAGCATTTACTAGAGGAATTGAAGGGTATATAGCTTTCTTTTTTCCATAATTTTAGTACCATATGATTTCAAAATTATTTGACTTAAGAAAATGTGGGCATTTTTACTCACTTTAAAAAAAAAAAAAAGTATTTTAAACAGCAGGATGTAATTTCAGACTATTTGCAGTCAAGAGGCCTCTGCTGAGCAAAATACTCATTCAATTTAGGAATGCAGATTATAATAATTTTCCTATCTCCCTCACAGCAGGATTCCTGCCATCATTCTGCAAACTCATAGGTTGCAGTATTGAAAGACTAGCTAACTTCAGTTCCAGGTAACACATGCTTCAAGCATATTCTCATTAGCTCAACTTAGTTATAATGCAAAGCTGC
Source organism: Heteronetta atricapilla (assembly GCA_011075105.1). Classification (NCBI taxonomy): domain Eukaryota; kingdom Metazoa; phylum Chordata; class Aves; order Anseriformes; family Anatidae; genus Heteronetta; species Heteronetta atricapilla. The sequence goes on from CM021733.1 coordinate 68,452,715, forward strand.
TTAGTTTCACCAAGCGAAATGGGATACACTTAAATTGCCTCATCTAATATAATACTCCTTAATACATGCAAAGTGGTTTATGATGGCAAAGCTTGTAGAGCATGAAAGTCAGTAGGGAAAGTAAGTTTTCTGACTCAGACTGTCAAATAGAAGTCCTATTTTGTATAATTTCTTTTTTAAAGAGGTTAAGAATAAGGCAGGAGAGAATGGAGTAAGAAATAATCAGCCTAGAAAAATGTAAATTTAGTACATTAACCTTTTTAATACATCAGCTCTACTAAGCAAGAAAATTGTAAAGTAAAGCTGTTCTTTCAGTAATGCCTTCTGTACCATAAAATTAAACGTAAAATACATAGTGGCCAAAATATATTGCAGTAAGAAGCAATATTCTTTATTCTGTTTTATATTGTGTACTGCATTTCCATTTGCTAATAACATTAATTCAGCTTAATTTGCAAGAACTTTTTAATTTCAGACTTTGATAACAAATTATTTATCTTTCTTCTTCTTTTAAATGCCAAGTGAGCATATTCCAATCTTGTATACCTTGCAGACAAAAAACCTCATTCCACTAGGACCCAAAAACAGCAGTGGTGAAATTGTTTTTTCTTCCCTATATCCTGCACCTCTAGCCTGACCACAGGGCTATAAATCTTTCTTATACACCTCTTTCCAATGCTTCCAGAAGACTGTTCAGAGAGGGGCTAAGCTGCTGCAGGCTCTGCAGATGACACCCAAATCTATATCTCATTTTCCACAGATGCAACCAGAGCCATCACAAAGATGTTGAATTGCCTAGAGGAAAGTGGCTCCTGGAGAAGAGCATCTGGCTCAGATTGAGCTTGGGTGAGATCCAGACAATACTATTTGAAAGCCAGAAATGATCTAGACAGCCAGTGTAGCAAGATTTCTAGGCGAATACCTTTGAGCATTAGTTTCCAATGAGACTATTCATATCTTTGGAAAAAGCGGGGTTAAGAATGTTGCTCAGCTGCGGCTCTAAAGAATGAACCAAGAACTCTTCCCAGTCCAAACAGAAGTATCTGCAACAAAGGTGTATTTCTCCTCCTCCTCCCCCTCCTCCCCCTTCTCCTTCTCTTCCTCGTCCTCCTACTTTTTTTGGTATTTTTTAGATTTTTACCAAGTTTAGAAAATGAGGCAGAAAAAGTGACAAAGTCTTGAAAACTCTTCTTTGCCTCCAAGAAAAAGGACTCTATCAGTAGAGAACTGTGTACATGTTGTAAGGCTTTGATCTAAATAATTGTATCCAGGGCTGGTGTACTCTTTACAATATAAGGATATTGTTCCGGAATTGCAGTGTCTCTAAAGCTCCCAATCTATTTGCATAATGCATCTCTTCTATTTATTCAAATGAGATTTTAGGGTCTGTATGCACTACAGAGTACTTTGGACAAAGAATTTTTCTTTCTGAAGTTCTGTATATCTGCTAACATCAAGCCTTCTATACTTTGTGGGAGAATGGTGAAAGACAGGTGACTTAAACACTGGGAGGTCATACAAACATCCCTCCTTTGTGAAACAGGACACAACAGTAGGAACCTATTGAAATTAATAACTGGCCAGTAGAAGTGAAAACATACATGAAAGCTTCTAATAAAGTGTAGAATCATAGAATCATTGAATCGTTCAGGTTGGAAAAGACCTCTGAGATCATCTAGCCCAATCTTTAACTTAGTATTTACAAGTCCATCACTAAATCACTCTACTCCATGCTACTAAGTTCTACATCTAGACTTTTCTTGAAAACCTCCTAGGATGGTGGCTCAACCACTTCCCTGGACAACCTGTTTCAATGTCACACAACTCTTTCAGTAAAGAAATTTCTCCTAATATCCAACCTAAACCTTGATGTAGCTTGAGGCCATTTTATCTTATCACTTGGTGCTTGGGAGAAGAGCCCAATTCCCTCCTCACCACAGCTTCCACTAAGATAATTGTACAGTGTGATAAGGTCTCCCCTGAGCCTCTTTTTCTCTAAGCTAAATAATCCCAGTTCCCTCATCCACTCCTTCTAAAACCTGTTTTCTAGAAAGCACTAGAACTACTCCCCAGGCAAGACTATAGTTGGAGAATGTATATATGATTCATTTGGGCATCAGTGAAAAGCTACAGGCATCTTTAAGGAAGACGAATAAATGCAAAACTGTTGGTATGTGGTGGTTTTATTCAGGTAGGCAGCCAAGTTCCACCACAACTGCTCTCCTACTCCCCCTCCCCAAAGGGAAAGAGGGAAAAAATACACTACAAAAAAGCTCAGGGGTGAGATAAGGACAGGGACATCACCCAACAATTATTGTCACGGGCAAAACAGACTCAGAGTAGGGAGACTAAAGAAATTTGTTACCTATTCCTAGCAAGATACAGAAGTGACAAACAAAGAAAAACTAAAAACACCTTCCCCTAATCCACCCTCTTCCACCTCCTCCCCCCAAGCAGTGCAGTGGAATGGGGAATGGACGTTGGTGTCAGTCTATAGTTTTTTGTCTCTGCTGCTCTTTCACAGTACAGAGGACTTCATTTCTCCTCTGATCCAGCATGGGGACCCTCCCACAGGATGCCATCTTTCCTGAACTGATACTGCGTGGGCTTCCCACAGAGAGCAGCTCTTCAATAACCACCCCAACATGGGTCCGTACCATAGGGTACATCCCCCAGGAGCAAACTACTCCAGCATGGGTCCCCCACGGGCAGCAGCTCCCTCCAGACCCCTGCTCCTGCATGAGCTCCTCTCCACGGGCTGCAGCTCCGGCCCCCGGGCCTGCTCCTGCGGGGGCTCTCCATGGGCTGCAGCTTCCTCCAGGCCACCTCCACCTGCTCCACCGGGGGCTCCTCCACGGGCTGCAGCGTGGAGATCTGCTCCATGTGGGACCCATGGGCTGCAGGGGGACAGCCTACTCCACCAGGGCCCTTTCCACCAGCCACAGGGGAACTGCTGCTGCGTGCCTGGAGCACCTCTTGCCCTCCTGCACTGACCTTGGGGTCTGCTGGTTCTCACTCCTCTCTCCCCAGCTGCTGGTTTGCAGTATTTGTTTGTTTGTTTGTTTGTTTTTCCCTTTCTTAAATTGGCTCTCACAGACGTAAGCAGCATTGCTTCTTGGCCCAACTGGCCAGCGGCGGGTCCATATGGAACTGGCTGAAACTGGCCCTTATCTTGCATGGGGCAGGTTCTGGATTCTTCTCACAGAGGCCACCTCTGCAGCACAGCTACCAAAACCTGCCCCGTAAACCCACTCCATTAATATTAATTGTCAGAATCTTGCACCTTCTCCCTAGCAGCAAGATCTTTGCTTTACTCAGTTCCCCCAACAGGAAAAAAGGCATTCTGAGGTTTCACTGGTGAGGATTTTGTTGGTGTAAACAAGGTCAACTTCAGTATGCTTGTTTATTCCTCTGAATATTCTAAGGTCTCAAAGTGACCCAAGTAAGATATGCCATTGATAATATTTTTCTTGTATTTCCTCCAGTTCACGTTTGAGAGTAAGCAAGAGTAAATGGTCATTACCTTTTAGCTTTTCTTACTGATGAATGCATGTTTTTGATATTTAGTAAAGATATTTAGTCAGAGAAATTTCTGTCTCAGAAGTGAAGGTATTGTCAAATAATATTCAAGTCATCCTATTTATTACCAGTGTATATATTCTGCGTATATGAACTAGAGCACCACACTTAATTGGTTAATTCTTGGGCCTCATAATTAAAGTAGTTTCCTGGAATATTTTCCTCCTGGTAATTCCTTCCTTGCAGTCTCCACTGGCTTACCAGCTGTACTGCCTATCACAGCTTCATCCATTTTCCAAAAATTATTTAAAATGTTCTCCATTAAAAACTGTGTAGAAAACTCAGTGCACATTTGTGAGGTACTTGTAGGAACATGTAGATATTGGAAGGAATAAAATAAAAAATGCAAAACTACTATTCAATTGGTATGTGTACAGCCATTCTGTACTTACTGCTATCATGAATAAAGCATTTGTTTTTTCTAAATTGTGTGTATATTCCTAGAGGGAACTTAACAGACAGAGCTTGTTAGAGGAGGCATGGAAACAATGCAGAATCTCTCCCATTTCAGTACTCAAACCATAAGGGATAATCATAAATTCTGACTGCAGTCTGACCAGCTAAAGGGACACAGGGGACATCTGAAATCTGGCAATTCCTTTTCCTTGACCATTTGTGTAACCCACATCCTTTCAGGATTGAATGGCTAATGGATCTACTTTAGGGTCTACTTGTCTCCCCCAGCTCCAGTAAGTCCCAGCAGAGCCCAGAGCTGTGAAGATCCCAAAATTTTGCCTAGTCAACCTGGTCAGTCTCTGTCAAACATATATATATATATATATATATATATGAGTCTTTAAAAGACAGTGCTTGAGGTGTGAATGCTTTTCTCTTTAGGAGGTGTAATGAGAGCTGGTTTGCTTTGATCTACTAGGCGGTTTACAGGAAACATTGTCGTAAAGTACTGGGTTCCATGGCGAATTTATGTTTGGTGATCTGCTTGGTTGTTTTTCTACATTTCTAACTATTATTTTAAAGCCTGAGTCCTCCTTCCTTCTCTAAAATTGGATTAAAAAATCAGTCACAAAATGTGTATACTACAGAACACCAAAAGCTTACTGGGTCCTTTCTTGCTGTTCTTTCAGGGGATGGCATTTTCCCTCATTATTATGTTGATATCTTGCTTGAGATCAAGAAAACTACTATCTTAATGGGCCTGAAAAACTTGTTTTGACAGCTATTGTGTATTGCTTCAAATACTATTTTTAATATTTCAAGTATACAAAAATTATGTACACATTGCTTACAAATATTTAATTGCAAGTTTATTTTAAGTCAGTAATGTAAGGGTAAAATATTACAATAGCTCTCTTTTTCTTGCTGTTTTTAATTGTTCTAGCTAACTTTCTATCTGGCATTCTCTGATACCCTTTTTTTTCCTTCTTGCAGATTAATATGTAAGGAAATGAAGTAGGAATAATATTTTCTTTCCATAAAGCAATTCCTTTTACAGTTGTATGTATTGTGTGATTCCAGCACATGGTAATATGCACACCTTGCTACTTGAATATGTGAATATCCATTGCAGCTTCATTGAAAATGTCAGCTGTGCCCTCATATGAAGCTTACCATAAGCAGAAAGGAAAGAACTTTCTGAAGTAATATTGCTGTCCAATGTCATGTAAGACTAAATTATTCTAGCATAAAAAAAAATGCCCTTCAGAACAAAAATGTTAGATGTTGTTAGATGTGTTTCTGGATTATTGGCATGATCTAGAAGCATGTAGATGACTGAAACAGAGTGCAAACAGAATTTAGATACAGAAACCTATCACTGTAATTCCAGGGGGGTTGGGTGTTGGGAGGAGAAGAAAAAAATAATACAGACTCTCCAATGCCCATATAGTATTTGAAGATTCACAAATGTCTTTGTTTGCGATAAATATTGTCACTCCAAATCTAGTGATAATATAAAAAAGAAGCATTGCTGTACCAGTTATGCTGAGCACTCATAGAGTCATAGAATTATTCAGGTTGGAAAAGACCTCTGAGATCATCTAGTCCAATCTTTAACCTAGTATTTACAAATCCACCTATAAACCATGCTACTCCATGCTACTAAGTTCTACATCTACACATTTATTGGAAAGTTCCAGGGATGATTACTCAACAACTTCCCAGGGCAGCCTGTTCCAATGTCACACAACTCTTTCAGTAAATAAATTTATCCTAATATCCAACCTAAACCTTGCTTGGTGGAACTTGAGGCCATTTCTCCCCATCTTATCACTTGGTGCTTGGGAGAAGAGCCCAGTCCCGATCTCAATACAACCTCCTTTAAGGTGATTTTAAAGTACAGTAAGGCTTTCTTCTCTCCAAGCTAAACAATCCCAGCAACCTCAGCCACTCCTCATCAGACTTTTTGCTAGACCCTTCACCAGCTTCATTGCCCTTCTTCAGGTAATTTTTATATTGTTCAAGTGTCCTGGTTTCAGTTAGGACAGAATTATTTTTCTTTCTAGTAGCTGGTAGGGTGCTATGTTTTGGATTAAGATGAGAAGAGTGCTGATAGCATGCTGATGTTTTAATTGCTGTCCTGCCAGCGGGCAGGCTGGGGGGGGCAGCAAGAGCTGGGAGGGGACAGACCCAGGACAGCTGACCCAAACTGGACAAAGGGGTATTCCATACCATCTGACGTCATGCTGAACAATATATAGGGGTGGCTAGCCGGGGTGGGGGTCCAGCTGCCTGGGGTTGGGCTGGGCATCGGTCAGCGGGTGGTGAGCAATTCTATTGTGCATCACTTGTTTGTACATATTATTATTATTATTATTATTATTATTATTATTATTATTATTATTATTATT
>CM021733.1:68459110-68670805 GCA_011075105.1 Heteronetta atricapilla
TTATTATTATTATTATTATTATTATTATTATTATTATTATTATTATTTTCTATCTTAATAAACTGTCTTTATCTCAACCCACAGGCTTCACTTTCCCGTTTCTCTCCCCCCATCCCAGAGAGGGAGGGGGACGGGTGAGCAAACGGTTGTGTGGTGTTTAGCTGTCGGCCAGGTTAATCCACAATATCAAGCAGTTCAGATCTCACAAGCCAGGTACCCTCCAAGATCTTGTGTTCTGTATTGACCAGACACTGAAAGTTTCTCAGTAACTTGGTGCTACTCACTTGAGAACACAGACAATTTTTGCCTAGTTTGAATACTTAGGTGACTTTGAGTCAGTTCATTATTCAGGCCTTCATACCAAACTTCCTGCTTGAGTTACCAAATAAACAAGTTTTACTGAAGCTGGACAACTTTGCTACCAAAAATAGATGAGCAAGTCCATGCCTAGTGAGGACATAACAGAGAAAAAAATGAAATAGTTTCTGATGTCATTTGCTCATACCATTTTTGCAGTTTTATTTATTTTTTTTGTTCTCCAATGACTGCTTTTCACTTTAAAATTTGGTACTAACCGGGGAAAAAATAAAAAGAAAAAAGAAAAAAGAACAAGGACTGGATTCTAGAATTTGCATGTCCCCCGTTTTCAGAGGTACTGAACAGCAAGTCTGCTTCCCAACACCAAGTTAGCAGAGGTTGTGGAGCCACAGGATAACATACAGAAAATGTATTCTCTAAAACATTTCACTGTTCAATTTTCTCTACCTTATGTCCCTGCGAATGTATTCTTATGCTACCACAGAATACATTGTGGCTCAGATGCAAATGTTCAGTTCTTCTCAATTTGGTGTTTGAAAAATGGTAGGGATCTGAAGACTATTAAAAAGAGAGAGAGAGAGAGAGACTTTATATCGCTGGAAAAATGAGTATGCATCACTTAAATAGCTATAGCTTTCATCAAAAATATCAGAGATTTTAAGTCATTTTCAGAAGATATTATAGTTTCATCTGATCCTCTTATTCACAGTAACTCTTGGAACCTGGCAGCTATGTCAGGTGTGAAAAAAATCTCATTTTTCTAAGCACTCTAAATATGCTGGAATTTGTGTGCTTTTTTTTTTTTTTTTTTTTTTTCAGTGAATATATGGCATGAAATACTTTTGTATTTTTTTTAACCTTTATTCAGTCCAATATTCAGTCCAAGTATTACTTACAGATAACAATATATCAACAGAGAAGAATGTAGAATGGAAATTATTGGATCCTTTGTCCCTGTTTCTAAAGATCATGAATCCTTTATTTAGAACATGACTATAACTGAAATGTAAGCTAAAAATGAAATAAGGAAACTTTTTTTTTTTTTTTTTTTTTTTTTTTTTAATCCCCTGACTAACTGTAACTGTGTAGATCTCACAGGCCCAAACTTGAATTGTGCAATCTGTTACTTGGCCTCATTGGAGGGACTGAGGAGTTTTCCTGCCCAGAAGCATAAGCATGGAGCAGAAATCTCTAAATTGAGAACTTGCTCATTTTAAGCTGATTCTGTAATCAGCAGCCCAGATCTGAATCACATTCTCGAAGTGTTTGTTTCTTGGCATTGATTACAGGGGGAGTTTAAGGTGACTTCAGCTGCCAATTTAGGCACTGAGAGGCATCACAGTGAAGGATGAAGGATAAATCTAGACCCACAAGTGGCCACAATTCTACTCTGGTTCCTATATGAAATCCTGTTGTAGCTGAAGCTGATGGGAGTTGTGTCATTGACCCCAGGCTGCTAGAAGCTCTCCTTAGACTCTCCTCAGATTTAAAACTTGTCAGAATGTTTAACCTTGGAAAATAAGGACATATGGAAATATTGACACAGCCTTGAATGCTCTAACTCAAACGTGTCTGCAGTAAAATGTGTCAAGCTTGTAGCTTTGACACAGGAATGGGATGATGCACAGCTCAATGAATACAAGAGGTCTTTTCCTTTGAAACTCCAGGCAGCAGTGTTCTCTCAGCAAAGCTTAACAATATATTGATATCTCTTTGTCACTGTCATGAATACTTGTTTACAAACTCTTCAAGCCTACAGAGTTCAGATAAAAATTGACAGGTAACATTATAATTGAAGGCCCGTGCATATATGCCACAGTGTTTTTATTTGTGCAGCATTGTGTTTGGCTGTGCCAAACACACTGAAGAAATGGCACCATTGCAATCATTTTAACAAGTTACTTGGCTGCATGCATGATGTGTGTGATTTGCTTCTGGGTCTTGCCAATGCATTCAGCTTTATTTGTTAACCTAGCAGAACATTATTTATTAATGAGTTCTTCATGCTTTATTAAGCCTAATGTCAAAACACCTCTGTGGGACTCTAGGCATGTTCTCTCTTTGTGTTAAAGCGTTCCAAAGAAAATGAAAAATTATTCAGCAAAGCTGCAGATAAAACCCAGAAGATATCAGTTCAATTACTCTTGATCCTGGCAGATGATGTTTCTGAATATTTGTGAAAGCACAGCATCTGATTGTGTGCTGGCTTAAATTAAAGCATTCTGTAATCTCAAATGTATGTAATTAGGGCGCCTTAGAAACCTAACAAGGCTACTGTGGTCTCCAAAGCTGAGTGGAGCACTCAGATGACAAAAACTGACAAGTTCACCATGGAAGTATATGGTGAATATATATATATTCATGCTTTTTCCTATGAACTGGTGTTTTGTATAAAAGGGGTGGCTTCTTCATAGGAAAATTAAAATGACTGAAAGTAGTAACAGGGTGAATTATATGTGATTTTCTGTAATTTGACAGGACTGTTATGGCTCAGGAAATTAATAGTGGACTTCAACAAACTTCCATCCTTGATCTGACTGAACACCTTATTTTGTAGCACTGACATAAAATTCAATTCAAGTAGATCTGCATACTTAACCTATAAGAATGTTCTAGGACATATATCATGGCTCTTCATACGTGAATTGGTATTTATCAATGGTTAAAGAACAGTAGTTTTTACACCACAGAAACAGAAACAAACTGGAATAAACATAATTTTATGTAGTTGAAAAAAAATGGCAATTTCCAGAAAATCAACATATTCCTCACTTCTTTACATGAATTTGATAAATTTTTTACACCTATAAGAAGCCTTCAGATAAAGTTGTTAGTTTGCTCTCACCTTACATTTGAACAACAAAACTTTAAACATATTTTATATAAGGATTTTGGTTACCAGTCTCATTAGTGGCCAATCAGGATCCCTTGATTTATCATAACAAGCAAAATATGAATCTATAAGAGTGAAAAAAAAGTTTAAGTCAGAGTGTTTTATGAATGCATAAAAGAACACATTTAACACCTGAAGAGACAGATAATTTAGCTCTTATATTTTAACTTATAATTAACTTATATTTTAAGTTTTTCACATTTGAGATGTCATCTTGCATTCACAGAAGGCAAAGATTTTTTATAGGTTTCAATGGAGAGTAGAAATAAGGCACAAAGCTTTAATTTTACTAGTAACACCAGGCTACATTTATATAAAGCATCAAAATCTAGCCAAATATATAGGAAGAAAAGGCTGGTTCACTTTCAGACTCCAGCAACAGAAATCCACAGAGAAAATATCCTGGAGGGAATTGCACATAGATGATTTGGACACTGCATAATCACTGCTGCTTATGAGGAATTTTTATTTCCAATTTTCTGTTTGTAATTACTGCCAGTTATGAATATTTTATGTAAGCTTATTTCGAGCTTTTCCTTTTTCTTTCATCTTGTGTCTGTCATCGTCTTTCCCAATATCTGAGAGATCAATGTAAGGCAATGGGCTGGTAGAGGAACATACCATATCTTTACCGTATCATAGCAAACATTAACTGGGGAAATTGAGTGGCTATGAGTAGAAATCCCCAGGTTTGGGTAGAATCTGGCTGGTTAGTGACTGTAACACTGAGACCTCTTAGCATAAAGATTTGTGTAACATCAGCTGAAGATCACCAGGCCCTCCTTCTGGAAGGTTTTGTCCCATTTGCTGCCAAGTGGTCACTGGAGCCTGGTTTACCTCTTTCTAAGTGGATGCCTAATCGACAGAGAAAGAGCTCTGCTTGTCTGGTGTGTGTTTTTTCTCTGGAGCTAACTACAAAGCTGTGAAATAAACCAGAGATGATAGAGGAGGGCTCTGTTCTTTCTCCTCTGGTTAGCTTTTACAATAAAAAAATGGTATTGCTACAGATGTTAGTCTGCAAATCTCAGTGGGACAAAAGCACCCTCTGCTAATTAAAAAAAAAAAAAAAAAATGGAATTACAGAAAGGCAGGATCGAGATCTAAGGTACTTACTCTTCCTTACTCTCCATTGGTGCTTCCAGTTGTTTAACTTGGTTAGCTATATAGGTCTTTTTGTAGATTTTTTTTTTTTTTTTTTTTTTTGGGGGGGGGGAGAGTGTGAGACAAGGGTGGGATTGTTTGTTTATCTGTTAGCACAGTTATTACGGCTTTTCTTCTCAACTTTTATCTTGCATTTCCTATATGTAGTATGTGGAAGGTCATGATGAAGATGATGATGAAGGCATGTAAAGGGCAGCGTTGCAGTGCTGGCCCACGTGCCTGTTCTGTATCTGACTCAGAAGTATTTGGACTGTACAAAGTCCCAAGGAACCAGGTACCTTGGCTTCCTGAAGGTCATAAATTAATGCAGACTGGACACCAATCCCACTGCAGTCAGACACATCAAAGTGATTGTTGTTTTAATGGACAATATTTGTGAGCTTTACATTGTTGGTTATGTATGATTAGTCTTACACTAAAAGAAAATAGGTAACACTGAAGCATATATATATTTAATTATTTGTTTTAGTGTAAAATAGATATCAATAAAAATATATTTGACTCAGAACCAGCTAAACGTAATTTGTCACAACAAACTAGAGTCCAGAAACTCAGCAGTAACTGGTCTTAGACCAAAGGGAATCTGTTGAGAGCTTGTTATGTCCCTGTAGACTACAAGGGAAACAAAAAAGTCTGCATTGTGCAGTCTTCCCAGCAGGACACAATTAAAAATCATCCTGTTCAGGAACTACTTTTTATGCTTTTGTTTTTAATAAAGCCCTTTGAGACCAGAAGCAGTGTGTAATATTCATCCAGCTTTTGGTCTGTGTATGGTCTTTATGCTGCTCATCGACAGAGTCTGCCATGCTTTCTTCTGAAATGTTTGCTGTTTAATGAGCAAACTTCTGAGTAAGTGGAAAGGTTATCTGCTTTTGCAGCTTCGGTCTAAATGCAGCATGGAGAAATGTTATTTCATTTCTGTGTTTTCTGGAAATACAAAGTTCATCTGATTAATGTGCTTTTGTGATATGCACATTCTTGACAATGCATCCTTTCTGCAAAATACACGTTGTCTGTTTACAACCTACAGTGGCTCTGTCTGCAGTAGCAGAGTCACGGTAAGCCTAACTGGCCTTAGCCATGAGGTGATTTTGGTACAGACTGCTGCTGACATGACTGATGCACTGCTGTAACTGTCTGTGCTCTGTTTGTGAGAGCTGGCATGGGATGATGTGGCCCATTCCTGCCTGTGGTGGTGTTTGGAGGAACCTTCTTGTGGAAGGCCTGTTGGCTGTGACAAGGCTCTGGTGAAATTGAGATTTAGTCCAGACCTTTGAGCTTGTGCAGTTCCTGGGGCATTTGTTCTGGAAATCATAAAGAGAGCAAATTTGCTCAAAGAGACTGAGTTTTATGTAGTGTCCTCATATGGCAATTTCACTTAGTAATGTAATTTTTACCATTTGTAATATAAATGTGCAGACCATCATCCTACACTGCCCAGTAAAATATGACCTATTACATATGCAGTAATGGGAAGGGAGACTTTCCAACACACGTACAATTAATGCTCTAATTTTAGGACCTTTGTTTTGTTTATGTTTGGGAGAAAAGCGTATTTGGAAAGACCTTCTATATCCTTAGTTACTGCTGCTCCAGGCTATTTACGCTGTTATAGCAGTTCTGATAAGCCCACAGAAGAGAATCGCCTTTTCTGTTGATGACACATTTGCTAGTATTTCTGCAGAAGTGCAGCAATGTCTTTATTGTGTATTGCTGTATTTTAATAGTCAATTAAAATTCTTATTGAATTGACAAAATGGACTAAGGAGCTTCTGAAGACTATATGCCTAAAAGTACTCATGAGACTGTTCTGATAATCACTGCCACTGCACTATTCAAAATGACTCAAAACCCCAACCTTATTACACCAGAAAAGTAGTGAGGCAAGAGAAAACATTTTAAAAATTGAATGCTGTTGTTGAATTGAATCTCATCACTCCACTCTGCTTGTCTCTCTCTTTTTTCTTTTTTAACTTCTCCAACCCCACTACCATGTTTCTTCTTCCTTTTGTCCATCTTCCCTGCTTCATCGTTTGTTGTTGCCCTCTCTCTCTCCCCCCTTTCTGTTTTCCTTTCTCTCTTGTGTTATCTAATAATAACAAATGGTGCATTGCTTTTTTGATGAGAATGGGAAGGTGATAAAGAGTCCTGTAGCAAGATTTCAGGGACTTCATACAGAGTTTGTGTAATTTTATTCTTTTCATAATAAATGTGTTTACAGCCTGAAGGTTAAAATGAATGAAGGTAACAAAGAATACATAAGATAAACTCTGTACTAGTAAGTACAACACCAACAAAGAACAAGGCCTGCAAACACATGAATCATTCCAGCTCCTCCATTGCTCATTTCTGCTATGCCCACAGTGTTATCTTCACTCTCATGGTACTTGATGGGTTTCTTAATGTCTCAGCTCCTGGAATCCCTTAGTTCTTGAAGACCTTTCCTTCCATTCAACAAGTTTCTCAAGTGTCCCTAGTTTCACGAGAGGATTTTATTTATTTATTTATTTATTTTCCTAGATGTCATCAATAGATATTCTTTTGGTACTTTTATGATGATTTCCTTAGGGCCTTCCCAATACAAAGAGGCAACAAACCTATGTAGTGTACTGTGCTGCCAGATGTGTTGTGGGATCATGCTCATACTGTCAAGAAGCTCTTGCAATTGCTCCACAGAGGAACTGTGTTCCAGCTTTTTCAGTCAGACTCTGCAAGCAAGGCAAATGACAAAACTCTGGAAAACCTATAAATAGGTACCTCACAATTTAAGACACAAACAAATCCATAAAACTGCAGTGTTAGGAAATAATAATAACTTTAGCCTTTCAAAAGACAAGGGCAGACTCAACTGCAAACAACATTTCAGTCTTCCTCATTCTATTGCCCCCAGCCTTTTGCTTCTTCAGTATAGTGTGTAAATAAAAGTGAATTGGTACTTTCAGATGTACTCCTGTAACCCTACAGATGTGTTAATAATGTGTATTTTTCAAGTTTTAAGGCACAAAAAGACAGTGATTGAATTATACAAAAGCATAAATAGAACAGACATCTGCTTAGGGGGCATTTCTTTCTATTATTTACTACAAATTGTGAAAAATCGTCTTGCATGAAGATGAATTTGGGGAGAACATGCAGACAAGCTTTTAAGGGGAATAAAATCCAGGAGATGATAGGCAGGGGAGGGTGAAAAGGGTGGAGTTTACAGATGGCAGAAGTGATGAAGCCTGTGGGAGATTTGCTGCCAAGTGAAACAAGGGTTTGCTGAGGGCACGTGTATGGCACAGCAGCAGCAGGACAATAAGCAGGAACTAAACCCAATGTTTTTTTAGGTGCAGCATTTCTTTGTAGTGTAATCATTTGTTCCTCTGGTGAAGTGCTTGCTTTCTTTTCACCAGTGGGGCCTTCAGAAAGTAGTGCATCCTCTTAAAGCAATGAGAAAAGACTTATGCCAGTAAAACCACTTGGGAAACTGGTCTGGGTGCTCCCCAGCTCTCTGGTGACCCAGAGAGGCTGCTGTGTGCTCGAGCATTTCACAGCACACCCATCTAAAGGGGAAACCACTATAGTATCCTTCCTACATACAGGTCCGAGCTCTCTGCCAAGAAAAGACAGAGTACATGGAGAAATGACAGGCTTTCGTTCTAAAATGCCTCCAGTGTAGCAATCACAGGATCAGTTCAGCCCAATATACCTCTAACTTGCTCCTCTTGAGTGTCTACATTATAGTGCAGTCTTTGGTTCATTATTATATACTATTTGTTTGAGATCTGAGCTTCATTTTCTGCACAGGAGGGACTATGCACTGAGAACAAGCCAAAAAATACTCAGAAAAAAAAGAATATGCTAATCTCTGGAGGATGACTGTCTCATACATGGCAAAAATGGGAGTTACGTGACAGCTAAGGCAGGAAAATGCAGAAAGAAAAAATTACAGCACCTTAGGTTTCCAAAGTAGGTATACCAATTTTAGCAGTTACTACCCAACAGCTGTTCCTTACTATCCTTTAGCTGGAGGTTTCAGCTTCCACAGCTGAACTGTATTCACAGCTGGTTGTTTAAAACAAACCTAATGCCTTTGTACAGAAGCAAACTCAAATCCTTGATGAGGGTATTAAAGCAGTTTAGTTGTGGATGTAGTAACAGCAGAGGAGGGTGACTTCTTAAACTGCTTCAACGCTATCCACAAGGAATATACCTCTGCCTTGGTTTCTCCCTGCCTCTGACAGAGGCTTCCTGGTGACAGTGGGCAGGTGACACAAATGTATGTTTTCACAGCTGACCACTAAGTGTGTTTTATTAACAGTTCTCTCCCTGTGGCTAACTGAAAGGCTAACAGTTGGAGTCTGACTGATAGAAAGAGAGGACAACCCCCAGGTGCAACTGCAGTCAATGGGTGCCCTTCCCTGAGAATTCTGGTAGAGTGGGACCAGGCTGCAGCCTTCCAAATTGTCTTTCAAAGTAGCTGATACTTCTTACAATTTATCTTGAACCCCTACAGGTCTGTTCCCTGTCTTGTAGGAATGCAGGCAATACTCTCATCTCATATGGGCATTATTAAGGTATTATTAGTGCTTGTAAAGAACTTAATCATGGAAACTCTTGGTTTAAGAAAACTGTCATTCCTATTAGAGGTATAAAGTGAAATGTAGCCCATCTGTTGTGTTCCACTGTCCAATTTCATATTTTTCACTCACACTTGTAAAATTCCTGAATGTGACAAAAAAATGATATTTTTTTAAAAGTTGCCCTTCATATCATGTGGCAAATGATGCTTGTATATCCTTTTCACACTTGCAATGTGCGAGTGAAAGGATGTATAGACAGGCTTGTCTGTCTTTACTTTTCTTTTTTTTTGGGGGGGGGGGGGCTTTTGTTCTAGCATAGACAGCTTCCTCTCAATATTACAGAGTGCCTTTCTGATGTGCCCTGTTTTCACATTGTTTATCATTATTCTGTCAACTCTAAGTAGTGTTGATTAGGAAATTGATATGGTTACTAACAAACTATATTTCATGTGTTGATTTCAGTCAACAAGACACATTTTCTCAATAGTTAAGCTGATAATGTAATAAAATACATGGTTAATTTCTTTTCAGGAAATTTGCCTTATATCATCACTATATGTAACAGTTGTGTGCATTACTATGATCTGATCATAATACGGTGAATGAAACAAGACTCGCTGGCTTGGTTGTTTTCCTGTGTATTGCTTAATAGTGACTCTGCAGTTGGGATGAAGAAACAGCAGTTTGAAATATCCCCTACTGATAGTGCCAGAAGAAAACTGGAAAATCTCCAGGACTCTCTCATTTTAAAAACATTGCTGAATTTCGTTGTGAACATATGAATATACATGTCTTGCTTATTTGAGCAACGATTTTTTTTTTTTCTCACTTGACTGTACTTTCTTCTTGTAGTCCATATTGGTTCAGAAAGAGATGAGAGCTTACCCCCATGTACTGAGGAGGGTGAGAGGTGGGAAAAATTTAGTGTTATGCATATTAAAAATATGAAATCATTGTACATATGTATGTATAACATTTTGTAGAGAAGGAGAAAGTTGAAGAAAAGCATACACTAAGTATTAAGCACAACTGGATTGTCACAGTTACTGAATTGTTCCAGAATTAAAGGATAGTTGTTTAAACTGAGATATTGATTAGAAAACTGATTAACAATGCTGTAAGAACAAAGGGCTTGGTTTCTACAAGAATTGCGGCCCTCCTGTTTGAACAGAGACTGAAGAACAAACTAAGAAATATTATATTTTTTTTTTGTATGCAAGTGCATGTAGAAGAATGTCTATACCCCTCATTAGTTTAGGTGATGTGTATTTTTTCTTCTTATAACGGACAACATGCCAGAGGGATACTTCAAGCTTTGGCCAGAAGCACCAGTCCTGGATCCTGTTGCTACCTTCCACCAAGAAGCTGGGTAGAAAGGATCTCTGCTGAGCAGGGCTCAGCCTGGATTTACCCCTGCCAGTGGCTTCATTTCAACATAATCATAACCAAAATTACAGCAGGACTTAAAATGAAAAAAGCCTGAGGATAGTGGGTGTGAACATGGGAAAAAGAAAACTTCCTCTTTTTCCTCTGATGTTGAGCTGTCAGTCAGCCAAAATAAATCATAAAGTCAAAGTTTTGGCCTGTGTGAAACCACTAAAAGGAGGTACATTAGAAATGCCCTCTCTTTTCAAACTCAGGTGAACTGGATGCACATTTAACAATGTTATTGCTCAGTGAGGAGGATTTCTTAGGGATAAAAGGCAATAAGCACAGAAATATCTTTGGGCAAGTGTTAGTTTCTAGTGTGACCTGAACAAACTCAATTTTATTGTGAGCCGTGTTAACAAGGAGCTGAGCTCATAAGCCTTGTAATAATAACAAAAAAGCAATTTATGCAAAATGGGGGCAATCCCCATCTCATAGTATCTAGAGAATATGCAGTTTTATAGGTGATTAATTTCAAAAAGAAAAAAAAAAAAAAATAAAGTATTGCATAAGTTATTTAAAAGCCTTTGAGTAGGGTGTTACTGGGGAAGCATTAAGAAAAATATAAAGGGTATAACACTTGAGGAAGCAGCAAGGCATTTGGGGTATATAGCATGAAATAAAACAATTCATTTATGTAACTGTAGACACAATAGTTATACAGTAGTTTAAAGTTATCCTATTAGTCCTCAAAATAAACTAGTCATCATGAAAGTTTGGGATTCTTCATCATTTGTCTTTTCTACCTGGTGTTTCTATTGGAAGTAGAATAAAACTAAATGCATTAAAAATAAATAAATAATGATAATAATAAGTCTATTTCTAAAGTACTCTTCCAGGTTCATAGTTTGCTTTGTTGTCTCTCCCTTTTTTTTTTTCCTTCTTCAGAACATCTTCAAAATAATTTAATCTAGGCATTGCATACATAGCCATTCTGAAAGAACTGCCTGCTGCTACCTTTATGTATATTAATCAGTGAGTTGAAAGATGTATAGACTTATATTTTCAAAAACAGTCAGTAATTCACACCATGAGTGCTTCATTTGATATGCATAGAAAGAAAACACTAAGTATTAAATCAGCATTTAATATCAGGTTTATTTAAGTGTGTAAGCTTACTACCTGACAACATTAATCAATTTTGGTAACTTAGGCTGAAAATATTTACATTTGTTTTTAAAGTAATAAACAGTCACATTTGCTGTTACCATACAAAATATTAATTATGGTTAAGACTTTCAGAAGAGCTGCAGGATGATAGACACCCTGCCAGTCATTACAGCTAGAAACAATAAAGGACTTGGAGTGAATTTCAGAATTCACCTTAGGACTTCAATGTTATTTAGAAAAAATAAAATAAAATAAAATGGAAAAGGAAATCCTTATTTATGTTGCCACTTCTGGGTGCTGATAGACTTTCTGTAGATGTTTATTTCAGTTTGTAAAGTTTTTGATCCATTTTTAATGTTTCTGCACAGACACCAAAGGACTTTGGCCTGAGGGAATTAAAATACTTCCTCTACATTGAAGAGTGCATTAACCACCAGCCTCACTTTTATTTTGGTGTAGCCACAATACAATCAGCAGAAGTCTCATATATCTTACACTAACTATTTAAAGCACTAAAAGTAGAAAAGCCTGCCTTCAGGTCTGACATAAAACAGCATCTTTCCATGTTTTTAGTGAGTTCAGACCTAAATGATATACATTGGTTCCTGTTACACATCTCATTACTCTCTAAGTAATTTTTCTTGTTTTTTGTTTCTTAGTCCCAGGGTTATGGAAGACTCATCACATGAGCCAGCTCCTGAGCCTGGATTGAGGCCAAGATTTTGCACATACACCTGGGCTTGGTGTTTCCTACTGTTTTGCTCAAACAGCTCCTGTTTCACTTGCTACTATGCCCCGGCACAGAATACTGTCTCTGTGTTGTATGACACATATTCACACGTTAGATCTGTGTATGACACAGATCACACGTTAGATTTCTGACAGAATTGTGTGCCCAGCATTGAAATTCCTAACTGAAGCAATTCTTTGCCTATGAAAGTAGGCACAGTGTTCACCATGTCCTTCAGCCAGGAGAGGTTCCTATCACCCAAAAAACATACAGACTGATAACCACCCTTGGCAAGTTGAGCCGAGCTTGCTTCAGGGAACACCATGATGGGTGCAGCCCAGCGCTGCCTTCCTGCCTCAACAAGGCACTTTTCATTGCTCATCCTCCCTTCTCCAGTGAGCATCATGCCTCCCGGCATGGCTGGTTTCTTACTGCTGGTCTTGCTACTCTAGAAGAAGGAGGTGACATATGGTATGATGGGGAGAAGAAAAGCTTGTGAAAAAGTGTTGTGGTTTAACCCGGCCGGCAGCTAAACACCACACAGCCGTTCGCTCACCCTCCCCCCTCCCTCTCTGGGATGGGGGAGAGAAACGGGAAAGTGAAGCCTGTGGGTTGAGATAAAGACAGTTTATTAAGATAGAAAATAATAATAATAATAATATGTACAAACAAGTGATGCACAATGCAATTACTCACCACCCGCTGACTGATGCCCAGCCCAACCCCGAGAGCCGGCCCCCCACCCTGGCTAGCCACCCCTATATATTGTTCAGCATGACGTCAGATGGTATGGAATACCCCTTTGGCCAGTTTGGGTCAGCTGTCCTGGGTCTGTCCCCTCCCAGCTCTTGCTGCCCCCCCAACCTGCCCGCTGGCAGGACAGAGCGAGGAGCTGAAAAGTCCTTGGCTTAGTATAAGCACTGCTCTGCAGCAATTAAAACATCAGCACATTATCAACACTCTTCTCATCCTAATCCAAAACATAGCACTCTACCAGCTACTAGGAGAAAAAATAACTCTGTCCTAACTGAAACCAGGACAAAAAGTTATTAAGACAAAAGCCTGCTGCCTTCAGCTCTACTGTGGCACACACACAAAAAGTTTTTAACCTCTGCAGAGGTAGCCACTAGAGGATCATTTGCTGTATTTCATACCTGAGAAAACAATCACCATATTAAAATTAAACAAAAATTAAAATAGTTAGATATGATTAAATAGTATGCTGATAGTATGACTAAATACTTTTGGTATATACACATAAGCAATATTTCACTCAAATTTTACAGTTTACAGAGAAACTGGTGATAGAACGTTAGAAATGTTCCTTCAAAACATGACTATCAGTGAATTAAATTGTAGCAGCCTTTTGAAAGCCTGGTTATATTTTCAGGGCGTTTTTGCATTCTAAAATATTTATTCCACACTATGGTTTTAGAACAAGAGAGAATTATCTCTGCAACTAAGTAGTTTATACTTTCCTTTAATTTATTACAACTCTGTCATTATACTGTCCTTGAAACTATTTTCTGTCACTGTCAAACATGATAGCCTCAGGACAGAAATGAAAGTGTGATAATATATCTCCATGAGTTTTTCTGGTGAAATATTTTTAAATTTCTAAATGCAGACATTTGGTTTTAAGCAGAAAATGAAAGAACAATGAAGCTAGGGCATTGAAGGAACAAAAGCAATTATTTTAAATGTTATCATTCTAACATTCCAATATTAATCCTTGAACACTGTTATAATTACAACACCAAATGATTTATATAAGTAACAGAAAAATTATTTTATGTTACTTCTCATATTCCTCTGTGAAGAATAATGTCTTCTCTGTCAGTCTGTTTTCTCTTAGTTATGATTCCCACAAGTGTGTCACTGTGACATTTTTTCTAAATATGGTCTTAATAAGAAGCTTAACATTAATGGTTTAGTGCCTTAAAACTTTCATAAGATTCTCAAACCAATTCTTAAAAACATAATATATTCATTTTCAGATACCAATGTAAGTCCAATGTGTGCTATTTTTCCATTTCAGAGATAACCTAAATAGAACAAGGAAATCCAAAATGTAAGACTTTTACTGTTGAAATAGTGTGTGGAAGAGCAAGGGGAAGAGATTAGACAGATTCTTTCATCCTCTTTCTTCTGTGTATATTATAGAATTTATCATTTTTTCCCATATGCTATCATTTTAAGAGATTAATTTTAAATGATTTATTTTATTTTTTTTTTTTTTACTGTGCTTAACCATTAGTACATTCTTTAAACTGTAATGTCCATCATTTGAGCTTTAAATTCACACAAACTGAGATGCTGAGAGGCAGGGTTAGGGAGGCCATGTCTTAAGCTGCAAGAAACATGATTCAGAACTTCTTGCTTTGCTTTAAACTTTGTAATGGTTTCTTTACACAGGATTGTCCTTGCATGTTTGCCTTTTTTTATTTTCTCCTTGATTAGCATTAACAAATTCATTGGTCACTAGGGGGAAGGGGAAGGGGGGAGGGGAGGGGAAGAACACAGGTCCTACTCCAAAGAGTCCATAAAACAGGCCCAAAGAAGAGATGTTTCAATGAAGGAATGTAGGAGAGGCTATATAGATGTTTCAGTGCTTTTAATCTCTTCCAATTGTTGGCTGAACTGAGACTTTCCTGCATCCTATTATTTTGATACCATTTTTGATGAGCCAGAATTGAGAATATGGTAAATGGTTTATATCAGATCGGTGAATTTGTGTAGGAGCTGAGAGCATAAGCCTTCACCCCATCCCCAGCAGCATTCAGGACAAGACAGTTAGTTTGTGTAGATGGGATGGGGAAGCCTATTTATTTTGTTGGTTTTACCGCAATACATTTTCCTCATCTGAAGGGGCCTTCACTATACAATGTTTCTCTTAGATCATCCCTTTAGTTTCTTCACAATTTCCTTAGAATACCAGCAAGTTTTCTATCTTTTTCTGGAGAGCGTTGGTTGAGTATACATTAAACATGGAGCATTAATTCAGATTGTCTGTTACTGTACATGACTCAGCTACTTATTCTTCAGCCAGCTAATACACATACTGGGAGGGACATTATATGAGCGAGTGTATACACACATACTTTGAAACAGAAGAAAGTTCTGGTGATGCTTTACAGTGTTCAGACATTGCTGGTTTATTTGTCTTAGACACACATATAGACACAAAAACATCTAAATCTATCTTTATATAAATACATGCATATACCTATTTGTGCATAGACAGGTCTTTTTGTACATATTCACAAACAAGTTTTTAATTTCAAGTGCATAGATTTAAAATTGCAATTAACTTCCATGTATTAAAGTGATTGAGAAAGCATAAATATAGTGAAGCCAATAATAATGTTGAAAGCAACTGCTGTCTGTGGAAGCATGCTGACATAACAGGGAACTGCATTTTTCAACATTTTTTTTTTTTTTCCTGTGACAAGATTTTATAAATCACTGGCACCAAACATGCATGTTCTATAAACCAAAAAACTGTTTACCCACACAGATGAATTTATGACACTGAATCACACTGAAATAAAATATTTTTTTCATGAAGGAATATGTAAATATTAACCAGTATTTTTCCAACACTTTTCCCAGTAATGCAAAAAAATTGTTATGCCAGCATTTTTATAAAATTTGCTTTAAAGAGAAAGAAATTCAGGCAAAGGCGTATTTATAAAGTGCCTATTACACTCGGGTAGCTCAGGAGCTAGGCATCTGGCTGGGAAATCCTGCCTTGTAGGAGCACCTGTAGCGGTGACTGACCAGAGAAGGTATTGGGGTGCTTGGTCTCATTGAGACAAACACAGGAGAGGCCATGAAAGAGGGATTTATCAATAACAGGTTTAGAAAGTGCCAGCAGATGGCACGCTTGAGTCCATTGCGATGTGTTTTTTTCAAGTTTTTGAGGGGAAGGGTTTTGAAACAACAAAACTTTCTTGAGTACCTCAGATGACAAACCGTGCACAACTTCTGAATGCTACTCTGAATATTGAGATTTCTGAAGGAGTTGTGCTAGGTAATAGAGAAAGAAAAATAATAATAATAATAATAAAAAAGAACTCTGAATTGATTAATACATTTGAGAAAGGATTTGTCTGCATCATTAAAAAAATATATGCATCTACAGTACTGAGAAAGCTCAGATCCTATTACAGATATAGATTAAAGATGCTATTTGTATGCAGTTCTTCTTGATCTTCACACTTGTCTTCTTTGTTGGAGTTTTATAAAAACACATTAAAAACATCAGCATTGCAAAAAAGGATTTAAAAGCAACTCATCTTCTGGAAAATGTTTGTTTCACTGATGTTTGAGCTTGCACAGAAAGAATAATAGAAACTGCATCTCTGATCACTAGAAAATGGATTCTTGTCAAAGGCACTAACTGTCCTAATAGTATGATGCTATGTCTTGCTCTGTCTCACTGTTGGGCTCAGCTATAGAAACAGCATAATTATATGAGTAGCAACAATTCCCTTATCTAGTACAAACATTTGCTACTGCTAACCACATTTCAATGTGCTGGAGATGGTGCAGAGAATCAAAATTTACGCTGAGTTTGCTGGGTCTTTTAATCCAAAGGATATATACATATATACACACACACACAAAAAGACACCTTTCAAAATCCTCCCCTTTTTAAAAATCTGCCCAGAAACAGGTGATGCACACCCATAACATCCCCAGCTTCTGTTGCCCAGGCCATGCTTCCTGCCCTTGTTTATGCAGCTTGCTTCTTACCCCATCTTGATGAATTTCTGTTCTGCATGACTTCCGGTGCCTCTACCATTGCCATCACCTGGGGTCTATATCATTTCAGAACTAATTTTTTTCAAATAACTTCAGCAGAGTATTCTCCATTTCTGTGTCTCATTGCCCCATATTGTAGACATTACTACCAAATCAGTCTAGATACCCCCATGTTATTCTTAAAGATAGCTAGCCAATTATTGGCACAAGAATCCTGATCCAAAGCTTATAGAATCATAGAATCATAGAATCATAGAATATCCTGAGTTGGAAGGGACCCTTAAGGATCATCAAGTCCAACTCTTGACACCGCACAGGTCTACCCAGAAGTTCAGACCATGTGACTAAGTGCACAGTCCAATCGCTTCTTAAACTCAGTCAGGCTCGGTGCAGTGACCACTTCCCTGGGGAGTCTGTTCCAGTGTGCAACCACTCTCTCAGTGAAGAACCCCCTCCTGATGTCAAGCCTAAACTTCCCCTGCCTCAGCTTAACCCCGTTCCCGTGGGTCCTGTCGCTGGTGTTAATGGAGAAAAGGTCTCCTGCCTCTCGACACCCTCGTACGAGGAAGTTGTAGACTGCGATGAGGTCTCCCCTCAGCCTCCTCTTCTCCAGGCTGAACAGGCCCAGTGCCCTCAGCCGTTCCTCGTACGTCTTCCCCTCCAGGCCTTTCACCATCTTCGTAGCCCTCCTCTGGACACTCTCCAACAGTTTCACGTCCTTTTTATACTGTGGTGCCCAGAACTGCACACAGTACTCGAGGTGAGGTCGCACCAGCGCAGAGTAGAGCGGGACAATCACCTCCCTCGACCTACTAGCGATGCCGTGCTTGATGCACCCCAGGACACGGTTGGCCCTCCTGGCTGCCAGGGCACACTGCTGGCTCATATTCAACTTGCTGTCTACCAGGACCCCCAGATCCCTCTCTTCTAGGCAGCTCTCCAGCGTCTCATCGCCCAGTCTGTACGTGCAGCCAGGGTTTCCCCGTCCCAGGTGCAGGACCCGGCACTTACTCTTATTGAACTTCATGCGGTTGGTGATCGCCCAGCTCTCCAACCTATCCAGATCCCTCTGCAAGGCCTTTCCACCCTCATCCGAGTCCACAACTCCTCCAAGTTTGGTGTCATCAGCAAACTTGCTCAAAATACCTTCTATTCCTACATCCAGATCGTTTATAAAAATATTGAAAAGTACCGGCCCTAAAATGGAGCCTTGAGGGACCCCACTGGTGACCGCCCGCCAGCCCGACGCAGCCCCATTCACCATAACCCTTTGGGCCCTGCCCGTTAGCCAATTGCTCACCCATCGGATGATGTTTTTATTTAGCTGTATGGTGGACATTTTGTCCAGTAGGATCCTATGGGAAACCGTGTCAAATGCCTTGCTGAAGTCCAAAAAAATCACATCAGCTGGTTTCCCTTGGTCCACCATACGGGTGATCTTATCATAAAAGGAAATCAGGTTAGTTAGGCAGGACCTACCCTTCACAAACCCATGCTGGCTGGGACCAATGACTGCTTTGTCCCCCAGGTGCGCCTCAATAAGTTTGAAAACCATCTTCTCCATGATTTTACCAGGCACTGACGTGAGACTGACAGGCCTGTAATTGCTAAGGTCTTCTTTCTGACCCTTCTTGAAAATCGGCACAACATTTGCCAGCTTCCAGTCTACCGGGACCTCTCCAGACTCCCAGGATAGTTGAAAAATAATTGAGAGAGGTTCCGCGATGACGTCCGCCAGCTCTTTCAGCATCCGGGGATGAATCCCATCCGGACCCATGGACTTGTAGGGATCCAGGTGGAGTAGCAAATCCCACACACGTTCAGGGTCAGTTGGGAGTTTGTCATCCCCACCGTCCCGGTCCTCTAGCTCAGGGCACCCTGGGTCCCGAAGCCCATCATCGGCATTGAAGACAGAGGCAAAGAAGGCGTTAAGCGTCTCTGCTTTGCCTATGTCATTGTCTGTGAGGAGACCTTCCCTATCAAGGAGCGGCCCTATGTATTCTTTAGTTCTCCTTTTTCCATTCACATATCTAAAAAAACCCTTTTTATTATCTCTCACAGACACAGCCAGCTTCAACTCTAGGTGTGCTTTAGCCACACGAATTTTCTTCCTACAAACACGAACAGCATCCCTGTATTCTTTCCATGTCACCTGGCCCTCCTTCCAGTAGCAAAAGACTCTCTGTTTCCACCTAATCTCCATTAGAATGTTCCTGGTCAGCCACGCCGGCCTCCTGCCCCGCCTGCCTGACTTGCGATATTTAGGAACTGCCTGTTCTTGTGCTTCTAGGAGGCATCGCTTAAAGAATGACCAGCACTGGTGGACATCGAGGCCTTCAAGAGCAGCTTCCCAGGGGACCTTGCTGACTATTTCCCTGAGCAGCCTGAAGTCCGCCTTCCCCATATCTAGGGATAAGGTTTTGGTGGCACTTTTCCTTCTGTCGCCGTAAATTTTGAACTCAACCACTTCATGGTCGCTATGACCGAGGCGGTCACCAATCACCACATCTCCCACCAGGCCCTCTCTGTTTTCTAGCAATAGGTCTAGGAGGGCACCTTTCCTAGTTGGCTCCGTTAGCACCTGCACCAAGAAGTTATCATCTAGGTGCTTCATGAACCTCCTGGACTTGCTCGTGTCTGCCGTGTGGCACTCCCAGTTAACGTCTGGCAAGTTGAAGTCCCCCATAAGGACAAGGGGAGTTAATCTCGAGGCCTCTCTTAGTTCTGTAAAGAATAATTTATCGGCGCTATCGTCCTGGCCAGGCGGTCTGTAATAGACTCCCACAACTACATCCCCTTTATTCGTTCGTCCCTTGATCCTTACCCAGAGGCTCTCAACTTTGCCATCGCCGACCTGAAGTTCCACACAGTCCAGCCCCTGCTTCACATACATCGCCACCCCACCACCTCGCCTTCCCTGCCTGTCCCTCCTGAAGAGCCTGTAACCATCTATCATAACACCCCAGTCACAGGACTCATCCCACCAGGTTTCGCTTATGCCGATGATGTCGTAGTTGCAGGACTGGGCCAGTACTTCTAGCTCATCCATTTTATTCCTCATACTACATGCGTTAGTGTAGAAACATTTCAGGTGTGTCTCCTTACACTCAGCACCTTGTGGATCTAACCGAAGGACCTCACTGGCACACAGCCCCTCTGATTCTAGCGTACCATCCCTTAGGTCTTCACCGGCGTGCCTGGTTTTAGCCCCTTCCCCCTTCAACTCTTATTAAGCTTATTAATGTCAAGGAAAGTACTGCCAGAGAGAAGTCTGAGTGCCATATCCGGCAACCAGAATAAACATTTTATATTCAACCTAACCCATGAAACTATATGGATATTGAAATTACAACAGTGAAGTAGTTGTAATGATACTGAAAAATAGTGAAATTTTTATATGATAATATATAGTTACATGAGTGTAAGAAGCAGTTATTTCCAAAGCATCTCATACAATTGCTGAAATAACAAATACCTCTGTAGAAAGGCAAAAAGAAAAAAAGAGAGAGAAAATTTGAGTTAGAGTAAGGGGAGCTAAGAATGATGAATCAAAATTCATTGTATATCGAACAACCAAATTACAGTGATTATGTTTTTGTCATCACAGAATGATGAATATTTTGCAAAGCAAATGGAAATTTCCATTGTAGTTGTCTAATATTGCTGTATATTAACATCTCAGAGTACTGCAATAGTGTCATATATAAACAGATTACTGTAGACAATCAACAGACAAAACCAACAAAGAAGCCAGATTACATCTAGGCCTTCTAATGATCAAAGACTTAAAATGCTTTATATTCTGTTTTATAAATAATGAATGTGAAATAGTTGTGAGAATAACATCAAGGCTTACATATTTTTGTAATAATTATTTTAAAATCAAACATTAGTAAACATATTTAAACCAACTGTAGTTATTAAATACAAAGCCTAAAGAACCAAATACAAAGAAATAGCTAGGAGGCAATAGGTCATCTGTAGATCACTTGTATTCTATTTGTAATGATTCCTGCTATGAAAAATAAAAACAAAACAACAAAAAAGAAAAAAAAAAGAAAAAAAAAAACTTTCTACGATTTCATAAAAGTATCATCTAACAATAGATAACCATTTCTTTGAAATGATTTCAGATTTGTTGCAGAGCTTCAGCTTTGCTGTTTTAAGTATTTTGCTAGTCTTGTTCAAATAATATACCATTTTCTGCAGAATAGAGACCTTTCCAGCAGCAACAATACTGCAATAATAAACTGTTCAAACTGTAAATGCACAGAATTCCTTATTATTTAACATGGCAAAATAAGCATCTTTTGCTGTATAAGCCCTATAGGTAAATAACATCTACATTTGAACAATCAACTTGCTCATGTTATCTTTGCCTGTACTTTTAAGAAAAATAAGATAAATTTTCAATGCCCTGCCAAAGAAATCCAGGTGAAGGTTCAATAGTTAGTAATCCTTGACATACTAATAAGAAATTAATACTCAAATCATCTACATTTTATACACTTAAGATTCAGCACTGTCATTTAAACTTTAAAACTGCAAGAATTGCGAGAGCTCTCAAGTGAATATTGATCTAATGCTTTCAGTTCAATGACAATGTCATTTTTTCAATTTTTATTTTAAGATAATACAGGAAATACCTATGCTCTTAGCAACAATATATGGCAGAAAGATCCTCTCTCACAAATAGAAAAAATAAATAAATAAATAAAATCCTGATTTTTGTTTCCATTGCAGATGACTCAGATTTTTAAGTCAAATTATTTATAGGTTTCCTTAAGGAAAAAATAAGAAACAACTTCAATGCATAACCTTTAGGCTATTTAAGGAAACAGAAAAAGCTTTAATCAAAAATCCATTATCATTTTATTTCTATTTTTATGGTTGGAACTATTATTCCTTTCCTATTATTTTTTTCCCTTTCAGGATAGTGTACCTTACATATTACAGGCCAGTGCAATATCTGCTGTATTCCATTCAAATTCATAAAAAGCCATCACAAACCTTGTTTGGACTTCCTTCTTTTGGTCTTTATGGGGAAGACACAGTGTCACATACCTATATGTAATGCTACACTATAGGGATTGTTTCCAAGAATATGGGTGAGCAGAGCACAGATGTAGTGGGTCACTGCCAAAGTTCCCCACTGCTCTTCTACTGCTTTCTCAACCTGCCTTCTCATCTGGTCCATGAGGCAGGTCAGATGCCTTCTACCAGAAATACCCTTAGTGGGTGTTAACAGAAAGCCATCTGTGTATTATTGTTCTATTTACATTTTGGCAGATCTGCTATAGAAAGCAGGTTTTAATTTTCAGGTGTTTGTTATAACAGAACAAAAAGGTGTTGATTGACCCTTTCTACAGAGTCAAGATTTTTTTTTTTTTATGTTTACTCTGAGAGTGTGGTGTAAAACAAGTCCTTTGAGCTCTAGCTGTTCAAAATTGATTATGCATTTATTAATATAAGATTTGTAATAGCTATAGCAAATCTGAAATGAAGGACAGTTCTGCAGCTAGTTTTTACCCAAACTCAAAATGAATTTCAGTTTTGTCTTCTGAATGAGAATTAGAAGAGAAACAAAACTATTGCCAGACTGGATTTGAAGAATTTTTCAATATGAAGATTTTTAAAAATTTCCATTACAGGAAGTTGCTGTTGCTGCAGGAAGTGCCACTGTAGCTCTGTGCTGCTCTGGCAACCTCATGGGGGATTTCTCATGCTGCCCTACAGTGCACCCACATCATTGTTTCCTAGTGGCCCTTTAAATGAGCTTTTCTCCTGTGCACCTGGAGTGCCTCCCCAGCTGTGGTGTCCACACCCTGGCTTAAACTTCTTGCTCTCAGCCTGCCATGTGACACATACTGTTTTAAAATGTCTTTTTCAATGAGAACCACTGAAACATAACGCTCAGCCTGTCTTCACATACTGGAAAATAATGACTGAAATGGCAGTCCACACAGGATCCTGAGGCAATCCATGAACATTTAAAAGGTGCTATGTCCAGAAATGGAGGCCTTTCTTAGAGGGAAAGGACCCTGCTATCACTTCCATTACACACATTAAGAGTTTGAGCAGGTTGAGTCTGTCTGACAGTGGGGAATACAAATGTGGCTGGTCCTTGCTGGCAGTATTTTAGCAAGACAGAGGATATATGGAACATGGAACTGGCTTCATATTTTGTTTATCATCTGTTTTTGTTTGTTTGGTTGGTTTGGTTGTTTTTTACACAGATGTTCATATTGCTTTTAAAACCTCACAGCTGTTGTCTCCCCTTAATTCTCCACTTCATCAGCCAAGAAAAAACAGCTCTATTCAAAATGAAAATGATAATGCATTGGCAATTGTCACCAAAAATAAATAAATAAATAAATAAAAATCTTTCTCTAGAGAACTCTTGCTAAAATTTGATCCAAAAACATACCACCACAACTAGAATCAATA
The DNA here is from genome assembly GCA_011075105.1 of Heteronetta atricapilla. Classification (NCBI taxonomy): domain Eukaryota; kingdom Metazoa; phylum Chordata; class Aves; order Anseriformes; family Anatidae; genus Heteronetta; species Heteronetta atricapilla. Next base: position 68,482,530 of record CM021733.1, read on the forward strand.
ATGCCACACACAATATATCTAAGCAGAATGTATCTGTGGCAATACCATTAATGGGACAATGTAGCTATTGGTCATTGCTTCCAGTCTTCTAGTGACCTTTCAGTTCCTCTGAAAGAACAGCTTCTGCATATATTCAAGTCTCATGGGTATGGATGCTCTTCCAATCAGAACTATAAAATAAAATAAAATAGCAGAGTCTCCTACTGGAGAAAAAAAAAAAAAAAAAAAAAAAAAGTCCTGAGAAATGTTACATAATTAAAACTCTTGGAGGAGAAACTTAACAACTATTTTACAAGACATTAGAATTTAAGATTTTATTCTGGAATCTTACAAACAGAGGGGTTCTGCCTATCTTTTAGAGTCTGTTTGTTACTTTGAAAAGAAGAATGTCTCATATTGCTGCATTTTAACCACTGTGGATGGAGGACTGGCTCACCTGCTTAGACATAAAAATTTTCCCAGCTGAAAATTGGAATGGTTACTCATGGGATTGTTGATGATCGGGAAGAATATACCCTGAAATTAGGTAGTGGAGTATAACTAGTAAAATGGATGATCCTCTATCATCCATGTATCTTGGGTTCAATTAACACAGCAAAGAGCAAGTTTCTTTAATATTGTTAGAGAAGGATTTCATGTGTTTGTTTTCTCTTTATTTTGCAATAGATGTCAGTGTTTCATAGTGATCACTTCACTAATAATTCATTCATTTGCTCATTTGATTGTAAATAGCATAAGCTGTTGTCCTGTAAATCATGAGAAGCATCATCAGGAAGCAGAGTCTCTAGTACTGAGTGGTATGCACTCCACACCAGGGATTTAGCAACAAATTACATGTTGGCCTTAAAAATTAATATAAGAGGGTTTCCCACTTCTCTGACTTTGGGTTCCAGAGAGTAACTGTGGAATGCAGGCCAAAGGGTTTTGTTCATCAGTAGTATAAACCCAAACAGCTGTTACCTTTACTTACAAAGTGCAGGCTTGATAAAGTGCTCAAGCTAGGAATGCAGTGAGCAACATGGACAGCTTAAATTCATTTCAGTACTTTCATCCAGACCAAGCCAAAATAGAAAAGGAAAGGACAGTGATCATGGTAACACCTTTCACCTCTAAGATTAGGTCTTTCTAAGTGTTTGTTCATGAATAACTGAGATGCCACCAATTTGGCAAATGAAACATTTCTATTTTCAGATCAGCAATCTTTGTTTCTAGCAGCACACATAAGTCAGAAGTTAAAAAATAAAATAATAAAATAGTGTTTTTATCTGCTTGTATCACATATAGAGTGTCTATTTCTAAAGTAACTCTTGCTTTAGAAGGTTGTAGCATACTGTCATCTCTGCTAGACAAAACCTGTGTCCAGTATTGGCAACAGGCATATTTCTGTTTTGCCTATGACAAACTTGAATTTCTACTGTTATAAGAATATTCTTGCTATTTTTCTTTCTGCTTGACTCCAAGGCCTTCTCAGTGCCTTTTCTTCATTTTATATACTGACTTAAGTACTCCCTGCAACAATTTTTCAAGACTTGATGTCCCCGAGAAGAGGTAATATGCAAATGACCCTCTTCCTCTCATGCATAGAGAGTCTTATGCCTATGCTTAAGTGAATTCATATTGAATTCCTTCCTCCTAATTTTTATCATAGCATGCTAATTGATTTACATTTTTTTGACTTCTTTCTCTGGAGCATGGTACTTGGATTAGCAACATGTTCTTATACAATTCTCCAGTCACTTGATTGTAAGCCTAGGCCTTGTTCACTTGCTTTAGAAATGCTTCTTGGGGTGAATCTACATTAAGTAATAACGTGGGTGACTATAGTCCCTTTTGTCAATTACTAATTATTCTTATCAATAAACAATATGTTGTGAGCTTGTCACTTGGCTGCTGTATCCAAGATACCAAAAAACATCAGTTAATTACAGGATAAATGTTGTAAGCTATTCTTTGCAGATAAGCTTCTGTATCACATGGAGACCAAGTAAAATCTAACTATAGAACAGCAAGACATACTTCTGCATCCTTTGCTTCAGTATTCTATGAAAACATCTGTAAATAATTGCACCTAATGCTTTTTACTTAACAAAATCTTTTAGCTGAGCAGGAAAAACAAGAGATTTAAAGTACAGCAAGCATTATTGAATCGACTGGATCTATAATAGTAACTTCTATAATAACATATATAGAAAAATGACATAATCTATGAAATATATGTATGCGTCTTTTTATTGTGCTATTTTGCTTATTATGTTCTAGTGGAAGCAGAATACAGAGATCCATCTCTGACATTACCTGATTAATGAATTTATGACCTAGACATGATCAGAATTTTTTTTATGGTTTTGTGATTTTTTTTTATCCTGATGCTTAGATCATTGTTCTTAAGTAAGCCTCATATATGAGCAACCAGTGTATCTTATTTTAGCTTTTTCATAGAAAAATTGAGATGAGTCTTCTGGAGAATAACAATATGTGTAATTTTTCTAATGAGAAGATGCATGTTATGCACACCATTTCCCATGGAAGAACGTGGCTGCTCAATCAGAACTTAATGTAATAGGAACTGTTCCCGCTACAGGTACATCTAGTGTCTCCTTTCATTGTTTTTATTTGCAAATTTCTTCCCAGTCCTCATCTGAATTTCTCATATCAGAGAAACAAGGTGTTGGGTAGGACATTACTGTGCTCCTTGCCACAGACCAATCCTTACCTCAGATCTGTTTCTTTTTCCCTTGTGCATGTTGTGGCGTTCTGGGCTGGAATCTGTTAGTTCATTGGTTTTAGTGCACACCTGAAACAACACTTAGAACTTACTGTTTCACTGACAGTCTCTTCTTTATATACATATTACACCTGAGCTCACCACTTTGCGGGTAATGGCAACACGTTTATCAGCCTTGCAGAAAGCTTCGTTTTCTCCCAAATGCTGTGCTGCCCTAGATCATTCTGTTTATAGCATTAAGTGCATTGATTTTGGCTGGCTAAAAAAAAAAAAAAAAAAAAAAAAAAAAAAAAAAAAAACTTACTCTTTATAAAACACTCCCCCTGAACTTTAACCAGTGATCTAATCATGCCAGAGATTGTCTGGATAAAATTTATAAATGCAAAAGCTTTAGGAAGTTGTACACCACACTCTTTCAATAGGTCCTACATCTTCACAGGGTTACAAATTGTGTATCTTTCTGTCTGAGATTAACATTCCTCCCTCTTTTTGGAGGGAGAAAGGCCTTCAAAATTACCATAATATTTTAACTTCTTTTCGTAGACAGTGAAATGAGTTCTGGGGCAGCTCAGTTCTAGCAGAAGCAGTAACTTTTAGTGGTTTTACAATTTTATATTTTTGGCACTTTCTCACTCTCTTAATTTTTGAATTTCTTTTAACTAGAAATTCAGTGTTTTTTCAATGGAATATATTCAGTGGTGTATAAAGAATATATATGTATATTCTATTATATTAAAACCTCAGCCCCTCTCACTAGCAAGGAACATAATTTTCATAACATTTCAACAAAAAGTATGCTCAGTGTATTTTGTTTGGAGGAGATTCTTATATATCTATTTAATAGATGAAAGAAAAGGAGAGAAGGAAGTGCTGCTTCATGCAATATGGTCTGTGAATCGGAACTGTTGTCATAGCTGGTATCTCATTTTAACTTTGCAGGTCTTGATGAAAAAGGATCTGAGTTCAGTCAGTTATTGAGCGTATGCTCCAGTGACTGCCAGATTGATGCTTCTGTCATACAGGAATGTGACAATAGTTGCTATGGGTTTCCTGATTCACTTAATTAGATTTTTCCCTGTATAATTAGCACATCTTTAGTCTGAACTTCAAACTATGTCACCAATTTATTTTGAAATTAGAGAAAGTGTTGGAGAGGACTTTATTCATCTCATTTCTTGTAAAAGCCTGTGTTAAGACCCACTAGGAATATCATAGAGCAAAATTATTAAGAGGACAATAAGTGATGTGAAAACAGGCTGTTTGACCTAGTTTTGGCTGTGGCTGAGACATCCGAACTGACTGAAATGCAGCTGTGGGGAGAATCTCTTTTTGTTTTGTTTCTCAGGATTGAGGTGAAGCCAGTGGGAAAAAGTAAAGTAGCTTTGCAATAAAATATCAGTTCATTTCTGGGGGTCATCACACACAAAAGTATTATTATAGCACAAGAAAAACTGGTTCACATGCTGGGAGGAAAGGAGGAAAGGAGCATTGTAGAGCAAAGAAAGGTAGATACACAGTATGAAACTTTACAAGTCGTTTTTTTTTTTTTTTTTTTTTTTTCATACATGCAGTCACAGGAATTACAAAGTTTTGGATTTGTCTAGTAAGGTTTCTGTCCTTTCGTGGGCTCTTGAATAATAAATCACTTTGCTCAGACAATAAATTGCTGAGCTACTGTAAAACTATCAAAAGTTCAGTCTAAAAAAGCCTTGATTTCACACTACACAATATAATACAAATTATACAATAGGGTTGTGACATTCCCCAGTATGACCTCAACCAGCATGCAACAGAGGCTGAAGTATCCTCAGCGCTCCCTCCAGCACCATGGTCCCATGGGCCTTCTGGTGTCCCTGCACTAGCTGTCTTCTGTGCTACTCATCCTCCTCATATCCATCTGCTTTCACTGCCTTTAGGAAGAACACACCCTACTGAGCACAACTTTTCCTCTGTCTTTTTGCTATGGAAGCACCAAACACAAGTGTCCTTAGGTTGGCAGTTCATAACGCACCACAGGCAGACCTTCCAATGGAAAGTGAGAGAGAAGTGACATCTGCTTAAAACTGCATGCTGCAAAGCAGGCCAGAACATAACATTGTCTACACTTTGTTGTTGTTTGTTTGTTTGTTTGTTTGTTTTTGGTGCTTTTGGTTGTTGTTGTTGACTTAAGCTAACATTTTTTTCCATTGCAACACAGTTCCCATACTGGTGAAAAAGGGATAGCAGTAAAGATCTTTCTGCCATTTCAAGAATTCAGGATTCACATTATTCATGTTTTCTTATCTCATAGGAAAAAAAAAAAAAAAAAGAGAGAAAAAAAAAAAAGACTAAAGAAAAAAACTTTTAACACATGTGTATGCCACTGCAGGCAGCTCTTACAAATACCACTGACTAAACTTTCATTAATTCAGAGCTATGATTTCCAAGTAGAAGCACTGGAGCTAATAATGTTTATATAAACACGGATGGCTTTGATATTCATTTGGAAAAAAATGACAAGGGATTTTGGGAAAGGCAAAAGCTAAAATAAGTTGACAGACTTAGGATGGGTTACTTTTCTTAAGGAAGTTGGTTCCCATGTTTGCCTTGAAACACACTGATATCTTCAATTTTAATGTTATTGATTTAGCATCGTGTATTGCAGTGTAATAGAGAGCAGCCTTTGCTAGTCCTTCCTGAGAACTTCAATGCCCAATTACATTCTTCAGCTATTTAGTTCCTAAGAACATCTTCAAAGTTTGATAACAATTTATGCTGTCAGCCTTTGAAGTCAATTTTACAGAATACAACACAACTAGTACCTGCTTATGTGAAGCCTGGAGCCTACTTTGGTTCTCTGCGAAGACCATTTGATATCTGCCGCCTTTTATGGTTGACCTTGAAGGAGAGTTCAGTTTGGTAATTTATGGCAAACACCATCCAGGAAGACCCATTTGCAAGATTCACTGTCACTTAGTGCTAAACGATCGCTCCCGACTCTGAAGACAATCTGAGTCCCTGACAGAGCAATCCCATAAAAAATATTGCCTGGCCGCCCAGGTGTCTTTTTCAATTATCTGGAGTAGAAATTAATACTTTTAAAAGCTGCTAGTTTTTGAAAGGTTATTACAATTTATTCCACTAGTTTCTTTTACACATTATGATGAATTGGTTTATTACGCTGTTATTTTCCATGTCAGCTTTTTTAGAAGATTGAATCATAATGTTGAAATGTTAGAGTGAATGGCAAACATATTATTTTACAGCTGAGTAATATATTTCCTCTAAAAAAATGTGCTGTGTTTTTAATAACAGGTAATTTTATTATTATATTGCTTAATACTGTTGTCCCACATTATTTATTTCTATGTGGTAAGGACTGGAGGACTTCCTTTTAAGATGCCAGTGATATCTTGGTCAGGACACAAAATATATGAATGTGCAACAACCCAAACTGTGAACTCTGCTTGGAAGCATAACAATTCATGGCTTCTCAGTATCAGTTTAATATATGGAGCAGCTCCAGGGAGAATAAATGGTTAGAATCACTTTAGCGGGCTTCTAAATTTAGAAACAAAGGGTATTTTAATCTCATGTATTCTTCTTTGATTTTTTTTCTTTCTGTGATAATCTCTGGTTTGGGGTGCTATTTTTGTTCCCCAAATCCTCTCCAACCAATCTATAAAAGGATGGTAATTAGCATTTTAATGGGAATAGTTGAATCTCACTGTTACCCTGCAGTGAATGTATTCCTATTTATGTAGAGCTCAGCAATACTAAAAGACAGAAGAAATTCAACATTTTGTTTCTTTTTTGGAGGTTGGGGGAAGGGAAAAGATGTAGCAACATGAAGGCTTCCACCCATTTTTGATACTGTGTCTGCTATAGAATAGTTTATTTTTTCAGCATGAATTCTGAAATTTTGGCACTTGATCATCAGTTCTGCAGGGGGGCAGAGTACTTTGAACTCCCATTGACTTCTCTCACAGCACAACAAAATTTCCATCCTAAGGTGCACAGCAATGCCCTGCATTTAAAAAAAAAAAAAAAAAAAAAAAAAAAAAAAAAAAAGGAACAATTAACTCAGAATGGTTTAGAATGAAGTAGTGTTTAAAAAACAACAAAAACAACAAAAAACCTTCCTGTAGGTAAATGCTGTCAATTTAAAAAGTTGTAGGTTACTGCTAATGAGGGTCTGACACTATTTTTCAAGCAAGCATATGTATAGATAAAGATTTGGAACTCAGCTTAAATGTTTAGAGTGTATGACACCTACAGCTCAGATAAGAAGATAATGGAAAATAATCTTCCCTCAAAACCAGAATTTACCATTCACTATTAGAAACTCTATTTCTGTAGGCATGAAGGGCAACCTGCCATTAACTCTGAGAACCTCATAGATATTACTGAATTTCATTCTCCATTTCATTAGGCTGATTTGCATGGCAGCATAGAGGGTAAGGCCCTGATTAATTTATCTTCTGTACGGTGTAGAGAAGTTATTTAAGTTTATAATATGCAATGCTTGAATTCTTGCTTTATGCCTTTGCAACAGGTTCTGTGCAATGACACAATTCACAAGAGATGGAATGGGTTTATAGATAAGAACAAATTATATTGCAGGAGACCAGGTCTTGGCTTAGCTGAAAGAAGCTCAGGGTTCTGTGTGTGAGACCATGGTGCTGGACTGCCTCTGAGCCCCACACCAAAGTGTCTATTCCAGCCTTATCCAGGCCCCAATGTGGGACACCCCAGACTCCCTCCACATGGTTCAAATATGGTCTTTGTGTATATTGAAATGATATTGCTGAACAGAGCTGCTGTGTGTACATCATGAGGTTCCTGTTTCTTACCAGACCACAAATCAGTAAATCTGTGGCTACGTTGACCAACCTGTTCATTCTTAAAAATAAATGCTTCCTGACTGTATACACCATATCAAATGTAATGCTGGTGAAGATAAGTTAGAAAATACAGTTTTCCCAGTCCTATAAATATTTTTCCCACATTATCATATCAATCTCAGTGAAAAAGATGACATACCTGAAATTCACCTGAAATGCAGGACAGATTACCAGATATTTCTGGTAAAAATACTGAGACTGTAAATAACTACATAGAAGTCTCTCATTTTTTTCTGAATATCAAGATCTATTTCTCCTCAAGATAAATATTGACCTTGGCTTTAAATTGGTCACAATTAATCTTTCTAGTCAATAAATCTTGATACTCCCTTCCACGGAAATCAATACCTGCTTAGTATATCGGATTATTGAATGGAATTAATAAATATAGCTCTGCATGAAAATTTTCATAAATGGTAAACAGTCCAAATTTGGGAGCTTTCAGAGAGGCTCACAACATGTAAACTATATAGACTATTCCAGTTTAATGTTAAGAAACTGCTGAACACTGTATTAAATAAATTACTGTATTGCTAAGAGAGTTACAGTAAGGTCTGTTAACTACTTATTTTAAAACTTGACAACAGTGAACAACAATAAATAATTCCAGTAACACATCTAATTTTACTTTTTTTCCCTACTTAATTGGTTTTACTCCATTGTTTTGACACCCTTGAATTTAAAAACATGTGTATGTGTATATACATATATATAAACTCACAAAGAAGAAAATGCATGCACTAAATCAGCTATCATATTATAACTTATAAATTGATGTATCAGAGCAGTGGAGGAATTCCACTCTGTCTTCAGAGCTGGCAGAGCCCACTGTGGGTATGAAGCAGAATGAGCTTCTGGTGTTTCAAGAAAAAATGAAAAGAAAAAAAAAAAAGAGAGAGAGAGAGTTTGTTTATTCAGATGTACATGTTCAAGCATAAGGTTATTTTTAAAATATAGAGCTATTATGTCATCATCTCAGTGAGACTCCAGAACAAATACACAAGAGGTTAGATCTGACCCATCACCTAGAGAGGCAACTAGATGTCAAAAATTTGTGAAGAAAGACTGTCAGAAGAGGTCAACAGCTGGAAAACTCCAGAATTAAAGAAGCAAAGCCAACACTTTTGATGACCAGGTTTTCACAGCCTGTTGAGATCTCTGGAATGACTCTATACTTAAGGTTTTAAATTTAAAGAGATGGTTTCAGGATGATTTAACTCACCTTTTGAACGGGAGAAATTGTTCTTTGTTTTTTAACTGTTTACAGAATACAAGACATAGTTGGCTTCTGCCAATTTTTCAAAATTTTATGTTTATTTTCTTTTAAGCAATACTTTTGCTCAAAATGAAAATGCTTATGGCAGGATTTCTTTCCAAATCTTTTTTTTTTTCTTGAATAGGAGAATAGTGAAATAAAAGACACTTTAATTTCATTGCGTTTTAATTTTACTATTTACTTTTTTGGAGGATATGTAAGATATGTTTGCATTACTTTGTATGGGGTTGTGTGTAGGTAAATAAATAGAACATAAGATGTAAAACTAGATTATATTGGCCAATTTTGAGTGATGTATAAATATATGCAAAGCACATAGTGATCCCCAAATTGGTAAAAATACAGCACATACCGCTTTCAGATAACATATTGGCTCCTCTTGGAACTTCAGATGGAAGTATTAACACTTTTGTCATGTGCATATCACCTCCATGCATGATGAAATATCTATGCATTTTAAGTCTTTTTTTTCCTCTAACAGTATCAGTACCGTATGTTTCTGTATGTGCATCCACAATAAAAAATGGCATTTTCCAGCACATGCTTCTCCTTCTTTAATTTCAAGGAAATGGCTGTTGTTTTGTTTTGTTCTGTGATTTTGTTTGTTTGTTTGTTTTTGACAGCAGCATTATTATTTTTTAAAGATAAAGCAACTGTTAATCAATGTAAAAGTGTTTATTACACAAAGAAAAGTGAAAAGACTCTTCCCACTTACCAGTAAGTTCTCATGCTGCCATCCTTCCTTTTAACAGGATGTCATTTCAAAAAACTGTCTCCTTTGTACATAGACCATCAAGTTGTTTCCAGTGTGCAGAAGCCCTGCAATAGCTCCCTAGAGAGATATTCTACCGAGTAGTGGAATACTGCAGTAAATGTAATATATTCGCCTCTGCCAGTACTGAATTTCCTCTGTCTTCATTGTGATATTTAGTTGGGGTGATGCATATTCACACCTCCCCAGTGAGTCCAGACACTTAAGGTAAAACCTACTGCTCTTATTTCCCATTCAATTTTCTACATTTGTCTATCAATAAGCGTCCTTGTGAAGTTTAATGTCCTTGCCATATTAATTTGTTCACCTATATTAGCTATATTTAATATTTGACTCACCATGAAACATGAAACAAATCTAATTAGTTCCACCTTTGTTCCTAGCCAGGTTATTAGCAATTCATTATTAGGATAAAGTAGCTTTCATAAACAGCATTTAGCCATCCACAAGAAAAGACTGCATTGCTAGATCTGCTAATAGCTTGACAAGTGAACTGGGGTAAACTCTTGCCCCATTCCCTCATCAGGAAAGAAAAAGATTTAAGATCAAATCCTTCAGAGACTCTTCTGAACTTTGGGGAAATAAAACCCTATGCATTTTTAATATCCATATTGCAACTGTGCCCCAGTAAAGTAACTGGGTGGGATTCACCTCACTTGACATTGGCTGAAGAAGAACTAAGCATCAAGCCTGAGTTAGATGGTTAAATATTAAAACTATTTCTCTCTACAGAGAATGATAACCTTCCACAAGTGATTCTACTATCTATCTTAAAATAGTATCATTGGCAGAAATGAAAGGCCATTGGGAGGTACTTGTTTTTCTCCATTCACTGCAGAGAAAGTCTCTATAGCTAAGCACCCGGATTTATCTTCAAATTTTTGTTGTTTTATGTAAATAAATATTTTTATCAGTCCATGTTATGTATATTCATGTTAATATTCTTTGCTATTTAGCTTGTCTTACATAACAGAGTCAGTCATGATAGTAGGACTAAAGCAATGTCAGTAGTTAACACTCTGAAAAAATTGTTCAGGTCTAATCTGATTTTATTTATTATTATTTTGTAAGAATATGTTCTGTTTGTAAACATATGATTTGTTCTATAAAAGACTCTTTTTTTTCTAGAATAAAACAAAAAACAGGGTATCCATCTCCTTTTGCACTTTCTAAGGCCTGTCTACCTCATAAAGACAAATTGGGAAAAGGAAGTGACTTCTATTTTGCAGTTTGGCAAATATCTATTAACATCTTAATTTCATAAAACTGCAGACTGGCCTCCGATTGACTGTGCAATTCGTAAATTCAAATGAAGAGTTATGTAACCAGATCAAGAGGTAACCACTCAAGAGAGAAAAAGCAGTAATCTGACCAATCTCTTAAATTCAACAATAGATAAATCATAGAACCATAGTTTTTGGATGTGGCTTTAGAATGAAATCCAGAGGGTGGGAGAGGATTGTTTTGCAGCTACATTAGCTACATTCCAGGCACTCTTTGGTTCTGACAACTTTGCCATTTCCTTTAATTTACAATAACCAATCTAACAAGCCTAGTTCTTATATCCTTAGAAAAACATCATACTGTTCATTTTCTCAGATAGCTTAATTCAGCTCCCATTAGTCAATAAAATTACTTTGTTGCCTTAAATGAAATTTGAGTTATGTACTACATACAGAACATCTGTACAGAATTGCTCAAAAATGCATTTAATCTAGTATACCATTTCTGGCAAGAATAAATAAATTGTTTTTTAAGGAGAAGAGTAAGAAACAAGACAAATACAGAATGATACCTTAACATGTACCTTTGCTACTCTCAGCAATTTGCATTTGTGAGACTTTGTGAGCTGTATGTTGTAATCGCATGTGTTTAATAGCTTTTGAAGGATCTTTCACTGAAACTTTTCAATCTACCTTTGAATCCACTTATATTTTTGACATTCACCATGAGTTCCACAACTCAATTATGCTTTATTTGAAAAATGACTTTCTTTTGTTTATTTTAAATATCCTAATGATAATCTCATTTGGTTCTTCCTAGTGCTGAAAAATAATGGATATTCAGTCCATGTTCAGTATCTCCATGCAATTTGTGATTTTATAGACATAAATCATATTCTCTTCCTTCTAACAATATTCCTTTTAATAAAGTTCTAGTTTACTTAATTACCCCTCCTAGGGAGGTCATTGACCACCCTTATTGTTCTTTGAAGAATGTTTAATTCTACTTTGTCTCTCTTGAAGTAACATAAGCAGAACTATCTGCAAAATTCAAGATGTAGGCATGCCAGGAATGCACACAGTAACATAATGATGTTTCATCTCTTATTGTCCTTTTCTACCATTTCTGTGTTATTGTAACTACCCTGAGCACTAAGCTGACATTTTGCATTCATTTATTCTGATCAGTGAAAGCTGATTTTCATGACTATGTTTTAGTGTGCATGTATACTTAAAGTTGTTATTACCAACACACAATAGTTTGACTTTTTGACAAAGTTTTGCCTGCCGTATCATTTTCCTGTCATTCAGTAACATGAGATTCCTTCCGTAATTCTTCTCGATCAGTTTTTATTTGGAATAACATGAAAATTTTCTCATACCAACAGTATTAGTATTCAATCTCACTATTCAGCTCTGTTTCCAGGTCAGTTTTGTCCATGTGAGATAACACCTTGCAGCAGAGACTTTTTCCTTGTATTCCCAGTTAGAAAATCAATGCAATGTTGCTTAAAAGAAAAATAAACTGCCATAGTGTAATTTACGATAAATCTAGCAATATGTGTAATCAGAAAGATTACATAACTAATGACTTGGGATTTTTCAGGCAGAATCAGAGGTGTATACCAATTACATAGCCAAAAGAGGATTCAAGGGAAAATCTATTTAGAAGTCATGCTACAGTTGACTGGAAAATGAAATACATATTCAATATTTTCCTTGGCCTCTATTTTTTTTTTTTTTTTTATGTAGGCAATAAAAAAATATGTTCACATAACAGCTAGAAGTAAGGATATTGCCAAAAGTATGTTTCAGGTCAGTTTTTCACTCGTGATTGTTGAAATGTTTACAATCTTGAAATACATACAGTGTCCAATTAATCTTTCCATTTACTTCACAAAGACTTGAACATCAGCTTGAGACTTGAAACTATCATTATTCAATTAAATAATGCACTTAATTTTTTTAGACGTGCTATACCTTTGAACACTGCTCATTTCTTTTTGTCTCATTTTGTGTGACAGTAACACTATCAAAGCTTATGCAGAAACAGTTTAAGAGTATTAAAAAGCAAAGTTTGAGTTCTTAAACAACAAAAAAGCAGTTTATTTTATTTTATTTCTATGATAGGTATAGTTGTTGCAGGAATTACTAATTTAAAAGAATTATGTGGACACCTTGTCACCAGGAATATGTGCCCTGAAACAAATAAAATAATGTCTGCCCTATGAAATTATCTTCCTATCACCTACAGGAAAACAAATATTCATACACGGCAGTTCACACAAACATTATGTATTACAACCAGTATAATTGGCAGAATTTATTAAAAGTCACCCACATATCATTACACACATCAATAATCTCTATATCTGCAGGATTTACATGTTGGCCCATTATTCTCTAATTTCTATATTTTTTAGTTCCATTATGCTTATCCTTAGTCCTTAATGTTACACCAGATACAGTCACTGGAACCTGCTGAGTCAAGTAGAAAAAGATCTGTTTTTGTTCCTTTTAGGTCAGAATATCCAACAAAGTTCTGCATACCAAAGAAACTCAGAAGTGAGCTTGGAGGAATGGTTATCATAGTTATTGCATATCCTCACTGTATATCACTAGATTATATATGACATCGTATGAAATACGTGTGGCCCTACCCATCCCTCTCCATCACAAAACCTTTCCTACAGAAAACCTCCAGTTTCTGGGATGTTTTTATTGATACCAAAGTTTTGGTGCAGAAGCAGAGGGACTGTGAACATCCTGGTACTGGAGCAAGGATGAAGATTCAAGCTATATATTATCCAGGGGAAAACAGACTAATTATATTCTATGCCTATTCTTTGTAGTTATCATGTATACTAAGTACAGTCAAATATATGGTTATAGCTCATTAGTGATTAAATCTGTTCATTAGGAAGAACAAGAATTTTGATGTAGTCCTTGTGCTGAAGAGTGTGCTGCCCCACCTGTTTGTGGAACAAACATCCTCTGAAAAGAGTCCCTGTGTGAATTCCACCTCTTCAATCCTTCCTTTTTCCTGATACTCCCTCTCTCATCCCCTTTCCTGTTTAAACAAATGCCTGTCCTGTGACAGATCTACAAAGGCTCATATGCATTGGCATACAACAGTATTAGTTTCAGATCAAAACTTGGATTACACAAGTATATTTTCCTAAAAGGTATGTGAACAGCCTGTAGTGTAGGCAAAAGAATTTTTCTGCATCTATAGAACTACCTAAATAGTTCTTAACACAAACCCCATGGAAGCTCAAACAGTAATATAGGTATATAAAGGAAAATGGCATATGTCAGTACAAGAAATAGTAGTGAAAGAAGGTCAGGTGAGGCTGAATCTTGCTGCCTGTGAAGGATGTCTCCATGATGCAGGACAAATTATCAAGCTGAATCTCCTGAGTTAAGGAGTTGTGGAATAAACAGTAGGAAAACTCAGTTCTGGGGCTTTCTAAAATATTTTAAAACACTGGATAAAACTTTAGATATGAATATGAAATCGTCAAGGGTTTTAAATAGAAAAAGTGAGATGTGAAGTAGCAGAAGTAGATCTAGCACACAACATAACATTACTCGGTGAAAAAGCACAGATATATTAGGTGCATTCCTACAGGGAGCTGTGACAACAACAAGCCCCTTGAAGTTAAAATGCTATCTAACAAGCTTTAATCAAAAGCCATGTGGACCTTTTGGATGCTCTCTTCCATCATTGCTGTGATTAACATCATCTGTTCTTTTTGGCAAGCAAATAAATAGATAACTAAAACATGCTCAGATGCTCTTGCCTGAAATGTGACAAATATGCTTTGCCAGCAGATGAGAAAACATCTCTTTCTCAAGGATGGACTAACCTCAGAAAGTTGTGAGGCTTTTTTTAGTTTATGTATGCATGTGAAATTTAGGACTATAAAAAATGATATATATACGAGTATGTCTCCTGAGCAAGAACTGATACCATACATGTCAGGCTATGTGAATTAGTAAATGAAATCAATGATGTTTTTCAATTTTTATCTTTTTTTTTTTTTTTTTTTTTTTTTTTCCCTGAGGAAAATGTGTTTTACTTGAATATGCTTCCCATATTTGCCTAGAAGGCTATTAACTATTAAATCCATTGAGCAGACTTGACAGAAGATAGAATTCTCATCAATAGCTATTGCTTATGAAAATAAGCAGTCAGGTGGAGAAGACCTTCCCAAGAAGACAAAAAGCTGAAATATGAGCTTACTCCTTTTAGGTAGCAGAGATTAGGTACTAGGAGAAGTTTATATTACTTAGATACATTTAAAAAATCACAATGAATACAATGAATAACATGGTGTGGCCCGAAAGTAGCTTACTGAAATGCAGTTCATCCAGTCTAACCCTTGTTTTTCAACCAGAGTGGATATTTTACATGCTATAGCCTGCTCTGTCATTTTCTTCCTGAGCTCCTGCCCTGGCTTCCAGTCTTCCTCAGGGTCACTACTCCCACTGCAAGCCCTGGCAAACATGGTTGCCTCTTTACTCCATATTTATGGCTTTTTGTCTACATCGCATCTCCTAATACTTCTCTCTCACCCAAATAAGACTTGATGAGTCTTCAACTGGCACCTAAAACAACAGTCTTACTTATCCATTTGAAATGCCTTCCAATGACTTGTATGCTATGTGACTTCTTTATGATTCCCTCTTAAGACATTTTTAGTTGAGCTAATTTATATCTTCCCTGCCTCCCACTGACTTAAGCAAGGGTTTCGTGATGCTGCAGATGCTGATTCCTCTCTAGTAATTGTCATGGTTTTAGCTTAGATAGAGTTAATTTTCTTCATAGAGGCTTGTATGATGATGTGTTTTGGATTTGTGATGAAAATTGTGCTGATAACAGAGGGACGTTTCAGTTGCTGCGGAGTAGTGCTCGCACAGAGCCAAGGCCTCTCCTGCTCCTGGTGCTGCCCAGCCAGCGAGGAGGCTGGGGGTGCCCCAGGAGCTGGGAGGGGACACGGCCAGGACAGCTGGCCCAGGCTGCCCAAAGGGATGTCCCACACTGTATGGCGCCGTGCTTATCTGGGGGAAAGGAGGAGGAAGGGGGAATGCAATCTCTGACTTCAGTGGGCACTGTGTATTCCATCACACAGCAAGACTTACCCTTTGAAGAGTGATTTCTAGAGCACATTTTCCATTGCTAATAAAATAGTGAATCATGTAATCAGTTCTATCAACCTGAGGGTGTAGCCATGTTGTGGGTAATTGCCATAGAAAAGAGATATGTGTCTTAAAATATCTGTCACTGAATGTTATGCAAGAACAAATTTATAGTTGTAAGATGACTGACTAATTTAGATACTATTAATGGTGAAGGGACAACAGTTTCTTCTAATGATGAGTATGTATGGGTGCTGCCCAATACAATGGAGCATATTAACAACATAATTAACAGAAAAACACTTAATTACTCTGCTTTCACAGGTTTTTACAGATCCTTTTACAGATCCTCTGTTTTTTACAGATCCTTTCACAGCAAACCTTTCAGATATCCCTTCAGATAACCTTCATACTTTTAGAATGCATTTCCTTGAAAGTAAATATTAAGATTATTTTCTCTCTCTGAGAGTGCATACTGAGGGAAATCACAGAATCACAGAATACTCTAGGTTGGAAAAGACCTCCAAGATCACCAAGTCCAACCTCTGACCTAACACTAACAAGTTCTCCACTAAACCACATCACTGAGCTCTACATCTAAATGTCTTTTAGAGTCCTCAGTGGATGGTGACTCAACCACTTCCCTGAGCAGCCTATTCCAGTGACTAACAACCCTTTCAGTAAAGAAGTTTTCCTAATATCCAACCTAAACCTCCCCTGGCACAACTTTAGCCCATTCCCCCTTTTCCTGTCACCAGGCACATGGGAGAATAGACCAACCCCCACCTCGCTACAGCCTCCTTTAAGGTACCTGTAGAGTGCAACAAGGTCACCCCTGAGCCTCCTTTTCTCCAGGCTGAACAGTCCCAGCTCCCTCAGCCGCTCCTTGTAAGACTTGTTCTCCAAACCCCTTACCAGCTTCGCTGCCCTTCTCTGGACTTGCTCAAGCACCTCCATGTCCTTCTTGTAGTGAGGGGCCGAAAACTGAACACAGTATTCAAGGTGCGGCCTCACCAGAGCCGATTACAGGGGGACAATCACTTCCTGGACCTGCTGGGCACACTGCTTCTTATACAAGCCAGGAAGCTGTTGGCCTTCTTGGCCACCTGAGCACACTGCTGGCTCATATTCAGCCGACTATCAACCAGAACTCCCAGGTTGTTCTCTGAAAGGCAGCTTTCCAACCACTCATCTCCCAGCCTGTAGCTCTGCTTGGGGTTGTTGTGCCCCAGGTGAAGGACCCAGCACTTGGCCTTGTTGAACTTCATACAGTTTGCCTCAGCACATCAGTCCAGCCTGTTCAGATCCTCCTGCAGAACCTTCCTACCCTCGAGCAGATCGAGACACGCACCTAACTTGGTGTCATCTGCAAAGTTACTGCATGTGCACTCGATCCCCTCATCCAGATCATTGTTAAAGATATTAAAGAGAATTGGCCCCAGTACTGAGCCCTGGGGGATGCCACTAGTGACCAGCCTCCAACTGGATTTGACTCCATTCACCACAACTCTTTGGGCCCGGCTATCCAGCCAGTTTCTAATCCAATGAAGCGTACGCCAGTCCAAAATGATTTTGCTAAGACATGAAGTAAGGCAAAAACTCCAGTGCAGATAGAATGTGTTGGAGCAAAATAAGGGGATTTCCCTCTGTAATGAGGGAAGAAACTCAGCTTCTTATATCCTGTGAAAGAGAAGTATTTATCTTTAACAATTTTACACATCTTTAAACAGAAAATTTAAATGCTTCCATGTATTTTCACAATTTTTTTAGACCTTAATACAAGAAAATCAATTCATGGTTCAGAGGTTGGTGTGGTCCACATATCTGGAGTTCTCCCCAGGATATCTGAAATCATTCTGAAACCTACTGAGTGGTTTGCAAACCTCTAATGATTTTCACTTTCAAGAAGCATGTAATCATTCCCACTTCAATAAACTTGATAAATTGCATAGATTTAGAACAAAGACATGTTCTACTAGCAAAATAAGCAATTCTTTAATGTTCTTTTGAATGTATCAGGAAGAGTCAACAATGAGACAATGTTGCCTTATTCCCTACCCTTTTGCAGCTTCAAGTCACCTTGCACAAGTTTGATAGCAGACTGCATGAAATAACTCCTAGTCATATACTACACCCTGAAAATGGTAATACAATCAATTTTCATTTTATGAGCATCCTAGCACTCCTATCCACATCTGTGCATACTTATTTCTCCTATACTCACTCTTTTACTCTCCCTAAATTAAATCATTTCTTGCTTCATAGAACAGGGTAGATGCCTAAATAGAAGGGTCATGTTCAGGTGCTTGAAATGTATATCTGTTGGACAGAAGACCAAGTAAAACCTACGCATTTCATTGGCTGACTAATGTCATGATTCCATTCAAAATAATTTCAGGCTTTTGATGTTGAATTACTTTTATTCATATTGAATTCAAAGGGGGCTAGTGACTCTCAGCCCTTTGCACAAGCAAGAATTAACAAATAAGTTGTCCAGGCAGAGGGAGGACCTGCAGGAAAAATACCTCTAGACAAGGTGTCCATCTCTTTGGAGCAGGAATGGGTCCCTCAGGGCTGGCAACGTGGAAAACAGCTGTATTGGAAAGAGGGAAATGCCTTTGTAATCACAAGCTTCAGTGTCAGGCCAGCAATGGGGTTGGGGGAAGTTTTAGGTTTACATGTTCTCCAGTATCTGAAATTTTGAAAAATTTTTAGTAGTTTAAACCCCCAAATAGTCTGTCTTATCACTCATTTATAAATGGCAATTTGAATCAAAGTTTCATACACTATTTAAAACCTTGTACATTTATTATTTTCTTAAGGCCTTTCTAACTTCACTATGCATTTCTGTCTGCTTGAATTTTCTCAGGGTAGTTGTTTTGAAGATTTAGGTTAAAAATAACAAGTATTTAATACAAATAGTGTCAGAAATTGGTAGAGGAAATTCAGAAGATTCTTAAATGTTAAAGCAATGTGGAAGTCTGATGCAGATTTTAATTTCCAAAGACTTCAGAATGTATATCCAAATTCTGAGATACTGTAATGTATTATCATTATAGAAGTGCCTTGTTAAGCAAGTGTTATATTTTAAAATTTCCTTAAAATGATAAGGCCACATGATAAGACCTTTTAATTTTCACACAAAATGTGTGTATGCAGTGCAGAAGGGGGCTCTTGCACATCCCTGCAGTACGAAGCAATGCACAGCAGCTGTGACCATGCTGAATGCCACCTTGCCTGAAATAGTGCAAGTAAACACAGTTAAAGGTGTTTCTGCCTTGTGGTTTTTCACATCTAAGAGTCTGGTTGGGTATACAGGGAATTGCATATGGGTTTGTTTGTTTGCTTTTCATGGAAAGTCTCATGCTATATAAGCAGGACATCATTTACCCCAGTTAACTATAAGACGAGGAATCTAGAAATATTAATATATTGCTGTCTCATGTAATTTAAGGTAAACAAACAAACAAACAAACAAACAAACAAAAAAACAGCTTTACCTCTTTACCTCGATACAAGGCAAGTGAAAGGCCATTGCTGCCCAACTTTGAAAACAAGAGGTGTGGTCAAGCACCTCTGTGCTCTCCACTGCCTCCCAAAAGGCACAGTAAATCAAGAACTCTGCAGATGTAAGGAGGAATCACTCATGAAAAGGGGAGCTTCCCAGCATGATTTTCTGCAGCTGCTTACCATGCTGGGGCTCTTCTTTCCTTCAAAGGCTTTTTATTTGGTCTATATATAGAAGAAATGCAGATGTCTGTTGTGAGAGGGTGGAAGGCACTGTGGAATAGTTGCTTTCCAAAGCTGAAGATGTTAAGTTGCTTGTAATAATGCACTTGATTCATCCCATACTTGGCAATGAATTGGTGTCTTAGAGCAAAGAATAGGCTGCATGCAGCAAGATCAAAAGCATCTAGTGATTATCAGCCTGACAATATTAAGAAACAAGTACATCTTATTTTACTCACGTTAGGAAAACCATTATGGGAAATGGTTATTCAGGACTAAGGGAATTTTAACCACTATTCCGTTATTACATTAGTGTCATGCAATGGAAAGAGGTTGTAAACTGGGGTATATTCTTCAATTTCATATCTGAATCCTGCTGTCACTATCATGGCTTATCTGGATGAAACAAGCAGTGCCATTCTGTGGATGCTCCTCAGACTTTTGCCTCTGGATTGAACAAAAAGCAAGAACACAAGAAAGACATGGCTCTTGGTTTCTGTAAAACAGTTGTTGGTTTTCATAATTTCTAGCTCTTAGAAGTTTTCTGTCTAGTGGATTGAGTTTGTTTTTTACAAAAACTGCACACTTTTTTTCAGCTATTACTGGGGGGGAACTAAAATGACCTTGAAACAAAGGTTAGCAAAACTTTGTTTCATTTCCCACTCACTCTCATCTGTATGTACCTGAATGTCTATTTGACTTACAATTAGATATTCTAAGATGCTTTTAAGGGGATGTCACCATTGGGAAATTTCCTATACTAACACCCAAGATGACATAAGAGTACGCAGACTCTTAGCTCTCCATTCAGCTTAGTTTTATGCAAGGCAATTTGAGCTGAACAGAAATGTTTCACTAGCCTGCTGGGAGAATCAGGCCCTTAATATTTTACGTAGACTTTGTTGGAAATTTTTAATCTGAAAAGATTTTCAATACAGAAGTGGCATTACTGATGAAAATATTTGTGATTATGATCTACATTATGAACTGCCACTTGAAATAATTATTTGTTTTTGATGGTGTCTGTCCAGCTGGCTAGAGAAAAGTAACTTCCAGATTTTCTTTCTTTCTTTTTTTTTTTTTTTTAATCAGTCTTGTATTAGAAAAAAATGATGTGGGAAAATGACAACAATGAGGAATAAAGCAGCATTTTTCTTTCTAAACACTGCTTGTTTAGAAAAATGCTCATTTCTCACTGTTTGAAATTTTAACAGCTCTAATTCTTATGTATACATGAAAAGAAGAGTTGTTCCACTAACTTGCTCCCATAAGCAGAAAAGCTTACCCATATGTCTTTCTTGCTTGTGGCTTTTAGCCATTTTCATCATATTTTGCCCATTTTCATTTATTTTCCACCCCTTTCATAGACCAGTGTCATTTGCAGCACACTTGCAGGTGCTGTTTATCACCACTGTCCCCCCAGCTGCTACTCTGCTACCACAACTGCTTAATGCAGCATGCTAGCAGGAGTACACCCAGAGCCCTCACCAAGATTTCCCCACTCTCCCTTTTGGTATACAAATGAGTGCAAAATAAACTCAGCAAGACCAAACCTAATGTCTAAGTTTTCACTTCTCTTTCAGTCATGGGTTAAAACATTTTCAATTTATATATATATAAGACCTGCATACAGTTAATGAAAATCATAGGAGCAGTTCAACTGTGCTGTTAGGCTCAGAGCATGAAAGATCATATATCACTGTAACCTACCTAACCTTCCCTGTACTAAATGACAAACTGCTGGAAATAGCCTTTGGGTCAGGTCTCACATTCACTAAAATACTTGTCCTTCAGCTGAGGACTCTGTTGAACTCATATATCATTCAGCATCTTAAATCACAAAGACTTGCATAAATGCTAAATATTAATTAAGATTAAAAAAATAGTGAAAGGTAAAGTCCATGAAGCAGGTCATATCAAGGCATAATTATTTTTAGAATTTGTCTTTTTTTGGTGACCTTAAGATATAAGACTGCAGTTTGTAGGAGTTTATGATGTTGTTACTGTACTTTATTCTGAAACTCAGATCACCTTTACAGCCCATTCAGGCTGCACCTTCTGCTCGTCCAAAAAAAAAAAAAGAATTTCTACACCTCAAGAGAAGAGTTCTACACCTCAAGAAACAGCTCATGACAACTGTCTGAGTTCATGGAGGTTTGGCAGATATTGAGAAACTTTTCAATTTTTCCTTAAATTGTTTGATTAATGGCCCCCAACAAACCGTTCTCCAAAGGTTTTATTTCACACACAAGGCATCATTTGCTGAGAAAATGCTGTTTCTTGGAATGTTTAAAGCACGGGTATAAAAATGCATTTTGGAATAAAGCGAGAAGTATCATTGGTGCCTTATGCATTTAGGTGCACAATGAAGTTGGCAATTATTACTTAAGCACCACTCCGTGCATGCTAAATGCTTTCTGATCAGTGTTTCTGCCCTGAGGAACAAACATGCTGAAGAGACACAAAGTCAGCAGGCAGTGAAAAAGGGAAGACAAGAGAAAATTTATGTATTAAATCAGTCAATTCCCTGCAAGTAGCATGGCAGAAGTGTTTTTCTTTGTGGTTTTTTTTTTTTTTTTTTTTTTTTTTTCATGTGGCAGAAGGCAGGGAAGCAGCAGATTTGCTCAGGGAGGTCGGACAGTAAATATGGAGGTTTTTAGGTGATGGAGCAGCTGACAAACAGGCTGCTTTGATGTGAATTGAATTGCATCAGGGTTTTCAGAGCTGAATAATATGACTTTGTGTAGGGCATATGGTATAAATAATGAAAAAGAGAAGGAGAGCACGATACTGAGTCATGTTTTGAGATAAAATGCGAGTTACTGGCAGAGAGAAGCAGGCTCTATTCTGAGCACCACTGCAGAGGGGACTCAGACAAAAGAGTCTGAGAAGGGGAGAAGGAAATGCATTACAGTGGGTCAAGAGGAGTTGCATACACGTGACAAGCACTTCAGCATTTCAAAATGCACCATTAGAAAGGTGAATATGTTTGAAAATAACAATATAAATGAGTTTGTTCCTGTTTTCTGCCCATTTCTAGAAATCAGACACAAAAGGTGGCATGGCACTACTTCAACTTACTGTTTGTCCTTACTTCTATAAAGAAGGGAATACAACATTACCAAATTACCTTCTGGAAGGTAATTGTTATTCCTAGCTTTGGAGTCTAATTCAGCATCTCCTGATGAAGAGGTGCAATCCCCTCTTGCCCACACACTATTGTGTGTGCAGTGCCGTTGTAGTCTGCAGTTGAGTAGTCCCTAGGAAGCTATTACCAGCCAGTGGAATATAGAGAAGGTCCAAACCGTTTTGAATTACACCCCAGATGTGACTTATGCCAGAACACAGTGCAAACTGAGCCTCTGTGAACTGCAGGGCAATGTCATGCAAGGCAAAGAAGGAAAGAGTCACGGCTAATTTTTCCCTTCTATTGTTTGAAATGTCACAATGTATATGCAGTTTTTAAAATCCCAGTTAAAAATAATTCAGACAGAATTTTGATTCCTGGGTGTTTAATATGTCTTCTGATTAGTCTTTATTGGAATTATCTGTACTGCAGAATAATTATCTTTACACATTTCCTTGTATTAACATTGTAACATAATCACATTTATATAGCTTTCTGTCTGACTTTTTTAATTGGTTCTGTAATAGCCTCAGTGTAAAAACAGCAACCTGAAGTGATTAGTCATTCATTTTCCCTGTCTCTGAGTCAAAAGAAAAAAAAAGATGAGCTAATCAAATCCATACCACCATGCAGTCTTTTCCAGGAGTAGCTATAAGTGACAGAAGTTGCTTTTACAATGCAGAAAATCACTTCAGTTCTTTCCCCAAATGACTGCACAAAATTCAGTGTGGAGTTCATGCAATAACTTCCTTGAAACTGCAGTGTGTTTATTTACATCAGAGAGAGAATTCATGTTTATTGTAACACAGAGTCTTAGGAGAACCATATTCCTTTTATATCCAGCACTATCTTATTGACAGGAGGTCTTTTTCACTAGATTAATAAATATTAGAAGGTAAAATATGGTACTAGTCAAACAACATAAATGATAATAATACATAAAGCATTTATAATGTGCAGCTAATCACCCTGGCTTATATTATGAAGTGAGATGAACCAACATCTTGTGAAGTTAAATACATTATGGCTAAACATCTAGCCATGTATCTTGGGACAGAAAAAGGATACTATATGTAAAATTTACTGTTCTATATTCTTAATTTCACATACAATTTGTTACATATGTATAATATGTATTTTGAGTATTTTATACACATGACATTATTTCTCCTTTTATATAAATTATGTACCCTTTGAACGTATCATATAAAAACATTATTTAAAGGTATAGATGACCACCATTACAGGCTAATATTATTGAAGTTATGATGTCAGTATTTAATTTACTAGTGCAGATGTAGCCAGTGTACTCAGTACAAGAGACCTCTTTATGTTAATCATTGTAGATAGCTAGAGAAAGTCCCGAACCTGAACAGTTTGAATCTAATTTGATAAGATGAAGAAAGGAAATATTTTAAGATATGGTGCTGAGGCACAGATAGACTTAGTCACTTCCCCAATAAGCTGATAATAATTAGGTAAAAGGGGAAACTGAACTTGGATGTTCTGATTCTTAATAAAGTGTCTTAAATGCAATGACTGTCATTCACTGCTAATGTCCATTGTATTCTTCTTTTCATCTTATTTTACACAGTGCTGTAGGTTTTTTTTTTTTTTTTTTTTTTTTTTTTTTTTAGCCAGATTATATAGTTATATAGTGGTTAAAGATAATATTTGTGCCAAAAGATAAAACATCCATTAACAAGCTGATTGATGTCAGATGCTGTTATCAATTTACTTATTTATTTAAAACTGCAGATCTGTTACCAGAAAACTACAAGGGAACTTGTATTTGCCTGAGTCATCTCCAAAAGATTTAACAACTAAGCCACAGGCATCAAGCTGGATTGATGTTATGCAAATGCTAAAAAGCTGTTGCTCAGCGTCTCCATGGCCCCAGTGCTTTGCAGCTTTTTCTTTCATGGGATCCCTCCCAGTGGTCAGCTCCACCTTCCCTGCCCAGTTGCTCTCTGGGATGTGAACTGGTGAAGTATCCTCTGGTGCCAGAATTGAGAAAGAGGCTTCACAGCATTCTCTTTTGCCCACAACATCACCATGGCCTTTCACATCCACAGCC
Organism: Heteronetta atricapilla; assembly: GCA_011075105.1. Lineage (NCBI taxonomy): Eukaryota > Metazoa > Chordata > Aves > Anseriformes > Anatidae > Heteronetta > Heteronetta atricapilla. Next base: position 68,507,484 of record CM021733.1, read on the forward strand.
TGTTGAATAGCTGCCTTCTGACAAAATATTTACTTGGACTCAGTGAGGTCAGACAGAATATCTAGTGAGGCCACAAAAATCATGATATTGCTAAAATCTATTTTAAAAGATTGTCTTTCAACATTGAGCTTTACTTTTGGAGCATAATTCAAAAATGTTTGCAAGGTGTTCTCCACAGCCATTAAACCTGGTTGGTCTGTTACTGATATGTTGAGTGGGTTTATTTTATTCTGTTTCTCTAGTTTAATCACATGCATCTAGGAAATGAGGCTTCATTTTAAATAAAATAAATAATAATAAATCTATAAATATTATCAGATGTATCATAAAAAGTTGAAAGTGCACTACAGAATGTAAAAACATCCCTTACTGAGGGCAACAGAAATATCACCCTTGTAAGGGCAACAGGCGTGGTTCAAAGGGATTTGTCAATTTTACTTCAGATTTTTTTTTTTTCTGTAGGAAAGACATTATTTCTGAGCTACGTTTTATCCAAATACCATTAATGTGTTCTATCCAAATGGTCACAATATTAATGGATCATAACAAGGTTTATATGTCCTGTTATCAAAACATCATATTTTCTTCTTTGAGTGGACATCTTTTGTAATTTCAGCTAGTAATATTTGGCATTTTTTAAAGCTAGAGACTACAGCATGTAAATTTCTCACTGTGATTTAGATGTCCAATTAGTCATGTCAGGAAGTACAGCAGAAAATAAATACAAGGAGGCAGCAGAAAAAAAAAAAAAAAAAAAAAAAAAAAAAAAAAAAAAGTGGACAATAAGTATGAACTTGAAGACTGAAAGGAGAAAACAGAATACCTACCTTGTCATTGAGTTAACAGAAGCCAAAACTCTACTACATTTTTTTTCTAGTTAGATGTACATATTTTTTAATACATTTTAAATGACATAAGAGATAAAGAAAATATTCCAGCTTGAAATCTTTCAACATGGCTTCAGCAGAGTTAGTCATTTTAAATATAAGAGCCTTTTTCTAGTGTTCCTAGGTACTGCTACATGCTAAAAATATTTATTATCTAAATTAGGTGATAACATTGCAATGGATCTTGTTATAATATAGGGATGAGGTATCTCCAGAACTCAACAGAAACAGATATAATTTTCTAAGTAAATATTTGAAAATATATACAGATCTTTCCTTACATATGTCTGTGTATATATGTACACACATTAAGTCCTTTGTGACCTTCCTACTTTTCATGGAGGAAAAACCCTAGGAATTTGAACCATTACAAATCCCTAATCTCACTCTCCACTACACTTACATTTTTTTTTTTTTTCTTTCCCTGCTAGGAAACAGCTGTCTTCTGGAAATTACAATCTGTGGACTACATTCTGTACTTGCACACATGGGTTTCTCTATTCTGATTGCCTTGAAGATGGGCTATAAAGGGAAGCATCACAGGGGGACTCACTGAGGTGCTGTCTGTAGCGAGACTGGTGTACATCTGTTATCACAGAGAGGGACAGAATCATAATAAACACACAAAGAGGAGCATTAGAAATTGGATATCTGAATTATCTACAATAAATTTCCAAATTCTCATTCCAGTTGCAGTTTCAAGAGTAGGATGAAACAGAAATGGAAGACACTATTGTAAAGAAACATCATGATAAGTCTGTTTGAAGGAGTTGTTTTCCCTTCAAGAAGCAAAAGAAAGCAGTATCTTTGTGCGCTGAAGGAAAAGCGAAGTATGAAACTACAGCCCCCCAGGGTGCTGTCAGCAGAGCTCCTTCTGCTGGCCCAAAGTGCACATGCTCTGCTCTTGATAAAAGCTGTAGAGAGCAATGATGCTGCTGTAACCGTGTCAGCAGCTTGGCAGATCTGCAGCTGGTGTGCTCCTGAGTGGTAGCACAAGCTGCCTCCATTTAGCAGCTTCTGCAGCATTTTACCCTAACAGCCCCACTTGCCTCACTCTGTTCCACACATATCTGGTAGTTTTCTAGCTTCACAATAATGAGTTCATTTTGCATATTTTAATACCAATATGAAGGGAATGGCTCCTCATTTACATATTTCTACCATGTCTTGTATGTTTTCTACAACCAGGCTATATTAATACAACTCTATAATAATAATAATATCAAAATAATCATAATATTAAAAAATAATCTTCTTTTCAGAAATAGGTGGGTAAATCTTCTGTCAAGAACTCTTTAAAACTAAATTGGACATTTCATCAAAAAGTGATTGTTAGGAGAAAGCCTTCATGGGAAATATAAAAGTAAACTAAAATGCCACTTTAATCTATTTTTTTTTTTTTTCTAGAGAAGAGCTCAATTATTGAACTAAAAGTATCCCTGCCTTTTACAAACTTATTTCCTATAGAAACATATTTGATGATTCTCAACCAGTTTGCTTCTAGGTCTGGCAAACACAAGAGATTTTTTTATTTTTATTTTGTGGAACTGTAATACTGCAAAACTGCAACCTTTTTTTCTTTGAATGGATCTATTTCATGTTTATGCTTGTCAGACACATATAAATAACTGATGCCCATTCACCAGTACAAAAAATTGTAGTACTTGGTACTTTTAGTATAATTCCTTCAGGCAAGAAATGAGCAGAGAGGTGGATGGATGGAAATTTCATTTCTTTTTCTCTCTCTCACCTTCCTCACCCCCTAGATTATCTGATCTCAGTAAAGGTCCAAGATCTCAGTGAAGGACTCAGACTGTTTGTTGGATGGTCATTGGGAAATCTTTAGCATAATATGATCGTGTGAAAGTTTATCTTCAGCATATGGTCTTTCTTATCTCAGTGTAGTCCTCTTCTTTCCTACAGCCTGTCAGTGTTCCCACTCCAAGATAACTTCTTTCTGGGAAAGAAAAGAAAGCTTCTGTCTGAGAAGGAATGTCTGTTGTACAGTATCCCATTCTCATGAGGAAGCATTGGGGATGAACCCAAAGCCACCAAGAGCAGGCAACACCAGTGGAAGTGAGGGACTGTACGGAGCAAAACAGTCCTGGGCAGACAAGTACCAGGGGCTGCACCTACACCTCTAAGTGCCAGGACAGGGGCTCAAGCACTATACTTTGGTTGTTCACTAATTGCTAGTGTGCTTTCCGACATCCACTTGGGTTCTTGCCAAGTAACACTCTCTAAGCCAGTGCCCCAGCACCATTCCAGCTATTCCCAATAAGAAAAAATAGATGAGGTCACCTCTATTTAAAAAGTATTTAGCTGTATGGGTCAAAACTACTTCCAAATGCAGTGGTGGATACCACTCAATGGTAATAGTATTTTGTGACTTCAGCATCTTTTGGCACCATGTAAATACAGCTCTGTAGAACTATTAGTGTGTGGAATATCTCTCTATAGCTTGAAGGAGTTGTGCATCCAGCCACGTATGTAGTCATGTGACTGGTATGAATATGCTGGAATAAATACTTGTGTTAAGACATGTAAGCCTACACTCCTTATAGTGGACAATCCATCTCTCTAACCTTATGTCTCTAGAGAACTATTTAAAAAGTTTTTTAAGCAGTATAAAATGCAATATTGTACTCTCTAATTCTTAGGTCTGCTTGTGGCAGGAAAATTGTTCTATTAATCTCTCACTCCTGAGAAGCATAACGAAAATAAAGGCATTGTTATTAGTGCCTGGACTCTGAAGAGATGTCATTACATTTTTGTCACTATTCTACAGGGAGCTCTTAACAACGTCAGATTTTAATTGCTCTGAACCAATGCAGAGTTCAGTTAATTGTGTGTCTTTTAAAGATTCCCTTCCTGCATAAAAGTAGGCTAAAATATTACCTTAATATGTTCCCCCTAAACAAGTTTTTATTGCTGGGCAGCTATGTATGCTATCCTTTCGTTGCTTTGTAAGTTTTACCCAGGCTAAAAGGACATAGTTATCTCATCAAATGTAGGATATGCAACATTCATCTGTACCTTTGCACCTACTTATCTATTTCTATACCTACTGAAAACACTCATACAGACCCGCTTCCCATCATGTGTCTGGATCAGGGTAATAAAAATAAACACATGGGTTCTTGCCTGGGTTGTCCAAAGCAGATCTCTCCTGTCCACCTCTTCACACATAAGGCAGCAACATCTCAATGGAGGGCCATGCTTCTGGCAAGTCAAAAAGAGGGATGGTGCTGATGAATAGTTCTGCTACTATGCTCCTGTGAGCATGCAGGTCCTGTTGAGCAGCAAAGTATGGCCCTGCAGAGAAGGACTCAGGTGTTCTGGTAGATGAAAAGCTCAACATGAGCTGGCAGCGTGCACTTGCAGCCCAGAAGGCCAACTGCATCCTGGGTTGCATCAAAAGAAGAATGGCCAGCAGGTGGAGGGAGGTAGTTGTCCCTCTCTGTTCTGCCCTTGTGAGGCCCCACTTGAAGTACTGCATCCAGGTCTCGGTCCCCCAGCACAAGAAGGATGTGGAGTTGTTTGAATGAGTCCAGAGGAAGGCCACAAAGATGATCAAGGGGTTGTAACATCCTTCCTATGAAACAGGCTGAGAAAGCTGGGGCTGTTCAGCCTGGAGAAGAGAAGGTTCCAAGGTGACCTCATTGTGGCTTTTCAGTACTTAGAGGGGACGTATAAAAGAGATGGAGAGTGACTCTTTGCTCAAAGAGATGACAGGATGAAGGGGAATGGTTTTAAACTAAAAGGAAGGAGATTTACATTAGAGGTTAGGAGGAAATTCTTCACTCGGAACGAGGTGAGGCATTGGAACATGTTACCCAGAGAAGCTGTTGATGCCCCAACCCTGGAGGCATTCAAGACCAGGTTGGATGAGGCCCGGAGCAACCTGATCTAGTGGGTGATATCCCTGCTTATGGCAGGGGGGTTGGAACTAGATGATTTTTGGAATCCCTTCCAGCCCAAGCCATTCTATGATTCTATGGCAGCTTTTCTCCTGCTCCAAGTCTCAATATGTCACACACAGCTTATCACTAGTTGATACATGTGACCACAGAGCATGGAAGGGGCTGTGGCACAGTGCTGTGAACAAGCGACATGCTAGCCTGGCTTGAGTGGAACAAGGGGCAGCAGTCAGTGATAGAAAACTGATGCTCAGGCCAATACAACTGTCAAATGCCCAAGATTGCCTATGCCTCAAACTCAAGTTTAAATCAAAAGCCCTCACAAAAGCCTTCTCTCTCTGAAACTTTCTGATGCCTAACTTTCTATCATAACTTTCAATGACTAAATTTCTATCCTAACTAGAGCCCATGGCTTCACACAAAATAAACCTGTTTGTAACACCAAAGTTAGTCAACTGCAAAGTTTTGAAAGTTAAGACTTCTTTAACAATAGTAAACAAAAGAAAAATAGGATGCTCCCCAAATACTTTTCCTTTAGCTGTGTCTTTACTACCATTGGATTCTGTGGTCTCAGGGCTGGAATTATTTCTGACCTTTAAAGCCAAACCAGAGAAGTCATCAGCAGGATGACTTGGGTTTTCTGACATTTCCATAGAGGCCAGAAATGTTCAGCTCTGCAGAGATTTGTGTTCAGTCCACATTCACATCTGTACAGGGATCAGAATGTTTGACCCAGCTGACTCAGGAATAAATAATTAGCCAGTGAAGCTTGTTGTCAAAAGAAATGATAGATAACATGAAGTGAATAGGATTAAATGGTTTTTACATAAGAGTTTTATGTATAAAACAATCAATGACTGAGAGGAATAAGAGCTAATTTACTCATCAGACAGGTTCTTCTAAAAAAATACACTTTGTTTTTATTGTCTTAAGTTGTTTTTTGTTTGTTTTATAGCATTCAGTTCCAGGGACAGGGAGAAGGAGTAGAAAGAAAAAATCCAGCAGGCTTTGGACTCCATTGGAAACTTCTATGAATAGTTTGGCACTGATTCTCTCAGTGTTAGGGGAAATAACAGTCCTGAAAACAAGGGTTTGACCCTGCCTGCCTGGAGGCAGAAAAAACAGTGTTGAATCAAACATGATCTGTGAAGGGACAGTAGCATCAGGCAGCAGGATGTACCCAAGGCAGGTTTTACAGTTTTTAATTTTTCATTTCAGTAAATGTGATTTGAAAGAATGAGGCAGCCTATAATGGGGTACTGCACTGGAAATTAGCATAAGTACTACCTTGGGTCTAGTCATTTGCAAATATTTTTGGGGTAGTGGCTTATACTGATTGGCAACTTATTCTGAGAATTATGCCACACACAAAAATCATCCGCCTCTGTGAACAATCATAAGGTATTTAAAAAAAAAAAAAAAAAAAAAAAAAAAAAAGTAATACTTGAATACTTGAATCCTGGAAGTGAATCCTGGAATTGCAACCCCAAGAGAAAATTTTCTTCTGCAGATTGTGTGCCAGGCCTTTTCTGAATGATTATCACAGATGGTGAAAAATTCCCATGGCCTTATCCTCATGTTCTTTTTCATTCCAAATGCAGTCCTCAGTGAAATACCAGCCTGACTGCATATGTTTGAACTCTGACTGTCCACTTAAACGTATGTTGCACTTCAGTGGTATGGTCTCCAGAAGAGAATTAGGCTCTGTTTCAGATTTAGGGCAATTTAGCCTCTCCCCAATGCCATTGAAACTTTGCCTAGTATTACCTCTGTTATAATATATATAATCTAATATATATATATTAGATTAGATATTAGAATATATATATTAGATTATATATTAGATTAGATTAGATTATATATTATTATATATATATATATAATCTAATATATAGATATAAATGCTCATTTGATATTTTATATAACACATTCAGAAAGAATTTTGAATGTACATACACTTCTGAACTAGGATAGACAGAGTTGAAATAGTCCATCATGTTGAGCTTAAAGCAACAGAGCTGGAAGCTTCCAGAAGACAGCTCCAGTCTCTCCCTGTCCTCCATACACAGCTCCATGTGCCCATCACCTCCTTCAGCCCTCTTCTGAGCCATTAGCTTCTGTCCTGGGAAAAGTTCTTCAATGATAGTCTGTTTCTCAGTAATTAAGGAGGAAAAATTAATTTAAATGACAAGAAAGCCAAATATAAATTTACTTTGGTGATCTTGTATCTTACAATTTCTTCTATCAACAGATATAAATGCTCATTTGATATTTTATATAACACATTCAGAAAGAATTTTGAATGTACATAACACCAGAGACGTATAAAAGCAATCACAGGAGCTGTAAGTATTCTTATAATAGACGTGAAATTTTATTTCTGCTATAAATTTGGCATAAAAGTGCTTCTCATACTTTGTGTCTAAGTAGTTGGTGAATTTCAGAAGGTGTGGGGAGGAAGCTGAGCAAAGGCATTGCAGTCGTTGTGGTGTGCCTGCTGTTTGTCACCTGATAGGGAAAGAACTGGGCTGCTGAGCAGTGCTCGGCTCCCAGCCTCCCACTGCTGCTGCCCTGTAGCACAGCGCTGATCACTGTATTGTGCACTGTCTGCATTTCTAACTGTTGTGTGATAGCCAATCCCTCTAAACAGGCGTAATTTGCCTCAACCCCTGTTGGTGAAACAATGTAAAACAGCTGGAGTGTGCTTATGGACTTGTCATTTAATGGGCTTTCTGGTGAGTAGCAGTACAAGCCTTATGTGTCTGGTACTAGTACATGGTGTACAAGTCATAACGAAACAGATCTGTTCCACAGGAAATGTGCCTTTATGCTTCCTAATTAAGCAATTAATATGAGTTTTTCCTACTATTTTGTAAATGTCAGAGGACAAAGTTGAGAACAAGTGCATGTTGTTTTTCTATTAAGAACTGAGGGCTAAAGAATAGTGCAAAACTGATGGTATGCAGAGCTGAATTCCAGATTAATGTTCAGATACATTTTAATTGGACAGTTATTTTTATTTATTCTTCTTCATTGGTTTGATATAATATGTTTTTAACACCCCCCTCCCAACCAAATAAGAATACTGACTTAAAGAAAGCCTTTGATATGTTTCTTCTCTCTGTGAGTGTCCTTGAAAGTCCTTCTTTATTCTTATTACGAGTCTGTTCTTTTCCACTGGGAAACACATGTTGCCCTGTAACTCTAAACTCCTAAGAGACAAATGTCAAGAAAACTTAGATTGTCAAATTAAAATTGATTTGCATGGTCCAAGACTGACAGCTGCTTCATAATTTGGGCCAGTCAATGGAAATTTTGAAAAATTCACAACCAAAAAAATCTGTCTCAAGGAAAATATTCTCAATGTGTTCTATTCAAATTATACTAATTTTATCCATTCAATAAGCTTTGGTTCAATCACAAAAGAAAAAAAAAATGCTTGATAAGGTGATCAGAAACTTGTTCAGTATGAACACATTAATTTATTATACATTATTTTATTACTATATATGTCTATGCGTGTACATAATTAGGGAGAAAAAGAAAAGAAGACAAAGGGTCAGCATTGTGCTAGGTGCTACATCAATTCTGCACCACTGAGGAATTCACTTTATTTAAGGAGAATCCCCAAGAAGCAATAAAATTAGTCAATGAGCAACTTTATACAAGTGGGAATTCTCTCATCATGCATGTTTAGAATGTTCCATAAAGAAAAAAAAAAAAAAAAAAAAAAAAGTTATGATTGCCCAATTTATGGCATATTGTACTTCCCACAGAGTCTGCTTCTAGCAAAGAACATTTCTAAGGTATTACATGCAATAAATGTAGCCTCTAGGCTGTTTTATGGAGTGTTGCATGGACTTGTTTAGTATGGAAACTTCTGTGGAGGCTTCATGAGCTAGAAATACTCTGAGCTGATATGTTGAGACTTCAGGAAAACATCTGATTATGTTGCATCTCTGGGCATCTGTACTCCTAGTCTATCTTCAAAATCTAATGTATATTAAAGACATGGTTTTAGAAGACCCACTGTATGCAAGTGGCTATTAAATATTAACAGTAGCTTAGGCAAACCAGCATTTGTTAAGCATATGGGTAGTATTATTAGCATGACATATGCCTGGCATTTGAGTAGCAGTCATCAGTCTGGCTGAAACAGAAGGTGTCTGCTTCATGGGTCAGTTCTCTGCTGAAATCTGGACAGTTGAATTGAAACTAAGTAGTATTTAAACCCAGCTCAATTTGGAGAAAATATCTGGTTTCTTCATCTCCCATACAGAACTGAGCTTGAAGAAGTTGCAGCTGGTTGAGGAGACTTATTCAAGGAAAACAACTAAGATGATATAGATGCCTTCATCATGCAAATAACAAACATGTAATAGCAGTGCATCTGCAGTGTGATAAAGTGCCCAGAGTTTCAGTGGCAGCAGCTCCACAGGCTGTGAAATGTGTATTTTGAAACTAAATCTTTCTTCCTCCTATTGACTTCTTGCCCTCTGGTACATTGAGTTGGCTGCTTGAGATGCTTTCACTAAGTACAAAGTCAATTGACTGTAAGTGGTGATGAAGAAAACATTGTGTGATTAATATTACAGTTCAAGCTCTTCTGATCAGTCACAGAAAGAGCAGTCAAATAAACTCAACTTCATTTTGAAGAACCACACTGTGTTAATGGCAGAGAGCCTGCCTTGAGCCCAAAGGGAAAAACAAGCCACTTGAGGCAAATCTCTCTTCTTTTACGTAGAACAAACTAGTTGAGCAATGTTAAAAGCTGCTTATTGATTTGTGCCCAGACTGAAAGCCATGCAGGGATGTAAATGAAAATGTGTCAAGAGTCAATATTGATTTTTTTCTTCTTCTTCTCTCTCTCTCTCTCTTTTTTTTTTTTTTTTTTTTAACAAGATCACTCCCCCACCCCCACCCCCTGGGAAATACAGTTAACTATACTTCTAGATTTGTCAGTGAGTGAAGACCCCTTTCCACAAGACTACACATGTCCAGACATCAAATTTCCTTCTTTTACTGAAGTAGTACAGACACCATGCTGCGATCAGTAATGTTGACAAAATTTATTTTTTTGAGAAAATAGCTAGGTGAGGAAAAATAAATGACAAAGAGAAGAAATCAAATGTTAGAGAAGACAAATTTGCCAGGCTGAGCTTGCAGTCTAATACTTGCAGAGCAAGCCCAATTTAAAAATAAATAAATAAATAAAATATTTGCTTGCAATAAAACTGTGTACTGATATAAATTGCACTCAACAAGAACCAAGGACAGGAAAAAGGCAGAAAGGGAATCCTGCAATCCCTGAGGAGACATGCACTCAGATGCTATAGACATGGAAAGAATTTCCCTTTTGAAAGCTGGAGTCTACAGCAAGAGACCCTACAAGATCCGTTCTGTTGGGTGAATGCTTACAGAGAGAAAGGGGTGATCCCGGAGGGGTAATCCAAATATACTATTTGTTAAGTATGCATCATCCTCAGCTAGAGATATACAGAATAGTTTAGGAAAATACAGATAACAGTTACCTCTCTTCTCTTCCCTTTTCTTCTTCTCCTTTCTTCTTTTCTTCCTTTTCTTCCTTTCCTTTTATTTCTTCTCCTTTCTTTTCTTCCTTTTTTTTTCTTTTTTTTTTTTTCTTTTCTTTTTCCTTTTTTCTTTTTCTGTGAAGAATCAAATACAAGCTGCAATTATCACTTCTCTCTAAATCAATGTTTTAGCTTTTTCTACTGGATTAAAAACTGCTACTAGGCTCTTTTGACTAAAATTTCTACCTTGCTACCCTCTTAGCAAGCAATATTCAGGTCTTTGACGAGGAATCCTGCTTGTGAACTAATTATTTATACCTTGCTTAGAGGTGACAATAGGATGTGGTAAACAGTCTGTTGCAGCTCAGATCTTTTAAGAATTGACAAAAGACAACAAAGAAAGGTTGTATTTAGTGGAGGCAACCTTGAGAGAGATGTTTTTTATTTATTGGCATTTCTCAAGGCTTTAGATACTTTGACAACTTCTAGCTTGCCCTCTTGGAATCCCTGCAGGCCACACCTCTACAGGGTGCCAGCTGCAGAATCTGGCACCCTTCTCACCTTAACTGTTGTTTCCCCAGCATGACAAAAGAACTATTTCTAACTGAAAATAAATACAGAGAGAAACGATATTCTAAATTGTACAGGGAAACAGACCAAGTACCACAGAAGTAACCTGGTAGTCTTCCAGCCACTAGGGGAAAAGCATGTTCCCAGACAAGAAAAATTCTGGAGCAAATTACAAGTGTAGCCCCAAATATGTTTTGGTTTGTGGAAATGCTCCTATCGATTTCATATTGATGTGGTTCAGGTTCCTGCTGATGAAAATTATTTAAAAAAAATAATAATTTTTGTGACTCCAGAAAATTGAATTCAGTCTTCTGTGAAAGTCTGCAACTGATTTATAGATAGATGCCCAGTTATATGGGCTGATGAAATAAAAGCAGTTGAAAGAAAGGTGTGCACATGCCTCCCTTTTCATTTTTCATCACTTTAAACAGGTTTTAATCCCTTTTAATTTCATTTACTTTTTGCTGCCAAACAAAATGAGAATCACAAAAGCAGGGGCTTTTGTTTTTGTTTTGTTTGTTTTGTTTTGTTTTTAAGAGAAGAAACAAGAAGGTAACATCTTGTACAAACTTGGTGTAATTTGTCACAAATCAGGAAAGGATGTTGATACTCAGATTTTTTTATGCATTCTAGTTTGTCAGGCTGGTTGCTTTCAGTTTTGTATTTATAACTCTTCATACCTATTATTATTAAAATTCAGGTCAACAGAACAATTTCCAGTGCTATCCACACATCTCTTTTCTAAGAATAATAACTGAAAATAAACTGTATGGTTTCATCCAACTTTGGAAATACCTGTTTCTTCTGTACATTTTAAGAATTAAATAGGAGATGGGACATAGGTTATACCTACCTAGATTCAGCTAGAAGACGTGTACTGACATGTAGAGTATTTAACTAACATCTCCTGGAGTCCTCAATCCTTGGTGTAGTGCTCCACCTTGGAACTGCAGAGAAAAGTACCTAGACAAACCAGGAATTAAATGAAGGAGAAAGAATCATTTACTTCTGGCTAGAGAGACATCTTTCTCTCAATATTCTTGGATGTAAATTATGCCCTACTGCTAGGTGCCAAAGCCTTCCTTCTATATTTGATGAACCAGACACATTTCACATATTTCTATGATATTTCAACCTAATGCAAATAGAGAATTATGATTAATTATTTGTTCTGGAGCATTGACATGAACCTTGATAACCCAGATGAGTGGCCTAAGTGTTGGCAGTATTTAATCCTGTAACCCTTAACTCCAACCTTAGGTACGTTCTGAAGGTACTTCTGTGAACCAGCATGACTAGAAAAATTGGTAGACAATTGTTTTGTTTCAGAATTCACCTTTGGTTTGTGCTAGGACTCTTACCTGGGAAACTAGTGCCATCACTTTTCTTTAAGCTTGCCCAAAATGAGATACTGGCATAGTTTTACCATCTCTTTCACCCTGTGAGAAGAACCAGAGAAACGCAAGTGCAGCAGAAAAGTAATACAGCTGTAACTGAGTCCTGAGCTTCCTGAGATGTGTTTGAATTTTGTGATTACCCAATGAGGCAGTGACCTGACAAAATCATGCCCTAGCAAATACACAGTGCCAGAAACTGCCCCGGAGCAGCAGACTAGGAAAGACTTATTTTTCTGGAAGTCCTTCTGATATACCTAACCAGTCACCTGGAACATGAGGGTTCACATGCTTCATCAGCCAGGCTGGGGGCAAGGACTCAGCTACATATTTAAATTAGAGCAGTCACTGATTTAAATAACGAGTATGCTTTGAAGCAAAGAACAAAAAGCAGGTGTTTCTTCTCCTTTCTGAATGTCCTAATTGCTGCCTCTAGTCATGCTCTGTCCTGCTCTCTGGCCCAAGGAATCCTTAATTATTTAATGTAAAATAAAACAGCTTTCTTAGAAGCAGTGCAGTGTTCTGTCTGTCCCTCTGTCTCTGTACATTTGTACATGCATGCACATACATAAAGACACCAGCCCATAAATTGAAAGGTTGTAATTCTCTTGGGAGGTGAGATATGTGAGTTTGAATCCTCTTAGGCTGGAGGGTAAGGAAGGATTGTGGGTTTGTTGTTTGTTGTTGTTTGTGTTTTGTTTTTGTGTTTTGTTGTTTGTTTTCATACTCCTATAGTACAAGAGAGTTTTAATGGAGGTCTTGAAGGAGGATGGTAGAGTGACCTTGGGAATATTGCATGGCTTGTGTTTTGTTGAATAATAAATTGTTGAAAGGGAGAGAAGTTGATAAGTAGTGGGGAAGAGGCAAATCGAGTTATCCCAAAACTATATTGGTGAAAATAATCATTTAAATGATCTGGTGTGTGTGCTTTATTAGATGCACACTTTGATGTGTAAGTCAGTTGTCTTTTTTACAGATGCAGTGCTTTGAAGTCAGTATGATGGTATATCCCATTTCTTAGCACAGGACATAGAGAGGAGACATGATAATAGCTTACCTGTTTTTATTCTAAAATGAATCTATTTGAAATATCTTCAAGATGCAAAAAAAGAAACAATAATATGGATGAAATAGCAGCTGAGAGAACTGTTCAAAATTCTCTGAGAAATCTTTATGTAAAACATTAACAGTCATGCTGTTTAATGCTGTATTTTCTTATTTAGGTATTTATTCAGGAGTGAATTCAGTGTGTAACATAAGAGGGTTTATCTGAGCTTCAGGATATACATGCATACATACATACATATATATATAAAACTTGTGGTTTTGACAGAAGGGGGGGTAATATTACTCTTTTTTTATCTCCTCTCAACTAACTCTTTAACCCTTGTTTAATGCTTGTCTTGTTTTAAGCACATGCTCCTGTGCTATTGAATCCAATATAGCATGTTTAGTCTTTCACTCCTGGAAGAGTATGAGATTCGTTGCTTTGGGGCTGGAATGAGGGGCCAGAGGAAAATCAGGAATTTGTGTTTTGTGTAGAAGAAAAGGAGGCAGAGGGGGGAAGGAAATAATGAGTGCATAGGAAAGAAAAAAAAAAAAAAAAAAAAAAAAAAAAGATTATGCATTCAAAAGCCTTTCGCAAATCCAGTCCACCTCCCTTCACCCCTCTACCCACCTCATGAAATGATTGTCTTTGATCCCATTTTTTGCTCTCTCCCTTTGTTCAGTGATGCAATAATTTGATCCATGCCCTGAAAGGTAACAATTCCCATTTCCTTTCCTTCTCAGCTCACATAATGAAGAGGAACTTTTTGAAAATAAATGTTTATGAAATTGCTTTTATACTGTGAGCTCGGTACATTTGTGAATATTCATGCCAAAAGAATCTAACATGACTGATTACTTAGAAACACAAATAGTCTATACAAATAGACTGGGAACACAGTTAAAATTTCATCTCTAATTTGTTGTAGTGGTTAGGAGCATATTTTAACTCAATTTCCCATGCTGTCCATGATTACTGTAGGCTTGTCAATAAGAAAAACTTTTACCAATGAAATATCTGGATACTTGCCTTTAAATAAAACAATATTGTTTATGCCTTCTAATCAAGGATACTGTTCACAGGGCAGATAACAGTTAAGTCTTCTTTACATTATTGACTATATGATTTACTTCATTTTGCAACTGCATTTAGATGTGCTAAAATCTCTCTTCGCTCTTTGTCATCTTCTCATTGTCTTGCTGCAGTGTGTGAATGTAGCATCAGTAGTCATATAAGGCTACTTATATGTAGTCATATCAGTACTCATGTAAGACAGGTACAGATCAGAGTCCAAGCCACTGCTTGCCTGCAACCAATGGCTGTGGCACTCTTTATATTTTTTTTTTTTCTGTTCTGTAGCAGAGCCTGGAAAGATGCTTAGGGAATAGCATATTATTGGACATGGGCATAAAGACTTCATCAACTTAATGGAACAATTAACTCAACCATTCTGTTGCTCTTGATCTGCAGAATTTTACTTCAAGATTAGAGTGATAAGGTAAAGATTAACACCTCTGGGTCAGTGGGGCTGATGAGACATGATTTATTAATCCTCAAAGAAAACCTTAATTGGACACTGGAGCACTCTTTCCTTCATTGTTAAACACTGCCAATTCCCTTGATAATTAGGGTAGATGGTGAGTGTGATTGAGGCTTATTGTAATTAGATGCACCAAAACCAAGGTAATGACTTTTTCCCCTGGGAATACCCTGTGTTATTTTCTCCATATAAATCAGCAGTGATGTTTGCAGTCACCTGAAAAATGTCCCCTACATAAAACCATTGAAGACCCAAATATAACTTACAGAAGGGAGGAGAAGAACAGTATTCATATGAAAAATATATATATGTATATATATATTGATTTAAAGGAACTGTCTTAAATTCTGGCCTTCAGAGCACAGAGGATTTACTCTGCAAGCAGGTTAATGAGCAGGTTGATTCATTCTTATTTTTTTTTTTAGCTATCATTACTCATTCTCCCATCAGGTTCTTTCCATTAAGAGACACTGATTTATAGGAATAAGCACTCCTCTAAGGAGTTTGTTTGGTTTTGAAACTAAATTTTGGAAATACTTTCTTTTTCAAAGAAATGCCCTTGTGCAGGCAATCTAAAAAATGGCTTCATTATAATGTAGCTGAAGATGGGAGAAAAGACCATTGGAATACAATCCTAGCTACTGTACCCCAGGCTGAAGAAACAGAGCTGCATGACTTCAGGATTCATTAGGAAGCTTGGTGTAGTGCAGAGCTGATGAAATAAGTTAACATTCTCATTAGGGGACTGGAGTAATCACTTGGAAAAAGCCTCCTTTGCTACGTTTGTTTACTGTGTCACAGGAAACATGTCCTCAGTCAACTGGCATAATCATTGTCAGTGTTTTACATAGTTACAAAGCAAACTAATAAGCCAGATTGTCGAATTATGTCAATCATGTCTAAACATCAACAAGCAAATTGCTGTATGCAGATGGGAAATTTGTAAAAAGCCTAGATACTCAGTACAGTGTGAACTGTGCAGACTGAGATAGTGATTTAAGACTACAATCCAGGGGAATGTGACTTTCCACCATGCAGCTCTGAAGTCAGATTGCTGGCTGTATTAAATTGCTTGGTGACACTTTTGACATTTAGGGTGCTGACCAGGGAGAACTTTTATCATTAAGTGTTATGTCCTGCTTCCTCTACCCCATCACTTTACCCACCATATTATCACACTGGTATAATAGTTGTTTTCTTGTGGTCCTCAGGATTTATTGCAGCTTCATACCTTGACTGGCTTCCCAAGGTTCCAGCTGAAAGAGAGATGAGAACCAAAAAGTGCTGTCAGAATATTTTCTGTTAAAAACAAAAGAAAATCATATATATTCGTACACAGTCCTGTTGGGGATTGGAGTCAACTTTTAGCTCAGTGTTCCTGATGTCAGTTTTCTGAGTGACAAATCCTTTTGGCACTTGTCATCTTTGCACCAGACACTACCCTGGAGAGGAGGGGGGGAGGGGTGGAGAGGACCCGTTTGTGGCTGGTAGTTGCAGAGTGCTTGTGTGATTTCACCCCTGTCCAGGCTGATACATGAGGGACAAAAGAATAAAGAGTTTAAAAAATGTTATAAAGCTTTCAGAATACTTAAATAGACTGAAGTGACGAATGCACAAGAAAGCAAGATAAAAAGTAAGACATCAGTCTGTGGAAAGAATAAAAGATCTATTAAATTAATCAATAAGTCTTTTACAGTGGCAAAGATAATTTAGTTAAGGAAAACATAGTGCAGGAAGAATATAATGAGTTTTCTACCTCTTTTACAAGCAAGGATTGAGAACAGTTAATGACTGATAGGTATATTCCTCAGAGAGGAAGAGTCCTCTGGAGGGTGGGCTTGGAGCTCTGATAGAGTAACAGAGCCCAGTGCTTTAGGAATGCAGCCTTGGACCCACAACAGAAAAATGTCACCTCATCAAGAAGACTGGAACATGACACACACTAAAGCCACTTTGAGTCTTTCCTTATATTTTGAAGGAAATAGCAAGGAAGAGATATGTATTAATTCCCCAGAAACTTTAACTGCCCTTCAAGAACATAAGGAAACAATGGGAGAAAAAATAATTTATACTGTAAACAGGAACAACTGTCCATGGCCCTCTGTAATAGGATGACCTCTCTGCTATTGTAGATACCTCTGTAAGTCACTCTTTCCATTAGGCAAGTGCTAAAGATTCGATGGTGGTTCTGCCAAAAATGTAAGTTGGATTGTTCAAACACAATGAAATGTAGATTTTTTATTATTATTATTACTACTATTATTATTTTTACTGTGGAGGACATTGTATGCCTTTATCCAGTTTTTAGATTCTAATACTGAAACCCCATCATTTTCATGGTCATTCTTTAATGAATGGCTTAATATTGATTTGTTTTTCCAAGGATTCACTCACAGTGCTACAGATTTTCCTTCATCACCGTTAAATGTCCTGTTGTATTGATTTCCACTGATCCGTGATCATTCTTATTAAGGATTTGTTCATTCATACTGCATAGTACAGAGTGCTTGTTCCATACTGTGTTTTTTTCCTTTACTAACATCTCCTTGAAAAGCAGTCATGAGCTACCAAGAGTTCAGGAATTTGGAGAGACAGATTTTTACAACATC
This sequence comes from Heteronetta atricapilla, assembly GCA_011075105.1. Lineage (NCBI taxonomy): Eukaryota > Metazoa > Chordata > Aves > Anseriformes > Anatidae > Heteronetta > Heteronetta atricapilla. Next base: position 68,524,983 of record CM021733.1, read on the forward strand.
TCCTCCCTGTAGCATCAAAAGACTTAACTTCGATATTATTAGTTATATTTTTTACAACTTCTCAAGAATTTTAACTGCCGCAGTCTGAAACGAAACATGGTGCAGTGTCTCTTCTTCTAATGTTGAATATTTGTGGCCAAATAAAGGCAACTTCTATTCAACAACAGTTTTATAAAATTTGGGCAAGAGGAATACAAGCAGCACTAAATTAAGCTATTAGTGCAACACACAGAAGGGGTGGGGGTGAACAAACTTAACAACTGTATCATCCCCCATCTGACTGGAGTGCTGATGTTATTAATTTAAAGCTGAACCAGCCATCTGGGCTCTTTAGCATCCATACATGTTATGTTAGAGTCTGATCCTCAGAAAGGAGGAACCAGGGAAAACTTAATCTGCCATTCTGAAGAAAGGCAATGATATTTCCTTTTCTCAGTATGCAGCAGCCTTTGCAGAGCAGGAATTTAGGAGACCCATGGGGTCTGTATGTGCTAGCAGGCACAAAGGCTCATTTTAACTTCATCTGGCCCTTTGGGAGAGAGTAAACACACAGAGCATTTTTCTTTCTGCACAACTTCATAATAAACTTCCAGAGGAGCATAAGCTTGACGGACTTTGCTGTGCCATTCTAATTAAAATAGATCTTCCTTTAAACAACTGATTACATTAAAATAAATATTAAAAAAAAAAAAAAAAAACAGTCTTGTTTCAGTTTCAATCTCACTAGAAAGACAGCTATCACTAAGCTGTTATATCTTGTGGGAAAAAAAATGCAAAACGATTGACTTTAAAATGCAATCAATGAGAAATTACACTTGACTTTTTTGATTGGGACTTAATTTGATTTGGAATTGTTTTGTGTCCTTGTAGACTATTAATTAGAAATAATAATAGTATTGTTCTTCTACAGAAATTTCAAACACATCTGCCTTTTTATAAAGCAGATGGTTGGTACAGCTCAATGCACTGCCAGTCACAGCAGAGGTCTCAGCTTGATTACTTCTGTTAGCTGGCAGGGGAAGGATCTGGTGGAAAACAGTAACCCTGAGCAGAGGAAGAAGTTTTCAGTGGAGTGTATGTGTTCCAAGCTGCAACTTGAGAGGCAGCCACAGGCAGGAGGAGCTGTCCTGTTATCACAACATTGCAGCCATCAAGGCTTGGGACACTGTATGAAAATGTATAGGAATGACACCATGGTAGCAGTGAGAGCCTGCTCTCAAATCCCATGTGTTAAATTGGTGTCAAATAATCTGATCCACAATTTATCCAAAGAATTATGTTCCCCTCTGAATAGACCTTCCTTGGCCAAAAGCAAACTCAATTTTATTATCTTCTGTTTGTTCAAGGGATAAGTCTAGCAGCTGCTGTTGTTGTGTAACATTTATATCCTTACAGAGGCTGCAATAACAAGAGAAGCTCCGTGTGCTGGGGCTGGCCACTGCAGTAACCTTGGAAGTAACGGGATGCACAGTGTTGTGCAAAACAGTCTGTCTCTGATAGGAGACAATTGCATGGTTGCCTTTATTTTCTTTTTCTTTTTACCTGTACACTGCAGAGTAGATCCTACATACTAGTCTGCAGAAGTGCTTTCCATTAATATTCTGCTGACAGACTTCATTTCAAAGCAAGTGTTTATTATTTTCATAGATGGAAAGAAGCTGTTAGTGTTCTAAGAGATAAAAGATTTCTTTTTTTCTTTCTTGCCTGGTGCATCAAAGGGTACAAGCATGTTCATAGTTCTGTGGCTGGTTTCTGCACCATATGCTGATAGAGCTGTGAGGGCTTAGGACAAGGAGTGTGAATGTGTATAGAGGGTTGGTTTCTTTTTAATCATCCTTGTTCTTCACACAGGAGTGTGAACAAAGCCTGAAGTTGGGCTGCCTGGGAGCATGGGCAGGTTGGGCAGAAGCCCACAAACTTCTCCCTGGAAAAAAAACAGACACCTGGAGAGAAGAGAGCAGAGGGAGCAGTGGCCTCACATCAGGGAAACATTCTTCTGCCTAGGAGTTGTGTATTCGTATTAAAAAAAAAAAAAAAAAAAATGCTCCTGGAGTCCCAGCAGATATGGCTCTCAGGCACCGAACTGTTCCCGTGACAAAGTGTAGTTAGAGAAACTTTCTTCTGCTGAGGCTGAGGTGTCATCTCTTCTGCAAGTAGCTTTATCTGTCAAGGGCTCTGAACAAGCACCCTTCAGAGGCAAAAACTCTATCTACAATTTCAAAGGGAAAGGAAAGAATAAATGTTAAGTATAAAAGTAACAACAGTCCTTTGCAATAGAAGAGAGCAAGGTTCTCTTCGTATATAAAACTTCATGGTACCTTTGTACCTACTTTATGTCTATGTTTTATAAAACAAGTTTGAAACTTCCTGTGCTGACCTAACACAACATAAAGACATCTCTGCAACATCATAGTCCATAGATAACTATTAAACAGATAACAATAAGACCAATAGTTGGAGTGAGGAGGTACCCTGTCTCTTACCACACTCTCCAGAGTTTGATTCTGTTGTTAGCAACAATGTAGTCCCTGCCATCATCCCACCTTCTTGGATTCTTGTTATTAAGAATTGTTATTACTCAGTCCCACAGACTACTAGATACATTAAATTTGATCATACACAGTACAATTAATATATTTACAAGACTAAAAGTTCCTGCCCCCTCAAGAAGAATTGCTCAGAGAAGTAATACAGGACACCGATTTTTAAGAAAATAAATATTTCTAATGAGAAATAAGGTAGGTAACAGCAAGAATTTTCATGGAGTCCTGTGAGAAGCATCTTCAAAGACTGAAGAATTAAGGGAACCTGTAGGTCAGACTCTCCTACCTGAAAGAAATTGATCCACATCTGTGTACTGGGTCGGGCTGGGATGTTAACTTTCCCTGCAGCAGCCCATACAGTGCTGTGCTCTGCACTTGTAGCTAGAACAGCAGTGGTGTAACACTGGTGTTGTGTCTGCTGCTGAGAAGTGCTGGCACAGCATCAGGACTTTCTCTAACTCTCCTAGGGGGTGGGCGAAAAAGTGAGAAACATCATCAGGGCAGCTGACCCAAACCAACCAAAGGGATATTCCATACCATATGATGTCACACTCAGCAATAAAAGGTGGAAAAAGGAAGAAGAGGGGAGGGGTGGGCTCTTGTTGTGAAAACGTCTGTCCTCCTCCCGAACACCGGCCACATGCGTTGAGGCCCTGCTTCAAGGACATGGTCAAGCATCGCTCATTTGTGGGAAGTAGAGAGTAATTTCTTTCCTCTGCACTTCCACATTGCCTTTACTTGTTTTGTTTTGTTATTCTTTTTCCCCCTTCCTCTTCCCCTTTCCCTTTTTTCCCTTTAGTTGAATTGTTTAATTAATATTATTTCCTTAATATTATTTTTTCTCTTTAATTAAATTATCCTTATCTCAACCCATGAGTTGTTCTTTCCTTTACTTCTTCCCTTCCTCATCTGAGGAGGGGGAGTGAGAGAGCAGTTGTGGTGTTCAGCTGCCTAGCATGGTAAAACCACCACAATCTGGTACTAGTAAAATTATTTTAGGTAACACTATAATATTGCTTTCTTCTTCTAGACTGTGATCTTGTGTTTGAGAAAGCAGTGCCTATTGCAGAGATGCCAGGAAGTTCACCTTGGTGGCTGTCAGCACAGGGGAAGGAGTGCATCACAGCCATCCATCCCCAGCCCTGACAGCACCCTTGCATGGGGATGCAGCAGTGCTCAGCAGAATCAGAGTCAACATTTGTTTGTGAACATATTGTACACTCTGATGGGGAAAAGACTAGTGTCTCTTTTACTCTCTCTAAAGTGAAGTAATCAAGAAGCTCCTCCATTCAGATACTACTGCAACTGGGAGGCTATGAGATGAAATACTTCAAAAATTAACTTCCAGGAGATGGACTTGAAGTATATAAAAGAGGATCCTTCTCTGAACTTAACCAGCATAGCACATAATTCACCAGCTTTAATGGTGAATTTATGATGTGGAAAAATTTATTTCCTATCACATCTTCTCATTAAAAAAAAAGAGAGAGGGAAAGGAAAATAGAAATATTTCCCACATAAACTTCAGTTACTTCTGGTGAAATGGCAGGATGAAAGAGTGATTAGGATTCAAGGTCAAAATGGAATTCTTTTCCATCCCAGTCCTTCACACATCATTCTGCTAAATGAGAGAACTGAAGAGAGGAAGAATTAACTGATTTCTTTTAAGTTTAGTAATTGCAAATGCAAAATGAATATCATTCTGCCAGAGACATGGTGCCAGAGGACAACATGAGCTAATGAAATAATGGTAGCCCTGATAAATAATTTATGCACCATATCAAAAGCTGAATGAGATAAAGAAATGGAGAACCCATTTGAAAATTTAGAAATTGCTCAAAGCCCTTCTTCCAGTGACTCCCAAGAGGCTGAGCACAGAGCACTAATAAACTCTGTGACCGTGTATAATTCATAAACTTCCATTTTTTAATTTAATTTTATTTTCTGTGCTTACAGTTTATATTTAACAAAGGAACAAAGCATGTAAAAACCCTGGTAGCAGTTGAGAGGAGGGCATAAGCCAGCTGATTCCTCCACTTAGTCTATTTATAAAGGGCATCTGTTTTCATCCCAAACTACACATATATCCACCATTAAACGTAACACTTTGAAAATGGAAAAAAAAAAAAAAAAAAAACCTGCTCATATCCTCATGCTTAGTTTTTATTTGTGTCTTTATGCCAGTTATTACGAAGTGAGATTACAGTACAATAGAAGCTATGTTGAAATTATTTTTATTAATGATATTATTTTATAGCTCCTGATTAATGTTCAGACTGGATTTGTAAATGATCCATTCAATGGCCATAAAGTGAACTCAGAGCAAACCCGTGGATTCTGTCTGAAGGCAGTGGGGTGTTTCTGAATGCATTATACATTGAGAAACTTCCATCTCACACAGCCACATTAGAAAGATATTAATAAATATTACTAAATTTCCCCACACGCACACACAAATCTAGAAATTATTTTCAAATAAGATTTGCCTTGAAATGATTTCAACTGTCAAAGTAGCAAGCCTGTGAAGTCATATTTGAAAAGACAGGGTGTCAAGGGGGGTATTTTTAACTCTTTACATGTCAACACTTTGTCATGTGATTTCATGCACAGCACGATTCAGTTGCACAACCAGACTTTTAAAATCTGTTGTGGATCTCAGCAGCTTGACAATTTGCCCCTTTAAGGATGCACAATGAAATAGTTTCAGCTGTTAAGCTTTTTTTCTCCTAGATTATCTTGGAGTTTTACTTTTCATTTTTGCGGTCTGTTTGGGAATAAGGGGCACTGCCCTGTGGCTTTCTGAGGGAAACCCTCTGCTTCCTACTTTGCGTGCACAATCAGGGTGCAGCACATTTCTCAACCGTGTGACACATTTCAAGCTGCTGAAGGGCTGTGATGGCACCTGCAGCCTTTGCTAGCACGTGTCGGAAGCAGACGGTCTGCAGACACCAGCAGACTACTACATGAGGAATTTCCAAGCTGCTTCCCACCAAAGACAGAGAAACCACCCAGCACTGTCAGGACACCTTTGGTGATTTATTGGCCTTGGTGGGTAGATGGGAAAGAAGGTGATTGCTATCAGCAAACTACAGAAGCAGCTACAGGGCTGCTGCACTTTAGTGACGTGCTGCATTGATGCACAGCCTGTCATCAGGCTGAGAACAAAATCCATTCCTCAGATCCTGTGTGGCTGCCCTGCCTGGGTCTGAGAGTCAGTTGAGTGTTATTTAAATATTGTTTACTTCATTAATTTCCTCCTTCCATCAATTGATGAATAAATTATTCATAAGTAAATTTATAAATTATTCTACCAGCTCTATTGATGATTGAATAATATTGACCAAATAAATTATTCACTTTCTACCCCCACCAATTGACAAATAAATTATTTGTGAATATCTTTTTCTACATTATTACATCAAATCTTCCATCTGTTGAGACATTTATGACGTCACTCCCTGATGTCTCCACTAGTTCACTAGTTGTAAAACACTGTCAAACTTTTTTTTTTTTTTTTTTTTTTTTTTCCCATAGGAAATTGAACTAGTTAACTTTATTTCATACATGTAGTGCAGTTGTTTTGAATACAAGATTATTTTGAATATAAGTTGACATGTGGAGGTGGTTATTTACATTTCAAACCCAATTAAACAAAGCATTGAGATATTTTGCAGTTAATTCTCAGCCAACAATACATTTCAATATATTTGAAATTGTGCAGATTATTTTACAGCTTTCTATATTTGTACAAAATAATCAGTGTTGAGGCTACCACCAGCCCATAATCCCAATAGGCATTATAATGCCAAACCAGACAGATATCTTGAATAACGACCACTACAAACGTGAACTGTATAGGCCAGAGGTTATTTCAAATTTCTGGATAAATCACTGGAGCTTCACATCTAGCTAAATTCATTGATTCTCTCTCTTCTTTTAGTGATTCATGACTAACTTATGTGGTATACAAGTGATGATCTTTCACTGTGGCATCATTTCTAACATATATTACCATGCAAGCAAAATTTGTCTACATCCAAAAATACGAATAGTCCATGTGGTGTCAGTCACTATGTTAGGTCAGGAAAAAATAAGGTTAACTTTAATAAAAGAATGTATCTCTAGGAAAGTGATGCTAAATCGTAAGCACCCATAAAGGAACGATTAGATTCTCTCTGTTCCATGGAGCTAAACTTAGTCTAGCAAGCCAATCAAGCTGCATTAGTGTGAAATCAGGATAGGAGAAGGACCATGAATAGTACACCAAAAATATTCAAGTCACTCTAAAGAGACAGATAGAGGAGGCATCTCCTACCAGCAGAGGAGCAGCCTGTCTATGGTTTTTCAGGTGTGACTGCAATGAGGATCAGAAGCATATACCTCTCTGCTGGTATCAGAGACCTACCAGTAAAGGATGTACAAAATGGTTTGGGTTGACTTTTTTGTTTGTTTTGTTTGTTAGTTTGTTTAATTTAAAACCATGGGAAAGGCTTATTTGCCAAGCTGGATACATGCAAGAGAGTGAACACAGTCCCAAGACAACAGTTAATTCTGCAGCTCATGCTGCCCAGTGGGGGGAAGATGAATGGGCTGTGCAAGGGAAACAGGACTGCTTAGCAAGCAGAGAGCTCATTTATAGAGAATTCTCTGGCACTGTGCAGTTCTGTAACACCTGGTTGTTACAGACATGAACTGTCTCTCCTTTTTCCATTTTTTTCCTTCCAGATGGGGGCTGTAAGCTGTCATTCAGGCCAATATAGCGGTGTATTATTGGCCTTTAAAACACATGCACAGCAGAAAATCACAGCTATTTTATTTTCAGAGAAAACTGTTAATAGGGCTCCCTTTCTCATTAAGGTGTTGTAACAAGTCCCTGGTTAAACTAGCATTGATATTTTCACTTAGATTTTTTCATTCAAATAAGCAGCACTACTTAGGGAGATGTTATGACCAGGACTTACAGAGGAATAAGCATCTAGACTTTACATTTTGAAAATTAACTGAGTTGTCTTTGGGGTCTAGTCTTTGAACTCCTGTTCTCCCTGTGCCCCCAATACAAAACCCATGGAATACCAAGAAATAGAAATATACGTAAAGGTATTGAGAGAAAGGGGAAAGACAGAAAAAAAAGGATGCCTAGACAAATGTGTGGTCAGAGACACAGGCTGTAAGAATGATTTTGGCAACATTGTTCAGAATGGATGTGAACAGAGCAAAGTTATATTTGTCAGGGCCAGAGAAAAGACCACTGCAGTATTTAAGATAAAATGGTGATAAGAATCCATGGGGAAATATATATATATAATTATCTTTCATACAAGGTTTTGGAGAGTAGTCTGAGCTGAAGATGGCTCAGATTAAGGGTCTGAGTAAAAGATTGATGCTACTGATCCAGAATGTGTGCTATATACTAATCAGTGTGGTGTTTTTTCATCAGTAGTGGAGCAGTCCAGGATATAAGTTTGGACAAGAAAAAAGAGATGAGCAAGTGATCTACATAAGGATATGCAGGTGGGCAAGAGAGAGCTGACTGCTCCACAGGATACACAGGGAAATCTGCAGCTGCAGGAGAAGCAGATCACAGAGTCACAAACACAAATCTTGCACTCTGAAGTCCTTAAAGAGCTGCCAGCTCTGATTAGTTTCTTTGTCCCTAAGGGCATTGTCCCAGGGGATGTCATCCACTAGGTTAACTGCTGCAAGTTTGCTCTACCAAAGTTCAAGGCCCTGACTTTGCTTTTTGCCAGGCTTGTATTCCTTGAGATCACAAATTCAACTAGGACTTGGTCACTGCTGCCCAGACTGCCTCCAGTCAAAACCACTTTCATAAGTTTATATGTACTGGTGAGGGCCAGGTCCAGTATTCTTCTCCTCTGGCTGGTTTGTTTAAAACCTGGATCAGGAAGTTATCCTTGACACACTCCAGGAATCACCTGGATCACTTACAGCCTCCTGTGTGGCTTTCTCAGTGAGTAGACAGGGGATTGAAGTCCCCCATCAGGATGAGAGACTGTGAGCTCAGCGCTTCTTGTAGCTGAAGCAGGAAGGCCTTGTCAACAGACTCCCCTTGATCAGGTGGCTCTTAGTAGACAGTAACCATACCTTTATTTGTCTGGACCTTAACTTTCACACACAAGATCCCAACCTGTCTGTGTCTGTTTCTCAGAGGCAGCTCTTCACAATATATCCTTTCCTTATTCACACAGAGGACAATACCATGCCCCTCCTTCCCTGCCTATCTTTCTGAAAAAACTTGTAGCCCTTAATTGCTGTGTTCCTTTTGTTTGATTCATCCCATCATATTTCCATGACAGTGATTAGGTCATGGTTTTCTAATTGCACAGTGGTTTTCAGCTCCTCCTGCTTGTTTCACATCTGTTGTGCATTGGTATAGGGGCAAAATAGCTGGGCTATGGGCTGTATCACCTCTTTGGAGGAGTCCTCCCTAATTCCTTTGAGACAATTCACAGGTATTTCCCCATTGAAGTGTCAATGTTCCCTAGTTCTTCTCTGTCAATTTTTGGTTGCAGCTGTCATAATGCCAGCCGGAAAAAATGAGGCTGGTTTTCTCTTTTGAAAAGTGTGAAATTAGTATCTATTATAAACTTTCCACAGTCAGAAATCCAATTCCACAGGTTTTCTATCACAGCATCTTCAGCTCCAATATTCCTGAGAAATGAAGTAGACAAGAAAGGTGCTCATTTCAGAAGGAAAGTAGTTGGGGAAACACCATTAATACGAAGAAAAGGGCTAACCCTATCAGATTAATCTTGTGCTCTATGAAGAGCAATTCAGGGTAATATACTCCAGGATGCTGGCAAGGAGACAGGCATATGTATTTTGGACTAATGAAGTCCTATTAAGATCTATGTGCTTGGAAGTGTTCCTGGAACACTGTAGCTAAGCATGGATCATGGCAGCCTAGTCATCTTTCAGCAGAACACAGCCTCCTGCCTCGCTGGCTCAGAGGCAATAAGGCAGTTTTACTAAGCAGATGTGTCTGAGACCTCAAGGGCATCAAAGAGTCTGAGATTCCTAACTACTCTGACAGTCTGGCAGCAGATCTGTTTGGCACAGGGCAGCTTTGCAGCAATTGTTTCTCTCTTTCGATTACCACTTTGCTCCATGTCTTTCATTGAGACTTAAAAAAAAAAAAGAAGTTGGACTGAGAAAGGAATAAGACAAAGAGCTGGTTATGACCTTCTCTACTATAGTCGTTTGACACATTTTTTTTAATCTAGGGATAAGAAAGCTACAGATAGATGAGCACTGAGGGTGTCTAGACTGAGATGACCTATGGACAGTCGAATAAATAAGTAGCCTCTACTGTTCTCTGTAGGCTTCAGAGAACCCAGATATCCAGGCATATCACCTGAGCCAGCCATGATGGATTTCAGATACGAATCACAAATGTTTTCCTTCAGCAATGATAGTGTGCTAACTTCTGTGAAAGAATCATGTGTCTGTTTACCTAATATCTACATACAAATGCTGAGTTTGTGGATGGTCTCTCAGAGTAAAACAAACTTTCTAGGGAAAATATATTACACCTTTGTTACACAAAGAACTGGCTTCAAGGGTGGCTTAAAGGCAGTTGTAAATGTCAAAACTCTATAATAGCAGATAGGAAAAGGTATTTTTAAGTTATTGTCACAGCAGTGGCATAAGATTATAGGAAATCTTTATGTTAGAGTTTATCTGCATCCACTACTATTTTCTGCCAGCTTTGCTGACATTTTCTTCCCCACTGTTTCACTGTTTCAGTCAATATGAGTTATGAGGAGAAAAGGACATGTTTAGAAGGCAGGGACGTTTATGTGAATCTGTAAACTTGTTCCCTGTAGTGAAAGGGTTTCCATCTTCTCTTTCTTCAGGTCCTGAAATGTATACTAACATTACTTCATCCCATTTCATTCAGTAGTACTTAAGAGAGAAAAATAATGAAACACTGAAATTACTCATCTTCAATTAAATTGTTTTTTGATATTGCAAGTATGAATTACTAAGGAAGATTTTTGAAAAACTGAAATTGAAATTCCCTTTCAACAGGCTCAGACCTTTGTCCTTCCCACAGAAAACTCATATTTTCAAAGCTTTCAGTTTTTGTTATCTATTTTGTGGTACAGTCGTTTTGTCGTTGTTGTTGTTTTGTTTTGTTTTGTTTTGTTTTTTTAAAAAAAGGAAAATTTTGTCATTTTATCAGTTCTTATGCTATTCAGTTCTATTAGGAATGAAAAATCCTCTCTCTAATGAAATGTCATGTTCTGCTTGTCATGATCGTTGCAACTCTTTAGTGCATTCCACATGATGCAGTAGTACTGTTGCAATTAAACTGTCTATGCAAAGGGTACTGGGAAAAATACAGAGGGTGTGTATCTTTTCCTTGCCACTGGCCTAAACTGTTATCAGTGGTGACCTTGCACAAAGGGAAAGAGACCTAGAGGAGGCTAAAGAAAGAGCAGGTGCATGACTGGCTATTTCTGCCAGAGCATGCAGATCATGAGCTGATGATGCACACAATTTGAGGGATAAATTTAATTCTTTCCCAAACGCTATGAGTTTTCCAACCTCATACAAAGACTAAGTGCTTGATTTGTATGAATTTTACTCACAGTGACAAATGCAAGAAGCTGTAGTTAACTTTCTAGGAACATAATGCAAAAGCAAGAGAAATGGAAATGTGCCAATTGGTCAGTTCTGTGACTTGTTTTCTCAGTCACTGTTTAAATCCCATGTAAACACAAAGATATTTTTGCAATGCATGAAAACAAATATTTGTTGGTCAACAGATGACCCCTGCTGGTGTGCAAAATAATAATAATAATTTAAAAAATAATAAGCCAAATGACTGATAAATTCATTTTTTTAAAAAAATAAATCTTATTTATTATTTCTTCAGCCTTCTTTGTGTATTTGTCAGTGGTTGTACTTCACTTTGATCATCACATCACTCCATCAAGACTGTCTCTCTTCAACCTGCTTATTCAAGGAGTGCATGTTGCCTTCCTTTCTTACACTTCTCTCCATAGTCAACCAAGCTTTATTCATTTATTAACAACATCTCATCTCTGCCCTGGGGGTCTAAAAATTTTCCTCTGATTATTTTCAAACAACTTTCTGATGGTTTTGCTGCTTCATTGTCTGTTTATTTGGAATAGGTTATTATAGCAACAACTCTTGGTTTCAGTGCTTCTGGAAATTAGTTATCAAATTCAGACTTATATCAGTGGTGGTATTGTTGATAAGGTTTTGTTTTGTTTTTCACCCATGTTCACCCATTTTCACCCATTTGTGTTAGCCAGTGGACTAAACTTTTGACTTAACTACTGAACTTTTCAATACATTTATTCAATTATGTTGTATAGTGTCATATGGGAGTATAATTCCTTCCCACTCACAGAGGGAAGGCCATTTGTTTCACTGTCACCGTGTTTCTGTCTTGGTACTCTGGAAAATTCTTAATGTCCTAAGTGATTTTTATTTAATTTGTTGAAATATCATGGGACTCCTGCTTCTTAAAATTACACTTAAGGCACATGTCTTCTTCAATCTAATTGGCACCTGTTGTGATGTGCCTTATGTCACTGTCTTTGTTTTCTTTCTGCTGGATTGCCATTTCAGGTCTTTAGCATGGCCACCAGAGTGAATGATGCCGTTGCCTGATCTTGTCAGCCCTATATCCCATAAAATATTCCTTTTACTTCCACACCTATCTAGCAAGTCTCTATAAAGCTTCTGATTTTACATATATTTTACATCTTAATTTAAACTTAATTTGACTTTGACATAACTTGAACCTAAAATTAACTTGCGGGAGAGTCCACAAAAAAATTCTCTATTTGGCCAGCACTTGCAACATCTTCCTCTATCCATAGTCATCGTCTCCTTAGGAACAGTCCATCAGTTTTTCAGTTGGTACTCTACATGGTCTTCGTCTTCTCTTGGCAATTCATTCAATAAACTCCCTCTTCTCATCTACATTCTCCCATGGGAAATGGGGCTGTATGAGGCATACACATCAATACACTAAATTAAGCCTCTTTTTTTAATTTTTCCATGTCAATCTAACAGGTTAGGTTAGTTGTTCATTTGAAATTCACAAAACATCTTAATATCTTCTTATTTTTTTTCTCTGTTGAACACAGTTTCATTTCCAGAAATTACATGCTCTAAATTGTGAATTATGTTGTTCTTATACATCATGGGTATCCAGGAAATTACTTTCTTTGTGTATTTTCATATTTAACTAGATTGTTCAAGATAGGTGTTTGTGATGTAAGCCCACTGGATATTTGCAGCAGTATATTGTCATCTCTTTTGGTAGGAGGTTCCACATTCAGCATCCAGCTACTGGCAAAGTTCTGCCTGCTGCTTCCCCAAGCCTCCTGCTGCTGCTCAGAAGCTAGTGTGTGAGTTCAGTCATGGTCCCTAACAGAGATCAAAATTCCAAAAATAAAATCCTTATTTGCTTAACTGCTAAAATCTTGTCACTTTGGATTACGTTTTATCTTTCCTTCCAGCTTCTTGTTAGGTTTAAAAGTGCACATTCCCTACAGTAAACTTTGTGCAGCTTATAATGTGTCCCAGAATTTTTGTTTCTTCCATTTTTAAGTGTTGCTGTGTTAGTCTCCAACAACATCTCTGCCTTAGGGACCTTCACCTTAACCACATTCTGGTTGCACTAACTCTGTGGCTTAAATAGCACTGTTTCTTCAGTGCTCTTCTCTGTCACATGGAGCTGTCTCAGTACATGCACTTCAAGATGTAGCCATTTCTGAAGCTGAAATATTATTTTTCTATATTTTGTTTTATGAAAACAGCTAACATCTGAGAAAAGTATTATAGGGGACACAGCCTCTCTAGAATAAAGCTCCTTCTTTGGACTTTAAATTAAATGCTGAAAGTAATAACAAAAATACTTAAGCAAATAAATAATGTTACATTTGCATTTCTAATTAATGTTTAATACTTGTTATTCTGCCGAAAAGGTTTTCATATGTGGAAATACACTCAGATACATAGAAACACAGAGCAAACGGTACATTTATTTATTTATTTATTTATTTATTTATTTATTTATTTCCCATTGAGTTTTATTGCACACATGAATATGGAATGAATAAGACCACGTGGAACCTACTTCCTGAAACAGCTTGTCTTCAGTTTTGTCTTTAATTGATTTCATTATGGCCTGATGACCTCCTTGCCTCAGGGAGACCTGCAAGGAGGATATAAATATAGTGCAAGAGTGTGTGAAGGAGGACATGTGGAGAGCACTTTTATTTTATGTAGAGGGCTGTTTCTGAGAGAGGAAGTTCGGAACCAATTGTTGTAACACAGACATTATACTTTTATTTAGAGTAACACTGAAGGATTTAAACTGGAAGCCTATGAAAATTTGGTATCCTCATCATGATCATCATGTCTTTCTTTTGCCACTTCTTTAATTAAATAAATTAAAAGAGTAATTAGCAGTAGCATATTAACAGTGATAAAGTATCTGTGTATTTAATTATTAATCTTCAGCTGTTTTTTTCTGCCTTGTTCAATGTCTAGCATTCCTCATCCACAGAGCATTTTTATGTCTTTTGATCGGTGTTAAGGAAAAGTATACTAAAAAAAAAAAAAACTTATATTGTAGTTAAGGCACTAGATAGGAATGCAGACACTTCATACTGAATCCCACTATTGCTACAAGTTTTCTCCGTGACCTTGAACAAATCACTTAATCTCTCTCTACCTTAGTTTCTCATTTATTTTTAAAAGGATTATCATACTCCTGTCTTTCTATTTACATTGCAAACTCCTTTTACTCTGTTTTATATGATTCTTGTTATAAAAAGGATCTTATTTGAAAGTTCTTATTATAGAATTGCTTTTACCTATGTGGAAAACAATATGTTCTGTATGATAGGTTATACATAGCTATGACTTGACTATTTAAGGAGTTACTGTTATTATTAGCTCAGCAGAAGTGTATTACAGACTCAGAGCTCCAATGTTGCATGCAAGAGATGATGGGTTAGAGTTACAAAGGCTTTCTCTGTACCAATACATTAAATGTGCTTCAGTCTGACTATCCTACTGCCCTGAAGATAATCCATATGGAGTGATCTGCATCCCTACCATTCAATTCACCTAGCAATGAGGCAGACAGGCTGCATGCATGCTGGTTATTGGGAGTTAATGGTCTCTGGCTTGTGCTAGCTGCCAAACTGCATCCTAGAATTCTGTGAGAGCTTCCTCGTCCAAAAGTATAACAATATGGTCAGGACAAATAAATATTTGCAAGCTTTGTTTAACAGCAGTCAAACATTGTACTCTTACTACCCTTCCTGCTTCTGCATATAGTCATATACTTCTAATAATCTATCTCTGTCTTGCTTGATGCAATACCAAGGGTGGGGAAAAAAAATAAAGTGAACTGCAAAGGGAGATTTAGTCACAAAATATAAGAGGCTTGACATCAAAAAAAAAATAATTTAAAATAAGTTGTTAAAATTCAGAAGGAAAAAAAAAAAAAAAAAAAAAAAAGCTGTTTTTGTTGAAACTGATCCATAATACATGAAACATTCCCTGGTCTAGGGAGTGACAAATGATGAGTGGTTTATGTTTGTTTTTTATATTGAGAGAATTAATTTGGTGATTAAAACATTCATCTGACAGGTAGGAGATATGAGCCAGTGAGGGGACTTGTAACTTAAGTCTCCTGTACATTTATAAGAAAGCCCAAGACTGGAACAGAGTGAAGAACAGCATTGTCATTAGCTGTGCTCTGAAAGGAAGGACCGATCTTTCTCTTCAGTTCTCAGTAACAAAGTATTTAGGCATCCAGTCTAATGAGTCTGCTAAACTGCAGTCCCAAGCACCAACCTAATTTCAAGGGAAGAGTCATGGGATATTCATTTTGCCAGTTTAGGGCAGCTGTCTTGGGTATTTTCCCTCACGGGTCCTGGTGTATCCCCAGTCTCCTTGCTGGCGTGGCAGCACAAGAAGCAGGAAAGTCATTGGCTCTGTGCAAGCACTGCTCTGAAGCTAACACATTTGTGTGTTATCACCACTATTTTCATCACAAATCCAAAATATAGAACTCTATGAACTAGTAGAGAAGGAAGAAAACAAACAAACAAACAAACAAACAAACAAAAACCTTTGTCTCAATAAAATCAGGACAGTGGGCTTTGGGCTTTTGGTAATCTTTGGCACACATCAAAAAAGGAAATTTAAGTCCATGCTTAATTCCTATAAGCTCATAATGAGTAAGGACATTCTCACCTCAGAGACAACAGTTTGTATCCCAGCAGGTGACAGCCAAGGCTAGTGTCAGACAGATGTAGTGCTTAGGGGGTTATCCAGCCAAAGTTGACATGCAAGGAGAGCTGACAGGATATGTCACACACTGTCGCACTGCTGTTGAAAAAATGTCCATGTGCCCAGCCTAGCTACATGCTTCTCAGGTCTGCCACCATGAACTTGCTGGCACAGATCAGGAAATGTAGTGGTTTAGATTTCAGTACAGATAACATTCTAATAATATAATATTAGAATTAACAGTAAACCTGCCCAACGCAGTCTGTGCATAGGATCTTCAAGCCCCGTTCCTGATGCTATTACAATATAAACCTCTTACACAGCCAAGCCCTAAGCTGTGACTATTAGAGAGCCCTAGTGATGGTGGTTGTAGCTGAAACATTACTTGAAGAATTATCTCCCTTGTCCAGATGCACTGCATGGTGTTACTATGTGGGACAGAGAAACAGTAGCAAACAAACGAAAAAGTTTTAATTACTT
Organism: Heteronetta atricapilla; assembly: GCA_011075105.1. Taxonomy (NCBI): domain Eukaryota; kingdom Metazoa; phylum Chordata; class Aves; order Anseriformes; family Anatidae; genus Heteronetta; species Heteronetta atricapilla. The sequence continues at coordinate 68,541,317 of CM021733.1, forward strand.
GTTTTGCAGTTTTGAAAGATTTTTGTAAATGTGACTTAATTACTTGCAACAACTGATAAAAGGCCTGTTACTAAACATCACCCTGCATATTGTTTTCTGATGAAAACTTTATTATGTTCTTGTCTGTGCAGACTGAAGAAGTCCTGAAGATTGATGGAGGGCCATGCTATTCAAACAGCAGGCGTTGCTGAGACAGAAGCTCTTTGTGCTAGGCAGCCTTGCTATTGGAAGTCTCCTATATCTAGTTGCCAGAGTTGGGAGCTTGGATAGGTAAGTCATTCAGTAGCTGCTCTCTTAATTGTAAATGTGCTCAGATTGTCTGAGCTTTTGTTTAAAAGTTTTTTTTTTTTTTTTTTTTTTTCTTTCTTCCTTCTTTCCTTTCTCTTCCTTCCTTCCTTGCTTGCTTGCTTGCTTTTTCTTTCTTCCTTTCTACTCATATATAGAAAGACTGTCCATCCTAATACTGATTTTCATTGTTCTTTCCTTCCCTTTGGAGAGCAGAGTAGAAAAATAAAGTTGCAGGTCATCCCTGTCAAAGTATTTCTGTCTGCCCATTTGTATTCTAAGCACATTGACACTTGTTTTCAGAGAAGAAATAAAACAACATCCAGTAAAAATGCCATTACGGTAGTTCATTTTTGTCTGTGTGCATCTGTGTGTTGACCTCTACTTTCAGCAAAACAGTTATGACGTATTTATATACCATCTTTACTAAATTTATGAGCAAGCAATTAATGTGCTACAGTGGTAGTTAAAATTAAGTATGAGCCTGCAGAGTAGCTCATCAAGTTTTGAGTACTATTTCACTTGAATGATTGCTGCAGGGTTTGAGAGTTTTAACTGTATTAATTAGCCAGTATTTTCTAGAGTTGAAAGTGCTAAATAAGTAAATTGTCTCTGCAAGTGATTTCCTGGAGAGCAGTATAAAGTTCTGAAGAGGTAATCAAATAGTATTTGGCACTTTTCACCAGGCCAATTTTTGGCCTGTTATTGACAGTGTAACAGTGGTGTTACCTGAACTGACCATGCTGGTTCTGCCATCTTCACAATGGCCTGGGATTAGTCTTGTAGGTGCTGCACAAAGACAGTGTAGAAAAAACTGTTTTGAAAGAATGAATGAAAGAAGACTGCCAGAAGATTGCCGGAAGTTGCTAGACAGTTTGTGAGTGTCTTACCAGTGATCTTCTTTTAAAAAACGGAAAATATTAGTTGAGTTCAAACGTGACACAACACTGAATAAACAATGCATGGAAAATAGAGATACCTAACATCAACTGAGTTCCATCTAAGGTCACTTCCATCTAGGCCTGCCTTCTTCATCTGCTTAACCCCACTTCAGAAGAAGAGGGAGGCCATGTTCTCAGCTAGGACTAACTATATTGCAAATTAAGCTCCAGGATTTATCTTTCTTCCCCTGGTGGTCAAAGCATCTCTGATGCTCCAGAGGTGAAAACTTCATTGAGATTACGGTGATTCAGAAAATGGAGGCAGAGGTCCTTATTGGTCCCTGAATCAGTATATTTTATGCTGGAAGGCATGAAATCTAATTAACCTTATGCTATTGTCTACGCTTGCACATCTACAGAATTTACTGATGGCCATAAAATTAACTCACCACAGTATTTGACTCATCGACCTCCTGTGGCAGTGAATTCCACAAGTTTCATATCTAATGTTGCCAATGGCAATAAAAATCAGTTTCATTTTCTTGCATTACCCAATGTGGAAAATACCACACTGTGAAAACAAAGCCCTTTATTTGCACTTGTTATGAAAAAGAGAGAAAAGAATCACTAGAAAACATGAGACAAGGATTAATTAACTGGAAATGTTCCACCTCTGCACTAGGGCCCAGTTCAAACTTGAACAAGAGATCTGGGGATTGCTTATTTAGCAGCCTCAAGAATTATTTGAGTTTTCTTAGGAAATTATTGATAGCTTATCTGATTCACTGAGTCATAAAGTCTGATCAACCAATCACCTCCCACCATGGAAGTCCCCTGTCCTTCAGATCCTGAGTGTATGGAGCTACTTCACTTGTAGAAATTCAAATAATTTTTTCCCCTAGAAGTTTTGAGAAAATCTGGATCAATCTTCAAGTTGCTTGATTCTCTTACTGGCAGCATGAGGAGCCTCCACACTCAACTTTGATGCTCCGAATAGAATCACAGATCACAGAATTTCTAGGTTGGAAGAGACCTCAAGATCATCGAGTCCAACCTCTAACCTAACACTAACAGTCCCCACTAAACCATATCCCTAAGCTTATGCTTGAAACAGTCTCCTAGTCTTCTGCCACTGTGGTATTTGTATTGGGAGAAAATTAGCCATTGTTTTGGATCAGGAGAGACAGTGAAGGCAGCAACACTACTTGTTAAGGTTGCCTGGACTTATTTTAGCTGCTTTGATATTGCTGTGGTTTAAACCAGACGGCAGCTAAGCACCACGCAGCCGTTTGCTCACCCTCCCCTCTCTCTCTGGGATGGGGGAGAGAATCAGAAAAATTAAGCCTGTGGATTGAGATAAAGACAGTTTATTAGGATAGAAAATAAATGAAAACAATAATAATAATGATAATGATAACAGTACTACTAATAATAACATGCACAAACAAGTGATGCACAATGCAATTGCTCACCATCCACTGACTGATGCCCAGCCTATCCCCAAGCAGCTGGTACCCCCACCCTGGCCAGCCCCCCCATGTTAATTGTTCAGCATGATGCCACATGGTATGGAATACCCCTTTGGACAGTTGGGGTCAGCTATCCTGGGTCTGTCCCCTCCCAACTCTTGTAGCACCCCCTGCCTGCCTGCTGGCAGGACAGAGCGAGAAGCTGAAAAGTCCTTGGCTTAGTGTAAGCACTGCTCTGCAACAATTAAAACATCTGTGTGATACCAACATTATTCTCATCCTAAATCCAAAACATAGCACCCTACCAGCTACTAGGAGGAAAACTAACTCTAATCTAGCCAAAAAAACAGGACAGATATTTATCAAAAATACAGTTTTCTGAGATTGTCTATGCTGGATTTTCTCCAGAAGAATATTTGTGAAGTTTTACCATAGCTGTTTGAGAAACTGACAGTTTTGGGACAGCAGCTTCAATGATACAATAAATATCACAAATTCTTTCTTCACAAACAACTCTGTTATTTTAATGAGGAAAAAATAGTCAGAGAAGCAAAAATATTAGTATGGTAAACAGTTGTATCTCAGAGTTCAACTACCCAGAGTTGATGCCTATTTAATCCCTCAGTAGCCATGGTCTTTTAAAGGATATTCTTATTGTTTAGAGAGATAAGAAGAAAGGGGAAAGAGATAACATACTGAAATGTAAAGTGTTGAGGAAGGACTCTTAACATCCAATCTTTCCCTTAGGCTACAGGATATCTTAAGTATTTATTTACTTTAAAGGAAGCCACCCTGTTTGACAAGCTGTTGTGTTATACTGAAGGCAGTGCTAACTGTCTTTTTGAGGGAAAGAGATAAAATTAGTTGAGATGGGTCTGGAACTGCTGTTGTGGAATCCTTTTTGCTTGAAAACAAATAAATACACAGAAGGAGAGGGAATGGAAGAACAGAGATGGCAATTGCAGCTTCTGTTTCTTATACTTTTAATTGCCACCTTGTTGCAGCAGAAGGACTCTTACCAGCCACACCACAATCTGACCAAATAATATCACAATCAAGTTGTTTAAGATGTTGCTTTCAGGCATGTTTATATCCATGTTGCAACAATTTTTGTGACCAAGTCAGGCTCTTAGTAGATGGCAGAGAGTAAATTAAGAGAACAGAAACTTAAGAAAAGAAATAACAGGAACTCACTTCTCATCACACTTTGTCATTATGGGCTGCTGCAGGGAAAGTTTACATCCCAGCCAGACCCAGTACAACCTGCAGGACTTATCTAAAGTTCATATGAACCCTGCAATTTCATCTGGGTTATTTCTTCAGCTCTGCCTGAATGGGGTATATCTCTCAGCATCTGGATAGCCAAGGAAGCAGCTATTGGGTCATGCAGAGGGATCAAACTTACTTTGTCCCAGCCATCAATTGTCCTAGCATCAGTGTCAAATAGGAGACCCCAACAAGCAGTGATGGATGGAAAAGCCACAAAGAAATAAACTATTCTGTCCTGAAAACAAGGTTTGAATAATATACAGTACATGAGTGAGGGGCCACATGCTGAGGAACCAGAATAAATACTGAATACCTAAACAGCTATTAATGAGCATTACCCATCTGGTATACTGGCTGAGGCAGGGGTCCTGTGAAAAATAATAGCATGTGGTCATGTAATATAAAAAACGTATCATAATATACTTGCACAGCGAGCTCATATTAGAATTGCCTAGGCAACCTTTGTTCTTAAATATCTTTAATTTTGGAGAGCATGGCTCTGCAAAATTATTAATGTTTTTTTTTTTCTGTAGGACCTTGGAAGTTCTGCCTATGCACTGATTTCATCTTCAGTGTAACATTGGCTTGTATAAAGACCAAAGCACTGATTTGGGAGTCGAAGTGAGGAATTTTTCAAAGTCCTTTGGGAGCAAAATTTTAATATGTTTCTTACTGACTCATTTCTTACATCCACTGATATCAAACACAAGAAAGAAACATTAGAAAAGTAGAAATTACATGAAATAATTGCAGATGAATGTAAAAGAATAGCACAAACAAACAGGGGCAACAGAAGAAACACTAAAGTACAAAAGGTTGGTTCAGAGAGAGGATACACAAATGATGACAAGAAAATCATAGATATAATGATACAATAAATGTATTTTTGAAAATTTATCTTCTTGGGTTTTTTTCTGTTCTTCTCAAACCATGCCTGATTCAAAACCTTGGTCTCTCTTAATCTGTCCCAGGAAAAACAATGGATATCTTCTAAACAGGAGGGAAAATATTGAGAGTTGATGCCTAGAGAGTTGTTTTTAATCTCTTTTTCTCCTCTTCACTAAAAAGGCTAACTCTGGATCAGTAGCTAATAATGCAATGGGAAGTAGATGAAAGAATTTGGGCTAGAATAGGACTAGTGTTCGAAAGACAGTACTTAGATGTACTGTATTTTGGGATCAAAATGACCAAATAAAGTTCATATTAGAATGTTTTAAGAACTGCTGAAGCAATCTCAAATTATTTGGTGAGGTAAGGTTGAAGAAGCTCCAGGAACAGTAATCACAGTGCCTATGCTTGAAAAGAGCAGAAGGGTGGAGGAAAGGGTTATTCAGACAGATCACAGCAAAATACCAGAATAAATAATCAAAACATTTGCACTAATTACTAATCTCTGGCAGAATAAAAAAAAAAAAAAAAAAAAAAAAAAAAAAGTTGAAAAACACCACATTGTAAAAGATTTCTGTGAACTGTACAGAAAACTTGTCTTAAAAGCTGGCCTCTGATTACAAATACATCTTCTGTTGATTACAGACTGCAGCCCCTTTGCCCCATCGATGGTCAGTTTGGACCCCGTGGCCAGGAAGAAATTGCACTGCGAGCTTTGCAGTTCAAGCGAGGGCTACTTCACGATTTCCGAAAGGGCAATGCCACAAAGGAGCAAATACGACTGCACAATCTGGTTCAGCAGCTTCCCAAGGCCATCATCATCGGGGTGCGGAAAGGAGGAACTCGCGCACTACTAGAGATGCTGAACCTTCACCCCGCAGTGGTTAAAGCTTCTCAAGAGATTCACTTCTTTGACAATGATGAGAACTATGCCAAGGGGATTGAATGGTACCGGAAAAAAATGCCTTTTTCTTACCCTCATCAAATAACAATTGAGAAAAGCCCTGCATATTTTATCACTGAGGAAGTACCTGAGAGGATTTACAAAATGAACTCCTCTATCAAGTTACTGATCATTGTCAGGGAACCCACCACAAGAGCTATTTCTGATTATACTCAGGTGCTGGAAGGCAAGGAAAGAAAGAACAAAACCTACTACAAATTTGAGAAGCTGGCAATTGATCCTAATACCTGCGAAGTGAACACTAAGTATAAGGCAGTGAGAACCAGCATCTACACAAAACATCTGGAGAGGTGGTTAAAATACTTCCCAATTGAGCAATTTCATATCGTAGATGGAGACAGGCTCATCACAGAACCACTACCAGAACTCCAGCTGGTCGAGAAGTTCCTAAATCTTCCTCCAAGGATAAGTCAGTACAATCTATACTTCAATGCCACCAGAGGGTTTTATTGTTTGAGATTTAATATTGTATTTAACAAGTGCCTGGCAGGTAGCAAGGGACGCATTCATCCAGAGGTGGATACCTCTGTCATTACCAAATTGCGCAAGTTCTTTCATCCTTTCAATCAAAAATTTTACCAGATCACTGGGAGGACTTTTAACTGGCCCTAACCTAAACTTCATAAAAAACTTCCTGTTGCACCTGAGACATGCAGTAATGTCTCTGCTAAAATATGCACTTTTCATAGACACGGCTATCAAAGTGACTTCTTTTCATGCATACATGTACATATGCAGTGTGTGACCAAATATACGGTGGGATAAATTTTTTCTACAGAGTAGTAACTAACACAAATTTACCATCAACATATTTGTGTCTTTTAAGATATACTAATAAAGGAAAAGGAAGTATTTGGGGAAACAAAGTCAGACACCATTAAAAGGGTCAGTGTTCCTCTTGCTTGGTGAAGTGTTTGTGTGACATAATCATTGACCTAAGCGGAATGTTAGTTTATGCCATACAAATTAATGTCAAAAGTCTGTGAAGCTGTGAGAAAGAATAATATTCAGGCTATATTTGGTATGTATATTGCTGAAGGAATACTGACACTTTAAATATAGTGCTGAATTTTTACAATGAGAGTGGATAGTACTATTTTCTTATTATTTGAAATGAATAACTTATCTCATACAAACTACATTGTTTTGGAGTTCCTGTGGTGAGTTTGCACTATTGTTTTAATGTATGGACCATAGTGTCACTTGTAGCATGTCAATCATGTGTCAAAGAAAGGTCAAATAAGTTTTTCTTCTATGCTTGTGTGTTGACAAAGATAAACATCGTGTACATAGTGTACAATGTTTGTAAATACTGGTTTCACACTAAGTAATTCTATTTTGTAAACTGAATATGGCTATTTAATTTATTGTGAAAATTAAATTTATTGTGGTATTTAAAAATGGAATGGATTAAAGTTACCTATATGTGCAACTGTTTTTTTACCGTTGTTTGATGTACATCACTGTGGGACTTTAGCCCAGATAAATCATGTGCACGTACATGTGAGAGTTGCATGTGTATATTTAGTTTCTAGACAGTCAAGAAAACTGATACATGAATTGAAGCTGAGTTTATTAAAAACTCAACCGTCTTGGAATCTGGTGTTATACACAGCTCAAAGAACATTATTGCTGTTCTGTTACAGCACTTTGCAATAATTAATTCAGTTGCAGTAGCCCATGAGGCTAAAGAATGACTGTAAAAGGTTGCTATAAACAGGTATATCAGAAACACAGAAAATCCATTGAAACCAAAACAACAGTCAGACAAAGCAGATTAGGAGTTATAGAGATTTCATTACTGAAAGCTGATGATGTTGTAGAAGTCAGGCAAATTTGTTGCGATTCTCCTGCTTTTATCTAATAACATATGCATCTGTTCAGAAACAACCACAGTGTTGTTATTACTCATGTAAACATATAGTTCATGTAACCATTCAGTAAGTTATAAGAAATTAATAGAGGAAATGAGTGTTTCAATGCTTTATATATTGCATTATTCTTAGGGAAAGAAATAATATATATATACATTAATATTTTTAAAATAAAAAGAAGAAGGAAAGGAAGGAAGGTGAGAAGGAAGGAGAGAAGGAAGAAGAGAAGGAAGGAGAGAAGGAGAGAAAAAGAAAAAGGAAAAGCAGTTTAAAACCAGTCCCTAAAGATTGAGAAGGAGGACACAGATTTTGGAAGGTATCCAGAACATCTGAAAATTCTGACCTACAATAGCAGAGTAGTTGGTAGTTCAGATTATAATAAGATCAAGTTTTCCCTATGGGCTGTTTATCTTGCTCAGTGATTTGGAAGCATCGGTTTTCTAAATAAGTGATTTTCAAATCTCTTGTGAGAGATTGGTACTTGTCTTGCTGTATCTTTAATCATATGTGCTAGCAGTGTGAGCAACGTGCCCTTTCTTCATGTGAGCAATATGCCCTTTCTTCATGCTGATTCAGAGTCTTGCCAACACAACACAGTAAAGCATATGCGATTTTTTCTGCAGTAGCTACAATACTATTCACTGTTTTCCTGTATGACAGCTATTTATCCTGCCCACATCCATACATAAAGACTAAAACATTTAACTCACCTAACAGTGCACAAAGAGAAGATTAACCAATCTAAAATTTGCATAATTTTAAGGTGAGCAGTCAGATTCCAGATGGCTTTTCTGATACATACTGGCTTAAGGTAGACCTGTCAACAAGCTCCAGCCAAGGGCTAAGATATATTTGCAATGAAAGGGAGAAGTTACCTCTAAGTTTGAAATACTCTTTTGAAAATAACATCTGCTTGAATTACCCAGAAAAGCAAACAAACAAAATAACAACAACAACAACAACAAACTAACTCAGAGACTGTGGTCTAAAAGGCAAAGACTACTTATTGAAGTTAACTGACTTTACCTCCAACTTCTCATTTGCAATCTTGGAGACACATGGATGCAATATAGATAGATACATAGATATTGCCTGCACATAGATAATGCAGGCAATATCTTAGAAAAATCATAGAATCACAGAATGGTTGAGGTTGGAAGAGACCTTCAGAGATCATCTGTTCCAAACCCCCTGCCAAGCAGGCTCACCTGGAGCATGCTGCACAGGATCACACCCAGGTCTCTTGTCCTGTCGCCGAGCACCACTGAAAAGAGACTTACTCCATCCTCTTGACACCCTCCCTTCAGATATTTGTACACATTGATAAGATCTCCTCTCAGCCTTCTCTTCTCCAAGGTAAACGGGCCCAGCTCTCTCAGCCTCTCCTCATATGACAGATGCTCACATCCCTTCATCATCTCTATACCCCTCAATCCAGTAGCTCCATGTCCCTCTTGTACTGGGGAGCCCAGAACTGGACACAAAACTCCAGGTGTGGCCTCACCAGGGCTGAGTAGAGGTGGAGGGTCACCTCTCTTGACCTGCTGGCAGCACTCTTCCGAATGCACCCCAGGATACCATTGACCTTCTCGTCCACAAGACAGCATTACAGTCCTGCTGTCCACCAGGACTGCCAAGATCCTTCTCCTCAGAGCTGCTTTCCAGCAGGTCAGCCCCCACCCATACTGGTGCATGGGGTTATTGCGCTCTAGATGAAGGATCCTGCACTTGCCTTTGTTGAACTTCATGAGCCTCTCCAGCCTGTCCAAGTCCCTTTGAATGGCAACACAACCCTCTGATGTCTCAGCCACTCCTCCCATCTTTATGTCATCAGCAAACTTGCTGAGGCTGCATTCTGTTCCATCATACAAGTCATTGATGACTAAGTTGAATGAGACTGGACCCAGTACTGCCCCTGGGGGACACTGCTAGCTACAGGCATCCAAATAAACTGTGCCACTGAGCACAACTCTGAGCTCTGCCATCCAGCCAGTTCTCAGTCCACCTCACTGTCCACTCATCTATCCCACAATTCTTGATCTTACCTATGAGGAGGTTGTGAAAGACAGGTTCAAAAGCCTTGCTGAAGTCAAGGTAGACAACATCCACTGCACTCTCATCTACCCAGCCAGTAATCTCATCATAAAAGGCTACCAGATTGCTTAAGTTTGATTTCCCCTTGGTGAATCTATTCTGACTACTCCTGATCACCTTCTTATACTCCACATGCTTTGAGATGACCTCCAGGATGACCTTTCCACGGATAGTGGTGAGGCTGACTGCCGTGTAGTTTCCTGGGTCCTCCTTCTTACACTGTTTGAAGACTGGGGTGACATTGATATTCTTCCAGTCCTCAGGCAACTCTCCTGTTCTCCGTGACCTTACAAAGATGTTGGAGTGACCTAGCAATAGCAATAACATCCACAAGCTCCCTCATAATTTGTTGTTGCATTCCATTGGAGCCAATGGATTTGTAGGTGTCAAATTTACCTAAGTGATCTCTAACACAATTTTCCTTGACAAAGGGGAAGTCCCCCTTTCTCCAGACTTCCTCTCTTGTCTCTAGGGTCTGAGATTTCTGAGGGCTGGTCTTAGCAGTGAAGACTGAAGCAAAGAAGGTATTTGGTAATTCTGCCTTCTCTGTATCCTTCATCAACAGGGCACCCACACCATTCAGCAGTGAGCCCACATTTTCCCTAGCCTTCCTTTTGCTACCAATGTACTTGAAGAAGCCCTTCTTGTTGTCCTTGATATCCTTGCCAGATTAAATTCCAAATGGGTCTTGGCCTTCCTCATCACATCTCTGTATACTCTGACAATGTCCCTATATTCTTCCCAAGGGCTTGTCCCTTTTTCCACATGCTGTATATTCCCTTCATCTGATTGAATTTTAGTTCAAAAATCTGGTTCAAAAAAGCACAGAAGAATAGTCAGGAATAACAGGGCAGCTAAGAGGGATCAGGGCAGGTCAGAGGGATCATTAAGAAGCCTAGAAGAGCAGGATACTGATTCACTTTCATGGAGACTTCAGCGCAATATCCTCAAGTCTTTTTGACATTACCTAGTGAAAATAAAGTTTCAAACCTGGGTCTTAATACTCAGATTCAGCATAACACCCAAAGCACACTCTTAGGTTAAGGGGGATTTTGCTGCAGTATTCATAACTGGTTTGAGAAGTTCTGACCTTATAGTATTTACCTCATGAGCAATTTGTGAATAATTCATTTCAGCCGCTTTGCTTTGCTTCCAAAATCTTGGGTGAATCATTTCTATTCAAATTGATCATGAGCGTTCAGACTGGGAAGAGTGCTCAGAGCTTGAGTTTATGATTGCAGAGTGATGCACAGTTATATTAAGTTGCAGCTGTTAACTTATGTCATTCAAGTTCTTTAAAGACATTGCACCATTTGTATTTTCTGTACTGTAAAATTGCAGGCTTCACAGCTCTGATAAATGTTTGGATTAAAACTTCTAATATTTCTGTGCATTTTTATCAGATTCTCCCAGCTGCTATTTAAACTCTATAGAACAACAATTTTCAGCATAAAAGAAAATGAAAGATAAATTTAAAATTGTATTTTCAGAAATCAGTATATAGATATCTAGGGGACTGACATTTGGAGATCAGTGATTCATTTACCATTAACCCATTATACCGTCTTTTCTTAAGGAAAGCAGAATAAACATGATGAAAATATATTTGCTATACTTTAATGGCATTATTTTCTGGCATGATATCTGAGAATACTGTAGAGATGAAGTTTGCAGCAACATATTTCATTGGAGTACTCCAGGATCTCCCTCTACCATTAATGTTCTTCTTGACATCAGTGTTACACAGACCACATAGAAGGTCCAAGCCCAGTGTTACAAGCCAGTCCAGTCACTGATCAAACCCAAGCTGTGGAAGCATTACTGTGTGTTTGCTCTCTGGCTAGTTGACCTAACTCACACTGGGAGCCTCTGCAACTGATTGGAGCCCTCTGATCAGAGAAGAGAAGGAAGTAACTTAAAACAAATCTCTTTTTTTCCTATCCTGGATGACCTCAGCAGGAATGTTGAGTGGTAGAGGATATACTAATACAGACTCCATAGTAGGCAATCTTCAGAAAATAGAACTCAGTGATGCTCTTTTCAAGAAATTCACAGCTGGCAGTATCTCCTGCACAGTGTACTCCACAGCAAGAGCCTGAGGTATACCCATACACTTGGGCAATAGAGCCATTAAAATCAGTTTTATGAATGCATATTATTCAAATTCTTTGAAGTTCCAAATTATATTGCTAGCTACATAAACTGGGATTGTAATGCCTTAGGGATATATTCAGAATGTGTGCACTGCTAAGTGAATGCAAAAAAATCAAGCCTGAACGTACATGGTAAGGGTTTAAATTACGCTGATTTTGCCTTCTGATTTCAATTAAATGTAAGATCAAAGTGTAGATCACAATCTTAAAAAAAAAAAAAAAAAAAAAAAAAAAGTAAAAATTCAATCAACTTAAAAAATAATGAGAATAACGTTTTAGAGAAACTTCCTTTCCCTGTCCTCAATAGAGGCTCAAAGATGTTAACAAGGTTTATTGAAATAATGATTTAGGAAGTTAGATCTATTTTACTCTAAACAATCAAATATTAATAACAGAGAGAATAAAGCTCCTATAAAATTGCTAGGAGCTAGTTTACATGAATATTTCAAACAGTGCTTTCATAACAGATTATGAGTTTACCACTTAAATGATCATGCACTGTTCAAGCTCCAAAATTCAGAAATTTCATGAGTTCTAGTCTTTCTAGCTTTAATTTTTAGTTCATTAATGACAGTCTTACAAATCCCTGCTGCTTGCACAATGACTGAGAAGCCTTCAGTGATCAGGAAATTCACAAATGACCCTGCTTCAAGTAGAGTTCAGGAGTTGAATATTACAGGGAGTGGTCTCTCTGCTTTCATTTACAATGAGATACACAACTATTTCTTTTCCATATAAAACAGCTTTGAAAACCAGGTTTGTAGAATGAGAACATTTTATTTTATAAAATTAAATTTTATTTTCCCTTCTAATTCACTCTGAAAATGCTATGGCTTTCTTTATTACAGGATCATAGAACCATATAATAGCCTGAGTTGGAAGGGATCCACAAGGATCATTGAGTCCAACTCATGGCTCCACACAGGACCACCCAAAAGTCAGACCATGTGTCTGAGAGCATTGTCCATATGCTTCTTGAATTCTGCCAGGCTCAGTGCCATGACCACTGCCCAGGGGAACCTGTCCCAATGTCTGGCCACCTTCTGGGTGCAGAACCTTTCCCTAACCCCTGGCCTGACCCTCCTCTGTCCCAGCTCCATGCCATCCCCTTGGGTCCTGTCACTGTCCCCAGCGAGCAAAGCTCAGTGCCTACCCCTCCGCTCCACTTGTGAGAGAGCTGCAAGCTGCCATGAGACCTCCCCTCAGTCTCCTCTTTTCTGAGATGAAGAAACCAAGGAACTTCAGCTGGTCCTCATGCATCTTCCCTTCAAGACCCCTGAGTGGTCTCAGCTGCTCCCCATATGTCTTGTCTTCTATATCCTTCACCATTTTTGTTGTCCTCCATTGGAAACTCTCTAGTTCCTTAAAAAAATTAATTAATTAATTAATTAAATTTTAAAGACTGCCACAATATTTCAGTCTTATTGGAGTTCTTTGAGCAATCTTAGTTCTCAGATTTGTGTAAGACTGCAGGAACCAAAAAAAGAATAGTAAATTTGACTTTTTTAAGAACTTGTTTGCAGAGAAAAAGGCTTCAGATAAATGCTTTAAATAGATTTTTTTAAATAGAAATCTCAAACATTTTTTCTTACTGTACTTGTCAACTCTAAGAAGACCAACTTGCTACCAGGTTACAATGCTGTTAATCTTCTATTTCAGTTTTACTTTAGAATCTACCATGTAAGATTTATTTCACAGAGGAAAAAAATGATTTATAAACCTTGGCAACATGGATCTAAATAGTTTCATATTGCCTTATAAGGACTTAATTTTGTTACTGAAGACTCATGCATAGTACTGAAATAGAGATATGCCTAGGCTAACTGTCATCACTACCCATGAGCTCTTTTTTCTTTTGTTTATAAGTTTCTCTGCGGAGATGCTGGATGTATGATATTTCATAATACACTTCTACCAGCTGATCAGCTCTGGCTAATCTGTTCTTTAAAGCCTGATTTACCTTATGACAACTTTGAGACAGAAACAATAAATCCACCTTCAGAAGTACTAGCTAGCACTAACTTAATTTACATTTATAGAGAAAGGAATTTCAATTATTTCTTCAATAGTGCACTGATGAAAGAGTCAAGCCCTTAGAGAACATCCATGTGTTATCAGTCTGGATACCAGCCTTTTTCCTAGGTCTCGAATTGACAAGTGCAAGAAAATCACAGAAATGACTAGAACACCATCGTCCATCTGCTGAACCTTGGTCAGCACATTGTTAGTAAGATTACCTGCTGTTCTGAGATCCCTGTTAAAACTGGCAGTGGTGTGACTTTCAGAGTAGATGTTGACTGAACTACCAGACTTTTTAGCTTATACCTAGCTTGATTTCTGTTTGGCTTTGATTCTATTTACCTTTATATCAGCTACATACTTCTCTATCACAGTGCCCAGTGATCCACAGCTCTCACTGAAATGTATGTCTGGTGAGACAGAAGAAGATACATTAGCAGAGGCTGTCACAAAGAGGCACAGTCTTTGCCACTGTGACTGCAGAGAAAGACTGTGGCACACAGCATTTCATCCTGTCGATGGCTTTGTATTTAACTGATTCACTCTGGCAATTTTCAAAATAATCTTCCCCTACAAGCAGCGGTCAGTGCTTTAGAAGGTTAATGCTTCTGTGAAAATGTACTGGTTATTGATCAGGATTCATGCAAAATCTGAAATGATATATTTTGAACAGTTTGTTGTCCTTTGGTACATTACATATACCGTAAATATAATACACAGCAAATGATAGAATGTGACAAGGAAACAATGGCACTTCAAAACATCTAATGTTATGCCTCAGGCTGATTAAATAAGCAAAAAGAAACATGACAGACTCATGCACATCTTACTCCTGGCCTTAATTGCAAACAACTGTTTTGTAATGTATGAGGCCTTTGCCATCCAATTCCTTGGCTGATTTTCTACTGATGAAAGACTTTCCACTTCATTGAACTGTGAAGGCATCATTTCTATTCCAAACCCATGGAGACAGAGAAGAATTAATTTACAATTCCCTACTATATGAAAAAGTGAGAGGCCTTTCATAAGAGGTGGGACTAACAGCAGCATTACTACTAACTTCATCTTCAGAAAAATCTCTGCAACTATTCCAAGCTCCTCAGTGTAACTCCACTACTAATAAGGCTTTAGGAAAAAAAACAAAACAAAAAAAAACAAAACAAAAAACTTTTTACTTTGTGTGTTTGTGATGTATCACAATGCCTTGTAATGAAGTAGTCCAGACCTATAAAGTTGGTGAAACGAAACCACATTTGTCTTAAAAAAGGAAAAGTATCACATTTGGTATGCATCGAAAGGGCCAACCTGTCTCTCCTTTTTATTTTTCTTTTTTTTTTTTTTTCTTCTTTTTTTTTTCCTTTTTTTCCTTTTTTTTTAAGTGAATGGTAAAGTCAGTCTTCTAAGAGGTAGCCACATGTAATTACCATTGCCATCAGTAGTAATTAGCAATGCATATCCAATACTGTGGGCAGTTACTGTTACACCTTCAGGCTCTTTTAAATCAATTTGCTTTGAAGGGCCACAGGATTAACTGGAGGAGAAACTTGCACTCAGTGCTGATTAGGGAAAAAGTCTGACTATGTTTCCATCCTGGAGTCCAAAACTGGCACCTGCATGCATGTGATCTGCCTTAGTGGGTTGCCAATCTCTCTGTCGATACCAAAAGTGAAACAAGTACAGCAACTCATAGAGGTTCTTTTATATTTCAGATCCAGTAAAATTTCCTTTTTCAAAGCCACACAGGCTTTATTATAAAATGCTGAAAATTTATATTAAGTATTTCATAGCTGTCATATTCACTTCTACTTCTGACTCTTAGGTATTACAAACAATACAGAATATAGCTATTCAGACACCTTGTCAAGCCTTAGAACTACCTAAATACTCTAAAGGTATTTTAGGGGTTAGGGAAAGGTTCTGCACCCAGAAGGTGGCCTCTGTTCAGCCTGGAGAAGAGGAGACTGAGGGGAGACCTCATCGCAGTCTACAACTTCCTCGTAAGGGGGTGTCGAGAGGCAGGAGACCTTTTCTCCATTAACACCAGCGACAGGACCCGCGGGAATGGGGTTAAGCTGAGGCAGGGGAAGTTTAGGCTTGACATCAGGAGGGGATTCTTCACAGAGAGAGTGGTTGCACACTGGAACAGACTCCCCAGGGAAGTGGTCACTGCACCGAGCCTGACTGAGTTTAAGAAGCGATTGGACTGTGCACTTAGTCACATGGTCTGAACTTCTGGGTAGACCTGTGCGGCGTCAAGAGTTGGACTTGATGATCCTTAAGGGTCCCTTCCAACTCAGGATATTCTATGATTCTATGATTCTATAAATTCCTAATTTTACTTGTTATGGATTAGAATAGCAATGACACAAAATGCTAAATTACTTGACAAACAAAAGTAACAGTGCTGTGGTTTGAACCCAGCAGGCAGCTCAGCACCACACAGCTGCTCACTCACTCTCCCTCAAGGTGGGGCAAGGGAGAGAATTGGAAATGCAAAAGGGCCAGAACTCATGAGCTGAGACAGCTTGCTAGGCAAACAAAAGCAGCGCATAGGCACATCAGAACAAGAAATCCATTCACTGCTTCCCATCGGCAGGAGTACAGCCACCTCCAGGAGAGCAGGGCACACCCTGCATCACAGCTCCTTGGGAAGAAAAACACCATCACCCCAATGCCCACCCTGTCTCCTCCTTTCCCTCAGCTGCTATCGCTGAGCACAGCGCCACGTGGTGTGGGACATCCCTTTGTGGGACATCCCTGGGCCAGCTGTCCTGGCCATGTCCCCTTCCAGCTCGTGGCGCACCCCCAGCCTTCTCGCTGGCCGAAAAGCACCAGGAGCAGGAGAGTCCTTGGTTCTGTGTAAAGCACTGCTCAACAACTAAACTCATTAAAAATAAATAAATAAATAAAAATAAAGCATCGTATGAATACAATTAACTCTATCCCAACCAAAACCATGAGAAGAATAAATGCATTTTTTGTTGTATAAGACAGTAGAAATGAACACAGGAATAGGATAAAATTACAGAGACTTTCTCTTCCTGGTTGTTTCTAAGAATTAGCCTGCAAGACCCTTCTTGCCAGTGTTTTTCCTTAATCCAAAAAGTGTACTGAGCTATATTCAAGGGCTGTTTCTGCTTGTACCATGGTTAGGATATTCTTTGAACATATGGGACAAGCATTCAAATTCCTCCAAAATGAGGAAAATTTGAAATGCAAGGTAGCCATTAATATGGGTAAATGTAAAACAGAAGTGCTAGTGTAGCATTAATGCATGTTTGAATGTTTGCTAGACTTGCTCAGCACACACTGATCTTGTACAACCTCCTTAGGGAAGTTTCACTTATGTATGCCATGAAGTCTTGGAGAGGTAAGACACTGTAATGATATTGCTGGTGTGGATTGTATTGGTAGCTGAATCATTAGAAAGCACTGCCCATGCATACGTTAAGGGTAACTTAAGCACATGCTTCTTTAAGCACAAATTCCACAAGGTGTTTACAAAGTTTAGACATTGCAAGAATGAACTGCAGTTACCCCACATGTCTTGGACTGACAGCCTTGAACTGGTTGTGAAACCAGGTTCTGGATCTGTGAGTTAACAGCTAGCTTAGGACCATCAAAGCTTAGCAACACATTAGCAGTCTGTGCAATGAAACCAACATTACCACTATTTCCAGAAGAGACATCAGGCCAGGTACTCGACAATATTGCATCTCTGACTGGTGAAATGCAGGGCTGGAATTATGTGTTCACATGGTATGGGGAAACCTAAGTACTCTGAGAAGTTTGGTCAAGCAGTTAAGACACAGAACTGCTCTGATATCCACCAATCTTCAAACATAGTAAAAATAATAAATAAATAAATAAATAAATGGAGCTGATCTGAGTACCACTGATGATCTGATTTCATCTCCTTTACTGCGCTTAATTAGTTACAATTCAACAGACCTAATGTCCTTTTAACTTGCACAGTTTTCCATGTAATCAAGCAGTAGCACTTTATATTCAATTAATTCCATCTATTTTGTTGCAGTTTTTTGGTAATGCATTCTGAGAATCCAGAAGGAGTTTATTTTCTCCCACAGAAATAAAAGTCAAATCCAAGATAGAAGCAGAGCCCATAGGAATGAAATGCAAATGCCTTTAATGTAAGAGTATCTGCTGCACCTATGGTAAAATTAGTGGGAGATAGCTCTGTGAAACCCTATTTTATAGCCCTGTAGAGAGACAAGGGAAATTCTGAATGTGAAAAAGAGGGGAGCACCAGCTGATGGAGACATTATTCAAAATAATGTGTCCTCAAAGACAGGTCAAGGTTGTGCAGTAAATATGCTTTGCTGATTTTTATCATACTTATCATACTCAGCCAGTGTGTAATTAAAGAATAGAATCATCTAGGCTAGAAAAGGCTACCTGGACTGAACTCCATTCACTATGACTCTTTGGGCCTGGCCATCCAGCCTGTTCTTCACCCAGTGAACAGCCATGAGCAGCCAGTCCCAGGAGAATACTGTGGGATATGGTGTCAAACACTTGACTGGGGGTACAGCAGGAGCTGGGAGGGGACAGAACCAGGACAGCTGACCCAAACTGGCCAAAGGGCAGAACAGTGTGAGAAGCCGAAAAGTCATTGACTTAGCATAAGCACTGCTCTGCAACAATTAAAACATCAGCATGATCTCAACATTATTCTCACCCTAAATCCCAAACACAGCACCCTACCAGCTACTAGGAGGAAATTTAAATCTATCCTAGCCAAAACCAGGACACTTTGGAAAGAAAGAATACATAGAATACATTGATGCAATTTGACAAGAAATAGGAGTAAAAAGATATCACTTTAAGTATGATAAAAATGAAAAAAAAAATGAAGAAAAAAAAAGTTGCCAGATGTGAGGGCAAAGTGCTAAGTGCAAAGCAATAGAAATAAGCAAAACAATTTAATGCCAGTCAACATATTTAAGAGGAATCAGAATGTTTTTTACAGGTATTCTGAAGAAAGGAAATACTAGAGAAAATAAATGTATAAATAAACCAGGGCATGAGTTCACTTATGCAGGAAAAATACCAAAGAAAGGTTTGGACATGAAATTTAACAAGAAAAATAAGAGCTAAAATAAACTGAAGACGCATATTTTAGTTTGCACTTTCTGGCAGTTATTTCTCCAGGTAGACACCTCTGTAATGTAGGTCGTGTAACTTTATATAATGCTGCTGTCTGTGCCAGGCTCATGCTATCTGATGAGACTGGCTGAATTATGCACACCTAAGTTTGTGTGAATGAGGGCAGAGGCTCAGCTCAAGAGTGAATGTTAACTATTCTTCTTTCCTAGTTAAGAACACAGGAGCCTAGCAAAGACTTAAGTCTCCAAGTCCTCTTTCTTCTTATTGTAATACTTACCTAAAGCAGTCATGTTCAGCTTCATACAAAGGGTTTTTTTGTTTGTTTGTTTGTTTGTTTGTTTCTTCATTGTTGCTCAATGAGCCAAACTTTTCAGAGATCCGCTAGCTCAGCTCTGAGAGCCAGGCTTTCCCCCTTCTTCTCTGATCAATCTCACAACCCTTCTTGCTTCTCGGTCTATGTCCAGCAGAGGGACTGAAAAGCTGGATGCCTAGGCTTGAATTTCCTCGGCTTGTGGAATCTTGTGCAGTCTGTCTGCACTGGAAACTCTCACCATCCATCCGAGTTTTATAGAACAGGTGAGCATGGCAGTGCTTCACACGGATCTCTTTGGAATAGCAGCTTCTTTTTGTTTCTTTTTTCATAAGACACCTGTCAAATGGGATTCAGAATTAGGTGACTTTAAGCTGTTACAAAGGCAGGTAGCCTTAATTCTTAAGAAGTAATACACTTCTAATTCAAACTAATAATAATAATTTAAAATAATAATTAAAAATAATAATGAAAGTGTACCCAACAGAACTGAGTAGAGAGGTGTCTATTCTTTGCTCAGAAGTGGAGATTTTTGTTTTCTATTCAAAGGCCAGAGCCATAACTAAGATAAAATCCCTAAGCAATAGGCCAAGATATGAAGCAAAAATCATAACCCACAAACTAAAGAAAAAATTAAAATAAAAGCCCTTAAGATTTCAAATTATGATCATATCCTCAAACCCCACTACAAAATTGCACTGTAGTTATCTAGGATAGAGAAAAACTTTTATTCCCCATTACCCATCACAGAGATTCAGATCGTGCTGTGTCACAAGAACATGATTTTTTTGAAAATAAGAATTTCAGTTAGCAACATAAATTGTACTTGTGATGGAGTATTGCTGTGCATCTGTTTCAAGGCACTAAATCTACACTGAGAATGGAAGGGATGTCTTCTTAAAAAAAAAAAAAAAAAATGTAAGTAGACGAAGTAGCAATCACAACTAGTGATTATGCCTGATGGTACTTCTGCTGGAAAGCTCATCAAATTGAACAAAACTTCATTGGAACATCTTATTAGTATGATATTTTACTCTATTATTTAATAATTAATTATAATTTTAAACACAAAGTTTAATAGCTATTTAATATTTTACCAGCATTGATGAGCATAAAAGTTTTCCCCACCCATTTCCAGATAACATAAAAATAAGTGAGAGGATAAACAATCAGGAAGCCAGCTACTGCTACAGGATGACTGTATTTTATTGTCACTTTGACCACAAATATATCACTGTTTTATTGAAGCTGTCAAAAAAAAAAAAAAAAAAAATCAGTTTGTATGCAGAATTGCTCCATCATTGTCAAGACCATTTACATTATGTCTCCTTCAGTATCATCAGCTTTCCTTCCAATTTTGTTTTACGATTTTGCAGAAGTCCCTTTAGTGCAATCTGCCAGATCAGTTCATAGAATCATATAATCAAATCATAAAATGGCTCAGGTTGGAAGGGACCTCAAAAATCATCCAGTTCCATCCCCCCTGCCATAGGCAGGAATGCCACCCACTGGATCAGGTTGCTCTGGGCCTCACATAACCTGGCCTTGAACACCTGCAGGGATGGGGCATCCACAACCTCTCTGGTCAACTTGTGCCAGTGCCTCACCACCCTCTGAGTGAAAAATTTCCTCTTAATCTCTAATCTCAATCTCCCTTCTTTTAGTTTAAAAACATTCCCCTTTGTCCTGTCATTATCTCATTGAGCAAAGTCTCTCTCCATTTTTTTATAAGTCCCCTTTAAGTACTGAAAAGCCACAATGAGGTCACACCAGAGCCTTCTCTTTTGTAGGCTGAATATCCCCATCTCGCTCAGCCTTTCTTCCTAGGAGAGGTGCTCCAGCCCCTTGATCACTTTTGTGCCTCTCCTTTGGACCTGCTCTAACAGATCCATATCCTGCTTGTGCTGGTGGCCCCAGACCTGGATGCAGGGGGACCTCACAAGGGCAGAGCAGAAGGGGACAATCACCTCCCTCCCCTGCTGGTCACTCTTCTTTCAATGTAGCCCAGGATGCAGTTGGCCTTCTGGACTGCAAGAGTGCACTGACGATTCATGTCAAGCTTTTCATCCATCAGAATCCCCAAGTCCTTCCCTGCAGGGCTACTCTCAATGAGTTCTTTTCCCAGGCTGTGCCCGTGTCTGGGATTGCTCCAACACAGGTGCAACACCTTGCACTTGGCCTTGTTGAACCTCATTAGGTTCACATGGGCCCAATTCTCAAGCTTTTCCAGGTCCTTTGGATGTCATCCCTTCCTTCTATTGTATCAACTGCACCACTCAGCTTGGTGTCATCTGCAAACTTGCTGAGGGTGTGGTCAGTCACACTATGTCACTGATAAAGATAATAAACAACATTGGTTCCTGGACAGACCCCTGAGGGATACCACTTGTCATTGGCTTCGACTTGGAGACAGAACCATTGACTACCAGTTATCAGGATGCAAGTTTCAAAGATGGGGGTTGCTATCTTTCTATTATTTTGCAAAAGTCTTCCCCACAGGAGTTATCTTCACTGGGCACAGCAGTTATGCTGACAATGCTAAAATATCCAAACATCTGGCAGCTCAGCCGGAGTAGGAACTCCACTTGACTTACTGGAAGTGCTGAATATATATGTGGATACCTTAACTCTATGGCTAGGATCCTTAAGTCATGGCTGGGTCATAATTGCTTGCACTGGGTTAAAATTTCCACGCAAAATAAATAAATAAATAATAATAATAATAATAATAATAATAATAATAATAAAGTGGACATATAATAAGAGAACATGTTCATCTTTTTTATCTTTTTTTTTTTTTTTTTTTTTTTTTTCATGAAGAAGCCTCAGGATTTATCCTTTAGTGCACATGAAAGACCTTTGTTAGACAGCTCCATTGACCAAAAGCCTCAATGAATAGTACCAAATAGTCAAGAGCAGTGTGAATTTCTCTATAATTGCCCATAAGTACAGGACAAAGCAGGACAAAAGGAGAGAGACAAATCTACTCTTCATGCCACTTTGAATCCTTTGCTTTAAAGATGATTATTGTGACAGAGTCACTGTCCATTGAGAGTAAGACTTGAGATCCTCAACTCCCCCCCCTTTTTTTTTCCAGTAAAGGGAGCTAGGAAAATGGACATAAGCTGTCATAGCTAAGTTTTCTAAAGGTAATGGTAGTTGCAAACTGGTGAAAATTTCAGTGGCAATTTTTTTAAAAAGATCACTGAATAGTAGTTGAACAGAGATCTCTGAAGACTGAAAATGGTCCAGTTTAATGTTATAATTCAAATAAAATCCTATGAGTATTCCAGAGATTATAAAACAGTTAGTTTAACATCTTTTTTAGAAAAGCATTAGTCACCATTTTTTAGAGAACAGATGGGAACAATGGAAAGGAAAGGAAAGGAAAGGAAAGGAAAGGAAAGGAAAGGAAAGGAAAGGAAAGGAAAGGAAAGGAAAGGAAAGGAAAGGAAAGGAAAGGGAAAGGAAAGGAAAGGAAAGGAAAGGAAAGGAAAGGAAAGGAAAGGAAAGGAAAGGAAAGGAAAGGAAAGGAAAGGGAAAGGAAAGGAAAGGAAAGGAAAGGAAAGGAAAGGAAAGGAAAGGAAAGGAAAGGAAAGGAAAGGAAAGGAAAGGAAAGGAAAGGAAAGGAAAGTCTTGTTTTAAGGGTAGGCGGCCCTCTTGAAGTGAGGTATAATCATGTTTCACTTAGAAGGTAGTAAGAGGCAGTTTACTCCCATTAATCTTAAGTAGATGAAAAGGATACAGATAGCATAATTACAATTTCAGGAAGTGCATATGGAAGTTCCACAGTGGTTGTGAAGGGCTAGGAGTTGTGAGAAAAATGAAATACTTTTGTCTGGAATTAATGTAGTATAAGCTTTTGACAACAATGATACTTCTATGAATATCTATATGGAATTGCCTAATTAGATATAGAAAATGAACCCTTCCACAAGATTAGTATCAGTGCCAGTTTCTACATTACAAATAGAATATAGGAAGAAAATGTGTACAGATAGCTTTCCCACTTTCCAGAATATATGTTACAACTTAAAGCAAACATCAACAGTATCTCAAATGAAGCAACACTGGAGAAGAAGCTGAAAGGCTATATATTTATGAAAGTACACACAAATATGGATTTATGTTTCTAATCTTAGGCATTCAAGCTAGAAATTACTGGCTTTTAAGAAGCATACATGATCTGATAAAAAGAAAGGCTCATCTTACTATTAAGGCTCTGCCTAAAAATACAGGAGCTATGGGATGAATTTCTGGCTCTGCTTCACTCTCCTCATATGAACTTTAGCAGGTAACTTGTGCCTCACTTTCTTCTCTACAAAGTGTGAATTGTGTTTCTCAACTGTATAAAGTTTATACCAGGTATATTCAGTAATATCCATGCCTGACAATGCACAACAGTAAGGAATAAATGAATTAGACATGTATCAGAGAAGTCAAAAAAAAAAAAAAAAAGTGTGACAGAAAAACAATTTCACAAAAAAAAAAAAAGATTTTTTTCTCCCTTGACATTTATATGTCAAATATAAATGTCTTCTAGCACCAGTAATACAGCTTTAGCATTAGGTATTTATGTGCATTAGGTATTTATGTACAAAACAACTAAAACTTGCAGTTTTTAGAAGTCAAACTATTATCTCCATCAACATGTTGATCTATTCATGGAGGAAGTGAAAGTGTGTTGAATGATCTTACAGTGAATTATACCTCTTCCATGAAATGTGCATACTTGTGTGTGTACATGTGTGTGTGCATGGGTGTGCAGCTCTTTGTGAATCTATAGATATGTAGATATTTTTCTTCTATTTTTTCTCTCAAGAAACAGGTGGGTAAAGTAGTAACAGAAAGTTGATGTTTGTACAAATGGATTGGTGCCAGATGGTGAAATATTATAAACTGAAAAATTCATAAGGTCAAACAGACATATGGTTGAAAGGCCAAAATGTCACATTAGGCCAGAAAGCATCACCACAAAAAGAAATGAGTATTTCTGCTACTTCAAGAAGGGAATAGGAAAGCAATAATGTTCCATCACTGAGCTAAAAACCTGGATACCTTCTGCTTTCTGTTCTCACAGGTTCCAAATTACAATTGGCTCTAGTCAATAGTATTGATTTAGCTAGTGGGCATGACTGACTGGGACAACTCGTACCTAACACAGGAGATGGTAACACTTCTTTTTTTGACTGCAGATTTACACACTCACCTCCTAACATTACAGTAGTCTTATTTTTCCTTCTGATCAGTGTGTTTTACCAAAAGCAATTTTTCAGTCATTTGTCTATCAAACACCTGACTTTCCTGAGGTAGCATGCCATAAACCACATAATGACCATGGCCCCTCTGCAGGTTTTCTACTATAAGAATTTAAGAACAAGTTGTATTCATAGTGTTCAGTGCTTTAGAAGAATCATATCTGAATAGTGTCAGGGTCAGGAGAGACTCCATTGGTGCTTCAGGGTTTCTTTCCCACCAGCCACCTTTTCCATGTGTAATTGCAAATGCAATAGAGTTTCTTTTTACAGTAACTCTACCACCACGTCAGTAATTGGTGAACGTAAAGAATAAGAATATAATACTCCATGCTTGCAACTAAGAACCTGAAAATTCTTTGGGATATGAAAGACTTCATGGTTCCTTCTGAGCAGATAACTTGAATCAGAACAATAAGTAAGGTGGGGTGTGTGTGTGTGTGTATACATACTTATTAAAAAAAAAAAGAGAGAGTGGGTGGAAATCTGGAGAACAAAATATAATTATTCACCAAAATAAAAAAAAATAATAATAATAAAAAAATGTATAAAATGCTAGGTATTGCTCTGATTTTAGCAATAACATCTCAGCAGTTAGGAGACTTGTACTTATGTTTCTTTTCTCAATTATAATGAAGGAAAATGTCTCAAAAAATTCGTTAGGCCAAACAGTGGGAAATATAAGCATAAATGTAAGAAGTCCTGTATAAAATGATACCAAAGCCAAATGTTGATAGAAATCAAGAGCAAAACCAGTCAAAGCATTTTTTATTCTCAATAACAAGTAGATTTTCATTTAAATAAACAAAAATAACTTAAAAAAATCTATATGGGAAGTGTTTTACTTTGAGTTATAATACAAGTAATCTCTGCAAAGTAGGTCTGTGAAGAAATAACTAACATACACAAGCAAATTCTGTTCTGAAATTCTGTTCTGACAAATAAGTGTGTTTTTTTTTTTTTTTTTTTATTGTATGAGTCCTTTCTGAATATACTTACAAACCCTACCTGAACTACAACACAGCCAAAATTATCATGAAAATCAAACTAAATGGTTCCACTCTATTCTATGTACCATTATGTAAACAGCTGTTTCTGCTCATCTTTTAACTGCACTCTAATGGATAAATCTGAAGATTGGCAGCAGTCATAGCAGGGAAAAGCAGCTCAAATAGTTTTAAGACTTTTGTGATATTACCAGTACTTATTTTCAGGAGGTAAGCATTAATCCATAGAAAGAATATATGTTTACATTGAAAATAAAAGCAAATGAATATTTTAAGCTTTATATTTTTAATGTTTACACATGTAAACCTAATTTGTACAATATGCCTAATTAACCATGCAATTACAAAGGAAATGAATACTTCAGCTCTGTTTGCTGCCTTTTATTTCTGTTTGATTTATGTTTGCTTGTGAGTGATGCTAGATGCCAAACTGGTATGCCTACTGTTTATTGATTTCTTGTATTATTGGGTTTTGCATATGTATGGAAAGTCAAAATCCAAGATCCAGAGATTTTTACTAACTGTGCAGTGAGAACTGTACACAGGAACCTTTTAACATCAAAGTCAGTGAAATACCAAGGAGTTATTTTTCAGAACATACCCACATCATGAGTATGCCTAGCCCTCTTGGACCAATGGTGCTAAAAGGTTTCACTGCCGCAGTTATCAAGGTAGAATTATATGGAACCACAGAAATGAAGCTGAAATCCAGGTCATGCTGCATGTTTGTCATGGGGTAAAAGCTCACAGATTCCTGAATGCTGCAGATAGCCTGACTACTATGTGATCACTTAGTCAGCATTAATATGCTATCACTGTGTTCCAGTCTCTACCACAGACAGCTAGGACCAGCAGTTTGACTTAACAGTGAAAGAACTGCAGTGCTATCATCACAGAATCATTTCATGCTTTTACTTGTAGAGGACTGTCAGGCAGTTTTTCTATTCTTCTACAGTCATGGGAATAAATGTCCTAGAACTTCAAAAAAAATTCCCAATATAACTGCAGAAAGGGTGTGGGTGATGACATCTTTCATTAAAACATGATATTTTCAACAGAGCTCATGTTGTGCAGTAACCTGCAGAAAATACATTCTGGACTTTGAGGTTGGAAAATACTAATTGGCCATTGTTTACAGCCTAATAATCAAATGAAAATTCTCTGAGAGTTTCATGGCTGAGAAACATTAAGAGTGTTAGGTTATTGATAATAAGACTTCAAGAGTTGGATCACACACCTACTTAAGATGATAGTTACAGAGAAAGCTAGACAAGCAATTTATCATTGCAGAGTTGTTCATCAAGGAAATAATTGATGCCAGGAAATGCTGACAAATCTATGTGCAGCAAGACAAATCCTTTACAGGCAGCATCTCACCTTTGTGTGAAGTGAAAGTCATATAGGAAAAAGAGAAAAACAATAAATACAGACTATGTACCATTTAAATATATTTTAAGGAAATAATGATAAAAATAATAAGGAAAATAAGAAAATAAAAAATAAGGGAAATGAGGAAATTAAAAAATAATAAATCATTACAAATTTATTCTTTCTCCTTTAAACTTCTAGAAAATAAAATAAAACTGAGAAACTAGAATGCCTCATTTAAATAAGGATGTTGATGCAATAAGAGGTGCATCAGGAATTTGTTAGAAGGAAAACCTGTCGAGCACCGTGGCTACATTTCTATCAGTAATCTAAACTGCATCAAATCTTGTTCTAGAGCACTATCTCAACATGGTCCATATTGATAGCATTCACCATGTCAAGGCAGTGACTTGTAACCACAAACACTCTCCAAACCTCTTATTTATTGGTATATATGTAAACTATAATACCAGGGTATGAAGCATATGGAGAAGCTAGAATATGCTTAAGTTAAGATGTATGTAACATTCACAATTAAGAACAATCTCTTTTGGCCTTTTTTCTCAGACCTAAACCAAATATTATCCCTTAACTTTTGCTAACTGGAACTTTACCATTTTACATTCCCTAGCACATGAATTTGAGAGGTCCCAGCTCTCTCCCACTACAGTCACAGGAATGTGTTGACCATGCTCAAAAGTGATACCCAAAACCTCTTTGTAATTTAGAGTAGTTCAACACAAAGTTAATGGTAGGAGCTACTTCAGAGATGGGAGTACAAGAATCCCTTTGAGGAGTCATCCTGTGCTGGAAAACTGGGATAAGCAGCAGTAAGACTACCTGTGTTCAATGTCAGACATGTTCAGAGACCTGTGCAAGCAACTTTGTTCCAGCTCCTGAGATTCAACAGTTCAATGAGAGACAAACAAAACCCACAAGCACAATGCCATTTATTACTCAATGCAATATAACAAACCCAGACAGCTTCAGATCAGTCAGGGGCTATACAACCTACATGAATCTGCCTTCAGGGTTTTCAATTCAGTTAACACTTAGCTGTCCCTCTAATCCTGGTAATATCAACCACAGCTGGAGTATATGCTGTTCCTTGTCTGCATGGGTACAACTGATGGCATTGACTATCACCATGACTACATTCTGAAAGCAAACAGCTGCATCCAAAATACTTGCCAGATCTCAACATCAACCATTGTGACCACAGCAGCAAACAGGTAAAAATGAGCTGTTCTAGTCCCACTGAGCTCTGGCTGGCACCAGGCAATGAGATGCAGCCTTGCCCAGAGGGGAAATTCTTGCTGTAGTAGGGGACATCTTGCACTGTGATGAACTTCGTGAACCCAGTAGGAGCTGGAACTGCTGTTGCAGCTGTACATGATGTTTGTGAAGACTGCCATGAAGCAGGTGATGAGCTTTTGATTTGTGCATAGGCAAATGAGCATTTTGCTTTTCTTTTGCTCCTCATTTTCAGAACATTTACCTGAGAGGCAATATTCATGATTTAGTCCTGTAAGTCTGGCCTGTTTCAGCATGGCAACTTTCCTCAACCTTCTTGATAAAGCCTTCCTCATCATTGTGAACAAGAACTTGTGTTTGACTATATATTCAGAAAATGAGAAGTTTATGTTAAAATAAATAAATAAAGTTTAAATGAAGAGCAAAGTACATCTGTAGACTAATGATTCCCTTATGACTGCACAACTCCGCTGTGTTTGTATATGGAAAGCAGGTGAAAATGGGTAAAAGAATAATACAGCATATTCAGGTTATTATAAGGGAAATTAATCTTGTTGCATTTATTCAGGTAGGAATAGATATATCTTAAAGAAATAAAGGTTCCTTTCTTTCCAGCTTTATACAAGCTCTTTGCTGCCCAAAGGCTGCCCAAAGCAATATTACAGCAACCTTGTGACTGAAAAGGCCATAAAAGGTGAAAAAAAAAAAAAAAATCATAATAAGGATGGGAATTCATAAAGTCTAAATTTTTAGCAAATTAATATTTATGGAACCCATTCCTCTACCTTTTATGTTTGTAAAAGGTAAAACTAATACTCGGGCACACCTGCACTGATAATTTGTTTGCAGATGTCCAAGGCAATAAGTTTTTTGTTGTTATCATTGTAGTTGTTTTGTCTGTTTTTTTTTTTCTTAGATTTTTTTTTTTTTTTTTTTTTTTTTTTGTTTTTTAAAATTAATTAATATTAAAAACCTGAAAGGAAATTAAAATAGCATTAAAAGTAATCTTCAAATAGAAAAAAAAAAAAAAAAAAAAAGTGAGAAACAAAAGGAAAATGTCTTACTAAGAGAAAGTAGTAAGATTCTACCTTACTGTGAGAACCTCTGAACCTTCAGATTAAAATGTAGTACTATATTCAAAAGGAAATGGGTTAGTATTCCATGTAGAATCTGTAGCACTTTTGCATCTTTTTTCTTAAGGGCTGAGAATAATATTGCTTAAAATAAGAAAGATTTATCAGATTTCTCTTTCTTTGTCATAAAATATGTATATATTTTTTTAATTTAAATTCACTGAAACTTTTATTGCCAGGAGGGTTGCTGGGAAAACACAGAAAAGTAATATATTCATTCTGAGTTGGAAGAGTCTTAGAAAGTCAGTGTACGCAAATATCAAGAGCTGAGAGAACAGAAGCTGATTGCACCATTGTGCTACCCCGAAGATGACATTGAAATCCTTGTTACAGAATTTTACAGTGTACTAATTGAGAGAGGACAGCTGGAAAAGCAGTGTATCAGCTAGAAAATTAAGCCTGTTACATATGAGTGAGAGATTTGTTCCATCAATTGGCTTATTAGCATCTTTAGAAAATATTCCTTTACTTCGTCATTTTTTTTTTCTTCAGTGTATTTCACCCTCACTTCTTTTCATTAACTGGAGCTCCCCCTCAAGGAATACAATGGGAAACTAGTTTTGCAATAAAAGGCAGATTTCTCATTTTAACTAAGGCAATTTTGATATCCTAACCTACAAAATCTTAGAGATTTTCTTTAGGGCATTCATTTGCTTATGGCTGATATTCAGTTTGCTAAGCAATTTCATGTAGAAGTGAGGCTGTTCTTAAATAAAGAAACCTAGGCCAGAAAAGATTAGAACATTGATCTGAGTGACTTTGAGGACTTACATATGATTTTACTCATACTAAAATTCTTGTACTGTAAAATGGCTGATACTTTGCTCTAGTACAAAAGGCCGTATGTGGGCTCAGTCCTGTTGCTCACAATTCAGCAAAACCTAAATGACGCCAGCATGAGGAAGAAGAGAAGATTGTTGACATCATCAGGAATGGGACTTTGTTCCCTTTTCCATGCCTCTAGCATCCCAAGCATGCCCTCACTTTGACTCATCATAGGTCATACACAGTGACCAGCCACACGCCGATATAAACAGGTTACATGGGAGAAGATGCCCACGCCTCTTAGGATTTGAACAAGATATCCTCTGCAATAGTTTTGGTGGTATTAGAGCTTTATCTGCTTGACTGCATACACTGACATCTTAGGAAATACAATCTTTCAGGTTATCCAGCTCCTACTCTTAGCATTCTGTGGTACATCTCAGCATGGCATGATCAGCTATTCCAGAATGTGCTTAATTTTACTTCTTCCAGAAACTGCATGAAGTCATGAAAATGACCTTGGCACACTATTTATCACTTATCCCTTTAATGCTGATAGGGATAAAAATACCACACACTGTCAGCCCCAGCAACATCACTTCATTTATTTTGACTGCAGCAAACCCCTTAAACTCTTCAGCTCCCCTTTATTTTTATTGAACAATATTTACGCTGTGCATTTTATGGACCTTGACAATTTTGCTGTAGCCTACAGCAGGCATTGGGCATACAGCCACGCTACTGAGAAAGGTAACCACCTGCACCTCTGCCCTGGCTGCTAAATACTGAACCTCTGCTGTGGGATATTGCCACTTAAATCTTCTCAGCAGACAGAGTGAATGTTCAGTCATTCAGGAGCCAGATTGCCAGAGACCTAATAGTTAATCTTTGCAAATTATGCTTACTTGTTCAGCTGAAACAGCTAGGAGGGCACAGCCAGCATAACCAGAGCGTTTCCCAGGACCTACCTGGAAATAGGATGCAGCTGTAGATCTCTGCTGAGACAGAGAAGTTGCTTTTGCTCAGTTCAAAAAAGCTTGAGTAGCCACTGTTCAAAAGTGAAATAAGCTGCAGTTAAATGGGCAGAAGGGATCTAATTGAGTTAATTATGTCAAATCTAGTTAATTATTGTTCATTTGGTCCAGACAAAGCTATTGTTGTATCTTGCTACAACAAACTCTTTAGAATTTAAACTAAATACTTATATTTTTCAACTCAAAAAAAAAAAAAAAAAGCTTAATGCTTAATATGACTTTCCTCTGAAGTCAAGTTCTCAGTTTATTTTCCAGCTCTAACATTACCCCTTTTCTGGCTCTACCGAGCATAAAATCTCTTGCTCAGTCCTTCAGCAGTTGTTCTTCCTTGTGGCAGTATGGACAAACCCTTCAGGTTCCTGGCTGAAATTCAAGTGGCAAATATATTGGCCTTTGAGGGGACAGCAGAAGCTATACTTTTCTTTTGCTGACAGTCTTTTTCTGCCCACCTACACTTTTCTGAGAACGAATCAGAGAGTTGCTCTGCTTTCCTCAATGCTACAGCCTCTGGGATATGACCTGAGAAGTCTTAATGCTTCAATTTACACAAGTATAGCTGGAGAGAATGCTCAGCAGCCAGGCATGTTTCCATGCAGAACCACATGAAGCCATACTATATGCTTTGCAAGCTGTGCAATTGCAGTAGGATGTTTGTTTGCTTCTTTGTTTGTTTAATGTAAATGAGTTTCCTCAAGTAAAGCAATTCATATCTGTCCTTAAAAC
Organism: Heteronetta atricapilla; assembly: GCA_011075105.1. Classification (NCBI taxonomy): domain Eukaryota; kingdom Metazoa; phylum Chordata; class Aves; order Anseriformes; family Anatidae; genus Heteronetta; species Heteronetta atricapilla. The sequence continues at coordinate 68,573,189 of CM021733.1, forward strand.
AGTAGAAATAGCTTACATACAGCAACACTATATAGATATGTTCTGGACAATATTTACTCTGATTTTTCTTACTATCTCCATGTTAGCTAGCTGAAACTTCTCCTTCATCACCTATATCTTTATTCCCATGGATATGCAATATACAGCCTTTTCAAACAGTTCAGTTATGTTATCATTGTATTCATTTATATTCATTCTCCTCATTACTGACTGCCTCCATTTGATTTGTCACAAACAATATGCAACTGAGCAAATGCAAATCTCTAACATCCAGTCTTCATCACGAATTTCTACTCATGCAAGAAAGAATAATTCTGTGCCCTGTGCACTAATCAACTGGCTTTGCCATTTGCAAAGTCTATAACATCACAGGCTGGTTAGAGAAGAAAGGAAGAATGCAGAAAGTGTAGTTGTTTTTGCAACTGCTATACCCACTGAGATGAGCACTTTCATTTGTCTTTGTAATCTGAAGGATCTTCCCTGAGCCCCAGGTAAATTAAGAAAGAATGTATGTATGGGGGGTCCCTACTGTGTGGTTACCCTAATGTTTTCAGGACTCCTCAGATATATCCTGCTGAATTAGATGCATAAAGGAAGACCTAATCCTGCTGAATCAGGAAATGAGACAATGGGGATATTCCATATCATTCCCATTACCTTTATATTATAGTCTGCAAAGGCTGCCACTCTGAATGTATATGGCTTGTCTAATTCCTACTGCAGTCAATGGGAGTTTGGGGTACATGTTCAAACAAACTGCATGGGGAATGTGAAAGACCCTGGTGACATGAAAATGAACATTTTCTTTATTATTCAAGTATTTGGAGTCCATATCTCAATGTTTTGAGTCTTCTCTATAAAATTAGATTATTTAGGCTTCAGAATAAAACTGAGAAACAATTTACAGCCTTGTTCTTTAATATGTCTTAAGCTTCTGATGGTGTACCATTCAAATAAAGAAACATTATTCAATGGAAAAAGTTCCATTATAGAGCAACAAAGTTCATTTTATCTCCAGAACATATGCTCCAATATCACCTATTTTTCCATATTGTTAACTAAACTACTGGCATCAACTTGATTTGTTGAATAAATAGATTAATTAATCTAAGCGAGACATGGTACGCATCCCCATTATCCTCCATTCTGTGCACAAAAATGAGCAATCATGATGTGCACTTGTATTAAATTTTGTCAGTAAAATATGCTTGCTTGATATTGTAGGCATTTTCATTTTATATACTTCAGTTACCATCTGCTAATGGTAATTTAATCATTCAATAAATAACACTAAAGAGAGCAACATTAATGAAGATTGGAGAATTTTTTAATATAATGAATAATTTTTGGTTTACTTCTGAGAACTGCAACTGCAGCCAGCAATAAAAAGGATAATCCATTTAAACTAGAGCACAATAATGAAAGCTGTTGTTATGGTTCTGGCATAGTGGACGACCAAAGGGGATTGTAAATTCCCAGAGTGATGACTTCCCCTACCCTTTACTGGGGAATAATGTGTGAATCATTATATTATAGACAGATGGGGCTGCTGTAGAGAGGCTGTGATTTCATACTAGCCTAGCAGAAGTTCCAGGAGGCATTCATTGCTCAGGAAACTGCGATATCTGCTGCAGGGAAGGAGGAATCTGGGTATAGATGAACCCTTTAAGAGAGTGCAGGAGTCAGATCCCAGCTCAAGAAAGAACGCCCCTTAAAGGAGGGCACTTCAGGGCCTGCTAAATAGGTGTCGACTTGACTCATACAAAAGTTTAAATATATACATTTCTTTACAGGCTTTTTATAATACATGTATGCTGAGATATAGGTATTTCTTGGATACCTAAGACTTTTATCCTATTTTAGTTCATTTCTTTAATGCATGAAAAACCTTTGGCTCGGTTTTAAATGTACACTTAATTTGATTATTTTTGAGGGCTGGAGTAGAGGTGGAGCCCAAACTGCTTCCTTACTAAAACTCCATACTGTTCTTTTAGTAAGATGGAAACAGGCTTAACCCTAAAATATAGAGCTCTGATATCTGCCAATAAATTCTAGTCCACTAGGGCCTGTACCTTCTTACTCACATCTGCACTGACCACCACTGCAATGTTACATGTGACAGGTTCATTTTCTAGCTCTTTGTTTCAGAGGTCCTCTTCCATTTCTGTATTGAAACAGCATATGCACAGCTTTCTAGCAACTCCATATCTGAGTACATCATACCCAGGCAGGGGTCGATAGTGACATATCCCAAACAGTTTGGTGTGATGTCAGATAAGTCCAAAATCATCCTCAAGATCACAACCAATATTATATGTCCAAGTCACTACAGGGGGCAGCAACTTGTAGTTATTTAATGCAAGGAGATGCTGTTTTTTAAAAAAATAAATGAATAAATGAAGCTTGAACATCTTTTGTTTTTATCTTTGCCTGTAATGATTAAAGACAGCACAGATTAATCCATTGGCTCTCAATTTTCTATGAGGAATTTCACTGAGTACTCCACGTAGTCAGACTTGACAGGCTTTTAAGGCACTTTGAGAAAACCAGAAGAGACTTAGAAAACAGTGAGATCAAAGGAGTTGAGAGAGGCCATATGAGCAGCAGGACTACAGTGGAGGATCCCAGAAAAGTGTTAGAGTTATGGCAGCAGTAGTATTGCCACCAAAAAATGGGTTAAATAAGAAGAATTAGTGATTAAAAGAGATGCCCATGGGATCAGACCAGCTATTCATTTGCCAAGTATTTTCGCTTTGGCTATGTCAATACTTAGGGAGATAGCATGAGCATTATTTTATCCATTATTTGCTTTGCCCATTCAGTATCCCTGGTAGAAGGTACATTCCTGTCTGTTTCTTCACCATCCATCTATGGACATGTTATCAATTAATTTATTAAATACTCTTTGGATTCTGCTGATAAGATCTGCATCCCTCAAGCCCCTTTAAAAACAAATTCCAAAAACATGTACAGTCACAAATTAATTCAGCTTGGTAGGGATCTCTGGAGGTCACCTAGTCCAATGACCAGCTCATTCATTGCAGGAGTAATTTCAGTGCTAGATCAGGTTGCTCAGGGCCTTGTCTCCGGGCTTTGTAAATCTCCAAGGATAGAGATTATGAAGCCTCTCTGAGCAACATATTCATGGATTTAACCATGCTCACTGTGATCTATATTTTCCTAACTGAAAATTCTCTTGCTTCTCTTCCCTCGCTCTACTTTGTCAACCTTCATCTAATATTTTCTATCCACTGTGTAAAAGCTGTTTTACTTGTTTTAAAACAACCTCCTAGCTTCAGAGATTGCCCTCTAGTTATAGTATGGTCTTGTGGTGAGAGCTGCCATTAGTCTTTTTTTATATATTGTGAGTGAATTTTCCACAAAAGTGAGAGGATTTTGCACCCTTGTGAATATTAAATGCAGTGAAGTAAGTTGTCTCTGTTTCTGCTGAGATGGAAATGTTACTGTACCTGAGCCCTTGGATTATTTATAATCCAAGATGAACTATGACAGTACAATTAAATATGTAACCAATTATTTATTCTCGATTGTGTGTGACTGATTATTGCTAAATAATTTATTCAAAACCACCAAGTTTACAGATGGATCTATTTCTGCAGGTAGAAGAATATGTAACATTAGCAAAAACTTTATATAAATGTCCTTTTGTGCAAATCCTCCTGAAGAACGTATGGTTGTAGTGAATACAGAATACATTAAAAAGCCTTTCGCACTGCTCAGCGTGTGATTCAGTACTCCTGGTCTATTTTCCCAGACCAGGGTGGCAATGTCCATGACAAGTGAGTCTAGCTCAGCATCCATTGTATGCTGGCCCCATCTGCTTTATCTTGCCTGTAATATTTTCATGCAGAAAAGCTTTTAAGAGGAAAAAATTTCCCATTACCTTTTCTTACTCTGTAAGTTTTTGCCTTTTAGTCAGAGACCTACTAAGTAATTGCTTTTCAATGAATTGTTTTCATTTTTGTTTTTCCATTGATTGATGTTATTCTATTATAAAACCAGAAAATGATCCCTCATTCATTCTGGAATCTTCAGAAAGAAATATTTTCCTGCATCAACTACTGCACTAAATAATTAATGGTTTATGATCTTCCATTTCTCTAGATCAAGGCACCATTCCTTCAGTATAATTTCAAAATAAAGCACAGTAAAATATTTTATTATATTCTTGAGTAAAGGATGACCTCTCCGGCAGGTGTTTCTGACGCACAGCAGAGAAGAGATGAAATACAGGCAATAAATATAGGCAATTGTAGGAGGTTTAAAGTGCAACAGTAATGCAAAATGTTGGCGAAGATAAACTTGCCATTCTTTTTAGTAACAAAGATCATTTTTTCATTGCCTTTGCAGCCTGAGTGAACCACTGTACTCCTGTCAGTCTACTTACAAAGACAGAAGCTCTAGGCAGTGTTGTGGGGGAGAAAAGGAGCAATATGTTGCAGGAAGTTTTCTCAGACTCCGGCTCAAGTGTCAGACCAGAGATGGGTGAGGGTGGAAAGAGAGGAGAACAAGGATGTAATGGCCAAGAACTTTTGTCTGGGTATGTGTAGCACAATGCAGGTCCCTGAAGGCCTGGTGCTAGTTGAGATCTCTGTGTTCATGGTGGGTGGAAGCAGGGATCTAGGTGTGATAAATGACTGAGTCCCAAATAGGATTCTAATTAAAGTTTGTAATTTATTAAGCAAATAGAGGCAAGCAAACAGTGCTGGGCGCACCGGGAGTCTCTGCTCCACCAAGATGCACGCCTATTACATCAGGTGGCTGATTTTTATGCTCCTAGACTAATACATATTCATCACTATTCCTAGAAAAGGCAGGGTTATTATAATTAGTTCCTGGAATCTGAACCCTCTCCAGACGCATGTGTATCAGTCTCTGGTGGTCTTTCTGGGAGTCTCTTGTGCTGAAGGCTCGTAGTCTTCCTCCCAGGCTTTGTCCTTCGGTCTTCCTTCAACTCCCCCTTTCTCCTTATTTGATGGATCTCTTTGCAGGATATCAGAGGCTTGGGCAGCGTCCCATGAAGAAGTCAGCAGTTTCCTAAAAAAAACTCCTTGGTCCTCTTATCTCCCAGACTAGAGTCTCAATGTTCACCCTTCAAACCCTCTATTTACACAAATTGCTGTGCCCTTCATTTGCATGATACAAGAACTATGTACACTAATCACTCAGTTTTTCTTAAATAGAAGGTTATATTTCATCATGCGGCCCTAGCATTGTTCCATACTGACACAAATCAAATTAACACATTTCACACAGCGGGGAGCAACTGCAGCAATTACAGCTCTCCAGTGCCTGCTAGTCTACTGGGGACCAGCACAGTTCCTCACTGCAGTCTGTGCTGGCAGCAGTGCCTGAGTCCATCCTGGACTGGGCTGGGCAGATGCATGATGGCCATGATGAGATGACTCCTCAGGGCTCATCAGCATGATGTTCCTGCTTTCATCCACTGAGGCTGCAGTGCTGGCACCTCACTCAGTCCTAGAGCAGTAGCTTGGCTTCCCCTCAGCTTCAGGTGATGCCCAGCACCTGACACTTAAAGCCTCCTGACTTCTGGTCAGTTCAGAGGGTCCCTCTGGACACATGGACCTACATCCTAGTGCTGCAGCCCACTCCTGTGCATGGCTCTGTTGTGCATGAGGATTAGTCAAACCAGCACACATGGGATGGACAAATACATTTCCATTCAGTGTGTTTTGTGTGCTGTGCTAGCATCCAGGTAAACCAAGAGGCCTGTACTCAGGATATCCCTCATTTCCTTCTTCTCCTGAGCTCAGGCTAGAGGCATTTTGAGGACAAAAAGGGCTCCACTAGACAATGCCTCCCTCTTGTCATTTGTTAGCCCATTTCTCACTCCATCTTTTAGCTCCCAAAGCACTGCTTTGACAGGGAATGGTTCTGCAGTTCTCACTACTTCTTAACAAAAGTGATTTAAAGTTTTTCCCTGTAGCCTGAAGGGAAGATGACTGTTGCCCTCAACAGGTTAATACAGCCTGAACCTAGCTGAAGGGTGAAGCCAGTTAGTCAGACACAAGTGAAAAGGAACAGAACCCCCTGCTATTTCTTACAATCCATTTTAGTGAATTTAGTTCCCCTTGGAGGCATGGTGACAGCAGCTATAGACTGCTTTGTTCTGATTATTTCTGGCTTGCCCTAAAAGTAATTTACTGTAGAATAACCTATGTTAGAGGCTGTGACTCTGCAATTTTACACAATGCATGTATAACTTAAGAATCCTTCCCACATTGTCCTAACAAAGAGGAGTCATTTCCCACTTTGAGAGAGCGGTTTGCTCTTCACGCTCCTCCAGAACCTGGCCTGTCTGCTAGAACAGCCAACAAGGTTGCCACTGGTAACAGTATTTTATTTGGGATACAGAATATTATTTTTTCTAAGTCTAAAATCTGACATACTTATTAATTGTTCCTGTTGCAGCAAGAAGTTGCAAAGAGATGAAGTTGTAACAATTTAAACTGAAATATTCACTAAAAATCATTTAGCAAAAAGCAAAAAAACTTGAAATTTTAGTTTTACGTCTAGCACTAAAAATGTGCCTAGTTCTTTCATATCTACTAGACTGAAAAACTGAAGGATCGAGAAAATGCAATTCAAGGTAGAAGGTAAGTACTGGAGAGTTTGTTCCTTTGCTATTATTTTACTAAAATCAAAGGGGCTTTGCCAGCTAAGGATGAGTTAAGAATTTGTCTCATTGCAATATTAGAATGTCAAGCCATAAACCAAGCAGGAAAATATTGGTGCTGCTTGAGCTAACCAAATGGCCATATGAAGGCTGAAGTGACCAGAAATGGTACAACAGGCTTGCTTAGCCCTGCATAGATTCACTGAGCTATCTCAAGCAGAATCCCAATGGTGCTGGAGAGCAAATCTATGCATAAGCTGTCCAAACCATGAATCAGGCAGAGAGAAGTGCATATTATGTTATACCTACCTCAGGAGTTCATTTGGATGGTGAACAATCCTCAGAGAGTCAAGACCAAACAGGAAGCAAAAATAAATGCATAACCTGGACAACCTAAGGGACTTTTAAATTCTGAGGATAAGGTACATACTATCAGACAGATCACTTCACTATTTGAATTAAACTCTGAGACATTTAACATTGGCAGATGCATTCCTAACAATCCCTAGAGAGGCAGAGAACATTTATTCCTTATGCCCTCTTCATTGCAAACTGTTCAAACAACTGTAGCAGGCCTCCACCGCAGAGCCAACTGAACCAAAAGATCATAAAAAGCAATTTTTCTAGACAGCCATTCAGAGACCCAGGAGTTCTCCTGCTGGCAAAAATAGCAGTGTGTGGCATTTGGACTCTGCCAAGCTCGTGCTCCATGAAAGATGACAGGTGACAAACTCAGAGCTTGTGAACAATTAGGAAAAAAAAAAAAAAAAAAAAAAAAAAGGCAAGAAAATAGCACATACTGCCGTCCCCTAAAGCCAGGAAGTGCTGCCTTTATGATTTTTTGCTGTCTGCACTTTATGCTGAGGTTTTGTTATTTTAGTAATATAAATGCAGAGTTATCCTATATGGGGAAAAATGTTAGGCTAGCTTTGCTGGCTCAGCCAGTCTAAATCAAATACTTGTTTTATCTTCAGAGAATAAAGGAAAGTATATAGTAAGAAAGAAAGAAAAAAAAAAAAAAACTGCTTTTCTTAGTGCTACAAAAAAAAAAAAAAAAATCACCAGCTCAGTCTGAGCCCTTTACATATATCTTTTACAAAGTGAAAGAATTCATATATGATCAAATTGGGCTTATTACAAACCAGTGACATTTCTGCTATGGAATTGACCAGTTACACATGTTCTGTAATTTATCCTGATGGTTCAAGGCTTGCCTTTAACAAAACTCAGTTCTCATGAGACCCAATGACATTTCATGTGAGATTATTCAAGCCATTGTATTTATGTTTTCCTGACTTTTTCAAATGAACAGATATGTATTCTGGCATATACAGTCTCGGGATCCATTCTAACCTTATCTGAAAACCAAACAGGGGTATCAAAATACCTCAGCCCTCTTTCTCCCCTCCCTATGGTTTTCATGGGGAAGAAACCCAGGCACCCAAATTTCCAGTATCCAGGATCATGCTGCCGACTGCAATGAGGGGAAATGTGCTAGCAGTCTGTGTCATGCACCCACTGCTCAGGTGAAACACAGTCACAGTGAGCTCTCAGCTCCTAGTATCCCCTTACTAAATGCCTGAGCTGTCTCTATTTCTCACTGAAATAACGTCAATGAGGTGAGCTTTTTGTAAAAAATTGTGTACGGGAATAAAGAATCCAATCTTGACATTAGGTCAGTGAAATTGTGTATGGGAATAAAGAATCCAATCTTGACATTAGGTCAGTGAAATTGCTGCAGACATAGTTCTGTGTAAGTGGGAACAGAAACTGGGGTTTAATGTGACAACATTTTGAAGGTATCATCTTCCCAGGATTCCTTTGCCAGTGTCTCTTCATGTGTTATTTATTCACCACACATTATACAGCAGTTTCCTGGCTGGACTATGACATTTTCCAACATCCTTTCAGCATTATTGTCAAAATTGTCTAAACTAATGGCTAAAACTTTAAAATGATCAATTCTGCCAGTTTGTTTTAGTCTTGCCTGTGCCTCTGGAATCTTTTCAAAATCCATAACAGACTGAAGTCACTCCAAATTGCCTTCTCTGAATTCCAAAAGAAAGGGAGAAGAAAATATAGGAAGCTTTTGGAAGAAAGCTTAGCAAGTCTGTTAAAAAGATGTACAGTTTTAAAAAGTGTTTGCTTGGTGTGGGGGAAAAATTATCAGAGAAGTCTTATGGAACACACTGGCTTTAAAGTTGGAATTGACATTAAGGACAACAAAAAGAATAAAAAATAATGAAATAAAAGTTTATTTCTCCTAATGAAATGGAAAGAAAGAGAGCTTCAGCATTTTCTGTGTTGAATGTTTGCTTGTTTGTTTTTTAATGGCATTTTGTTCTCTACAACATGAAAAATTTTGTTAATTTGTGTTGCCCAGTCATTAAAAAATGTCCCTTATAATGTATGAGGCAGCAAAATAGTATACTCACGATGTGACTCTTCTGAAACAAAACCAACAAGGAGTGACTTTACACCTGCAGGACCTTTATTTAGGCTTGGTTCTGTTTTTATTAAACACTAACACAAAACACCCTGTATTAACACAGGAAGCCCAAAATGCAATCAATTCTTTACCTGTGTCTCTGTTAGTAAGTTAAGCCCAGTACAGCTCTGTGGCATTAAAGCCAATTGGAAGAGTACAGACCACTTCCATAACATAAAATTACCTTATCCTTCAAAACAGCCTGGCTTCATCCAAACTGCCTACTGGAAATGGTCCATAACCATACTGAAACTCTGCTCCATACCCAAGGCCTATGTTTGGAAGACTGATGATCAGTCTGAGCCAAAAGCAGCAACCACTGGCAGTTATACAGGACAGACACTTCAGCTGCAGTGTTTGGGCACACCTCCTGGAGGTGTTTGGCTTATACAGACATTGCAGGTATTGATCCTCCACAACTATTATGAGTTAACCCCAACAGGCAGCTCAGCACCACACAGCCACTCGCTCACTCCCCCCAAGAAGGACAGGGGAGAGAACTGGAAACATAAAAGTGCCAGAACCCACAGGCTGAGACAAAGACATTTCTCTTGACAAAGCAAGGGCCGTGCACAAGCACAGCAGAACAAGGAATCCATTTGGTTCTTCCCAACGGCAGGCAGGGGTTCAGCCACCTCCAGGAGAGCAGGGCTCACCCAGCGGCATGGCTCCTTTGGAAGACAATTGCCATCACCCCAACATCCCCCCTTCATCCTTTCCCCAAGTTGCTATTGCTGAGCAAAGCACCACAGGCTGTGGGACATCCCTTTGGGCAGCCTGGGCCAGCTGTCCCGACTCCTAGGGCACCCCCAGCCTCCTCGTTGGCTGGGCAGCACCAGGAGCAGGAAAGGCCTTGGCTCTGTGCGAGCACTGCTCTGCAGCGACTGAAACATCCCTGTGTATCAGCATTATTTTTCTCCTAAACATAAAACACAGCACCATACCATCTACTAGGAAGAAAATTAATTCTACCCCAACCCAAACCAGGACAACAAGAAACACAAAAAACTTTCAATGCTTGGTGACCCAGCACAGATTTTTGTTTGTTGGTTTGTTGGTTGGTTGGTTTTCGTTGTTGTTGTTTGTTTTTGAAGTAATGGAAATTTAAGCAGTTCTTGTCCCTGATTGTTTGTCCATCAATGCTTTCTGTCAGAGCTAAGCTTTGTGATTTTTTCCAGGTCCTAGAAGAAGTGAAATTGAAAACAGATTTTGCAGCAGTCAGTCATAGTTGGTGCTGAGATGTGTCATGAGGTGCTAATCTCCTCACTGGAAAGCTGTAATTCATTGCATGTGGACAGGCAGAGAAATCTCTAAAGCCACCAAAAATCGCTGGAAAGAGTGTCTGGCTCAAATCCTGAGCCATAAAACTCTTACCATGCAGAACACTTACACTGTTGTGTGACCAGTCCTGACATTAGTGAGGGTGAGGGAGCTCTTGTGATATTAGAGGCCCCAATAAGGGAAGGAAGTAAAGTACCATTCCTCATGATCCTGATGGTCTTCTCACCCACAGTGACCTGCTTAGCAGTCAGCATGCAACATATGCTTGTTCCTCATGGAATTTTCTCTTCTCTCTTCCTCTTCACTCCTCCTCTGTCCCCTGTTTTCCACCATCAGCCTTTCCTCACACTACCTAGAGTATCCTGAGTTGGAAGGGACCAACAAGGATTACCTGACCCTGCTCCTCTCCCCATTCTCAGACATGTGGTGTGACACCCACCTTGTGCGTCAGTGCTAGTGCACAAAGGATTTCACCACAAATGGACTCAGTTCACAGGTCCAGCACAGAACTACCCACTGCCTTTGCAAGCTGGCATTTCTGCTAAGCAATTTGAACCAGCTTGTGGAGTTCAGTGACAAGACAATCAGCACATCTTAGGGCTGCGAGGAAGTGGTGGCAGCTGTGGGGCTTGGTAGCAGTGACCTGCTATGCCAGCTCAAGCTGTCTGTGAAACTGTACCTTTTGGAAGCAGAGGCTTCCTTCTTCTTCCTCAGACATTCTCTCCCACATCTTCCCAGCTACCAGAAGCCTACCTAAATTACAGATGCAGGAAGAGTCTGGAGGAGAGAAAAGCTATATTGTTCGAGTCCTTTCTTGCAGGTCTGCAGAAATAAACTCAGGATTTCCTGAACGTGACAGAGCAAGTGTAAGGAGGAGCCCTATGCTCTGGCTGTTCTTGGCTCTGCAGTCCAATCTCCCTTTTTTTAGATCTAATTGCTTGTTATTTTGGTGTGCATACCTTTCTTTAACTGAATTAATCAGGGAGCTATTGCTCAATGTGTCACTATGAAATAAGTGTTCCTTCCCCAGGCTCTCCTTTATCATGTGCCTATCCTCCTGACTCCTAACAGAGCTTCCTGGGGACTTTTATAACAGATTCCATGATATCTGGCACTTAAATAACCGTCTGTGAACACTGTGCTGGTTTAATTCCATTGGCTGCAACACTGAATTTATTCCACTGGGATTTAATATAGTATCAATGCTACAAAGGGGGGAAAAAAAAAAAAAAAAAAAAAAAAAGAGAGAACTTGTGCAGCTATTGAAAATCATTGCCTTGATAAATCAACACCAGTGACAGAATTTAAATATTATTTTAAATTAAGATTCACAAATCTTAAACCCTGATTCTGTATGTTCTAATTATGTGATTAGGAGAAGAACAATGCTACTAATAGAAATGCAGAAATATTTCTATGCCAGGAAAGGTAATTTAACATGCTACACACACACATAAAATGGTCAAATTGCTTCTAGAAAATAAATATCAAAACACAAATAACATTTTTTTTTGTTGTTATTGTTATGAATGACCTATTCAGTAATTGCAAACCATATTATGAACAAGTGTTGTTTCATACTTAATCGTTTACTATTTTTTCCCTTTGCTATTCACTTTGTGAAACTGGCCATACATACTGTGTAAAGCATTTTATCTCTTACATTTCTCATGTAGAATAGCTATCTATTTCCTTAGATTTTTAGGCCTCTCAGCCACAATGTTGTTAGCACATATATTTTAGCCATTTACAAAAAGTGTATTAAAATACATTTTATCTTTCCTGCATCACATGTATTAAGAGTTGATACATGCACAATATGGATTTAGCCAGGAAGCTGTAAGATATATTGGCACCTTTTAAATGCTATTTCTTTGTTCTCCAGATCCTAAAGTATTGGGAGCTGAGGGGAAGTATCTGTTTGTTGCTGTTTCCCTCAGAATGAAATCTCCAGCTAATGTGGTCGGGGAGATGCGCTCAAACACGGGAAGAGGATGTAACAGATGTAGTGGCATCTGCTTGCACTTTTAGAACCTTAACTAAAAATGTTCTGAGGAATGATTTCCCGCATCTTTCTCCGTGAGAATCAACTTAGCTGCCCATTGATAATACTTTAAATGTCAACACTCTTCTATCGCTGCTTATCAAAGACAGAAAAGGAGTGACTGCAATACAGCATCGAATTTCCCCAAGCCCTAGCCACAAAAGAGCCTTAAAATACTACCAATGATATCACAGTTTTGCAAGTTGAAGTTCAACCAAGGACACACAAAGCTCAGACAGCAAGACTGAACTGACTGAGCTCAGGAACCCCAACATTAATTTGGGGCATATATTCTCAAGACCATGCATTCATCATTCACCTGCCTGATCATCTGATCATCTGACACAGCAGTCAGGGGGAAATGTGGTTTTTTTTTGTGTGTGTGTTTGTTTGTTTGTTTGTTTCTCTCTCTCTCTCTCTTTCTCTCTTTCTTTCTTTCTTTCTTTCTTTCTTTCTTTCTTTCTTTCTTTCTTTTTTTTTTTTTTTTTATGATCTGGCCACTGAATAAGAAACAATTCATTATTATTTTCTTTATGTTATAAATAACAACTTCTATCAATTATTGTCACAGCTACTTCTCATGGTAAACATGAGAAATGTCTTCAGACAAATTCTTCAATCTGTTCTCCAGTAAAGCTGTGGAGGGAAACATTTAGCAGCTATTGTTAAGGGGGAAGAGAGAATTCTCAGGGTTTTTGTGTTTATTTTGTTGGTTTATGTTTTGGTTGGTTTTTATTTTATTTTTACTTTTTTTTTTTTTTTTTTTGGGGGGGGGTATTGTCTACTTCCCCTCCTTTTTTCTTTCTTCTTTCTCTCTTTCTCAGAAGAAATAGTAATCCAAAAGAATTTCCAACCTCAGGATTTGTAGAAGACACAAACAGCAGTCCTTCATTTCTGCTCTGCACATCTGTGAACATCAAGACTACCACCAGAAGTGTACTTTAGAGACTTTTTTGCAATAGCTTCTTTCAGAGCTTTTCCTTCCTACTCTAAGGAGGTTAACCTAATGATGAATATAGCTCTGTAAAAGCTCCCTTACTAGTGCTTCAAAACTTATTATCTAACTTTTGGAAAACTATTTCAGAACATGGATCCTCTTTGTTATTTGCAAGGAAGTCTTGATGGTCACTTAATTCTCAGAGTGTTTCCAGAAACCCCTAGAAATTTTCTGAAAGTGTAGTTTCCCTCTCCAGAAAGAGCCCCAATCCACCACTACACATCTCACAAGGCACTGTAATGCAGTCACTGCACTCCCACACTTGGCTCCACTGCAAGCATGAAACATTGTATTCGGGGGAAAACAAACAAACAAATAAATAAATAAATAAATAAATAAATAATCAAACACTACAGTTCACTTTGTATTGAGCCACATATGCTGGAAGTTTTCACCTGAGGCTCAGACTAAGATGCTCCAACAAAAAAAAAAAAAACTCTAGAGAACTCATGTAAGACACTAGCTTTGCCAAGATAGAGCTGAGTTGGTTCATTCCTGAGTATTTTGATGTGCACATGTCCCACATCTACACAAATGCTAAGGCAGTGCTCATGAAAGGAGAAAAAGGCTGTAATGAAACTAAAGACAAAAACAACTGCTCAGATTAAGGGGGCTTTCCTACTTCAGATGAAGTGTTTCAGGAGATCCACAGCAGAAGGCAGTTTGTGCAGCATCATCTGAGTGAGTGTGGGAGCAGGGAAAGACAAGGAAAAACTCAGTGATAAAGTTTGAGCTGGGTAGCAGAGAAAATGATTTAGCATATCCCTAGCCACAGCTTCAGCCACAGAAACCCTAAGTATGGCAACAGGAAGAAAGTAGTGAGATATTTTTCCTCAAAATCTGATCCTCCAAGCTCTTCCCTGTGCGAGTCAGCAGTCCTCCTGCCATCAACTGTCTTCCTCCATCTCCTCATATCCATTTGTCAGCCTGGCTTCTTCACTTAACAGTAAATCCAGGCCATCTGGAAATCAACCCTTGCTGGCCATCACACAATATGTATTTCCATAAATGTCAAATATAGTGAATAAGGTTTTGTCAGCAAAGACTTGATTATACTCTTAGTATGTCTGAGCAGTTGACCTGACTGGCACTTGGCAGGGTGACATGGTCCCTGAAGTAAGCTTAAGTAGTTCAGATGCGAGCACACTGCTCTCTCCTTTTAGGTTTTTGAAACCTCTTTTTCCATTCTCATCTTTCTCCAAACCATGTGCTACTACACATATTGTATCAGTGTGCTTGCTGGAGGACATGGATGCATTGAAATTGGAGAAAGTGCTGAGGAGCTGCAGAAGGGAGTGGTGCTGAATAATGGGGTCACAGTGTGTGCATGGTATAACATGGAACAACTGAGAGAATTCATGCCAGACACACTGATAGAGTTCTTATCCTGGGAAAACCTGCACATTCTCTCAGGATACCCTGATTATCTAGTCATAAATGAATTGGTTTGTCTACTTCCGTGCAGCTAGAGCATGGACACAAACAAGATTTTATGGCCTGTAGGCTATAACAAGGCCTCTAATTTGAGCACACCCTAGGAGCAATCTAGCAAAGTAGTCAAATGTGTCAGCTTTTTATATGCTATCTTATTGAACACAAAGTAAACATAATTTGTAGATCCTATTTCACAACCACTACTTTTTACTCATTAGAACAGTAAGGCAGGGATTTGATAAATGAATGTTCATTTGATAAATGAATGTTCATGCAACTTCTTGGACAAATTCTAATACAAAATAAAATTTTCCAGACTTCCCTAAATGGAAAGAAGAAGGTTACTAGAGTGGATTATCTTCAGCAAACCTATTGGGGTTTCATCCTATCCACCAACTCCAAGAAACTATAATAATCTCTACAAGTGGCTTCCTTCTTTCTGCTTTTTCATCTGCAAACTTAGCTGGAATCATCAGGTTTGGAGGATGGACTAAGCTATTGAACTTGGTTAGCAGCATCCAACTGATGACTGCATTTTCTTTCTTTCTTTCAGAAAATGACTTAGCTAGTTCTCTGCACTGCTTTAAGAGTCATCAGGGACAGAAGTACAGCAAGATCTTTCTGTACTTCAGAACGGACAATGAACACTGAAACAGACTTAGCCATGGCTAAAACCAACACAATAATTAAAAACAACAAAAATTCTTTCCACTGATAAAATTTCAGTTGTTTATATCCACTTGATGTGGACTCTATCCGTCTGATAATGTCACTTCAAAGCTTAGACTAACAGCTTCAAATGAGACAGAACTTGTCTCCAGATGCAGAGGAAGTCATTATTTTGCTTCTAAAGAAGCACCAAGAATTGTGACTCAGTTTGTTTTTCTTTTCTTGAAAAATGTCATTGGAAACTACCTGAACATTAGACAATGCAGAAAATCTGCCTTTTGTCCAAAATGCAGCAATCACATTGGATGGATTCTCTTAACTGGTAAATTCATTATCACTTTTTTTTTTTTTTTTTTTTTTTTTAAGTTACAAGTTTGAAAACATTTTTTTTCCATGGCGCTTTGCTAAACAAATCTGTATGTACTCCTTTCCCACCCCGAGAATAAATGGTAGGCTGATGCAACTTTATATGTTTATCCTATCATTCAAAAATAAGGCTCACAACATTGTGAAGGCTACACATTGACACCTCAGGATGTTTAATTGCTACCAGCTGAAAATCTGAGTCAGGAGACACTATATGGACAGCATTAAATTATGTTTTAATTCTGGGCTCCATAAAAAGTAAAGCAGAGAAGAATTAGTCCATCAGGTTATGTATGTGCAACCTCAATTTTTCACACTGTCCATGACAGAATGTTAAACGTCTGAGTTGAAAAAGATATGAGACTTCTGTTATTTGCTTTTCATGTCAGAACTAGAGCCTTTGCTATCTGCTATATTTTCCTTTCAAAACCTATGCCTCCTGTGAGATTAAAGATATATTTAGAATTGTTAAAACTTTTGCCAAAAAAAAAAAAAAAAAAAAAAAAAAAAAAAAAACAGTAGTGGAAATAAGTACTCAGTTTCTCAAAATGGGTTTGGCTATTTTAGTTAACTGAAATGAAAGTAAGTAGTCTGGGACTCACTTGGAATGTTAGTTGACCAGATCCTCCTCCCCTGGTATAATTACCTTAGACGCTAAAGCAGCCGTTTGCATAGACATTTAGGCTGAAGTAAATCATGTTTGATGAATAGGAGAAAAAACATGCTTGATAGAAGCTCACTAAAGCTTCCATTTCAAATCATTTTCAGTCCCCAAACCAGTTTTCTCCCTCTGTGTCGCTCATCAGAGCAATGAACATTTCTGACTTGCTTCTTTCTCATCTCATCTCTTCAGGCAGGAAGTATCATGGAAAACCGAAAATACAAAAGTGATGGATTACCAGAAGACTTTGGAATTCATAATGCTGGGAAAAGAGAGAGAGACTCTATTTGGGGTTGGAAATATGAAAGAAGCATGCTAGATTTTGAGTCAGGGTGTATGTTACACAGCTAATCACTGCTGCCTTCTTACTTATGATCTTGCTAAAGCAAACTGCTTCCTTGTCATTCCTTCTGGTCATTTTAGAGGGCAACACTGCTATTATGCTGTCTTATGCCATTACTTTTCAAATTTCTCTTTTTCTTAGCTTTCAGGCTAATGGACACTATGTATTACTGTAATACCATATGAGCACTCAGCCGATCTGACTCAATTTACCTTAGTGCTCTTCCCTTTGGAGAGAGGTTCCCACAGTCTTCACACTGGTGAAGCACTTTAGCACTTCCCACACCCCTGCCTGTCTGATTTTGCCCAGAATGGCATTCTGATGATACGTCAAGGTACCAATTAACCCGGACAGAAACCAAGGAAGGGACAAAGGACAAAGGAGTACATGAATGAGACTCTCTTCTTGGTCAGTCTGCTTGCTGGTGTTGGGGTGTGCAGCCAAATCTGGAAAGAGGAATGTAGTGTCAGGGCCGGTAAGGTTGCTGTGTCCATGTGTGCCCATGCCAGCCCTCAGACATGTCTGTTATTTAACACCTAAATCAAACATATGTGGTGCTAAAAAGTATTAAAAAGCAAATAAAATCCACGGGCAATTTAAAGGGGAATAAAAATGTAATAGGGAGCTCCACACTTTTTTTTTTTTTTTTTTTTTTTCTTGCAGAACCTACAAACTCTGTTTTAATTTGCTCAGTTTGCTCCCCAACCATTTCATTGCCAAGAAACATGCTTCAGCCTGCCCTTCAAATGCTTTGATCTCCCAGCCACCACCTGCATGAATGTGATATTCTTGAAGAAATCTGCTTATCAAGTGGGGTGAGGTGAGGAAACAGGAATCTTGGCAGAGAAGTAAGTGTATAGCCAGTATGTCAGCATCAGTGGCTCCAAGCAAAACGATGGCAGAAAGAAGTAGAGAACTTGTTTCCTTTTCTGAAGTGTACATCTTGAGAGTTCTGCTAATAAACTGACAGTGAATGCACTGTACATACAATACAATATATTTTCATCTGGGTAAAAGATGATACATTATTACAGCCAGCTACCAATAAATCACAGATCCTAAAATGTGAAAATAATATGGTTTCTAAACTGTGTTATTAAGCTGGGTTAGTGGGGTAGAATGGGCATTTTGGTATTTGGGAGAGCTATATTTTTTCCAGTGGGCTTCCAGAATAAAATCAGTTGCTTAAAAAATCTAAATGACACTTTCAATGAGAAGTAATAATAAAATCTGTCTTCAGGACGCAATTTGTAAAAATGTTTTTGTTCACCTTTACTTCTGTTCTTTGACACTCGGGTTTGCTGTGCTGCAAAGAAATGCTGTGGTACATCACACCTGTGATATATTCACAATAAGAACAGATGAAGAGAAAAGGAACATTCATGACTTTGCACTAATGAGGTTGCTGATCCACAGCTTGCTGATAATTCTGGCACAGTGGAAGTAAAGCCAAAAAAAAAAAAAAAATAGCCAAGGATCTCATTTGCATGCTGACAACTGCACGTCTCCTCAGACACATCCATTTTCAGGTCCCTGCTACTGGTTTCTAACATTGCTCTGTTATGGCTAACTGAGTGGCTAGTAGTCTTGTCATCCTAGGCTCCAGAGGCTCCACAGGCTCCAGAATTCCATTTATTTTGTCTCTTCTTATTCATTAGCAATTTATTCAATGCCAAGACTCAATCAGATGGGAAATTCAAACTGATAGACTACGGTTAAATGAGAAATTTGCTCCTGTTTACCTTAAATTGTTTTCTAATTGATACAAATGACTATGTGGATGCTGCTTTACATCAGATTGGTTTCTGAAGATTAGAATCAGTTTAAATTGAAGCCAACCTGTCACTGTTGAATTTGAAACAGTGTTCACAAAGTGCCTCACTACTATTTAAATTAAATGGTCCAAAAATTGATTTTAAGTTAAATTGGTATTTTTCTTGTATAGATACAACCTTATTTAATAACACTTTGCATGGCAGGCCAGACATACCAAAAAAATAGCACTGGCAGGGTGTTTGCATAGATGGCCAGTGGCTAGCTATTTTTTGTTTGTTGGAGATATCAAGGGTTAATTGAGGAAGCAGGAAGGAAAGTGACTCATGCAGGGATTAAAATGTTTTATCAGCTGTGACCTGTTCAGTCCCTGAAACAGAGAAGAAATAAGGAAGTGATTTATAGGCTATAGCAGTTCAGGATGCACTCTTTAAGAGTTGCTGGAAAACAGTGGTACCCTGCACCTGCTCTTGTGTTCTGATATGCTCCCTATGTGGGGACTTCATACCAGCAGACTGCTTCCCACTGCTGGGGAACAAGTTTCCCTCTATTTATTGAAAAGAAAAACTTAACCTGTGTTTGTCCATACCAATTTATGCAAGTCAGACTGCTGCTAAGAACAGAAACATTTAACCCTAGCAATCAGTAAGCATAGAGATCTATGAAAACATCAATTACAATTTAAATAGATGTCAGTTACTTTACACAAGTTTGTTCCACCCAATTTCAGTATTTAACTTATAGATAGGATAAAGCAAAGCAGACACATGTCACGAGCACTGTACTTGACACAGACCTTCTACTAAAACAAACAAACAAAAGTAAATTTTAAAAAGAAAATATCTGAATATTGGCAATGTGTTTTTAAATCATTACATTGCCATTTTTAAGAGAAAGACAGGCATTAGAACTATTACATTATATCACACCGCTTTGCATAAACACTGCATCTGTGTTTATGTGCTGTACACTGAACGCAGACTTTTCTTGGCTAGCAGTTTGCCAGCAACAGAACTGAACAGGGAACTAGTTTCAGGCAATTATAGAAGAGATTCAATGGGTGGGTACAACTGCCTGAGGCAGAATATACTGCTGATGTATTATGTTTACACACATCACAGAGATGAAGACACTAGGCAGAGAAATGATAGGTATGTAAGGGAATATACAGGTTATACTCCCACTTAAACTGAAATCACTGCCATTTTTTTTGCTATTGTCATGAGAATTCAGGAGCAGTGCAAGTTCCCTCAGCTCCCAGACCTACAGTACTACGATTGTATAGAGTTAATATAATGCCACTCAGAGAGCAACAATTAAGGAAAAATCAGCAGTCTATCCTCTTGAAACTCAAAAGCAATTAGTAGATGGTAATATTGATGGTGCTTATTGCACAAATAACCAAGAGAGAAGACCTGAACCTCGCTGTTAGTTTTCTATTTAATTCTCTTTATTTATTTGTTATTTAATAACTTTGATTTTCTGCATTAAGTGATTTCATTTGCAAGCTATCTACATGACAAATATTGTGCAGCCCCAAAGCCCTATTTTTATAGTTTTATGCTTTCTAGAACTCCCCCAAGATCTATGAATGCCTTGGGAAAACTATTTTTCCATGTTAACTCTCCTCTGTGTTGCCAAGGGATTGTTACTACTGCTGAATAATGGGACAGGTCAGTTGTATTCTTTTATCTTTGACTTCCTTACATTAATGTGTGACTACAAGTTTTTGGCTGTAAATGCTGTTATAAAGAAGCACCTGAAAATACTTACTTTTCACAGATAAAAAGGGGTAGGGTGGAGGATGAATATGAGCATGGCTGGGGTTAAATGAGGATAAGAGTGTTGTAGTATAATGATACAAGAAGTAAATACTTTATGAGGAGGCAAAGTAATAAAAAGATTTTATGTTGTATCTCTGGGTTAAATTAGTTTGATATTTTTCAGAGGGTGTGGTTGGGAACACAGTAGTTTGAAGGGCTGTGTTTTGTTGTTGTTAATTTGATTAGTTACTGAATTCTGCTGAAGTAAATTGAAGTAGCTGTATGCATATGACTATGCATGGACTTACACAGTTTAGGTAAGTAATGAGCTTGTGCATGGAAAATTTTGTAGCTATATCTTTCTGCTTCTAGAGTATGCAAGGAGAAAGATGAAAGCATATCTGATTGTGATTCCTGTAGTATGAGTAATGTTACTTCTCCAAGGCAAATGCTAAGAGGAAAAACAGTAGGTGCTATAGAGCCTTCACTTAAGCACTATGTTTACAATAAATAAATAAATAAATAAATAAAATCTTAGTCTGCTTTGCTTTTATTGTGGGGATTCTCTGCATTTGAGAACACCATCTTGACCACTTTTTGATAAGAAAAAAAGATTTAAACTCTTATGTACACTGGATTTCTCCTCCAATGTTTGCATAAGTATTCACTGAGCTGTCATTGGGGATGTGCTTTAGGAGAGACAGGTAAGAAAGAAACAGTAACACTCTCTATTTCAAAGCTGGCTACAAATGCTAAAGCTGAAAGTTATTTTTCTGTTTAAAAGCTCCTAATTATTCCTTTTTTTTTTTTTTATATACCACTTACTAAACAAACACTGAGGTACAACACAAATACTGTGTGAAAGAACAAGCTAATCCTAGTACAATCACACAAACACACACACAAATATATATATATTGTGAATTCATGTCTGTCAGTAGCTGCATATTAAAATGGAATTGGCCCCCTTTCGTATACTTCTCTGTACTTTGTTATATACTCTCTTCTGTCTCAGAGCCTGAGACTCTAACAGCTGGCAGTCATGTGTGGAGAGTTTCTTCCATGTCATTAGCTCTTATGTGGCATTGTCACAATGCTGCTTCCTTAACAAGTACGTTTGAATTTATCTCATGAACTTGCATTTCTAGAGGTGACACTAAACTAGGAAATCATCACTGTATACATGCCACTGAAAATGGATAATTAAGCTTTTCTGACCCGTAGTGTCCTTACTATAATACTGGATTATCACAAATTTAATCTCTTGGGCTAAAAGGTAACTTTGTATACTTGTCTATGCTTGATTGATTCAGATATGAGTTGCTATCCCAGAAGCTTCTCTAAATGAGAACAATCTTACATAAATTCAGTTTAGAAAAAACATGTGTAGTCACTTTTACTCTGAAAGCAAAGCAGCTTCTTGATTTAGATAATGTCGCTTCTATTAAATTTAAACCAAAATAACCTATTTCTATATGAAGTCAAGCATTCATCCAAAACTAATTACATAATTAATGAAATTAAGAACTTTTATTTTTTTTTACATGAAATCTCTAAGAACAACTTTTACTTCCACCATGCAAATAGTGATTTATTGTCTAAGTATTCCTCGTGGAGCCAGCTGACTTTTGCTATTACATCGTTTGGATAAAATGTTTATCAGGCAACTATAAAATGCTGAGTTAACTTCACAAACGTATTGAATTTCAATGGTCGCAAGTGTATGTTAATAACACGGTACATCAAGAAGCACGTATCAGCTGTATGACAAGCTGTGGGAATCAATTTTGTATCTTATTTTTAAGAGAAAATGCCAAGTGGTATATGGTAAATGCTTCTTACATGTGCTACGCCATCTGGCTACACAAGTCTTCTTTTGTTACAATGTGAAGGGGGGCAAAAATCCATAACACATTTCAGCGTGTCCTAGATTTATCTTCAATGGACTATACATATACATGTATTTAACAGAAATATTTTACAATTGGTCCTCTGTGACAATATAAAGACATATAAATGAAATTTTTATCAGCTCTGAGGGCCTGAGATTTTGTTGGATATCTCTAGGACTGAAAGTAAACCGATTTTCAGCACACAGATCTAACCTCTGTTTGAGCATGCACTGGTTTTGATGGGTGACCATGATGTAGGCATTTATATAATCCATTATAAAAGCACCCATGGTGAGCATCAGGGTTACTAAATACTCCTAGACTCAAATAAACCAAGGAATGTTTGCAAATGCTTAAAAGCAGTGCTAGTCCCTAAATATTGTGTTTCTATGTCAGCTGAAGAAATTATTTTTTCTGACTGATGCAAATCCCCAGATGTGGATGTATCAGACCAAGTTCTACCAGCTGTAAACTCTTGAGTCAGCTTAAATACACTAAAGCTGTAGTTACTCTGTAAGTATAAATGTGATTATTGTAACTTTTCATATTTCTTCCTCCTGTTTGTAGCTGAAGTAGAGAAAACTGTTACATGCATCTGAAACTGAAACTTGCTTCAGATGTCAAGCCCTACACATAAAACCACAACCACTTTGATCTTGTGTAGCATGTTTTAATTTTGGGAGAAGTAATTACAACGCACGCTGTAAAATATGCTTTGAGCTGTTTCTAGAAGGGAGATGGGGGCTGTAACAGCCTCAATTCAAACCTCGCACTGTCGGTGGGGGGGTTTAACCGTGCAATCTGCCCATCACCTCTCCGCAGCTACCTGTTGCCCCAGTTCCTAGGAGCCTAGCAGGCGTTCAGGTGAAGGAGGGTGAGTAAAATGGCCGTGCTTTAGTACCCCCTCGCCACTTTTGGTAGCTAACAGAAGAACCTGTACGCAACCCTGCTGCTGGAGCACAGTCCCCACCACCCGCACGCCTCCGGGTGACTGCCCCAGGGGGTTATGGGGGCCGGCGGTGCCCCCGCTCCCCTCAGGGCCGGGCCGGTACTCTTCCCGTCCCCAGCAGGGTGGGCGGACAGGCGGGGCCTTTCCCCTCCCTCCGGAGGGGAAGTGCCGCGCCTGGCCCCGGCGCTGAGGAGAGGACGGGGCCGCCGGTGTGCGGACGGGAGCTGCGAGAGCTCCCCTCAAGTCGCGGCCGCCATGCGGCACAGGAGTTGCGCCGAGCCGCCCCGCGCATGCGCCAAGAGGGCTCCGGTGAGGGGCGGGGACAAGCCTTTCAGCCGGCTCCCTCCCGCCGGCGGGCCGTACCATTACGCAGGGGGGAACGGGGAAAGCCCTTTCTTCCAGAGCCTGCTGGCGAGAGCTCTGCGCTGCTTCCTCCCTTTATCCCACGTCAAAATGCCGATAAAGACAGCAACCAGCGGGCGAGAGCCCTCACTCGCTCTTCCACCCCCCTCTCTGCCTTCTCCACTCCACCTCCTCCCCCAGCAGCGGCGGATTGGTCACGACCCGCCCCCCCCCCCCCCGCGCTGCCCATGGTGGGGTCTGCCCGCGCCGCCCGCAGCCCGGCGTCGCGAGTTCCCGCTCACCCGCCCCCTCCCTTCTTCTCCTCCCTCCTCCTCCCTCCTCCCTTGGTGCCGGCTCGGCGCTCGCCTCGGCCTCCCGCTCCCTCCCCCTGCCCCGGCTGGGCCCCGGCGCGGCGGCCTTATGGCGTACAGTCAGGGTGGCGGCAAGAAGAAAGTCTGCTACTACTACGATGGTGAGCGAGGGGGCCTGCAGGGAGGGAGCGGGGCAGAGCCGTTAGCCGCTGCTAACCGCCGCGCCGGGCGCCGTCCCCCGCCATTACGGGCGCCCCCTGCCCCGCGTAGCCCTTTGAGTGGCTGGGGTCCCGTCCACCTGCAGCCGGCGGAGTCCCGGGGATCACTGAGGAGAAGGGAAGGGAAAGGAGGGTGGGAGCCGGGAGGCCGCCGGGCTCACGGCGGTGAGCGCGGTGTTTATTGTTACACCCTGCTGCCCCCCCTCCCAAAATGAGAAGGGAAAAAAAGGAGGGGGGAGAGAAAAGTTGGGACACTCCCCTTCATCCGCTAAACGTGAGGGCGGTGGAGTCGCTGCCGCGTCTGGCTCCTCCTCCGCAAAAAAAAAAAAAAAAAAAAAAAAAGAGAGAAAAGAAAAGAGCCCAGGCCATGCGTAGGGTCGGCACCTGGTGGCTCCTGCGGCCCAGGCCTTTCCCGGGCTCGTACAGAAGAGCTGGGGGCTGGAGGGGAGAGCGAGGGGCTCCCTGCAGGCAGAGCGCAGCGCTGCGGCTGCGGGCTGGTAGCTGCGGGCCCCAGGTGCTCGCTTCCTTCGGGGGGGTCGCAGCGACTGGGGGGTTGCGCTGTCAGTCGCAGGGGAGAAGTGGGTAAAGCTTGTACTGGGCTTCAGATGTGTGCAGCAACTTGGTGGTGGTGCTGGTCACGGCAGGGAGAACTTTTCGTTTTGTTCTGTTGACTTTGCATTTCTTTTTCCTTCTTTTTTTTTCATGCCCAGAAGGTAAATTCGGTGGTCACTTCACTTACAGATCTAATTTTTAAAATTGCCTCCAGGTGTAACAATTTCTTTAAGTTGGTGGATGAGGCCGGTGCCCTCGTGATGAAGGAACAGAGGCTGAGGCCGTTTTGCCTCCAGGTTTTGTTGGTTTCACCATTTTGGAACCGAGGAGGAATGAACTAAACCCACTAAGCTATCAAAGGTGCCTGCTGCAGTAGCAAATCCGCCATTCTTTAGAAATGGCAGATCTTGTGGGGCCTGTCTTGGTCTTTCACCACACTAAAGGAGGCAGAGTGGTGGTTGCCGCCCCCTTCTCTTTGTTGCTGGCTCTGGTTCTTTGTTCAGCCTAAAGGGGAAAGGAGGCCCCTGTTAGGGATAATTTTGGTGAGGCTAGGATCTTAGAACCAGGCAAGATGAATCAGTTCTTGCCTTGTAGAAAGGCAGACTGTAGCAATAGATGAGAACCTTTCTGTCTGCAAATGTTTGCATGTTGGTTTTTTATGCCTTTTTTCTTTTTAATGTCAGGTGCTTATACTTTCCTAGGCACAGATATCTTTAGTTTTGCTGTGATTCCTGAATTTTGATTCGTGGTACTAGTATCAGGATCCCTAAAACAGCTATGAAAGAGGTAGGAGAAAGTGGGGAAGAGAAATTTTGAGGTGACAGTGTAATGGTGACTTACAAGTAGTTGTAGCTAATATATTGCTTAAATAAGTAACTACAATGCGTGCAATTAAAAATAATAGAGAAAAGGGAGGAGTATCTATTGTAAAAGTCATTATAAAATGATTTTCTCTGTAACAAACGAACAGCATTGCAACATTGTTGGTGTCCTCTTAATTTATTTATTTTTATTTCCAAAGTCAGCAGTTGTTCTAAACTTCTTTTGGAAGTTCAGTTAGCAGAGCTTTTAGAATTAATACCTGCGGTAAATATTTCCAATGCTAATTTGTGGTTCATCTGATAATTCTTCGTATTTTGTAGCATGTTGAACCAGCAAAGCCTTGAATCAAAGTGGGGGGAGCGTTCAAAGCCTTAAATAACCCAAACCCCAAAAGTACAGATACTGCAAGCACACAACTGAGGTAGCAGAGTATCTCTAAGTATGTCATCAAATAAGTAAACGACCATTTTTAAATCATATAATTGTCCTTCCACAACTTTCATTCTTTTTCTTTAAAAATGCACAACAAAAAGCGTTGACGAGTACTAGAAGCATATGTGCATATTTTTTAAGATGCAATAAATTTCTTCGTGCTTTTTGTGGTAACTCATTGTGTCATCTAGAGTTGCTTTCTCAAATTAGCCTGTCATTTAGCAGGTCCTGGTGAGTGTGTTGCTGTTAACATTTTTTGTTAATTAACAGTTTTAACAGCCTGCAGTCTGTACCTACAGCCAATAAGCTTGTGGAAGAAGGAGTTTGATTATGTTTTCTATAGCTTGTTTGTAACAGCGTGCCAGCTATGTCCTGTTTGCAGAGTTGATGTTTGTGATCATGCTTGTCAGAAATTTTATTAAATTTGATGCAATATATAGTGAGGAAATGTGCAAACTAAGGTGTTTTAGTTCTCTTGTCTAAAATATCTTGAGCAAATGTTTCTAGGCACCTTAATATTTGTGATCATAACTTAGTGAAGTCTGTTGCTCACATCGCCAAGAACTGTCCTAGATACCGAAGGATATTGCAGTCCTTTCTTTACTGTGTCTTTGAGTCATTGCCGTGGTCTTGAAGCATGTGGCTCAGATGGTTCAGTGGCCTGTTTCAAAACAGGTAGGTGGTGTACCATTGCCCATAGCAACAGGCAGGACCTGGGATGGTCTTTCCAACTCTGTCCTGTACAGTAAAGCGTAGTTCTGTGGAATTGCAGCAGCTAGCTCAGTTTCAGTTAATAAGTGGGTTTGTTCAGTGCCAGTGCACTAGCAGTATTGTTTAGATTACTTGTCTTGCATAATTCAATGTGGGTGTTCAAAAGACTAAACCTTCGTGAAAAATTTCAGAGATCTGCATCAGAATGTGGTTGGTTCCACCCATAAAGATGAGACTAAACTTGTATTAATAGCACGGTAGGCTAGTATATTCAGCCAGTGTTTAAGTACATTAGTACTTTGTGTTAAAGTTGTTTATCTGCAGATGTAAACCCTAACCAAAGAGAATTTCACCAAAATTTGCTGTTGATTTGCATTGTGGTTTCCAAAACTGCAGTGGTACCCAACTTCTGCTCAGGGCTCAAAAGTCAGAACTTTACCTGCTTAATTAAAAAAAAAAAGGAACAAAAAACCCCTCGAGTCCTCATATGCTAACGTAGTAGTTTTAGGTCTATTTAAATAGCTTTTTGTTGGATTGATCAGGCACCAATGATTACTTTCTAGATTCATCTTTACGATTTCAAACCTTCATACTGTAGAAGTCAATTCAAATATAACTACCTCTGTTAAGACTTCTGTGTGTGATTTCCACTGTAGTAGTGGTTGGGTTTCTGTCCTTAAACCAGTTCTGAAATATCTAGTGATTTCATGGTAACTGCATTTAAAATAAGCAGAGTTCCTTTAGGGCGTGTAGCATCTTGTATTTTTCTGCTATAGAACACTGAACATCTACAGACCTTGCTGAACTCTGGTAGAGATGTGAGCATCCAACACTTGCATTCAATGAAAGAATCATGTGGATTTGTTTTAATTTGGTAGGTCTCTACTCAGAATTCAGTGATGTAGCTTCTCTGAATTGATGAGTTATTAGTGTATTGTTAGCATACTTGAACCCAAGATGTGACAGCTTGCATAACAAGTTAATTTTCAGGTAGGTCTTCTAGTCATCTGTTGGTATCACAGTTTGAATCATTTGGTGAACAACAAGCTGGTGCTAGCATTGCATTGGTACCTGATTTGTCTCCTTCCAGAAGATTGAACGTTTCAGAAAATATCATTACTTCTGAATAGCTGATGTTTTTACTGGTATACAACAGTAAATTAGAGTCTTTGAAACCTTGGTGTGGAGGATTGATAGATTTGTCGACTTTCTACGTGTGCTACTTTGCATTTTTTCCCTTCTGCTTCCTGTTTCACTTATGTTTTTTTGCACTTACCATGTACATCCTCACTGGTGAGTGATGTGTGTTATGAGTATGTTCATAACACTTCGGTATTTTTACTCTTATATTGATAACTTTGGCATCAAGTACCTCATACTGTCTGCAATAGTAGTCTTCAAACTTGGCTTTGCTGTATTCACTTCTTTCATGTATATGCGTACTCTCACCAGAATTAATCTGGTACTAAGTGCAGAGCTTTCTAGTTCCATCAGTGAGGAGGTATCGCCCTGCCCCCCACACAGTAGATTTTGGTACCCCCTTGCTTTTCTCCTCAAAGCATTCTAGTAAGGCTGTGGTTGATGTTAAACTTGTGAATTGGAGATGTTCAGGTTTCAGGATCAGTGGATGAAGTTTCAGAAGGGGCACCTTCTCCTTCATGGATTGAAGGAGAAACTTCTAAGCAGATCTTTGCCTTGCACAGGGTGGTGTTTCCAAGATGGTGGTGATACAGGTCACAAATCAAGAGGAGACCTATTCCTTACACCGCTGCGAACATGCACATCATCACAGTCCCTTGAAACTCAATGGGCTTTTTGTCCATACATTTGATTTTTTTTTTTTTTTTTTCAAGAGGCTAATGCCCAAACCCTCTTTTGCTAGTAATGCTAAGACCTGAAAAGATACAAATGGTATTGCTGGCTGGTGAAGTGTATTATATTAACATCTATTGTTAATCATTATAGCTGACTTCTAACATGAAAAGATTGATATGCTTCTGCCAGCTAATCACCAACAGATCTCTTTTATCAAATAAGCTCCCATTAAATTTGCCAAACTACCAACACTTATAAAAGTTCATTAAAAAAAAAGTTATGCTTAATTAATTGATGACAGATTTTGTTGTTATTTTTAAGAATGTTTTCTGCAGTGTATGATGTGTAGAAGATAATTAATTTTGAATGTATAAATGTTGCTCTTATCAAAGGATGTGTCCCAAATATACTTGGAAAGTGGGTAAGAGTACCTTCTTTTATGTAAGGGAAAGTCTCACCTTTTCTAGAAGAGAGGAAATCATTTCTAATCCATTAACATTTTCAGTAAAATGTCAGTGATAATGGCTATACATGGTGTATAATTGAAACTAAAATGACCTGTTTTTTTTTTTTTTTAAAAAGGTGCAACATACATTCTTTGTCACAAATGTGTTTTGAAATGAAGTTTCTTCATTTTGAAGTTTTCTTCAAAAAGTTTCATGTTATTTAAAACCCTTGTTATGGAATTACTCATCTTAAATTTTTCAAACTTCTAAGCTTTTACCTAGGTTAAAGCTTTGTGAACCTGGAACTTAATGATAACTTCATTTAAAAAAAAAATGTAGGGCTGGTAAATGGTCAGTTTCTATCTTACAGTTAGTTTCAAAGAGTTGTGGAAGTTCTTTCCTGAACCTGAAATACATTATATGCTGTTATATGGAATTTTATAAAATGTTAGGTGATGTTTTTGCTATGTGGGAGGTTGGAGTATCCTGTTGTAGTAATACCTTCTGCTCTTGACCTACATGTGATGAAAGTGCAGGGTTGCTGTATCAGCAAGACTCCAGGTCTTGATAATTGACAAAAAAAGTGTTGTTTTTTTTTTTTTTTTTTTTTAAATCAAAAAGGTAAAACCACTAGTCTTACCAGGAAATTTCCTCAAAATAGAAGGTCTATTGCAAACAGCTGTTATGGAATTGGCAAGCTGAAAGCCCTTGACAACTGAGCATACCTTTCAGGCTTGTCCATGTTTCTAGGAACGTGTGGAGCACCGGTTCTATTTAAAATGGTTTGTGTTTGGGAATGTTAGTATTTAAAGGAGAGGCAGATGTGTTCTTACTATACACAAGCTAGGGAAGAACTTAATAGCCAGTGAAAATAGCCATTCTTCTTTTATTGGAAATGTGTTAAATTTATTATGATGATCATGTGTCTAGTCACTCTCCAATTTGACAGAGTTCGGTTGATTTGAATTATAAATCTGCAAAACTATTCTGGATCCCTAGCAGCAAGTGGCTCGGGAGTGCTTACACATGTGGTTACAGGAGTGGATTTGAAGCTAATTGCTGGAATTTAACTGTTCTGATTAGCAGTTCAGGGCAGGCTGAGGGTGGTATCTTAAAATCAGTTCTTGCAAAATAGTAGGTTTTACCACAGCCTCTTGTTGGGGTATAATGTCACTGTCATTGGTAGTTTTTGCTCTCCATTCCAGTTTTGTCTCCCATTATTTCATTCTCCAGATCCATCCCCACTCGTTTCTTCTATTCACTCTTGATTTTTGAATCCTCTTGGATGTGTCTTCACTCTCCCACTGCTGTATGCTTTTAGTAAAGGTCTTAGTTTTGGCCTTCTTTTGACCATCTGCTTCCTACATAGAGCCTTTTATGGGCTGTTGATTTTTCTCGTGGACTGTTTGAAACAGTTTTCCCTTTATCATCTCTTTCTGGAATCATCATCTATCTTCTGGGGGTTATTCTTTTAGGTAGCAATGAAAAGTTGTTTTGTAATACAAATTCATTTGTGTAATATTGACAGGTGATATTGGAAACTATTACTATGGACAAGGGCATCCAATGAAGCCTCATAGGATCCGAATGACCCACAACTTGCTGCTAAATTATGGCTTATACAGAAAAATGGAAATTTATGTGAGTATAAGCAAAGTGTTATACTGAAACATTTTCATTTTTTTAATAAAGGCTTTAAGTATTCTTGCACAAATAAATGGAGAGAAGAGGGAGTGGAAATAAAAATAATTAGTGTATATAGAGCTGTCTAATTAAAAATTAAGCACTTTCATAACTGATGTTGACTGCAGATTGCTGTCCATCTCCAGAAGAAGTGAGATACAGCCTCAGTAGAAACTTACAAAACTTTTTGTGATTGGGGGGTGGGGTTAGAGTAACCAAAAAAGAATTTAGCAGACTCTATAATCCTTGCTTTATGCAAAACAGTACTGCTAGCAGTTTCACTATTTCCCCTATCAGAGTAGACTCGATTTCTTTTGGGTTGTCTGTTTTAGTTGATTGTTAATCAGGGTACTGCTGCAAAAAGTTACTTTACTAACTTGTTCTGTTATCAGCGACCCCACAAAGCTACTGCTGAGGAAATGACCAAGTACCATAGTGATGAATACATCAAATTTCTCCGATCAATAAGGCCTGACAATATGTCTGAGTACAGCAAGCAGATGCAGAGATGTAAGTGTCTATATTAGGCTAAATGTGCATTTGTGTATGTGCTATTCACCGCTACAAAGGTAGGAATAGTAGCCTAACGATGTAGGTGGGTTAGAGAAATGCTGTAAGAGTAACTTGCCTTTCTTTAGTTATACTAGTTTGGGGGATTTTCTATTTAAAAGCAGTTATATTCACAAAATGTTCTTTAAGGTTATGAAATAATTTACACATGCCCCTGTTCAGAGTGTATGCTGGATGCGGAATAGTGCTTCCTGTAGGCTTAGTGCACCAAGTTAAACTTCAG
The DNA here is from genome assembly GCA_011075105.1 of Heteronetta atricapilla. NCBI lineage: Eukaryota > Metazoa > Chordata > Aves > Anseriformes > Anatidae > Heteronetta > Heteronetta atricapilla. The sequence continues at coordinate 68,604,632 of CM021733.1, forward strand.
TCATTAGCTTTTTGCAAAAATGTCTTAAATACATTCTAATGTAAAATCTTGCTAAAGAATGGCTTATAATGGAACAGAGAAATAAAAATAAATGTGAAAATGTGCTCAGGTAAAGAAATAAAGTTGACTCATTCCTGTTAGAGGTGGTAAAAATAGGACGTTATTCAGTTCTTACTTTTTCCATGAACTTAGTGCTTGGACTTTTAGAAATAAGTTCAAAGTACCATTAGAAATGCAGTTTGGCACTCTTAAATCAACTTAAAAATGAAATATTCTTACCTTTTTCAGTGCCTCTTTCTCAGCATATTATTTTTCCAAGCAGTTGTATGTTTCTTAATATGTTAATCAGCATGCCTTCCAAAACAAAAAAGGTTTAATTTCTTGTTAATGAAGAGACAAAGCTTCCCATGGAAACAAAATAACTACATTTGAAACAAAACAGTGTGGAGTCACCTTAGATGATAAAAGACCTTGCCAATTGAGTTTGATTATTAGAAGTGTGGGCAAGCTATATGTGGGTTTCAATTATTAAAATTTAACCTGGCAAAAAAAAATGGTCATTGAAATGCGAAATATATTATGCATCTGTATGCATCACCCATGCTTATAGCAATACTGTCGGAATGATATTTTTGAAAAGTATTGCATTTCTTACACAGTTAACGTTGGAGAAGATTGTCCTGTATTTGATGGCCTGTTTGAGTTTTGTCAGCTATCAACTGGAGGCTCTGTTGGTAAGTATGGGTTGTTTGCCAGATGTTTTGTAGCTTTACTATGTTTATGTCAGCAACTTAAAACTTTGATAGTATATTAGAACCTGAAGCAAATATGAGTTTGTTTTATATAAAAACGTGGACATCAATAGTTAGTTGTTCTGTCTGATATTTGACAATGTGTATCTCAGTATTAGCAAATGATTAGATCTATGATTAACTGAGATTTAATCATATATATATATTTTTTAAAAAAAAACCATTTCTGGTAACAGATTTAAAGGCTTTCAGATGTTTCTGACTGCATTTCCTTTCAATTTTGTGTGTCTTTTTACAGCTGGGGCGGTAAAATTGAACAGACAACAGACAGACATGGCTGTTAACTGGGCTGGAGGTCTTCACCATGCCAAGAAGTCAGAGGCATCTGGTTTCTGTTATGTTAATGATATTGTGCTTGCCATCCTTGAGTTACTGAAGTAAGTTTATGATGAGGAATAAAGATAAAATCATAGTGTCAAATTTTAGTATTTAAATGTTTGAAGACGTGGGTGGTAATGTCACTATTTTATTGAGTTTTCATAGCCTATGGTGAACTTGTATAATGTCAATTGAGAAAACTCCGAACTATCCATTTTGGCTCCAGTGAGAAGCCTAAACTAAAATACAGGCAAGCTGAAAAGATAGCTATTTGGAGATAGTTTTGAAACACATACTTAGAAGTACTTTTTTACACAGAAGATAGTGAACTTCTAGATCTTGCTAGTACAGGAATGAGACAGAAAATGACAACAGATGAAAAAGAAAAGACATAATCGTGGACAAGAGTTGTGTAAATGAAAGTTAAAGAACCAAGAAACAGTGCACCCTCTAAAACACCATATGCTGTAATTGTAGATGGCAAGGAAGTACTAGGGTAGCAGATTTCAGAAAATGGATAGGGTTGCTTGGTCTCTGTAAAAGTTACATCCTGTTGCTACTCATGGGGACAGTGGGCTAGATAATTACTGACGTGACCCTTCAGGGTAGTCATTATGCACTTAAATGTCACGTGTAGTGCTTGTAATTGTATACTGATTTGATTTTTCAATGTCTGTATGTTTCTTATGTTACAAGGCATTTTTACTAAACCAAACAAAAATATTCAAGTAAGATCATATGCTGAGCTTCCTTGGATTGTTACATGAGTTAATGTAGCTATTAACAAAATAATGAAATAACAGCTGTGCTTCTGTGGCTGCAAAATAAAAAATTATGAGAGGAGTAATGAAAAAGCTATCGTAAAATTACCTTCAAGCAGTAGTGCATCACTAAAATTTCATATCATTAATATTATTGTACTGTTTAATGGGACTATATCCCTTCTGATAACATAATTTTTATTTATTTATTTTTAACAAAATACACTCGGGCATCTGACTGCTTGGGAATGGAGCATCTGAGTCTCCTGGTGGGGGAAGGGGGGGGGGAATATATGTGACCTGGAGGTGATTCCAAACACAGAAGTTGCTAAAGGCACACACAAAAAATACTAACTTACTAAAACATTCCTTCTAATCTGCATCTATTCACAATACGTCCCTATGGCCTAACAAAACCAGTATAATTTTGTGTGTTCCACTCTTGATTTTTTTTTTTTTACCTTAACATGTATGTGAAGGAAGGAAACTTTCAAATAGATGTGGGTTATATGGCCATGGGAAGCTTCTTTTAAAATCTTTTCTGATGTTGTATTAAGAGAGAAATCTTACAATGCCTGAAATTATGGCTTCTCAGACTCAGTCTATAGCATTATGCAAAGCATGATGAAAACGTGTCTTCTGATGCTGACACTTTGTGCTTTACTGAACAGCATGGTGTTTAAGGGATGTTTACTGTTGTTTCCAAAGCTCTGGGGCTTCAAACAACTGGTTTCTTTATCCCTCTCATAAAATGATCTGAAACTTGCCATATATAAGGAAATGTTAAGCAGTAACATAATTTAATTCTAGTAGTAAGTACAGTACTATTGGAAACAAGAACATAGACTATCCCAAGTTGGAAGGGACCCACAAGGATCACCGAGTCCAACTCCTGGCTTCACACAGGACCACCCAAAAATCAGACCATATGCCTGAGAGTCTTGTCCAAACACATCTTGAACTCCATCAGACCCAGGGCTGTAACCACTGCCCAGGAGAGCCTCTTGGTGAAGAACCTTTCCATAACACCCAGCCTGACCTTACCCTGTTTCCTTGGGTCCTGTTGCTGTCCCCAGAGAGCAGGGCTCAGTGCCTGCCCTTCTGCTCCCTCTGTGAGGAAGCTGCAGGCTGCAATGAGGCTTTCCCTCAGTCTCCTCTTCTCTGGGATGAACAAACCAAGGGGCTTCAATTTTTCCTCATAATCTTCCATTTGAGACCCTTTACCATCTTTGTAGCCCTCCCTTGGACAGTCTTTTGTAGTTATGTCCTACTTATACTATGATACCCAAAACTACATGCAGTACTTGAGTTGAGGCCACACCAGAGCAGAGCAGGACAATCCCTTCCCTTAGCTGGCTAGCAGTGCTCTGCTTGATGCACCCCAGGGTACAGTTCACCATTTTGGCTGCAAGGAAGGGCACGCTGTTGACACATATTCAACTTGCTGTTGACCAGAATCCCCAGGCACCCTTCTGTGGGGCTGCTGTCTGACTGCTTGTTCACCGGTCTGAACATATAGCTGGGGGTTCCCATGTCCCTGGTGCAGAATCTGGTGCTTGCTCTTAACAAACTTCATGTTGTTGGTGATTGTCCAGCTTTCTAATTTGTTAAGAGCTCTTTGTGAGGCCTCTATTCTGAAAGGAGTCAGTGGCCCCTCCCAGTTTAGTATTGTCAACAAACTTACATAGTATACCTTTGAGTCCTGCACCTAAGTCATTTATGAAACTAGTAAAGAGAACATAACTATCTTTACAAGTTGCAGAGATGAAGAAGGCAAGTTGATGGAAAATAGGTATTAAAAAAATTTTTTGTGGGGGCTTATTGGGCACGGATTATGCCTGTTCATAGTACTATGCTTCTTGGAAAATTCTGGAGAAGCATCTAACATAAGGTGTTTTAGCGCAGAATGTGTTTGTAATCATTGAGAAAGCAGATGAATTTGCCCCTTTCATGTGATGTTTAACATATCTGAACAACAGAAAGCAGTGTGAACAAGTACAAGGTGTAACTAATACTGAGTAGGACAACTCAGATGAACATTGTATGCATTACATACTTACTTACTTACTTAATTACTTTTGATTAAGATAAACTTATTTTCACCATTATCTAAACTGTACTGGTAATTCTGAGTGGTTATGGTAACTTCAACCAAAATCATCAAAAGTAATAATCTGGGATGTGAGTGTTCTTTGGATAGTTTTTTTTTGGTTATGTTTTTCCTCATTTAGGTATCAGTAATTATGAACATAATGGATAATGGTGATTTCTCATGCATGATTTTCTTTCTAGGTATCACCAAAGAGTGTTGTATATTGATATTGATATCCATCATGGTGATGGTGTTGAAGAAGCATTTTATACCACAGATCGTGTCATGACAGTATCATTCCATAAGTATGGTGAATATTTTCCGGGCACAGGGGACCTTAGGGTAAGGTTGAACCTGAAATTTCATTAGGTGACAAATTCCCTCTTGCTCGCTTCCTTATAGATACTGTTTAGTAATAGGTTACAGTAATGACATTCAGTAATAATATATACCAGTATATTTTCAGAAAATGCATTAGTCTGGAGCAATAGGTTTGTTGAAGAACTGGGTGGGGGGGAGGTATTGGGAAGTAAATTACTTGCTTCTATATTAGCTTAACCAACCCCTTGACTTTTAGATAACTTGCCTGGACAGGCAGTGTGCTATATTTGTAATTACAGCCTCTGCATTTCAGTTCTCATATAGTGGAAAGTAGTGGTTTAGAGACCACAAGTTTTAAAATCTTATTTCAAATCCTAGAATACCCTCATGCTGGAGTTTTAATAGTTACAAAGCTTCACTCACAACGTGGAATTTACTGTTTATTTGCCTATTAATACAGTTGGTTGATTTTTTGAAATATTTCTTATAAAACATGTTTTGAATTTTCACAATGCTGTCTGCTGAAGAAGTGTAGCATGCTTCACAGATGATTATTTGCTAAGCATTATGGCTAGCTTGGTATAGGGAACAATGGCCCATGAAGCATTACCATTTAATCTGCTGGAGAGAACCTCTGATAAACTGAGTTAAAACAAGTTTACCTAGCATTTAAGGTTAATTTAAAGTAAGCTTTTCCTCACATTAAACTACCCCATTAGAACAAGAAGTTGTTCCAGTTTGCCACTTGAGAAGGTATTTCAGGTATTAGGACTAATATATTCCTAGCTTCATACTTTTACGTTCGACCTTTACTTATTACAGCACTCCAAGGTTAAGTCAATAAACAGGTACTAACAGCTTACTTACATTAGTTTGTGGATACAGTTAGCAGTTTTTAGGAAAGTTATTAAAAACTTCTGAAAAGCTGATCTACAACAGAACTGTAAGAACATATTAACTGTTTTCCTAATATCTTCGCATTGATTCAAGTGATGCAGGTGCATGTTTATAGTAATACTCCCAGAATGTGTGCTCCACAGTGTGCTTATGATACCCAGAGGACACGGCAGTAAAAGAAAGTTGAGCTTTGTCAGTGGGGTGCTTTGTGTTCATTTCAGTGAGGTTGTTGGAGCTGAATGTTTTTATGGTTGTTAGATTTCATTAAACTGCTTTCTAAATTGATTTAGGTAGCAATCAGATCAAGTGTTGTTCGTATGCATGTCGTTTAACTTGACTGGCCACAAGGTGGTAGTGGTGCTTCAAACAAAAAGCAGATTAGACCAGGATGTTTATAATGACAAGCTGTTGTGGCTGAATTTGGCAAGATTTTTTTTTTTAAGGGTTAGATATCTTGGATTTTTAGAAACAGCACTTCCCGTTGACAGAGGAGTTTATGGATTCTTCACCTCACCACACCCAGGACAAAGAATTAAAAGATACACATTTGAAATAAAAGAATATCATATGTAATTGGGACTTTTTTTTAGCACAGTGTCAGTGACAAACAAGTACCTCAGGCGTGGTAACTTTGTGTTCTGTGCTGCAAGCTAGTATTTTGAAATGAGTATTGTCTACATACAGACTTCAGCAGGATTTATTGCAATGATTGCATCCTCACAGGAGAAGAAAAAAAAAAGCTTGTTTTTTTTTTTCCCCTCTCCAGAGCATGAAAAGCTAATTGAGCTAAAGGAGACTAATTTTCTGGAAGGAGTAAATGTTCATTCTGGAGACCAGTATTATACTACTTGTTTCTGTTCAGCTTGCTCTGTCTTAGCTGATTATTTACATCAATTTTAACAACCAAATCTTATCTTTGTTGTCAGTGGGCTCCATTTAGACTTGTGTCTGTAATTCTGGTTTGTTGATCAGTTTATGCTTATTCAATGCAGAAAAAAATCACGCATGAATTGATAACTGTGGTTGCAGATCCCTATAAATCAGATACATTGATGGAGGATGCATTCATGCGTTCTAGTTCAGCTGGGTTTATTTGGTTTTTAGCAAAGGTGTTGTGCAGAACTTCCAGTGTTTATAGTAAGTTATTTGACTTTCCACGTCTTGGATGTAGGTAAGACAAGATTTGTGATACCTTTATGTCATAGGTCAGTAGTGCTAGATGGAGGCATGGATTCTGTGGTGCAATTTAATTCATTAATGAATGGGACAACTACCAATATGCTATATTGTTTCTTTATCGTTTCTATCCAATATAACTAATATCACTTACAAAAAAACATTTATTGTATAGCTCTGGCTTTAGAACAGTTACTCTGTTAAATGGGAAATCATGTGAACATTCTTCTTTCCTCTGTTTTAGATTAAGATGGACTTAATGATTTATTTTGTATCTGGAAAGCAATGTACTACTGTTACCTCAGAAACACTGACATCTGAAGGCCTAGATGTAGTTCTGGATTACTGTTACACTCCAAAGCAGTCAGAGATGTGTTTATCAGGGGGTTTTCTGTGTCACTTGCAATACCATGAAATGCTGTTACTCTGCTGCATTGGGCCACCCACCCCCCAATGGTGGTTACTGGAAGTGGTTTATTACTGCTGCATTTGCTGCTAAGCAGGCGTTGTTCAGGAAGAAAAAGTCCATGACCGTTTCATTAGTTATTGTTGAGAAGTTTAGTATTTATACTGCAGTTTTTTCAAGGACACGGGGCCTCTTTCTACACGGTTGCTCTTTGATAATAGTTTACAGCCCAACTAAATATGTTGGATTTTGCTGTCTTTCCCATTGTGGATTTCCTATTAGTGGCAGAGAACTGCACTGTGTAAAATGGATCAGTTTCTGTCTTGTTTGGTGATGATTAAAGGGAGGAAATGGGAATGTGCGGCAAGCAAAGATCTTCAGGGATTAAGCTGATTGTCAAAACAGAAGTGGAAAGATTCGGGGTTGATTCACTTTTTATCTATTTGCAAAGGCTTTTCTTTTAATGTATTTGTTGTCCAGGAAAGCCAGTAAGATAGACTGCTGCAGTTCCTGCATTTACAACTAATGGAACTGAAAATGATCTTCAAGGATTTTGTTTTTGTTTTCTTTTTGTTTAAAAAGGCTCAGTTTCTTGAAGGGAACCTGTAATTGGCCTCTGATTTTCCTCTCTCATTTTTGCTCCAGCCAGTTCTTCATCCTATGTTTGGAGCAGAGCATAGTTTCAAACACCCTGCCAAACCTAAATCTGGTGTATAGCATCAAACACATCTGTCTCACCTTGTTCTTCTCAGTTTTCTTGTTTGTTTTTGCTGAACTATTTTTAGTGGGTTAAATTGATTTGTTTCAACTTTTTGTCTTAAATCTTTAAATTAAAAATCAAGTGTACTTCCTACAAACTTGGTGTACAATTCTTACATCCCAAAATGATTGTATGGGGGAATGGGAATCAAGTAAGGTACTTTGCCTCTTTTCCCCCCAGTGGACGTGAATAGTTGAATAAAATAGTTCAACATACTTGTATAGGCTTTTTTCATGATACCATTATGCGTTTCTATACTTGTAATAAAGCATTTTTCATCTTTGCTTATAGGACATTGGTGCTGGAAAAGGCAAATACTATGCTGTCAACTTTCCAATGAGGGATGGTATAGATGATGAGTCGTATGGACAGATATTCAAACCAGTGAGTTTTTTTAAGCTCTTTTGAAGGATACCTATTTCATTTTGTGGATTTATTTTCAGAATATGAATTAACATCTTCATGTTTTATACTGATTATAGATTATTTCCAAAGTAATGGAGATGTATCAGCCCAGTGCTGTGGTATTACAGTGCGGAGCAGATTCATTGTCTGGTGACAGGCTGGGATGCTTTAATCTTACTGTTAAAGGTAAGCATAAAATTGTGTGTTTGTAACTTCTTTCCTAAGAAAAACCTGTTTTTCATACTATTTTTCAACAAATTTGCATGATGAAGACTGGAGTCAGAAATCATTACTGTGATTAATCACCTCTTTCTTTACTATACAGAGATGGCCAAAAGAAACACAGAAGTTGACTCTTTCTTTCTATCCATCTAAAAAAGTTAAGAACCGTGGTTTTCCATGTTCTTTCTAGCCATTCAGCTGATTCTCTTCTATGCACAGGCTTTCTGTAGCTTTTAAGCAATGTCCTGAAATGACGGGATGATAACAGTAGTCCTACTGCAATACTTACTGTGACAGGCAACTAACAAAACTAGTGGGTCACTTAGTAGGACTACTAAACATAAAAAAATCTTGTTAGGCATAAAATAGGTGTTACTGAAATGAGAATACTGATTGCATTGTTAAACTGATACTGTTTTCCATTTATATTGTTTTATATCAAGCCTTATGGTAACATTTATTTTTATTAACTTTTGTAGAATTAATTGATTTTTAGTTTTACTTACTTTTCTGTCCAAAGACATGATTCTCAAAATTGGGTTGAGGCATTAATTTAACAAACAAAATAAATATTAGTATTAATTATTTAAGTGATAAAATGTTAAATATGTGTTGAACTGTCACTAAGCTTTGAATCCACCATCATTGATTTTCTGGATTTTATTTTTGTTAATGAGGCAATTAGAGTTTTGTAGGCAACAAATGCAGTACAGTATCTGTTGGGTCTGCAGTGTTTCAGGGTTCTTTTCTTGATTTGCACCAGGTGGCAAAGCTACTTCAGTTGCCCATACAGCTCAGATTTTTTTTCATCTTACATATCTTGGAAACCAAGAGAGCTGCTGCCTCCTACAGATGCCTTTCAGTATGCTGTATCTACCTGGACTGTGTACTGTCTTGGCACCAGTTCACTCTGTAAGCAAGACTTAGCAACCTCTAATACAGGTTCAAATTTAGAAGTAGAAAGGACCAATACTGATTTGCTTTTCTTCTTCCAACTTTGCTTTTAACTGGGAAATTGTCCCTAGATTTATCACTGTGTCTTTTTATAACTGATGTCAATGCAAAACATTCAAAGAGCATTTCAAAACTGCAGCAATAGGAGACCATCATACAAAGTCTCTGAAGATTGGGGTGGGTAATGTTCAATATATTTTGTACAATTTTTACATGTAGATCTTAACTTTTTGTGAGGTTGTGCTTAAATATAGGGGGAGGCAGTTCTGTTTTACTTGAATCAATTCACTTCTCAATAAGTATGACTGCGTATGTCTGATTAAGTAACTATTTACATAGAAATCACATTTTTTCTTTAATAGGTATTTTGCATATGTTGTCAAATCTTTTTTCTTTGTGACAGGTCATGCTAAATGTGTGGAAGTTGTAAAGACTTTTAACTTGCCGTTGCTGATGTTAGGAGGAGGTGGATATACTATTCGCAACGTTGCTCGATGCTGGACGTATGAAACTGCTGTTGCCTTAGATTGTGAAATTCCTAATGGTAAATATTAATCCCCCAAATAATGTTTTATTAAGAAGGTCTTAAGGTCTAACATGGGAAGGTCTAAGTGAACAGATAGTAAATATTTCTATAACTAAGTGCAATACATCAGTTTAGAATAAACTATGTAGAAAGTTATTGTTAGAGTTTAGCCAATAACTTCAGTAGCATGTGCACTAAATAAACTTCAGGGTTTGGTGCTTTTTTATGCTTTAAAAGCTTTAAATGATTGCATCACTTTGTCATCTGTGTGATTGAATATATACTCTTGTTTTGATTGTGACAGACTGACCTATGTAAGTTGGGTACCACAGACATGGTGTTCATAAGAAATGATTGAGTATGCAAGTGTCAATTTTATCTAGTAAAACATGGATGTGTCTTCATTGTCTTTGACTTAAAAGTAACTATGAAAGTATATTGACTTCAGCCCTTCATTTGTCTTGATTTTGGCTAGTCAAGCTCTCCTAAAAGTTTTAAAGCCAAAAGAACAAAAGTAGGCTTCTTCTAAAGACTTTAATAGTGAAGAAATTTCTCTGAGGAAGATCCCCAAAGCTCCTTCTCCCTTCATTTCTGGCCAGATATGCTTCTGGACGTGTTTTTGGAACTTTTTTCATAAAATTAATATTTGGACTGGTTTGTTGCATCAGCATTGGCAGTTTTCATTTTGGACTGTAGCTTTTACTGATAACCTTTTGATATACATGTATCTCTTGCTGGATTCAGATCGTTTCCGTCTGACTTCAGTGGAATGCTGCTGTCAGTGAGAAACTATGTGGATAACCTATTTCAAGATGTACATTTTACATCCTGTATTTCAATGTATATTCTACATAAACAAAAGGATTTGAAGTGATGGTATTTCCTTATCTTGGAATTTTTAAAATTCACATGTCCCTGGCAATGGATAGACATATAGGTTTTTTTTTAATTTTTTTTTTTTTAACGTTCCTCTAAACTTTGTGGATCTTAGTCATCTTTAATCAGTTTTGAGAATGAACAGTGAATTTCTAAACATTGTAATAACAAATCTTCCCGTCTACTTTCTAACAAGATCCCCTATCCTGGAATAGTTATAAATGAAGAAGCAAGACAGAGAGTACATTAAGAAGTGGGTTTTGGTATCTTACTTCTTAAATGTTCTGGCTTTTTGCTGTTTTTGTCTTGTTACTTGGGAAAATACAGTCATATTTAATAGAAAAATCTACTAATTTCCTAGTGTGAAGTCTTCATCTAGTTCATTTTGGGAACTTATATGTTCCAGTCAGGGGACAGGTTATCTGTGAAAATACCAAAAAGGTATATATATTGGGGCAGGAGAGGGGCAGGACAGGCATTTCTGAACTTCTGTAAAAAAGTTAATGTCGATATTGAACTAGCTGTGATGTTCAACCTATTAATGCACATCACATTTTACTAAAGGAATATTCTGACTTGTTCACCTACACCTTTCAAACTGGACTAACTTGACAGCTATAACTAATCATCAGTTATTTTCCTTATTCTCTAGAAGTAGCATTTTTAGTTATACTATCAAATGTATTTAAACATTGTCCCAGCGTGTTTTCTAACATAATTACTGTTGCACTTTCTTTTGTTCTTTTTTGTACGTATTTTGCCAAAAAATGTTAAGTTCTTGTATTGAATAATTTAGAGGAAAAACACTAAGCAGCATGAGCTTACACTTAGAAGTATAATTGCTCACCTGAATGCTTCAAATTTGGTAGTTCCCTAACTAAAATCCTGTTGTAAAATACTGTTGTTACTTAAAGTGTTTAAAATGGGTCACAAATTTATCTTTTGTGTTTTGTTTTGTAGAGTTGCCATACAATGATTACTTTGAGTATTTTGGACCAGACTTCAAGCTTCATATTAGTCCATCAAATATGACTAATCAGAATACACCAGAATATATGGAGAAGATCAAGTAAGTAGTGATTACATTATCTACCAAGTAGGTTGTATGAATCACATTTCTCCTGAAGTTTTAATTTTTACACAGGTTTTAAAACGATGCATCTCTCTCTATTACACATTGAAAAAGTACTGATCAGAAATGGCATTTTTCCCTTTTATCAGAAGAGGGACTTTAAATTTAAAGTCTATGCCTAAAACAGCATGTATGCTTATGAAATTCTATGAATATAAATATGAAAACTTGAGATCCACTTTTTTTTTTTTAACTTCTTCCAGCAACTAAAGAGATGACTGTTTTACTTGGCTTACTATTATAATTTTGTAGAAAGTTTATCCTGCCAGGAAATAAACTGGTGTGCACTGATGATTGGGATTTCAAATTCTCAGCTCCCTTGTCTAAACATGAACTGATTGTCGTTCTTTGTAGCTGTCAGCTGTAAAAATAAAAAAGTCACATGTGAGCTCAGACATCCAAAACCGTGGAAAGATAGTGATGTGTGCAATCAATTGAGGGACTGTGGTTCAACAAGTCTACAAGGTTTGAGAAATGCTCACTGTCAAGCTATGGAGGGGGGGGGGGGTGTCTTTAGCCTCTGCCACTTCTGATACTTAGTTTATTCCTCACATAATGAAGGTTTGATTGTAAACTAATATTTTACTTAAGGGATGTAGTAATACAAACATACAATCAATTCTGTACTCAACTGATATGAGAGAATTTGTTAACCTGAAGTACTCAGTTTACCATGGTTTGCCCCTGCTCTGAGTTTAAGAGGAAGAGCACCTCCAGAGTTTAACACACTGTTAATAAGGCACAGTAATACTTTTGGTTAGTAAAAATAGGTGAATAAAATGAAGAACTAGCAATTGCATAAGTTTGTCAAATGGCAGAATTCACCAAAGCGGTTAAAACACTAATTTTTGAAATGGTTGGTGGATAGACTGTTGTTCATAATACAAATACATACATCACAAATTAAAAATTAAAACCCTTTTGATATGTACATTGGGCAAGGGGAGACGTACCTCTATTTTACTGGTTTGATTATATAAAATTTCTCTACAGTAGAAGTGTTCCAGCTGTTCATCTGCCAGGATGCTTGCTGTATGTTGTGTATTGTTGAGGTTTCATGGTGTGAGTAAGCTGCAAAAATGTGCTTGCACGTCCCAGGCCTCAGATTGTGCATTTTTTTAACAAAGAGAGAACCTCACATCCTTGTGAGAGTACCCGCAAGACGACCAATGGCCCATCACTTTAGAGGATTGTCTTTCAGTTAGTTATATGCTTTTCCAGAGATCTAGGTTTAAAGGGTTTCAGTTTTGCCTGGATTGGCAAAACTGTTTTGCCAGGTGATACGATTTGAAAAGGAGAGACTGTAAGGATTCCATAAAGCCCCAGTTACCATTTCTCTCTTCTAATTGTGCAAAGGGATACTGAGATATTTGTTGCAAATGGTGATACTTATAATCTGCTATTCTTTTCTCTCTACTTGAATTCTTTGGAATGGTAGTTTCAAGTCCCAAGAGAAGTCCATTATCCTTTCTGTTCCTGCACATGGCTCTTCAGAGTGTGAGGTCCATTGCATCAGGTGGCTTAGACAGGAAAGAACAACTTTCTGTTCTCTCTGGAATATCCAATAAGTAATCTTATCCAGATGGATCACTTTTGACCCTGATGTCATTGCTGCACAGTTTGGAAGTCTTTATACTTTAAGTCTCTAGCTTTCTTCAGAGGCTAGTTTATTATCCATCTTGATACTCTAGCCTATTAAACAAAGTAATACTGTCACTGGGGTTCTCCCAGGTCAGAAGGACATGTACTGATCTAGTAGAGACTAAAGATTGTAGTTGATTGCAACATATGTTTAAACAATTCAAAGAAAATGATGAAAAGAAAACTGGATGCTGATGATTTGTTAGGGACAGAAAGCCTTCTGAAAGTGTTAATTTAAAGGAAAGCAGGTTAACATTGGTGCAGATTTTCAGAATTAAATACAACATCCAAGGAAATGCTACTTCTGCTTACTAATAACTTTCCTTGTCCCTCACTTGTAGGCAACGCTTGTTTGAAAACCTGCGCATGTTACCTCATGCACCTGGTGTACAGATGCAGGCCATTCCTGAAGATGCTGTTCATGAAGATAGTGGAGATGAGGATGGAGAAGATCCAGACAAACGCATTTCTAGTAAGAAATGTCATTACTCATTATAGGTTAAGTCCAAATAGTCATAGATATAATTGTTCAGAACCAGATTTAATTGATCAAAACCTTAGTCCCAGTAGTGCAATACTGAAAGATTGGCAGTTGGAGAACTCTTTTCTCCAGAGTAAAAACATTTGACGTTGGTCTGCCAGTTCTTTGTTGTTTTTTTTTTTTTTTTTTTTTTTTAAACTGCATCTGTGTCTGAATGTGAACCTGTTAAGGGAGTCTAAAGAAGTGATTAAAGCGTTCAAGGTTTTGTATCTTAAGAAACAAGCTATTGTAAATCTAAAATAGATAGTCCAGAAGTCGTGGTTGAATTATAACTGAAGGATTTAGCCTTAACTTTTGCTATTCATTAAAAAAGGAGTGAGATAATGTGTTTTCAAAAGTAAATTTGTCTATTTGCTTTATTTGTTGCATGGGAAAAGTTTTCAGTACTTGCAGAAATACCTTTTATTTTATTAACGTTATCTTTATGTAAAAAGTAAGTTGTTCTTGAGGTATAGCTCTTAGCTTCCTGCTACATTTAACCTTTTAAGAAAGTGATTGGAGTAATTTTATAATCTTTTATTGATGCATTACCAGTTTTCTGAACTGTTGAAACCATACTTTTTCAACTGTGATTTAGTTTCTAGTATTTGAAATTCATTTGATGTGTTAAAATTATCCTCCCAATGTCTCTAAAGTTACTTTCAGAAGTCATAATCTCCCAGAGTATATGCAAAGATAGTACTTTTATCCCTAACTTATTTCATCACTGTTAAATTGTTATACTATATTTTTACTGGTGCTTCTTTAGGTCTGTTCTATTGTAATCAGACTTCATGCTGTTCTTCTTGTTTAATTAACTTCATAAATCTTGAATCCTAGTTCGAGCATCTGATAAGCGCATAGCCTGTGACGAAGAGTTTTCAGATTCTGAAGATGAAGGGGAAGGTGGACGACGAAATGTTGCAGATCATAAAAAAGGAGCAAAGAAAGCCAGGATAGAAGAAGACAAAAAAGAGACAGAGGACAAAAAAGCAGGTAGGATATCATTGTGATTTTATCCTATATTTTAGAACTGCAAATGTCAGCTCTGCTAGGAGAAAGATACGTTCTCAATTAACGGTTAAATCTATGTTTAAATTATTTTTTCCCCATCGTATTTAAAGCATCTCTTTTAAATTTCATCAGTTTAAGGGTGCAGCTATTCACACAAAAATAGTACTTTGAGTCAAGAATTATTGTTGCTTCCACACAAGCTTGAAGTTTTAGAGCCAGGGGGTTGTGTAACTTAATGAAAACAGGGATAAAAAAAACAGGTTGTCTTGCTTTATGTTAGACAAATAGTCTGTTTCTGTTTGCTTTCGTAGTGAGCCAGCTAGTTTTCTGCAACAAAAGCTGAATAGGTTTCTGGGGACAGTGTATCCCAAGAGCTTTCTGACATTTCCAGGAAAAGGCTATATCTTAAGGCTACAAGACAACCAACCCCATGATGCTCAGGGGAAAATCCAGGCCTAATTTCTGCATAATATTGTTATGGCCAGTCGAGAGAGACTTACCCTGAAGTATTTTGAATCGCTTGGCACTGTGCTCAGCTCAGCCCCTTAGATGGATACATTTAATACTATAGGCCAATGTGTAACCAGTTGTTTTTTCCCCAAAGTTACAGGTATATATAAATATATATATATTTTTTTGAATATATATATATATTGAATTGACATATATATGAATGAATGACATATATATGAATGAATATATATATTGAATGACAAAGAATAACTTTGTCATTCTCTTTTTCTAAACCTTTAAAACTTTCTTGCATCTTTTTCTGTTTCAAATCATATAATTTTTATTTTTAGATGTTAAGGAGGAGGATAAATCCAAGGACAGCAGTGGTGAAAAGACGGACACCAAAGGGTAAATTCTAATGATGAATATCATCTTTTGAGAGTATTTAATAATTTAAATTTTAAAATATTTTTAAAGTATTTGTTTTTGTTTTAAAGTTTTTGTTTGTTTTAAAGTATTTGTTACTTTCATTCCTTCATAACACTAAAGATTTTACATTTGTAACAGTAGTAACTCAAAATGGCATTTTCCAAAACAGTTAATCTAAAAAAAATTGCACAACTTAACAGTTCGTTTTTGCTTTTATGCAGAGCAAAATCAGAACAGCTCAGCAATCCTTGAACAAAAGATAGCCTCACATCAGTTGCAGAACATAATACTAGAATTGGAGAATACCTAAAAGAAGAAAAGTTTTCGTATTGAGAGAGACTGCTGATTTCATTTTGTACTATTTGGCATGGACCGTATTTATTTTCAAACGGCTTTGTTCTGGTTTTTGGCAAGTTGTATTGTGAGTTTTCTAATTACGAGGCAGAAATTCCTTTCTTCACCATGCTTTATGTAATAGTATTTAAAAATGGATGTGAGTTATTATGTTAAATGTCTAAACTGATCTATTAAAGTAATTTGCCTTTCCTGAGCTGATTTTACCTTTTTTGTAATTTTATCTTTATTAAAAAAAAATTGTACTTTGTTGTCCTTTGTCCGTCATTAAATCCACTAGCTACTCAAGGGTAAATGTAAATCTGCTTATTTTATATGGAGTTTCTCTTAGTAGCTTAAGTAGACAGCTGGTGAACATTCAAGTTGAACTGCACTGCTTTCATTTACTCCATGTGTTTCAATGGCTCCTGCCTTGGGTGCCAGCAAATGTACTAGAATATGAATACATGAGGTTTGAACAAGATGAATAAATGAGTGAAGAGATGTTAGAATAATATGGATATGTGAACTTGCATTTTAATATAAAAATTTAAAACTACAATCAGATGCCTTGTACTAAGGTTCAAGAACCTTTCCCAAGCATCAGAACCTACTCAAAAGACTGGTTCATTTGCTATTCATAAAACTTGTAATTCATTCTGATTTTTATTTATTTTTTTTACAGTCATGAGCATCATAGAACTTTGTCCCTGCTAAAATGTTTATACTTTCTCTTTTTTTGGTTGATTGATTACCTGGTTCTGATGCCTGAATTGAAATGGAGACCTGAGTGCATGCATTCATTTTTTTTCCCTCTCTATCCACTGTAAGCTTTGTTTTCTAGATTTCAGAACAGTGAGCTCAGAAGCTTGCAGAGTTGATTTTAATTTCTAGTATTCCTTGGATTAGTTGCTGGTCCTGTTGGGAATGAAGGTTAAATGTGTGTGAATTAGTGGGCTGGAGTGCAATATTTAAGGAGAGAAACTACTTTTTATGAATTAGATGATAGCTGTCAGTAGATTCTTTTTTGCTAGATTGAGAACTTTACCCTGACAGTACTAATGTTGTAAAATGCTTTTTTGTTTTCTTTGAGGATAGTTATTCTTAGTAATATCAGGTGAAACAGCTTTTTAAATCAACAGTAATTAAGGGATTAATCAACAGTAATTAAGATGCAGCCCCTCTGCATCTTTTGTGGGCTGTAAAAAAAAAAAAAAAAAAAAGAAGACTTGGTCTGCAGTCTGCAGCTGACATTTCTGTGGGGATGGAGAGTGCTTGGGTGGGGGTTGTTGCTGTGAAACATAGTCTACTTGAGCTTCCGGTTAGTTGTACATGCTCTCTGGACGCTTCTTAAAGCATCTGGAACTTTGAGGTGCTTTCTGAACCTGAAGAGGCTTATGGAGTACTTGCATTTTTCTCTTCTTGATTGAGCCCTGGATTTGTACACATGGGAGCAGATGTATAGTTTCTTACATGCATCTAATGTCTGCTAACTCTCTAGGTTAAAAAAGATAACAGTTGGATTTGGGGGGACTGTAGAAAGCTCACAGGATTGTACCAAGGGGTGGGAAGAGTTCAATGACACCATAAGAATGCCCCAAAGTGTTGACTAATATTTGTAAAATTTGTAATAGTTGACACTCAATTTTGTTACAGGTGTTTTTACTTTATAGAATTGGAAGTAACATAGATACATTTGTTTTATATGTATGTCTTAGTATTTTTTTGAGTTGATACAAGCCTTCTTCATATCTGTGACAGGATTCTTGTTCAAGGAACCTGTAGTCTTTGCCATTGTTATAAGCAGATCAAGAGCAATTCTTCATTAGCTGAATTTTCCATATTTTTATTGAAAAGGTCAAAGCTTCTGTCTTTAGCTCACTTCAGCACAAAGCAGCAAGATACAGTGACCTCAAGATATGAATGAAATCCAAGAAGACGTGATGATAACCTTTAACTAACTAAAAAAAAAAAAAAAAGTTAACATCTTTGCCTCATCCTCCATCATTTATGAAAAATGGTAATGCTACTACAGTTGATTGATGCGACTATATCCATCTTAGAACTGGTCAATCTAATATTAAAGGCAGATACAATACGAAAGTATAAAATTTTCTCTTTATGTAGTCTCACTACTTAGACAACATTCCTTGAATTAACTATGCAAATTCTCTGAACATTTGATTTTCTATGCATGATTCTCTGCATTTGATTTTATTTTCCCCTTTAAAAAAAGCTGTTGCTCACACTTGTACAACTTGCACAGACTTAACTCTGCAAGGCTTGACTACCTCTGGTACTCAGTGTTTATGAGTGGAGTAGGGAAGCTTTCTTCCCTTGTCCTTAAAGAACTGGTACATAATTCAAGTATAATTTGCTTTCAGCTTTACTCATCTAAGAAATAATGTTGATTATTCTGAACAGTGACAGTCGTCATCCAATTTTTTAAAAACCCAAAAGAGTAAAAATAGATTTTTGATCATGCTGGCTCTGAGTGCTGAATATTTTTTTCTAGTATTTCATTTGTTACTGATCTCTATTCTTCTACATAGGATCTTGTAAAGCATTTGATATTGTCACTTCATAAGGAGTTTGTGAAGGGCTTATCTTAACAAGAGTTCAAGATACTTGAGGGTATTTCTAAAATGCAGCGTTCAGATATTTTACAGGCTCTTTTGTATAAATAGCTACTTTCTGCTTGGACAAAGATGAGATTCAAGTTATTCTTTGAAACACTTGTAGATGTACAAACTAGAAACAGATTTGTGTGTTTTTAATTTATTTGGTCAACAGCAATATAAACAAATAACAGTAGGAATGAACTGGGTTACTCTTGCTTCCAAGGCTTTTCTTTTTGTTGTTTTGCAGGACTTGAAAATACCACCTCTTTCACTTGTTGCATTTGTGAACCTATCTTAAGACAAAGTACAGCAAAGAAATTGAAACCCACTTTGTAGGGTGAGCAGCCAGTTTTAATAGTACATTATGGCTAATGCATTCTGAAAGTAGTAAATATTTGAGGAACGCAGAAAATCAAAATTCAAGGAAGCTTCTCAAACTGATATGTTTAAATAGGGCAAAAATTTTGACATAAGAGTGGTAATGCAGTGGTACTATATAAACTAGAAGCATTATGTAGTGTTGTAAACCCATTTTATTATTAAGTACAATACTTAGATGATAATTTCATATAAGTGTTAAACTGGCACCAGCCCTCAGACAAGCATCTGTCCCTCAGAGTCAGTAGAAATACAGGAGGTTATGTGACAAACTAAATCAGAGACACAATATGAACTAAAACACAAGCCATTTCTTGGTATGGATGGAGGAAAGATTTTTTTTTTTCCAGTTGGATTCCTTCTTCAGTTCTGTTCCCCAAGTGACTCTGCAGGTGTTTGGCTGGCCCTTCATGGAGGACCAGAGCAGAGTATTTCTTTCCATTTAGCAGAAGTGTTATTCAAAATGGGCTTGAAGTTGTGGCCAGAGCATTGAATTTCTTTAATGCTTTGCATTTATGTGTTTGCAAGCCCCATTGAAAATAAACTTCATATACTTGCAGCTTCACATTCTTTCAGTTACATTCTGATAATCTGAGTTTGTGCATGGGTTTAAAACAAATCTGAACAGGAGGGTGTTCAGAGTCATTAATTTCCTTTGCTCAGTGCCTAGAATTGGCTGCTAACGTGTACGTAAAAGCTAGTGGTTTAAGATGCGTATGGATGATGTTGCTCTTTTTAGACAAATTTGCAGTGAGGGTTAGAAATCTGTAAATTGAACTGTATTGCAAAGGATTGACGTACATAACAGAGATATTGCAAACATCAGCTACTATTCAGAACATGGCAGCAGAAAAGGTACATATCAATCGTTACTAACAATAATATTTTATTTGTAATAATTACCTGTTTGTAAGGTTAAGACATGAAAATGGAAACTAATGGGTGGCCATATTTGGTTATATTATAATTCACCTTAGGTGATTGAAAGTTGACTTCAATAAATATAGCTATAAATGCAAACATAGGCATCTGTTCTTGGGTATGGTAAGTGCAACCTAGAACAGTACATTTGCAGAGGGAGATCAGGTATGCTACAGCCATCACCATTGTTCCCCATCCCACAGTATTAAAGTACAGTCTCTCCCTTTCAGGTTGTATCTTGATTTGACCAGCTCTCCTTCACTCTCTTTAAGTAACTTGGTTTTACAGCTGAAAGTGGTGCTTCAGTTTAGTAGGACTGTGAATGGATGCGGCCATTTGAAAACATAGTCTTCTAAGTGGCAGTTTTGCTATTTCTGTAGTAAAAGAATTCTTGGAATTCCTTACCACTTTTCTTCCTGGTGGTTTGTGTTATGCTGTTTAGTCATCACTTCTGAGAGAGGATGTGACAATTGCACAGGTAATATATGAGCTTATTTAAAAAGAGTTTATCTACCATACTCACTAGTTCACTTTAGTGAAGTGTTTAATGTATCTATCTACCTCAGAGAATCCCATATCCTTTTGAAATTACACTTATTGTAAATAGATGACCTGGCAAAATTACATATCAAAGCTGGATGACAGCAGGCAGAAATAAAGAACTTCCTAGGTTTAAAACTTGTATTAATAATAGTCTAGGCCTAATGTTTTCCAAGACTGTGCTGCCAGAAGAAAGGGGGCTCACGGGGGGGGGCGCCCCCCCCCGCAAGGCTGCGGGCAAGTTTTAAGTGATTCCATGTTGCAGTTGCCAAACTAGCTCCACATGGATAATGTATATGCTGAATTGCTCTTTGTCTTTTAAATCTATTTTAAAAACTTTCTTGATGTGATGCTGCTTGTAACAAGACTTGATTCTATAAAGTACCCCAGAGATTTAACTATTAGAAGGAAAATTTCTATATCATCGCAGATTGTATCATGACGCTGAATTAAGCCTAGCACAAAATTGACTCAATATTTTAAAAGCAGTCATTTTTTCTTTTTCTCCAGGCTAGCAAGCAATTGAAGACAGACAAATCAGCATTCTGGCTTGAAGTGAAGATGAGAGTGATTGAGAAGGGTTATAAGTCAGAATACCATTCTGTCGAGTGGCTGATGGAGACCCTGTTCAGTCTGGAAAGTTTTTAAACACAATAGCAGCATTCTTTTAAAGTTTTTGGCTTAATACCTTTCTGAGGAGACCAAAATTATGAGGGAAATTTCTGACAGCTCAGATGGGAAGAAAGACTTAAATACGATGGATTTTTAAATGAAATCTTCCTGTGTTAACAGTCTTCACTTCAACCTTTTCATTCTGCAAATGAATGGGGGCATGTTTCCCGAATTGCATGACTGTGCAGAGTTTTTTGTTTTGTTTCCTTTTACCCCCTTTTATTCTACTCTTTGGCAGTGTTTTTTTCATTCCATGGTCAGTGACTGGTAACAGTCTACAGGAATAGACAGTGCTGCTGTAATTGTGATGCACATATGCAAGTTACCTGTCTAAAAGAATGTGCTGTGCACCTGAACATCAAGAACCTAGACGTTCTCCTTTAAAATAAATAACAAACAATAATAAAGCAGGGTATATCTTTAATTAAACTGCAGACTCTTACTTGCTTCTTCAACCTATTGGCAAATGTTAAAACAAAAGCAGTAGAGGTGTCACAAAGTAGACTTAGCCACATTCTCATCAGACCAGGTGTTGGTCTAAGCCATTGGCAATGCAGGGATAAAATGCAAATGCCTATTCTCAGTACCCACAAACATTAGGAACCCACTACAGTGTGTATGCACAGAGCATGACAAAAGCAGTGCCTTAGTAGCTTATGCTGAGATGACAACTTTGTTGTCTGCAGAAGTAAGGGCCTGTGGTATGTATTCGACTTAAGGGACAAGGAAAAAGCTCCATTAAAAGACTGCTGCTTTGTACAGTAAAGATCTCTTGTACCTGGTACCTTCCAGAGGGCTTGTTTGGCTTCCAGTAGCAGTCTAAAGGGGACAGGGGGGTCTCTATTTTAGCCTCATTTGAAATTTCTCTTGAAATCCCTTGCTTATCCCTCACAAGCTGGTGATTCTTAGCATGGACTGCGGTTCTAAGATGTCCATAAGCACCTGAACTGATTTTGTTTAGAATTCCTCTTTGTTCATCACATATGAGAACAGCCCATGCCTGGGGGGCGGGGGGGGGGCCCGCCGGGGGCCCCGGTTTCCTGTAAAGTTTGACAAAGGCATTTTTCTGTTGTTTACCTTACCAGATGTTTCCTATTCCCAGTTGAATGGTGTCCTCAGCCTTAAAATGATAGGTCACATTTAAGTGATGAACTATTTTCAGTGTCTAATCTGAAAGACCCATTTGGGATTTGATGTTCAGAGGCAGATAAACAGCAGTTCTGCAAATCGGCACCTCCTAAGGAAAGCTGCTGTGGAGAGCCTGAACATCTTGTGGTTTTAAAAGTGATGAACTGAAATTTTGGAGTGTGAGTTAAGCCCTTATGTGACAGCAACAGTGATTAATTACTGTGTAAATGCCTCTTTTGGGTTCTCCATGCTTCAGAAAGGCATGTAAAGTTTCTTTACAAGCTTCTATTTTGATATTAAAAATACTTCCAATACTTTTACAAATCCACTTCAGCATGGGGATTTGGGTTTGGTTTGTTTTCTCAGATTGCTAAACTGTCTTCTGAGTGAGAGCTGGGAGACCTGTAATGCAGGTCTTGGCACGTCCCTGTGGCATCTGTTGAACTGTGTGTGTGCCTGGGCACGCTACCAAGGAGCAGCAGAGCATGATACCGTGACTGGTTTGGCTTTTTTATCCCAAGCGATACAACCCTGAGCAAATGGTTAGGGTAGCTCCTGCAGGGAGAAGTGTTGAGAGAGACCCCAATGAAAGGTGTGTCTCTTGTAAGGAGCTAGATTGAAATGACCTTGCTTAGCTTTCAGTAGCAATCTTGCCAGGACAGAGTTCAGCTCAGGTTCATTTAAAATTAGGTATCGGGTAGGCTGAGTTTGTGTGATTAAAACAATGCTTTTCAGGTGCTGGCCTAATGTGTCCCAGCAGCTAGGAGCTGAACTCAAGCTTTAAGATTGAAACTAAGGTAGGTGAAGGGCAGGAGCTGGATATTAGGGAAATGTATTGCTGCTGTTCATATCAGAAGGTGTATCAATAGGACTCTCACTGTTAGTCCTGGAGATCTTGCTTCACCAGAGCCTCCTCCTTCCCCATGCTACTCACCTGTGTTTGTTTGAAAACAAGCAGGTCCTGCCTGTGCAGTCCCAACCATGGTGTTTCCTACTTGAGACCTCCATCAAGAGGATATGGGAGTTGCCAGGAATTGCCATTGAATCCTGCAAGGAGGAGCTTTAAACAAGGTATTCACAGTTTCAGATGTTGCAAGATTTGCTGGGGTATGCTCTTCTATTTCCTTTCTTTCAGTTTACCACTTCTGTTTCTGGGAAGCACCCAGCTTAGTTCTATGTGCACCCTTTCCTGTGCCAGCCATTGGGCATGACCAGCTTTCTGTGCCCAGGCAGAGCTTGGAAGCAGTTCTGGGAAACGGGCATCCTTGCTTCTGAGGGAGTGAGAGCCCGTGAAAGGGAAATCAGGGGCTCCACCTCTTCCCTTATTCCTGTGCCAAAAGTGATGTGGGAGTTTGTTACACTGTCACCCTTGCAGGGATGTGGCCTCCAGGACAAACAGAAGAGGTATGACCTCACTCAGCTGTACTCCCTTGCAATGAAATACCGTAAACAAGGACTGCCTGTATATGATCCTTCTCATTAATCTAAACATAGCTAATAAAAAAGATTTTCAAGGCCCTCTAAAAACTGTTCGGCAAAACATCAGAGCCAAATGCCTCATTTAGCAAGCTCTTAACTAACATTTTTCTGATTTTGAAGAGAAGCTCAGAAAATGCCCAGTGAAAAGTCATGCAGCCTTTTTCCTTAACTACTGAATGGTCATTAAAATCATAGTTGCCCTGTTTAAAGAATTGGAAGTGTATTTCTCAATGTGACTAAGCTAAAATGCATTCACAGCAATCCTATGCCACTCCTGTCAAGTAACACCAGCAGCAGAGAGCGAGCACTGGATGAGTTTTGCTGCCAATAGTGTCAGCTCAAGCATTGCTTTCTTTGCTTATTTTTCTCTTGACCTCACGCCTATTCACTTGTGCCGGTAACCCAGTCAAAAGTTGACATAACAGGTTTGATTGCTCTGGGACTTGGAATAACTCAGCAAAAAGGTTTGCAGTCTCATTCACTTGTGAGGTGACATAGCATCAGTGGGAAGAAATAGAGATCACTCAGTGCTGAGAGAAGGGCTTTTCAGTTTTTCTTTAGTGTTATTTCACCCTGTTTCTTCTAGGGCTCATTTTTCAGTGTACAAACAAGATCAATTTAAAAACAGTATTATGAAGGTATTCTGTGTTGAATGTGCCCGGTCTATTCAGTGTTAATGTTCAAGCAGGGAATAAACTAGTCCTTGCTTGATGCGACAACTGCACAATATTATCGAAGTCTTAAAAGGAGAAGAGTTCCCAATTAATAGAAGCCTCAAGACTTTGATGCTTAACTCCTACTGAGATCCTAGGCTGCCGCTCTAGCAAGGACGTCTTGTTAAGAGAGTGATAAAAATTTGACTGCATTTCATGGTAAAATCTTACAACATTTAATAAAAATATATGCCTATCTACAAATACTTTGGTTGTTTTTTTTTTTTTTTATTTCTTCCCTATTTTACCTCTTTTTCTTTCTGTCCACATTCTCCAAACCTAGGAAGTGAGGCTAGTGAATGCTGGTGCATATTACCCATGTTCATTGATGAACTTGGCATGGGAACAGCTGTTACAAACTGCTGTTGTAGTCCTGCTACTATGCATAGTCCTACTTATTGTTTCACTTTTGTCTGAAGTTTTGTTACAGACGGAGGGTTTGTTTGTGAATTCCTTCTTGAGATCTGTAGGGGGTGGGGGCTCAGCATGTTATTTATCTGCCAGAAATACTTGGACACATCCTTCAAATGTTCTATTGTGTTAGGCTTCTTGCAGCTGCTTTATGATTTTTTTTTTCCTACCCCTACTTTCACTATTTACTGTGTTGTGTTTTTCTTTCTTTCTGATTCATTACGGAATGTCAATTTAACACTCATGTAGACCACATGGAATCATTTACTAATGAATGTAAACTCCCTTCTTAGACAAGGTGCTGCTTTCTAAAACTTGATGAGATGACCTGGCAATTTGTGTACTTTTCACGGAACTCTTGTGAGTTAGGTAAATTCAATTTCTTTCTTCTATTGATAGAAACAAGAAGACACCAGTTATCAAGTCCTGATCCAGTGCAAATTAAAAACAATATTTTATTGATGCTATTTTCCACCTCCTATCTCTTTAATTTTTTATACCACCACTGGGTCTCCTTTGTATGATCTGAAGCAGACAATGGGTAAATATCCTAATGAAGATATCTATCAACATGACAAATGCCAAATATTAAAAGAGCATGTGTAATACAGGGTAAAATATTAGCAAATCGTACGTTCAAGCTGACCACTGTTCTTTAATGCCAGTATGTTCTGTGCTACTTGAAATCAGCATATTGAGAAATAAATCACTTCTATTAACCCCACCATCACCAAACAAATCTGGCAATTATACTATAGTGTTACTGAAATGGAAGAAAAACACCTTGTTTTATACCTGTTTGGAAATGCATTTTGGAAATTTTAAAAAGCCTGCTTTAGACTATATGAACCCTTCCTCCCCAAGCCCTTAAGATCACCAATCATCTGAAAAAAATCCTAGTCAAATAACAGGACAAATAACTTTGTAGAATAATGGATCCAGAACACATATATAAATCATTAATTGGAATATTGGAGTGAAGATGTAATTCCCTTAAAATCACATGGATGCTACAAAAATGCATTAAAAATGCTCTTTCAACTATGTAATCTTTTATCAGGTAAACTTTTCATTTTTGCTCAGCAGCCAAGCAATTGTGTCCTGCATAGGATAATTGAGGGTTGTGTGGGTAAAATTGGCCTAAATGTTGCAAATTTTAGCATAATTGCACCTAAATTTTGATTGCCTGGAAGAATCCAGATCTTTAGTGTTGTTCCTAAATTTTCTGTGACATAAGTGAGGCAATTATACTGGAAACCTACTGAACAGATAATTTATTATGGCCTACTTAAAGTAGGCCATAATCAAAGTTGATGTGTGTTTTAAACTACTTTTCATACATCTTTTGGCAGATGCACACTGAGAGGTGCTCCATTTCCCTCCAATTTCTGTGCTCTGAACCTGCCAAAAGTAGGTACCCAAGACTTGATTTAAAAAAAAAAAAAGGCAAAACTTTTATTTCCTTTTTGCAGTCACTGCTATATGACAGAAGCTATGGGTTTGAGTTCTCCCAGGAAGAAGATAAAGAAATAGCCTGATGTATTTTGGGTGCATTTTGGGTGAATTACCTAATTGCTGATTCATAAAAGGAAAAATGCCCTGTGGGTGTCCCCGTGGGCTAAAGTCTAAAGGCACTAATAAAACAAGCAGAGGAACACCTGGCAGGCTCTTGGATATTCACCATCTCTGAATTTGCTCCACAAACTTGAATTCTGAAACCCATTGTGCTTCTGCACAGTAGTGTTTGCAAGACTAGATAGTATGTTATCATGGACTTCGATAGAATAGCAGCAGTGTATGACAAAACATTTCATATATTTTGTGTCTGTATTATTGCCACTGCCTCCCTCCTCAGTGTCTTGTATAGTATTTTATGTAATGGAGCTATCTCATCACAGAGGTTCATTGGTGGAGCTCCTCTGGTGGTGGTATATGAGCAATGCAGCATAGGTGCTCTTGCTGTTCTCCAATATCTTCAGGCATCACCTGTGAAGCAAATATGCTGGCCATGCACCATATCAGACTGTAAATCTGTCTAGAAGGGATAGGACCGGAGACATGGAAATTGTTGAAGGACTCTAAGTATGTAAGCATCACATCCTGGAGTGAGTACATGGACATTCCTGAGCTGTCTTTGGAAATAGATGCAGCATAATTGTGTTGGATTGTTTTCCCCTGGGTGAAATTCTGCTGAAGGACAGGATTTGTTCAGTGAAGAACCATATAGATGTGGCTAATCTGTATTTAGCTGTAAAAGTGCTTTTTCCATGTACCTGCGCATCTCTGTTGGCACTCCATTGTACAGTTGATGTGATCATTCAGTTCATTTTTTGTACCAGAAAGAGAGGACTTAGCTGTTTAACATGCTTAAACTGACATTAAAATAAATAAATAAATAAATAGTTTCTATACATTATTGTAGTAGTTCTGTCAATAAAATCCATACTCCCCCTTTTCTCATCCTAGGAATGACCGTGATGAAGGAAACACATTATTTCAAGACTTTTAACCTAGTGTTGGAGCAAGGCAGAGCAACCAGTTAATTAAATTATCTGTGCCATCTGACTCAGTAGGTTAAGCCACATGAAGGGCACATGTATAATTTTAGCATACAGGATGTTCTGCATTAACCCATCACAGTGTTTCCAGGTAACTATCCATTAAAAAAAAAAAAAAAAAGAAAGAAAGAAAAAGAATAAATCATTCAAAATTAAGTAGCTGGGTAATATAGAAATTACAGCAAAACATCTTGTAAAATGTCGGGCAGAGATGCTGAGGAAGTGCCTCACTCAGAAAGCAATGGTAAAAGCACATTGAACAAAAATCACAGGGGAACTCCTTGGTTGATATATAAAAGCCCAGCTATATTACTATCAGTCCTGTTGAATCCTTGCTGTTACCATACAGCATTCTGTACAGCATTCACAACAGAAGAGAGAAGAAAGTATACTAAGACATTTTCTCACTGTGTAATTGTTTACTTTTGTATATATACACCTTTACCACTTCGATAGCAGAGCTAGTATTCATTCTTCTCCAAAGAAAATAGCAAAGCTGTATCGGTAGAAATTTTCAATGGGCAGAGAATATTCCGCCACATGCATGCTTCAACATTAGGTCAAACCCAAACTCTCTACACCCGTGTTGCATTATGCACTAATTCTGTGCCATCAGTCAGCAAACGCATTTGATTCAGGTATCAGTTCTGTCTCCTGAACATAAAATAGTCTTCATTTATTTTTATTTTTATTTTTTCAGTGAGATATTTTCAACAAACATGTACACCCTTATAAGGCCACTAGCAGGCCATTTTTTTTATATATATAATAAATCATATTTCTTAATATAAGGCTGTATTTGGATGCAGATAAATTCTGAGATACTTTCAGCATATTTTAGCCCTTGTGGAATTAATATTTTGTCCAAGAAACACTTGGTACCTGAAATGGCTTGTATGTGTAGATAACATTTTCCTGTGTAAGGCCACGGATGTGTATGTGTTGGTCATGCTGCATATCTCACAATTACCTTTAGTCTGTTTTACACATGAGCATGAGCTAGGTAGCTTTTTGTCCTGGTTTCAGGACAAATATTCACCTGTCTACATAAGGTGTATATCCTCTGTTTTATGGAATAATGACCTGTATGTGTTGTTAGGCTATGGGTTAACACTAAATTCACCATATCTGTGGGCAGCATCATTCTTTCAGTCAGTGGGTGCCTCTAGTGGCTTCCTTTCTCTCTGTACGAGTCTTTGCAAATAACTCAGAGCTCTGAAAATGTCAAAGCTTCTAACTGTCCCCTGCATCTGCAACATGTGTTTTTCCCTCTTCAAAACCAATTTACGTTAGCAAATCTTAAAGTCTTGGCACATTCCCGAAAAACATCACTTTTACTTGTCTATATATTTTTTTTCTTTGGCTGGTGGTTATAATTCTTTAAACCTTTGGCATTCAGGGCTTTGCCAATCTATCTGAGGCTCTCTCTTGTTCCTTGCCAAACAAAATACAATATCCTTCTTTATAGCCTGCTGACTTAGCACATGATGTATATTACCTTCTGCAGCCTTGCATGGGAAATTAGAATTTTTGGAATACTCAAGTTTTAACTTCATACATATATACCCAGATCCTGATAATCGTTCTGTAGTGTTACAGAAATATCACATCCTCAATCAAGTTAATTCACTGAGCTTAAAAGTAGAGAGAAGTGGAGAAGTTGCACGGTTCCATATGTATTGTGCTATATTAGCCGGAAGAAACTTGGTTCTATGGAATTTTAAGGTGTGGTTCTTAAGATGAAGACTGCTTTTTGGGCCAATTGAACATCTCCACAACTTGGTTTCTTTCTGTTGTTAGTGTTTGCTCTTGAAAGAAGACACATTAGTGCTGTGAAACTGTTTGACACGTTAGAACATAACCTATATTTGATGTTTTCTATGTTTTCTGTGTAATATTTGATTTATTTTCAGGGCACATCACACACTGCAGTCACAGCATTCTGATGTCCATGTTTATAACCTCCTCTTAAGCAACAGAATCCAGAATTTTGTTATGAAAACCTTTCTCTTTCACTTTTCTTCACTTTTTTTTTTTTTTTTTTTTTTCTTCTCTCATTGCAGATACCATGACCTGCTAGACTTATCCAGTCTCCCAGTCCTTAATTAAACTTTTAGATTGGTCAACTGTTTCCAGATAATTTTATTTATTTATTTATTTATTTATTTAACCCTGTTCTAGCTGCAAAGTAGGCTATTCAGAGTTAGAATAAGATCAAGTTTTTCAGACCTTAATCCCAAAATATGTCATTAAGAACCTACTGAAACCATTTGGAGCACTTGCAAAATTAAATTATGTAGAATAGTAAATATTACCTTAAAATATTTCATAATTTTATTTTGATTTTTTTTCCTAGCAAGCTAACTACCATTAAATAAAGTTTGAACCCCAAAATAAACCTGATTTAGCAGTATGTAATGTATTTATAATGTGCTAATGTCAAGAGAAAGCAATTCTATTTGTCTGTTCTTAAGATTGGCTTATAAACACACACACACACATGGATTTATGTATTCATTTTGATTAGTGAAAGGAAAAAAAAAAAAAAAAAAAAAAAAAAAAGGTAATCTTCAACACAGCTCTGCTGCCAGTGCTGGTGTGGAAGGCTGTAGACTTATGTCCCCTTTCCCTCCAGGTCTGGGGTCACTCTTGCTTCTCTTCTCTTAATTAAGATTAGGACAGGTCTCTGTTCGAATAAGGCATATGAGGATTTTTATAAGGGTAAGTATAATGGAATATTTTATTCAAGATATGAATATATGGATAGTGCATATATGGTAATCCAAGAGGTTTAGGTATATGGGAATATCTGTGCAACTGCTCCTGGGTTTTGAGATGGTGTTGAGCTTCTCATATGAAGGGCAGACACGTGAATAAATTTTACATAGAATCATAGAATCATAGAATATCCTGAGTTGGAAGGGACCCTTAAGGATCATCAAGTCCAACTCTTGACACCGCACAGGTCTACCCAGAAGTTCAGACCATGTGACTAAGTGCACAGTCCAATCGCTTCTTAAACTCAGTCAGGCTCGGTGCAGTGACCACTTCCCTGGGGAGTCTGTTCCAGTGTGCAACCACTCTCTCAGTGAAGAACCCCCTCCTGATGTCAAGCCTAAACTTCCCCTGCCTCAGCTTAACCCCGTTCCCGCGGGTCCTGTCGCTGGTGTTAATGGAGAAAAGGTCTCGTGCCTCTCGACACCCTCTTACGAGGAAGTTGTAGACTGCGATGAGGTCTCCCCTCAGCCTCCTCTTCTCCAGGCTGAACAGGCCCAGTGCCCTCAGCCGTTCCTCGTACGTCTTCCCCTCCAGGCCTTTCACCATCTTCGTAGCCCTCCTCTGGACACTCTCCAACAGTTTCACGTCCTTTTTATACTGTGGTGCCCAGAACTGCACACAGTACTCGAGGTGAGGTCGCACCAGCGCAGAGTAGAGCGGGACAATCACCTCCCTCGACCTACTAGCGATGCCGTGCTTGATGCACCCCAGGACACGGTTGGCCCTCCTGGCTGCCAGGGCACACTGCTGGCTCATATTCAACTTGCTGTCTACCAGGACCCCCAGATCCCTCTCTTCTAGGCTGCTCTCCAGCGTCTCATCGCCCAGTCTGTACGTGCAGCCAGGGTTTCCCCGTCCCAGGTGCAGGACCCGGCACTTACTCTTATTGAACTTCATGCGGTTGGTGATCGCCCAGCTCTCCAACCTATCCAGATCCCTCTGCAAGGCCTTTCCACCCTCATCCGAGTCCACAACTCCTCCAAGTTTGGTGTCATCAGCAAACTTGCTCAAAATACCTTCTATTCCTACATCCAGATCGTTTATAAAAATATTGAAAAGTACCGGCCCTAAAATGGAGCCTTGAGGGACCCCACTGGTGACCGCCCGCCAGCCTGACGCTGGCTGGGTTGCTGGTTTTGACATAGTATATAATCTGTTGATTTGACAACTGAAAATCTGTGTCCGTATCTGCAGCAGGATCTTCCCCTGGAGAGAGAAAGGAATGTTTGTATGTCTATGTACATTATCTTACAGTTACATTAGCAATTAGCTACCTTTAAGAAAAATAAGAGAATCTCACAGAGGAGGGGCAAAAATCACTTTAAATAAGCTCTGTGAGAGCAACCTGAATCTGTTCACCACTGAGATCTGTTTAAAGTGCATTTGTTTTTCCTAAGGATAATTCATTGGATGGATTTAATATTTCCAAGTGCATTGAGACTTTGAGTTTTATAATGCTGAAGTAGATCATATTCTTTCTAGCAAAAGAAAGGGGAAAAGGCTGAATGTAAATCTCAGCCTTGTCTTGAATATTAAAAAGCACATCTGGAAAACAGTGAATACAGAAGAAATATTTAGTTCATTATTATGCTCTTCAAGAGAGTGTAATTTGTAGATCTGTACTTCTGAAAGTATGCTGGCTTTGGGGGATGGGAAGATAAAAGATACTGAGAGTAAGGGATGCTTCTATAATGCAAGTATCAAAAATAGTATGGGCAGCAATCTGAACATTTCTTCTTGATGAAAATACCAACAGAGCACAGGCCTAACAAGAACTGGAAATAGTTTAACAGCTTGAAGAAATGTACCAAGAAAGATATACTTGAACAGATGTCAGAAGATGTGTAAATAACTGCAGTAGCCTTCATGCATAACTAAGGGCAAATGAAAAGTGTGCTATGTCAATCTGTTCTGAGGATTTAACTCCTGAATGTGCAGTGATGCAGTCCTGCCCATGTCATCTTCATAGCATGCTCAGTGAAATTCAGGATGCTGGATATGACCTTAATCAGCACATCTCTTCACTGAGTTCTCAGAATGTTTCATGATGCTGCAGCAGGTCAAGAGTCAGATATGAGTCTTGATGACACACTGTGGTGCCAGCCAGTGTTGTGGAGCTGGTTGGCACCTGCTTTTTTGAGATCAGATATGATGGAAGTAGTTCTAGACCTTTCAGTTCCAAGCTGACTCCTGTGGATGCCAGTTAGTGCAGTTGTTGGGTCTGTGATTTCCTACCTCATCAATGGTTTGTTGAGTCTTTCCTGGTGTAGATTTATCCTGTGTATACTTGCTATATCACCATCTTCCCCCTGACATGCAGACCGATCAGTAACATTATTCTTGGAAAAGTCATGCAAATGCTATGTTCCTGTTGTTGCAAAATATGTCCCCAAATTATGTGCCTGTTATTTGAAAAAGCAGTAACTTTCTGAACTTGATCTTTTTCTGTCACTTGAAATAATAGTGAAGTTGTAAACAAGTTCTCTCTCACATCACTGTGTGAGAGAACACATGGGAAAAGCACATGAACATGTTTCCCATTAATTAAAACATACCCCACATTCCAGAAAACAATAAACTAATAAAAATCAAATGATAGTGTGATAGTCCTTTACAAACAAATTATGAGTCTGAAATGTGAAGAGTAAAAAATGAAGTTCTTAGAAAAAAATAATATTTTCAACCTGATGTATCCCTTGGAAAGGAGAATTATACTAAATGTGCAGAATTTTTATAAAACACTGAATGCATTTACTTCCTCTGCTTGTTTCAATGGATTAAATGTACTACAGAGATACCTTTGTCCACCTGATCATTGCTTCAGTTAGGACTTGTGAGATGAACACTCCTAAGTTCAGGTATGAATCTGTGTCATAGAGTTGGAAAGGAGATGACACACAAATGTGAATGTTTTCAAAAATTCCCATTGTGCTTCTTTGTATATAAGCAGATGGTTTACCTCTCTTAATTACTACATTTCTTCTGGGAGAAATGTTCCCTTTCTGCTGGAGGCAAAACTGCCTAGCATTCAGCAGTGGTGAGTAGCTTAATGCTAACCATACACCTATACTTTAGATGAGCCATTACCTTATCTGGCTTCTAATTTCTAGGAGTATCCAGAGTAAAGATATTCTCACAGAAAGTAGTGAGAAATGTGTGTCATCCTGCATTCATCCTGCAAACAATTAGATGTTTCAGGCCTGTAAATTGGGCACAATGCAGACTGAAGTTAGCTCTCCTGCAGGAACTGGAGTATATTTATCTTCCCCTTTTGACATTAGTCTACTATATGCAGAGCACTTAAGTACTCTTTGAAACACGGCTGAAATCCAAGTTGCCCTGAGGTGTTCAGTAACCAGCATGTTCTCTCTGAGCTGCTGAAGTTCATCTACGCATCTGGGCACATGCATTGTAATTGCTTCACCTGCAAAACAGGGACTGTAGTGGTTAGACATATGCAGTGAGAATGCTGGTTATTTAATGTCTACATAAAAAGGATTTCATACCTCATAACTACTAAGGCAGTGATAATATCATTCACGGAGATCTTTAAGCATAAAAGAAGAATATACATATGGCACTGAATGAAGAATTACAGATAAATCAGTATTAAAATGAATGAACCCAATTAGTTTCTTATGCTGATTAAAATCTAGAAAAACAACTTGAAAATCCAATGACACTATTATTTGGCATTATAATATGCCAGGCCACATAGCTGCAAGGAAACTGAATTGTTGTCATTGACTGGCTGTCAAACTGTCTCAAAGGGGTGACAGAATTGATTCATTATTTTATTTTCAAAAGCATAAAATATAATTGATTATTACAGATTTCCCCTTCAGGCACTATCCTCAGTGTTTATGAAATAACACAGAGTTTGTAGAAAAGCTTACAGCATCAATAGTTCTTTATAATTTCCCAAGAGTTTACAATATTCACACTCTAAAGAGCTTGTCACTGTTCTTCTTTTATTTATGTAAGGAGAAACAAACATTTAAACTGTATACACATACTCTGTTATAGGCATTCTCTAATAAACACTTTATTTTTATTATTTCTTTTATTTTTTCCCCCGCATAAAGGCTGTCTACATGTAGGTGACAAGAAATGTTCCCTATCTCTGCAAAGCATCAGAGGACCATTTCAAAGATTTCAGTAACTATGAAGGTTGTCTTACTCTTGCCTTTCAAATTGTGTGTGAAAATTAAGAGGACTGAGTCAGACTATAATGAGCTTTTCCATCCCCTTTTCCCTCCCCACCCCACTCACACACATTAAAGAGCCCTTATTCTGTTTTCTCATGGAAATAGAGGAAAGTGGTGTTACCCTAAAATTAGCACTTGTGGGTAGAATCCCTAAGCCCCAGGAACTGAAAATGGCAGTTAAGCATCAGGAAGCTCTGAAGAGAATTCTGAGTTAATGTACATACAAATATTCAATATATATATATATATTACGTATATATATATATATACGTAATAGTTATCATTCAATAACAAAGGCTTGGGTTTCAGGGTAAAAAACCTCAGTGTCAGTCCTGGAGAAGGATGGAAATCCAAGCAGCTGAGGTAGACGGAGACAGAAGAAATTAATTTAGCCAAACCTAGTTATGTTTGAAGGCAGGTACTTCCCTGCGATGATATTCAACTTCCTGAGAAAAAACAGCTCCAAAACTTCCAGAGCTTTAAAATTCACTGCTGAGGACAAACCGTGTTTGCAGGCAAGGGTGGAGAGACTGAAGGAAAACACCACATGGCTTCATTTATGTTATTTAATGGTCTAGTGGGAGTTTGAAGGTTCTTACTAGTCCCATCACAGGAACAGAAAAAATACAGTATTAGGGATGAGATTTTAGTCATCCATATAAATGTGTATGTGTGTATGTGTGTGTGCATGCTGCTCTCCCAACACAATAAAATTGCAAATCATTAGTCAGGACTGCATTGTTGTAGGAAAACTTTTTAGGTGGACAATTTCACAGTTGTATTTATTATAAAACTTGTAAAAGAACTGAGAGAGAAAGCACACTACAGGAAAAAGAAAGCTGAAATTGAGTAAGGCTGTCGACCTGCTTCCTTCCAGCAGCACCCAACAGGCAAATCATGTACTGACTGACATTTTAAGAGGTATGAACCTTCCCAACATTGTCAGCATTGGCATTTTATCCAGCTATCTAACAATTACCAAAATAGTAAAGCTGGAACTCAGAGAATATAGTATTTCTTGCAAATGGTATGAAACCATGTTTATACATTGTGTGAGTCTATTGAGCCTGTGCTACCAGGATTGATGTATTAGCTCATGAATAACATGGGTTTAATGTTTATGTAACGATAGTTTCTGTTCTCCACGTAGAACACTAGGAGGTATTTGAAAAAATAAAGAAATAAAATGAAATGAAATGAAATAAAATAACTGAAATCCATTTATACTGTGCCATCAGTGTACTTGCACTCTGCTTTGAAGACATTGCATCAGCCTATTTCATGAGGCTGCTGCTCCTCTCTGTGTGTTTGTGAGTGGTCAGCCCCTGTGCAGCCTGAGAACAGGATTGTCCACCCATCAAATCCCCCTACGCAGATCACAACTGGAAGCAAAATCTTATAGTAGGGATCCCCTGCCCCAGGGACCTGCCCATCTGTGTTGAGAGGGAGGCAGTGAAAAGGAGAATGTGTTTCTCCAATAAACTTTTCTCCTGGGCATTAGGCCCAGGACATCCCACATATTTTACTGTGGCTGAAGAGTCATCACTTAGTTAAGAGCTCTGAATTGTTTGCAGGAGGGTAGGACCTAACTGGCGTGGGTGTAGGAAGATGACATACCCCATTGTACCTCCCTGATCTTCACCCAATCATCCAGACATTCACTTTTAAACATTTGTAAAATAGTGTGCTAAATTGGATTCAGGGGGGTGTATCTTCAGAGGGTAATACATGAAAACTGAAATCCAAAAGAAAAGCACAGGGAATCTCCAAAACCTCCCATCCAAACTGAAGAACCTCCTCCAAGTCCAACATCAACAGCTTTCAACAAAAATATAAATGCAGAAAATAAACAATGATCACAAATATGTTCTGTGCTTAAAAAAAAAAAAAATAGAAAAAGAAAAAAAAAAAAAGTAATACTTCTAAGAAAGTAAACTAATTTTATAAATGCTTGCTACTGACATAAACACTTTCCACAACACAGAAGCTTGCAGCTGGAGAAAGAGAATGACATAACATTTTTGTGTAATTATTAAGAATTATGCTAAACAGTTTGGTGGAGAGAAAATGCCGTTTTCCTGAAGGAAAACTAAATTCTAAAGAAAGAACTCTCAACTTTTAGAAACAAGATCAAGTGGCCCAGATGTATCTGATAAGACTAAATAATTTCAAATATTCTCAGTTATGACCTGTTCAGCTTCATGGAATTCAGCAAAAGCCAGCGTGTCAAAAGAGAGGCTTCTACATGTCATTGGTATCTCCATTTCACTTTCCAGTGTGACTGAGTTAGTTGGGAGATTTTATCCAACTGGAAATGATGGCTAAGAATAAAGCAAAGGATTGTTGTGGATTGCTTAGGGAAAAAAAAAAAAAAAAAAAAAAAAAAAGGCACCATATAGGATTAAATCTTCACCATTACGAAGTGGCAAAAACTTTTAAAAAAATTTTTTTTTTTTTTTTTTTTTTTTTTTTTTTTTACCTTCTCAAACATCAGCTACTCTAAGTTTTTGTATCCCACTGATGTTATCACCCAGCCCAATCCTCAGAGTGATACTATCATGTTCCCTTTTCGCTTCATTTCCCTTGCAAGGGACAGAGGAAAAAGAACAGAGATAGCAGCAAAAAGTAAATAACATAAAAGGCTAATATTAGTAAACATATTTGTTTCCTGTGAATCTCAATGCAAACTGGAGAGAGGCGATAAGAAGAACCACTACTCCTGTCTCCAGTTGCAGCCCTTGCTCCAGCTGAGGCAGAGCAGATGCATCCACAGGTACAACAGAGATGGGACAACCATCAGTTGCTTCTTCTTACAATACCCTTCATTGTAAACAGAGGTTACTTTCTTTTACAAAATACATCGCCCTAGTATTTTTTTCTGACACAGAATCTTCCTGCTCAGAGTTTGCCATGCTTTTCTCTTCCCTGCTTTGTAACTACAGTCAAACACCCAAGTCAACAGAGGCTTAAGGCAGTCCAGCTTTCAGATCCTAAAGATCTTGTTTGTGAATCCCATGAGGAATCAGAGAAAGCTTCCTTTAACTGAACCCTTGTTTGCTGACTGAGCACACTGAATTAATTCCATCAGAATGTACTCCTCTCTGGAAAAAAAAAGGCTGGACAGAGGGATATTTGGACAGACGTATCTATCCCTATACTTTCAGGATGATTAATTTTAGGTTTTTGCTTGCTCAACTACAACTCTTTTTGAAAATGAAAAGTTGTTCAGAAAAGGTTTTTATTCCGCATTTATTACAGAGCGGACTTTGACATTCAGAGTATCAGCTACTAAAACAGTCAAAGTGTAATCTGTTTCAGGCAAGAATAAAGATGGGTTATACACATATTTTAAATGCCTAGTTACATTAAGTGGCATATCCTTTCAAAGGAAAAGACTATCAAGCTATGATGGATAGACCAGCTGCACTAGATTTTCTGTTAACAAAATGTAGCAGTGAAATAGTTAACAAGTCTGGCTTTTACGTTGTCATAAGCAGACTTCATTGCTAGCATCCCACTGAGATGAATGAAGGCAGCTTATGTCTAGTGTTATTGTTTCCATGTGTTTGGCTCCAGACTCAAGCCAGCATTCCCTCAGTTTATATTTGAAAGGTTATCTTCACAACCAGAAGAGACAGAAACTTTCTGTAAATATATGTATGTCTAAAGAGAAAGGCAAATACAGGTTAAGTCCACTTTTTCAGTTTCAGTTTTCCTGAATTAATGTTTTGATAGTTATAGTGAAAAGAATTTTGTTTAGAGAAGCTTCTGATTATGTGAGTGGCTGAGATGTCCTGTACAAAACGCTTGCCCTGTCTTAAATATACAGGGAAATCTGATCAATATTAACATATATATATTTTGTTTTATTTTGTTTTATTTTGTATTTTAGGATAGACAAAGAAGAACCAAGGAGAAGAAGAACAAAGAATACGTCAAAGTATAAAACCAGGAATTGCAAAGGAGAGAAATAAATTCTGATTATAATTTTAAGAGGGAAAGGGAAACACTCTGCATTTAGCTAAATGAAAATATGCCACTTGAAGCAATATTTTTTCAAAAAGAAAGTGTGCATAAAGAGTGGAATTATTTCAGTCAGATTGAATCTCATTAACGTGATTCTCTCCAAAGCCTGGGTTTGTATCCCTTTCTCCATCAGCACTCTACCACTGAAGTTTCTGCATGGAAGAATACAACTTATAGGGCTTTACCTGTGCTTCACTGGAGACAAGAAAAATTCAGAAACAGCTTATGCAGATCATTATTTTTACCCTACGTCTAAAATTACCCTTCTCTGAGTGACAGGTTTCAGGTAAAGGATAATTATTGAAGTATTTCTCCTAGGAAATAATAAAAATGCTAAATACAGTGTCTCCAATTTTTGCTGAATCTGCTAGTTTCTTCTAATACAAAGTCTCATACATAGTTCCTAGCTACAGCACTGTGTGGCTCTTTTTTTCTGTACTACTAAAGGCTAAGGATTTTTCCTCTTTAAGACACGTGATTTTTATTTTATGTTAAAGCTGATCTAGGAAGATGTCATTTCACAACCTATTTTGCTATACATCTGTCAGGAAAGGAGTCAATGAATTGATAAAGGTAATGTAGGATTGACATTGCAATGTTTAATGTCAAGGCACTCACTCCCTTCTCTTAAGGAAGTAAGATCCTCATGCAATCAGAGTCATATTCAGATGGCCTCAATTTCAGCCTTGTCCTGAACCCACTGTTTCTTGTTAGCAATACGTCTCTAAGAGCTTAGCACCACCCTGAGGAAACATGGACATGAGTGGCATTTAAGATGTCTGAATACAGTCCTAGGGATCTCAAAATCAGACCCCCACAAGACAGTCTGCAGAGAGGGATGTAGACCTGTAA
Organism: Heteronetta atricapilla; assembly: GCA_011075105.1. Lineage (NCBI taxonomy): Eukaryota > Metazoa > Chordata > Aves > Anseriformes > Anatidae > Heteronetta > Heteronetta atricapilla. The sequence continues at coordinate 68,643,965 of CM021733.1, forward strand.
ATCAATAGGAAATGTGAAAGAGAGGGTTATGCCTTAAGCTTGGTCCTTTTCAGGAACAGATCCAGAACAGGACTTTAATACTTCTGTTCTGTAGAAGGTCCTTCCTTAGGCACTTTCTTCCAAATCTCAGTTCAAGATGTCATTCTTTTTGTGCCCAACAACAGAAGCATAGGCTCCCTGAGGGGTTCCATTGCCAATAAATAAATAAATAAATAAATCTTATGTAAGTTAGGGGTGTGTAGTTTTTTTTGAGAATTTAAATTCTTGATATAGACATCAAATGATGAAAAGGAAGAAATAAATCTATTTAACAAACAAAAATATGTTAAAATATAAAGTCAAAATAGTATTCTTTTTTTTTTTGCCGTTTCCTCAGAGTCATTATGTTAAGTTTAAAGGTGTTGCAGAAAACCATTGAGGTCTGATAAGCAGATGCAGATGAGGTGTTCCAGAGAAGATATCCACCCCCTCCACCCCCCAAAAAAAAAAAAAAAAAAAAAAAAAACAATGGGGACAGAGTGACCTGGAAAGGTCTATCCTTTCAATTGTTACTACAGTCTCATATTGCTTTAGCAAACTTAATTGCTTCTTAATTATGGTTTATTTTGATGGAGAAGGTAGAAGTGAACAGGATTATTGATTTTTTATTTTTATTTTTAAGAGACACTGAAAGAATAGGCCACAAGCAAATTCCTCTCATTAGTTAATGAAAACAGAACAGAAATAATGACATTGAAGAAAAAGCAGAGTAAATTTGGCCTAAGTGCAGAACTCTTCATTGGTAGAGATATATGGAGGCGGATTTTGTCATAGCAAGTTGTGTAAATGCTTTCATCAGAAATACAGAGGCTTATATTAGATATCTCTACAGTGAAGATTGTTCACAGGATAATAGGTTTGAGATGTGACATGGACTAAATGCCCTCCTTCTTTCTAATCAGTCTCAATCCCTTGTTCTTTATGTACATCATCCCCCTGTCCTTGACTGACTCAATAAAAAAAAAAAAATACAAAAATTCTCTGGTCTATTTTATGGCTGAGCTTTTTCTCTTTTGTTTCCATGACCATGCCCTCTCAGTCCTCTGAGACCAGAAATTTTGTCTCCCTTAGCTCCAGAAATTTAATAAGAACCAAATTTTGATCTTGGTTGCATCTATTCAGCAACAGTATAATAAATAGCATTATGTGAGTGAAATTGCTGTTAGCAAACACAGCTAAGGTTAACTGTGAGGGGAATCTCTCAGAGTCTCTCACGCTCTTAGGGCTCAGGTTCTCCATTATGGACACATACCAAGCAATATTATGTTCCCAGTGAGAATGCAGTAATCTTGTCTGGGACACAGCCGTGTCGCTCGTTTGGCTTCCAGGCATGGAATGCAGTGGCTTGGCAGTGTGGAACCAGCAGAGCAGCAATTTCAGCCTGGATCATCCTCCCAAGTTCCATGAATATCAGCAATTTTAGCCCTTCATCTCCCAGATTTGAAAATATAGATATTTTCAGCAAAAACAAACACACAACAGAAGTGGGTGCAGAAATGGAAATAGTATCAGGAGGGAAGAGAAGGGAATATGAGCAGGTAACATTGCCTGAACGTGAGAGACTCTTTCCTATGCTTTTGCTTGCATCTTACATTGACATTGAATACTATATCTGATCCAGCACAGGGCTCACCTAAGAGACAAGGCACAGTCACTGAAATCAATGGAATTAATGTGCTCCCTAACATTACTTTCTGAGGGACATCCACATCTACCTTGTAAAGTACAACAAAAGACAGAAAATTGGGTTGTCAGGACTCTACAGAGAAGGATGGACCATCCATTCTGGATTATACAGATGCAGGCTTTACTTGTGAGCAGGCTTTGTTCCATCTGGAGGTATTAAGCAGTTCTCAAAGCCATCAGCAGGTAGCCAGTCCAGCATATGCACCATTGTGGGGACAGGAGACCCTTTCCAGCTGCAAGGGATGCAGGCATGTAATTAATGTTTTTCTTCAGTTTGGAGGACAACAATGGGATTGTCTTGACCACTGGAAATAAGTGCTTATGGATTCAATCACCTTCCCCACCTCTGACCAAATGGCTACTTAGAAAACAGCTGCAAGAGAAACAGTCTGATGTCAACACATTGCTTTGAGGAGACTTCAGGTTAAGGAAAGATGTGCAAATTAGTAAAGAGAAAACTACTAACAACCTGTGAAGTCAGAAAATAGGAATGCATGGTCCTCTTTTTTTTTCTTCTTCTTTTTTTTTTCTCCTTTTTTCTTTTTTTTTTTTTTTTCTTTTCACAGAGCTGCTGGTTTGGGATCTGTAGTGGAACTATTGCATCTCCAGCAAAACCTGGAAAGTTCATTTAGGTAGAATTTAAGATCTCTAGCTTATTATTTGGGATTTACAGATATCTCTATCTGGTTTTCCTTGACAAATAAATCACTGCTATGAATTGCAGTGTTTCTGATATGCAGGATTCAACAGACAATGTGTGTAGGGGGTGTCTCTGTGGACTGAACTCCCTCTGCTAGTACTACACTGAGAAATTCTGTGCAATTTTGTATGCAAAATTCTGACTGAAAACACAGGGGTGAAAGAAAGAAAATACATGCCTGGATCACTCTAATTCTAATCCCTAGAAAATAATGGGGGAGAGGCAGATCTGTAGGCAAAATTGCTAAGGACTACTAAATGCGTCTGGAGGGCAGGCGGAACCAGGCACACAGCCCTTTGAGTGGTGATTTGGAGGTTTCTGTTTTGCTTGAGACCTAAGGCTATCTTCTGGAAGGGGAGTGAGAGGCAGAAGAACAGCAATGCCAGATGCAGATACAGGAGATGCTGAATGGCCTGGACATTGATGCAGCCCTTGGACAGCCCGGCACAAAGGAGTTCCTCCTTCTGGGCTAGCTCCTGGCCTCCAGCACTGCACTTCATCACCACTGAAGCACCCCAGCTTGGCAGCTCCCATGCTTGGCAGGCATGAACTGGCTCACCACAGTCTTCTACCTCCTCTTAACTTTAACACAAATTTGGTTCCATTTCTCATTAGTGAGGCTGATGAAATTTAAGAAGTAGCAGACGGTCTCTCAGCACACAGTGCAGATGCAGTGCTATTGACATCTTTCGTTATTTTACTGACAGAAGGAAGGGCAGGAGGGAGCTGAGCTGTTGGGAGGACCAGGGTGACTTCGCAATACACTCTCCCATGTTAATCCTTCCTACTTCGGGGGAGAATTAGGTTGGACTCGGTGATCTTGGAGGTCTCTTCCAACCTAGACTATTCTGTGATTCTGTGATCCTGTGTGATTCTGTGTGAAGTATAGGGTAATTCTTCAGGAACAAAAGTGGAGCTTGATCACATGGGCCTTTGGAGCAGGGCAAAGAGCAGTGGAAACCTTGTACAGTGAGGCAGGAAGGGTTTCCCTGGTAGACATACTTTTCATTAGGAAAATGAAGATTACAGAGCCCTTGCACAGTCATTAAGAAAAGGTCTGTCGTAAAGCCTGTCATGCTATTAATGCAAGCTAAAAATTAAAAGGAGAGAGCTTTGGGAGGATGGAAAGGAATCTGTGTGTTTCTCAAGCTGTGAAAGTACATCACCATCAAGATATTTGTTTGACTCAAAATGTTTCCAGTTGCTAGAATGCAGCCCCCATTTTTAAAAGCCATTTCGCCTTACAAGGCGAGCAGCATGAGAGAGGATTTTGTGACTGCCTTATGACTTTTCTACACGGTTTTGGAAAAAAAAAAATAATAAATCTACAATCCCATTATTTTTATACAGAAATACTTAGAGTGTTGACAACTGTTGGAGTCTTCCCTCATTGAAAATCATTGCAGATTTTCATTTTCTGTAGGCTGAACTGGATGAGACCCACTAAAATGACTTGTGTAAATGGAGCCATGCAGGAAAAAAAATAATAATAATAATAATACTAAAAAAAAAAAAAAAAAAAAACAAAGTGAAAGGGTGTGTTTGGGCTCTTCCTTGTTTTGGGCCACCAGGGTGCTGAGACAAATCCTAAGTGATGCTAGTTGCTCCTATCATGTTTTGAAGAAGCTGGCTGCAGCACCTGCCAGCCTATGCTCTCCTGCCTGTGTGAAGGTGGGCTGCGGAAGGCACAGAAGAATCCTTCCTGACCCAAGAATTTGTTCTGTTCATGGCCAAGACATCCTGACTGAGCAACAACTGAAATCTTTTATAATGCACCCTGAAATCTGGCTTGTGTCATCTTTTTCTGGCTCACCTGATATTTTTTACTATGTGAAGATACTCAAAATAACAAATCCAAAGCCTCCATGTATAACTGAAGCTGTGGCTGTTCTTTCTTTTTTTATTATGATTGTTTGAGAAAATCTTTATAGATCCCTTTAGATTTTGCTGCTCATGAATTATAAGTCTGCTCTTCAAAGTACAGGAATACAGCTTTCTGGCAATGTGAGCTGTGACTTCTCCTGCAGGAAAGTGGACAATTTGACTGCTCAAAGCTGTGTAATTGCAACAGCCAAGACAGATTTTTATTTATTTATTTATTTATTTATTTATTTATTTATTTTCCTTTTAGGACACACAATATGAAGAAATAGACAAACTGTCTTTGCAGTGTCCCTCAAAAATATATTTCTGATCTGTCCATTCTAGCTAATCCAGTATCTCCACTGAATGCTCACAGCAAGGTTAGGAACAGCGCAGATCTTTCTCTGTTCACTGCCTTTCCATCAGAGAGCTTCAGATGTTGCCTCCAGCATGCTCAGGCTCTTGTAGATGTTACATGGGCCTGCAAGCACTCTCTCCAGGCCACTAGGCTAAATGGGAAGAGCATTACCTTGGCCTCTAGAAATCAAAAGGAGTGGGAAGAAGGACAATAACTGAGGTATTTGAATAAAGCAGATAAAGAATGATTATCATGTCATGTCTTTTTATGAGCCTTGGAAGGTGTTTGCTACTTGCTGTCACTAGCTATTCGGATGAAGAACTTCACCCTTGGTGCTTATAAGTAACTGATCTCTCTAATGTACAACCATATTTCCATTCTTTTTAAGGGCATTTTCTTTCCTAAGCTGATCATGTCACAGTTAGAAAATTACATAGCTGCCTGGAACTGAATGGTGCTAAAAGGTAGAGAAGTTGTTTATTTTTGGCATCTTACAGTATTATAACTTACAACACAGAATTCAAAGTACATCTCAGAGAAGCATGGTAAGGTTTGCCTTTCATAAACGTCATAAGCATTAGTTGATGCTCTGAAATATATTGAATATGAACTATCCATAGCACCCTGAGTGCTTAGAGCATGAAGAGTTCTTAGAATATGAATGCATTACTTTTGAATTCATCACTTTTACAAACTACAGTGCTGACTACACTGGTTGCTACAGCTCAAACCGGTCAACATAACACATTTGAACTGCCCCAAAAGCTGAAGTATTTAGATGCAGGTACAGCAGTTAAAAGAATATTTGTTTTCTATAACTGAATGCTCATCTATTCCTCTATTAGTAGCATTATTAGTAGCTTATGTGAAATTGCATTGCATATATTGCATTGCATTTCTATAAATACCTGAGGTGTGGGAGACAGAAGGATGTAGCCAACCTCTTCTCAGTGGTTTGTGGGGAGAGGACAAGGGGTAATGGCTGCAAAATAGAGCACAGGAAGTTCTGCACCAACATGCAAAAGAACTTCACGGTGAGGGTGACAGAGCACTGGAATAGGCAGCCTAGGGAGGTTGTGAAGTCTCCTTCTCTGGAGATATTCAAGGCCCGTCTGGACTCCTACTTGGGCATCCTGCTCTGAGGAACCTGCTTTGGCAGGGGGGTTGGACCTGATGATCTTTTGAGGTCCCTTCCAATCCCTACAATTCTGTGATTCTGTGATTCTATTTTGGGGCTAGAGAGCCACAGTTTTGCTATGAGGAGGGACTAGCACAGATTCCCAGCATGTTCATGGCTTTGCAGGCCCTGGTGGAAGAGGGCGCAGCTTCCTGAAGGCTGGCAGCGTGCAGCCCTGGCCAGGAGCAGCTGGTCCAGTAGCTGGAGGCAGCAAAGGAGTTGATGTGAATGGAGATCAGAAGCAGGGTGTTACAGGACCGTTGTGGGATGTAAAGTTCTCTTTCTGGGCTTTTTGGTTTTGGCTGCTTTCATCTCTAGGGGCAGGGTGCCCTGTCTATGTTTTCATAGGCTGTAATAACAGATGCCTTTTAATGAGTGCACGGACAGACAGCCTATTGTCTGGGTTTGTGCCTCAGAACTGCAGAGTGGGAAGGGCTATTGGAGCTTGCTCTTATTTTCTCTGTTCCTAAGGACATGTGATCCTTAAAAGGATGGGGGCTTTCTGTTTTCCAGGTGTTTTTATGGGCCAGGCCAGAACATAGACTATTTGTTTTATGTTTCTTTTTCTCATAATAGCCCAACTGCTGCTACTGCCTGAGGAGGACCCCTACGTACATTTAATTTGAGTGGACTCTTGAGGGTATCCAAATGGCCCCAATAAACAAGGGTGGCCTATCTGAAAATATTTTCTGGTTGTGAGCATTGCAATGTAGGCTGAGTCTAGTTGGAAAGCCTGGCTTGCATGCACATATTTTCTTCTCTTTTAGTCTCCCAGTGGGGCAGAGAGTCCCTGGAAAGCTATCAAGTATGGACTGGCTTTCAGAGCATACTCCTTGCCAGCAGCCTCTCTGTGTGAGGCCAATAAAATTTGTTTGCACTTGACAACAATAGAGTATTTTTTCTCTTCACAGTGTGTCTCCTCTGGACTAACTGCTGTTTGGGAAGGCCCTTAGGTCTATTCCTCTTCTTTATCCCATGCACGATGAAGCCACCACCCTTTCATGCCCTGTCTCTAGAAGATGGGGATTGCTATAAACACAGGGGTGGGCTTATAGGCGGGCTGGATAGGAATTGCCCCCTAAGCACAACCCTGGAAGTGGTTAAGGGAGAATAAAAGCTGGGGGGATTGCCTCTGAAGTCAGCTAACTCATTAGTGCAGGGTCTTCTTTGAAGAGGCATTGAGACATGGAAGGAGTAAGGGGCAGCAGGCTGTCCCTAGCCTCCCAAGCTAGGAGCAGATCATCTATTGTAATCTCCTCTTGTTCACTCTAAGTGGTGCTTGGGACCTAGTTTTTCAAATGGTCAGATGGGAAGATGATCTTCCCCTCCTGCAGCATAACACCTAGAAGGTTCAAACACTGAATGCTGCAGTGGTCTTCCTCTCTGTGACCTTTCGGGGAACCTTTTGTGCCCCTCTTCCTTCTCTGTAGCTTTATGAGATAACCATGGATGGAAAAAAAAAAAAATGGGATAGGCTGTAATATAGGTAATGGGGTTGTGTGTAGGACCAAATGCAGAGGTGCTACAGAGATGCAGAGATGTAGAGCCTTCCTAAGGGGTGCCATAAAGAGATGTGGGACAGATAGTTTGCTTGAGAGGACTCAAATTCTGTGCAGTGTGGACTTGCTTGTGGCACTTCAAGATACCCTACAAATTTGTGAGTAAAAATCCACATTTGTGGAGATGTGACGCAGTTGCTGGTATCACAATCCAGAGAGCAGCTGGGCAGGCCCACCTGTGAGGGAGATAGTAGTGTTACACTAAGGGATTTGCTAACATGATAGCTTACTGACTGTAGCAGTTCTCTCATGCACAGCGTCTTCAAAACTTCACAGAGTCTTGTTGCTGTGCCTTGGTCCCAGAATCCTTGGAAAATAAATACTTCTCCTGAGAAGGATAATTATTTACAGGTATTAGGATCCAGAAAAGCTTTCTAATAACACAGATCTACATTGCCTACATTATTTTGTGATGCTAAGAAAATAACAGCATCTCTATTTCAAAAATGGTTAGAGAGAGTTATATTTAACACAGTTGTTTAAAATACTACACAGCATGTTTTACTACTGTAAAAAAAAAAAAAAAAAAAAAAAAAAAAAAGTGAGCAGATATATCTTCCTCAAGCTTAGCAGCTGGATGGTTTGGTTTGGTTTGGTTTGGTTTTTCCAAATCTTAAAGTTTGATTTGCCCAGTTCTTGTAGTGAACAATTAAACTTCATGACCTACACTTCAAAAAATGGCCTGTGAATCTGAGAATTTTCATTTAATGGTTTCACTACTTGAAATATGTCAGAAGTGCTTTACTTTTCAAATTGATGGTGCTCAGTTGTTCTTTAAAATCAAAACGGAGACATCTCAAGGAGACAGAAACAGCTTTTCCTACTTTGTATGAATATTGTATGATATACAACATTAGGAAAAAAGTAGTTCTCACATATGCATTTACCCATTGGTTTGAATAAATACAACTAATTGCAAAAGGTGCTTCATTGATATTTTAAACAGGAGAATGTATATTATGAATAAATCAGTGTTTTTAGTTAAAAGGGAACTAAAATCTGTCACCGACAATGCTTCCTAACTTGTACAAATAGAATGACATGGTGCTTCCATTGCAGCTGTTTCACTTCAACACAAGATAATTTGTATGGTCAGTTTGGTAAAAATTAAAAGCTTTAATCAAATTTTCTAGATCATCTATAAACTGATGTTTTTTGAAAGATTTCAAATTGCTGACAACATAGAAAACCTGAAGGGAGAAAAGAGAAAAAGCTGTAGAAACTATCTTGCAAGTCATGTGTTTTTCATTGTACAAATGACACATTTCTTTCAGAAAGTAGTTCATATACTTATTTAGTTTTGGAAAGGATTATTTGTTTGAAAGGGGTACAGAACATCTTTGGCTGTCTGTTACTGATAAATCAACTTTTCTGGACGTTGCCTGACTCCTTTGGAGCTTTGAAATGTGTTTGCTTAGCTGAACAAGATAATGAAAGGCAAGCAGTCTGGCCATTAATTATATCATTAGACATATTTAAGTCAGCATTTGCCACACCACAGTGCCGTACATCAGAATTAGTTCTCATTCCCATTGCAGGCAGTGGCTCCATATACTGGCACTGAAACCAATGAGATGGTTCCTATGAAGCAAGGATGCAGAACTCAGCCTTTGACAGGGAAAGAAACTGAATTCTTGCTGTTTATTTCAGATGGTCATAGCAAAGCCTGAACAAAGCACAGCAAGATACAATCAATTAGTAGTTGGGGAATGGACACAAAATATTTTTGTGCTGGGGATTTAGTGAAATGCTCTCTGTATAAATATCATGATTCATTCCATTCTTTAACAGCATTAAACAATGGGTGTTCCTTAACAAAGGATGTTCTTATATGCACTATTTTATGCATCTTGGTAAGTGCAGGCAGCATTCACTCTTGACAGCTACAGATCAAATTACAAGAAAGCCAAAGAGAGCTATGTTTCTGCGGAGGGAACCCTTAGTCCCCCGCTGGGCTCCTGTGAAAAAGGTGGCCAAGATCCAGCTGACTTTGCTCCCCAGCTGCAAGGAGCCAGGCTGAATTACACTGCTGGCAGCACTCAGCATCCCCAAGGAGGCTCTCCTGGGCGGAATCCAAGCGCAGCCACCACCCGGGGCTGCATGGTCTGCTCTGCAGCTGGGGGAAGCTCATGCTGCAACTCGTGGCTGGGGCGGTGGCCAGCAGAGGTCCTGGCCAAGGCTGCTGGAGCCTTGCTGCTCCCAGCCACCATCGCTGCTCCTGCCGGATGCAGTGGTGTGGGTGCCACCACGTCCGCTCTTGGGTCCCCACAGGGACCATCTCATGTGGGTTCTTTGTCCTGGTGGCTGCACCAATGGAGCTCTGAAGGCCCTCTTAGTGGTGAGAAACTCCACCTCTCTGCTTTCTGCTTTGTCCCTCCCTGCCTGAAAGCATCTTGGCTGATGTAAAAGTGCTTGCTTCTAAAGGGCGCAGTCTTCTACAGGGAGGAGAACAACTTAAGCTGCCTTAAGATGCAACAGATGCTTCACACAGCTATAACTGTGTTCTCACTATGGATGGTATAACTCATTTGCTAAAAATGCCTACTCAGCAATATGGCATATAGAGCAAATTTTATAAATAAAACCTTCACTGTATATGATCTATAAAGAGATTGTAATATTATACAAGGCCATAACTTAACAGTGCAGGGGGGGGGGGGGAAATGCCTTTCCTGTTTCCTATACTGACAGCTACCATTTACAATTACTGTTCCCATTGTCCACCAAAACTTTTGCAGCCATGCTTCATATTTGTTTTCAAAGTTGCAGCTGAAGTTCATTTTTGCTCTCTGTCAATAATGATCTCCTGCAAGATGTGGGTATTTCTCTCTCTCTCTCTCTCTCCCTATACATATATATATACATATATATGTATGTATTCTAATATCCAGATTGGAAAGGTTGCCCTTTAAAAGACTAATGAGTGACTAGGAAGCATCTTTATCTTTCTTTCTTTCTTTCTTTCTTTCTTTCTTTCTTTCTTTCTTTCTTTCTTTCTTTCTCTCTCTCTCTCTCTTTCTCTCTTTCTCTCTTTCTCTCTTTCTCTCTTTCTCTCTTTCTCTCTTTCTTTCTCTCTTTCTCTCTTTCTTTCTCTCTTTCTTTCTCTCTTTCTTTCTCTCTTTCTTTCTCTCTTTCTCTCTTTCTCTCTTTCTTTTTCTCTTTCTCTCTTTCTCTCTTTCTCTCTTTCTTTCTTCCTTTCTTTCTTTCTTCCTTCCTTCCTTTCTTTCTTTCTTTCTTTCTTTCTTTCTTTCTTTCTTTCTTTCTTTCTTTCTTTCTTTCTTTCTCTTTCTTTTCCTTCCTTCTTTCCTTCCTTCCTTCCTTCCTTCCTTCCTTCCTTCCTTCCTTCCTTCCTTCCTTCCTTCCTTCTTTCCTTCTTTCTTAACAGAGTACTCAATATGGCTGCAGCTCTATTAAAAATTCATTCTAATGACAGTTTACATATAGTTTGGTGTGAACTTTCATTTTAACTTCAGCTTAGCACCTCTCATTAATTTCTTACATTCTTCTGGTCTGAGGATTTCCATATTTGGTTTTACTCTTGGATTATGTCAGAAAAGTTTGAACAAAACAGCTTCAGCTAAATGAATGTGAATATATATATATATATATATCTCTTCCATATGTTCTTAATGAAATCTTCTGCATCTGTTTAAGTCAAAAATGGCAAGCCAGAAATCTTTATGTTGGCTTATGATATAGCCCCTTCAAGGAAACACTCTTGGGTTGAAGAAAATTAGTTAAGTAGTTTAAAATCAACTTGTCATTTTTGTGCATACAGTGTAGACCTCTTTCATTTTTCCTTTCTCTCATTGTCTTAATTTAGTTTTAAACCCTTGTTTAAAATGAGCTTGCCAGGGATGCATTTACTAAGAATATCTTTAATGACATCTCAGTTATGGATACATTTCTCAAGAAGTCCAGCTGTTAAGGCCAATTGACTTAAGAAGGCCTGGGTGGATGTCAATTCTTCAGAAGAAGTTGTTTAACATGTCCTGTCAGCTTTCTTCCCCAGTTCATACCAGTTTAAGCTTAAACCTGAAGACCTTAATTAGGTCAGCATAAGGACATCATCATCATAAGGATAAAATCACATCCTTTTTCTTTTATCTAAAAAAGGAGAAGTAACAAACAGAAACCAGACTGAACGTTGGAAAAGTTGACAAATACCTACTTTAAAGCCAGACAATCACAAAGGCTGAGGTTGCTATGACAGTGCTAAGACTTCACACCTTTTTCTTATTCTTACAGAGTTTACAACCCACGTTGACCAATGTCCATGTTTAGAAAAAGAGCAAGCCTTTAAACACAACTATTTGTCATAGAAAAAAAAAAAAAAAAAAAAAAAAAAAAAATCTTATGGTAGAACAGTCTTTGGTCCAATAAGTAATGAACAATTTTGGAGTCCAATCAGCTGGCTTCAACAAGGCAGATATTGAATGCTCCCTTTCCTGCTCCTTCTCGACTACCAGAACTAACATACTGGGGGGTGAGGATTTTTTTGTCAGATGGGTATTCAGATCTCTTCAGCCAGAAGTGTAAGCACATTGGTAGTTCCCAAGAGCACTCTAACTCTCAGCTATTGTAAAAATAAGTATATAAAAATGTGTAGAAAGTCCCCCTATATCCTTCCTTTCCCCTCTTTACTGTGTTTCCTACTGACTAATAGAGCAGCCAGGAGCAAGGCACTGAAAATGTGTTTCCCAGGTAGCTCACTTTCTCCAGATATTTTAAAAGGTGCCTAGACATTAAATCCATTTGTAAAGTCAGGTAGTATTATTATTCTTCCTTACACAGAGAGAACTACATCAATGAGTGATTAAAAACAAAATTTCCAAATTGTCTACAACTTCTGCATTCCTCATTCTTGTGGAGAAAACCTTAAATACCAGAGGACTGACTGTTCCTATTTTGTTAGACAGGTGTGGGAAATACCCAGATAATCTGGAAAACAAAACAAAACCTAAACAACAAAGTAAACCAAAACAAAATTCTATGATATTGAACTGATCATTTGCCCTTATTTCACTCTACAAGTACCTTAAAGGAGGCTGTAGCGAGGTGGGGATTGGTCTATTCTCCCCTGGTGACAGGCTGAGGGGGAATGGGCTAAAGTTGTGCCAGTGAAGGTTTAGGTTGGATATTAGGAAGAACTTATTTACTGAAAAGTTTGTTAGACAATGGAATAGGCTGCCCAGGGAAGTGGTTGAGTCACCATCCCTGGAGGTCTTTAAAAGATGTTTAGATGTAGAGCTTAGAGATATGGTTTAGAGGAGGACTTGTTAGCATTAGGTCAGAGGTTGGACTCGGTGGTCTTGGAGGTCTCTTCCAACCTAGACTATTTTGTGATTCTGTGAAAAGAACACATTTATCTGGAACTCTGGTTCAGTGCTTTAAGCATGAGTCTTTTCAATTTTTCATTACTACTTTGTTACCTGGATTATAGGGATATAAGATGTAAGAGATATCAACCTAGTTCTGTTCTGTTTTGAGGAACACTGCATTACTGTTTTATTTTCTGATCTCCTGCATAAATAGCTACATCCTAGATGCTTATAGGCACATGAAGGAGAGGTACTACTGAAACCCATATGCTGACTGAGGCAGGAATATTTCAAAAAAATTCTTCATATTTATGATGACATTATTAAAGTTTCCGTTAAAAATGTGTTTGTTAAAAGGAGCCAAATTAAATTTTCATGTATAACTAATTTTGACAGCTGCTGAACCTTGGCTTTGTACTTTGTATTTCCTTGTTTTAAGAGGAAATTGAGCTCATTACAGAAATCTAAAAGTGCTCTTCCTGTATGTACTCAGGTTGTTTTAGTGGGTAATTGAGAAATATCAATACTTTAAAAAGTAAAAGAGGGGAAATAAATAAATAAACAAATGTTGTTCTGAAGTACTCAGAATGACAGCAGTCTGAGATCAGGGAATCTGTATCTCCACCATGATCAGACCATGGCAATTACTGCTCATGGAAGGATGGAAATTCAGGACACTCCCCACCAGGCCAGGTCCAACTTCAGCATTTGGGTGATTAATGACATTACATGTACAGAAGCAAGGAGCTGAATTTCCCTAGAAAGAAAACCAGCTACACTCACAGGAGAGTGCTAAAACTAAGAGAAAACAAGCAAGAGAGTAGTGTGTGTGATGTAAATTGTGGTGGAGCACCTAACACAATGTTCCCTGAAACCCATAAGCTGATCAAATGTGGTCAGTATGGTGAGCTGAACAAGATCAACACTGCTGTTCTTTGTAGACTATCTCTCTCTTATATGTATATCTCTGGGTATATACATAAAATAGTTTTTTTTTTTTTTTTTTTTAAAAAAAAAAAGTTATGGACTATGCTAAAGGAAGATTGATTTTCTACTGGCTGAAGATCAGTCCAAAAGGGAGACCTCGGTGAAGAATTATAAGCATTTCTCTTTCTCTTTGTCTAAAAAATATTCTGGTTAATCTCTGATATAGCATGTTACAGACATGCTTGCCATTGTGTACAGTTGTACCCCAAAACAATATATAGGTATATAATGCAAGTGCTGCAGGTCTTTCACAGATTATAAGCTATAGCTATATTTGTAGCTATCTTACTGGGATATGCAAATTGTTTTTTAGCAGATAATTTTTGTTCTTAGGTCACCAGAGGGTTTTAATCCAAGTTCATTAATGCAAAATGACAACAGACTGGGAGATGCCTATTTGAAAACCAGTTCCTTCCTTTGAAACTAGAAGGTTTTTTTTTGCTTGCAGCTCTTCCATACAGGCTACAGATCTTGATGGAAACTCATTTTTGGATGAGAGTATAATACCAAACTCAATAGGGCCTGCCCCTTGGACTGAAGAGTTAACACATAATGGAATATTGTATGATTATTTTATAAAATACATGTTAAAAGCAATTGATTTATTTCCTAAATCTGTTTCTGCTTAGAGCTCTTACCGATAACTATGTTAAGAATAATATGCAGCTCTGTTAGTACGTGTGTATTTTTATTTAGTTGGATGTTTATACATATGTATCTCATGAGGTAAATTCTGGACAACTGTTATTGTACCCTCCCTTTCCTGTACACCAGCTTAACTTTTACTGAAACATAAGACAAAGATTTTCCTGGTCTCTCAAGACCTTTTGAGAATTGCTACATCGAATTAAAATTCTAAAGCAAATATATATAGGTAAGGAAAGGATCTTGAGCTATACTTTTGTCCACCACTGGTATTAAGGTAGCATAAATACAGACCGTCCATTTCAGATTATCTGTTCTAACCTCAAACCTCCACAGGAAAGAGGGTTTTCCACAACTTTCCTGTTGTGTAATCTGTTAGACTATTGAATTATGCTTGTAGTTAGAAATCTTTTCCTAAAACTTAAGCAATATCCTCTTTCTTACAAACTATACTAATTATTTTTGGTCCTGTCTCCAGCTGACACAAAGGACAATTGATCTCTCTTTATTATAACCCTTCACTAAACTTCTAGCCCTCCAAACTTTTCCTTAGTCAGGATACATTAACCCAATTTTTAATTTGCAAAGCCTGTGTGTTGCCTTTCCATGCAATTTCCATACTGCCTAAGATTCCTTTCAAAGCACATCTTTCTTAATATGATGTGCTGGGTATGACAGTGTTAAGCCCTTGCCTCTGCACTGTGAAGAGGATCAGTGCTTGGCTGACACTGTGAGCCACCTTGACCCCAGCCTCCTTTCCTGTTGCCCGGGTAGTTGCCATTTTCTGTTTCAGAATTGTATTTCCTCTCTTTCCTGAAGCACAGTTCTTTGCTGAACTTGTGAATGATTGGGATTGTATCTCCTGTTTATTACCATGGGAAGTCCAATAGCATTCTGAATTCCCTTATATGTGCACTTCCAGTATGGCATCAAACCTTTTGACATTATACCTTGAGGTTACATTTTTCAGCTGACTGCTCAGGACCTATTTTCCTAGTTCTTATTTCCCTGGCTGGACATGGGACAACATCAAAAGTGTTAGAGAAGTCAAGATCTGTGACAGCTTTTGAGTCCCACTTAAATACTACACTGGATATACTATTAAAGGATAAAATTACATTGCCTTGACATGTTTTATTCCTGAGAAGCTGATGACTATTTCCCTGTACATGCCTCTGCTCTAGTGCATTTTGGTTATCTTGGCTGCTTTGTCTGTAATTTCCTTAGTCTTTGCTTCATAATGTTATGGTTCCACATAATATCCATGTCTCATTGTCCTTCTGCCAGTTCCTCCTTTCGGGAGAAGCCAATCACTTCTCCCGCCTCTATTTTTTTTTCCCAGTTCTTTTGTGAAACCATACCTAACAATGGTATCACATTTGCTTTTCTACAGTTAATTCTCTAGACTATCCCTTCTTGTTAAAAGCGCTCGCTAAAGGCCCAGAAATTGTTTGGCTAATTTCCTAATGTGTGAAATAATTTGACTACTATTTTCTTAATTATTCTCTTAATGTAGTTTTTCCCACACTTGGCATGTTGTAGATGATAGAGTTTTCCAAATTTAACACTCTTGGTAGCAACAAGTGCTAGATGTCTCAGTGGTTATATTGGCTATAACAATTTTAGGGAAATTCCCTCCCATAGCTCTCCCATGCTGCTAGCAATACAGAGACTATAAATAAAGCCAAACCACAAGCATTTTTACCACTTTAGCTGATTTATGCAACATGATGGTGAAAATGTCATCAGGCAATGCCTGTACTACCAGTCCTGTCTACATTACAGGAATAGTTGGAAAAGTTTTTAAAGTTGCAATTTGTGGGGAAGTGCCTCTGATAAATGTGGCACAGTGTGCTAGAACTGATAGTGAAGACAATTAATTTTACAAACTAGTAACACCATTTTCTTTCAAAGTCATGTGAAAATACATATGAAAAACCAACTCTAATAGATGTGTTGTTTTCTTTTTTGTTATTTAATGCACAGCAAAATGCATTTCAGCTCATCCAGCTGCTGGTTCACAAGAACAATGGTGTTTCATACAATGGGTCCAAACCAATTTCCCAGCAGTTCTTTTCTCTTGTTTTTATACAGTAAGTCATCTGACATACAAACATTTTCTTCTGATATCTGTAGTATTAAATATATAGTTTGAACTGAGCAAATTTCTTATTAATACACCCAATAATCACAAATCATAATGGGAGAATTCAGAGATTTAAGACGTCTTCTTAACAGAAAAGAAAATCCACAAATAATCTTCATTTCTGTACTTTAATATGACAATATTTAATAAAGGTGAGGACATTATTTTGATAAGAATGAACACTACCAGCCAGCCCCCAAAGTAAAAGTGCGTATCTACATACAAACAGTCTCTCTAAACTAGGTACCACCCTTCCCTTTTTCCCAAAACTCCAAAATTATTTCCAGAGTAGGCTCTGCTGTCAATGAACGAAGCAGCCACCCAGAGTAGAATTTATTTTACTTTCAGTACATGAAAATGGCCTCAAAGCGTCACTAGAGAGCTATCAATAGTTTGGTCCTAGCTTCGTTTTAAGGTTTTTGCAATTTTTCACTCTAGAACCACTTCTAATTTAATCCTTTTTATTGCTTAAAATGGCCATTATTGTTTGTGCCTATGAAAAGGTCCTGGCCATTGAGATGTGGATGGCAGTGTTTTCGTAACACGGCTTATGAAGATGGTGAGCATGAACTGAGAAAAGAAAGCAGCAAATAACACAGATTTTTTTTTTTTTTTTTTTTTAAAAAAGGAAGTTGGTAATTAATTCCCTCCCCCTTCATAATCTTGACCAAGACAAATAGAAATGTGATTTTAACAATGGTAGGAAGTGAAACAGCCTAACCTTTCTGCATTTAGCCTGGATGCTTTTTTTTCAGAGCAGAGACTGTCTCTCCTAGATGTTTACACAGTGCCTGGCACAAGCAAGACTCATATTTAATTTGGGCCTTTTAAACCAGCATCACAATATAAATATTTCCTAGTAGTAGTTCTTATGGGAACGCACTTTTGTTTGTGCTGCAGTTCAAAAATGTTCTCCAGCCACACTTTTCCTTCAGGATTCATTCCCAGCTGGACACTTCACTGTCATTTGCTGTTAGATTGCCTTTAAAGCAGCAGATTCATGCAAAATGAAGCCCACAGTATGATCATGGAAAATTTTAAAATGTCCAGTCTCTCCTGCGAATGGTGCATTTCTTACATGTATGTTGCTCATTCAGCTGTTACTGAGAAGAACATCCTGTGTTTAGCTCCCCTTTGTGGTGTTTGTCACTTGAATTTATGTGACTTGCCCAAAGAGTTACAATATGCATGCTCCTCATTTTAGCTTTGTCACAAAAGAGAAGGAGCTTATTATTTTTCCTAAAATTCTCAGGAACATTTTAGCACTTCCATGTTCTGCAGCTCTAAATGACAGAGCCACGTGGACTGTTTCCAGTGCAGGGATTGTATCATGCTGTTACACCTAGTATGTCTTCTGTAAAGCGTTTAGAAGACAAACGTCAGAACCGTTTTGCTTCTTCTTCCATATATCTGCATATTATGAAACTAATGACTATCATAACATGTATGCCACAACAACAAGAAGCAAAACAAAGCCCTAAAGCCTCTTTAGATTAGATTAGAGCAGATTGGATAAGATTAGCACTGGGATTGAAGTAGAGAACAGTTGGATTTGAATCTCTCTTAATGGTTTATTCAAGTTGATGGTCCTATTCTAACATCAACGAGAAGATATTTCCCCCTTCTTTCTTACCTTTGGCCTAATTTACAATAACATCAGAAGTTTCACAATCTTGAAATGACAACTTTCTATGCAGGCAACACAAAGGCAAAAAAAAAAAAAATTACTAGATAAAACAGAGTTCAGTGGACATCAGTGATCACTACAAATAAACATTTTTATATAGAAAATAGCAAATATTTCTGGCCAAATAATTTATCCATGACACCTCTTGAATGCATTTCTGCATCATCATTTCAATGTATAGGTCTGTCAAGTATAATACAGATTTCATGTGGTAGCAGTAGGAGAGATGCTAGGTGTGATGAACCTTCAGGGTGTAAACTACATATAAACTATAAATATCTAACAATGAGGATAAATTTCCAATGGCATTTCATTTTTATCATTTGTGATGACACCATGAGAAAGTGCTCCTGTGTGCCTTTAATCTCCTAATTCATGCAAACCTGATCAGTTTCTTGTCCTTCTATTGTGCACACTCCACTGGTGGTGGAATGCAGGTGGATACTCCCCAAAAGAATCAGATATATTTCTCTTAATTTTTGCAACATTTATGGGGAAATTCCAGAAGTGCTTTGTATTGATTAACTTCACTCCCACAGAACTCAGTGACAGAACAATTAGAGCAAAATGAGTCCTTCTGAAAATTCCATATATATCTTAGCATATAAATATTATCTCTCCATGTGAGCATTTACTCATAAAGTCAGGTATTTAACAGCAGAATAAAATATTAAAACAGAATTCAAATAAATCTAAATAAAACATTCAGGGAAATAGGTTCAGAGCAATTTTGGAAGTATTAATCTTTCCATTGTTTTCTTCTTCTTGCTGGATATGTATTAGAAACTAAATACGTATGAAAGATAAGCAAAAATAAAGCCCTGCGGGGAAGAAAAAATAAAATAAAATAAAATAAAAATAAATCATGTTCCTTCACATATTTGGAGTATCAGCCCATGATTTCTGCCTTTTTTTTTTTTTTTAATTGTCAAGATGGAAAAATATTTGCTGCCCAGTCTCCTCAGAGCTACAGTGTCTAGTAAACTTGCTTTAACAGGCTCCCAAACTGCAGTGTAACACTTGGGACTGGTTCTAATGATTCATTCCTCAAAAATGTTACTTTAATCAATTTTGGATTCTGTTTCCTCAGTGGTTTTCAAGAGAGGTTTGGCTTTGCACTCCAGTATCTCTTGTAATTTAATTATGTTTTTATGTTTTTTAAAGACAGAAGGTGGAGTACTTCATGCCTATGATAGCCTTACTCCAGATGGTTAGAAAAAAAAATAAAAAATCTTCCTTTAGTTCATAAGGTTTTTGCTTTTTTTTTCCCTATTTTTTTCTTCTTTTTTTCTTCTTTTTCTTTTTGTTGCCTAGCTCTCATTTTGTAAAGGCCCTGTAATGCAGGTCTTCACTTACTGGTCCAGAAGGGCTATTCTCCAATGAGAAGCCTGTCAGCAACAGCTCTGTGATGGAGTTTGTATCCTTTGAAGAGCAGGTCACCCCTGTTATCAAATTAATTTAAAATATTCAGATGGATCTACATAACAAATTTCAGAGCGAGATAAGTAACCCAGCAGAGGCTAGCAAGTCACTTCTTGCAGCTATTGCATCTACTCAGTGAGGATGATTTTCCTAAATAATAAGATCTGTAGCTATCTTTTCTATATATTTTGGAAACTAACCTGTGAGCTTCAGGAGATTACTTCTGTTTGTAATGTACCTAAAAAGAAATCTCTAGCCACAGTGGTCTCTGCTAAGAGCAACTATCAAATAGTTTATTCCATCAGTATCAGCTATCTCATTTGGTTCTTTCTAACTGTAAGTAGTAATGTCCTCTTTCATCGGATGTGTTTGCAGCCCTGGTCTGGATAGACAAGTCATCCTGAAACAAAGACTTAGGACAAAGATGTATAAATAATACTTGCAGCCTTCCTTAAGACTTCAAAACATTCTGCACACATTAACTGAAGCTTTACATCATTTCTGTCAGATAACATCCATATGCTAAAATGGAGGCATTTAAAAGCTGGGTGTTGTTCTTTGACACAGAAAGTATACTTAACAACATTGTTAGTCCAGACTTACAAATCCCTAACGCTAGGCTTTATCCACTGAGCAACACTATGGTTGCTCATCTGTTCAGCTGCACCCATCATTTAACTCTCATCGCTGTTACTCCGAGTATCCCAATATGCAATGTTCCCGCTCTGGAGCCATCTCATCTCCAAAGTTATCTCTGCAAACATATTGTGAAACACACTGCTACAGCTTCCCTTTCTGCATCTCCAAACAGGCATCATGCCTTAGAAGCACACCACACGCTGGCTCTCCCAAAGCCAAGCTAATACCAATTTTTAGTAACGGGGTACTTTACTCCAGCAGCACCTCTTACACTATTTTATTCACGTAACAGCAGGCTACCCAGCCTGTTTTTCTCTGCCCTGTTGGATTTGGTTGCAATTGCAGTAGTTCCCATTCACTGTCAATTAGCTGAGGTCTTCTGCATTGTAAAGAGGGCAAATTAACCCCAGTGTCTCCAGTATGTTATAAAGACAATATACAATTTGCACTCGCTGTTTACTTCAGGAAGAAAACTACCTGCTTAATTCTACCCCAGTGACCTGAGCATGGTAAAAAAGCTGTCATAGCCTCAAAACAGGTTTCTTTCAACCAAACTGCACCATCATGGAAAACACATCTTATCTTAGCTCCTTAAAACCTAATAAACACTGAAATAAGTCAGGTATCTAAAATGTCAACCTTTTACTACTCTTTTACTATACAAATTACATAAATATTGAATTCCAAGGACTGATTTTGCAGAAAACTATAAACAGATACTATGGCTTCAGACTAGAATGTGTATTTGGCTAGGTTTTGTTTTAAAAGCCAAACAAAAGGACTTGCAACTTAGAAAAACCCAAACAAAGAAAGCAGATTAAAACCTTTGACCTTCACCTAATCGTCTGTAAGTGCAGTTCAAGAGTTAGCTGTCTGAAACAGTATTAGATAACAAAAAATGTTCCTGAAACGTCAACAGCATACTTTCCCTCACAGAATGAAGGAGCAAACCACTCCTGTGTACAACATTGCATTGAGCACAAGGAGCTCTTAGGGATGTCACAAGTTGGTATGTGGGCACTTGATTTTCACACAGCAGTTGTGCACACAAGCAGGAAGGTGAGCACTCTCCAGCAGAAGCCAAAGCCCACACTTGACATCCCTCACCCATCTTGCATTTCTTTTTTTTTTTCCTCCCTCTATTCTTGCCTTATTTCCTTGCCTGAAGGCAAGGTTTCTACCATTTCACATTAGAAACTATCAGGGCCAGATACCGAACTCAAGTACTTGAGGTCAGACACCACGATTTGGAGAGTCTGAAATCAAGTGTAGGTATTAGCAAGATAGGCATGAAATCTAGGACTTTTGTACACCCAAGTTTTGACCTCAGACAAGGAAGATGGCTGTCTCCGTCTAAGGAAATATAAAAGAAGCCACTTTCTAGAGTCCTTCAAACAAATTTAGATTCAAACAAAATTAAATTTCAGCCCAAGTTTTATCTAAAATTTTGACATTGTTCCAGCACAACCTTGTTCACAGAAATCACAACATTCCACTTAAAAAGAACCCCAACAACTCATAAGACAGGCAAATCAGCTTGAAACCACACATTTTAAAAGTCACACACATTTGAATTTTGAGAAAATTTGTTGAAATTATAATACTTATTATGATTAGCATTTTCACCAAGCCATAACAGCAAGCAATGGAGTAAAAAAATGCATAAAGCTTTCTTGGTAAGAAGATTAACCATCTCACTAGTCATGAACACCCAACCCCCCCATTTTCCTCATCCAAAAATGAGGATATCCTACAATTGCATGGGAGTGACCGGCCAGCCCCTCAGGGATGAAGTCGGGATGGATGCTGTGGCACAATCCTTTTGCAGGAGGAAGCAGCTCAAAGCTCCATTTCCACCCAGGCCGATTCCCGTCTTCTTAAACCACATGGTTGAAAAGTGGCGTTGTTGGAACCACATTTTAGGACACTCTGGACTGCTGCGAGTAGAACAGCAGGCCACGTAATTGATCTTCTTAAGACTTATTTTTGAAACTGTACTGGTATTAGGCTTGGAAACCAACTCCAAATCAAGCCAAGTTATGGAATTACGAAGTCCCAGCCAAGGATCCTGGCTGCTGTGGTAGAAGTGATTCTGCACCACCAGGAACTGGAAGCGTTTCAGGAAACAACACCAGCTGAGCAAGGAACAAACATAAAACTTTCAGCCAAGCAGGTTGAGAAAAAATGGGAGAACTTTACTGGCGATTATTTTCTTCATATGTACACATATAGTTCAACAAAGGGAAAAAAAATCAAATAAATTCAGACTTCTCTTTAAGAATCCTTGAATTTAAATATATATATATTTATTAAAAAGAGACATTGACTCTATGGCCAAGACATCATGCGTCTTAGAACAGGTTTTTACAGCCATGTTATAAAAACCCCTTAGCAAAGCAGTTATGCACTAGACTTCAAACACATGTACTCCAAGAATGACACTGGTGTGGAGGATCTTGTTTTACATCCATTTATTTTTGTCCCTCAGCAATTATAGCATAGTTTCAATACATTTCTAAAGCTATAGAGAAATACCAGGGCAACTAGAGTACATACAAGCCAAAGTTAAAATGGTAGACAGCTGAATTAAAAAAAAAAAAAAAAAAAAAAAGAAAAAAGAAAAAAAAAAGAAAAAAAGGACGCATTCAGCAGGAAATCTACTATACTTCATTCAGTTTAGGCTTTGTTCTTTAGGGAACAAGGTGCTAACGTGCCATTTTCTCATAAAATGAATCATAATTGCTTCCAAAGAGTTTCTGCTGAAAATTTAGGTGGAAGCAAATAAGTGTAACACTAAACTTTCTCCTATAAACTTAGAAGCAACACTTTCTTGAATCAATTTCCACCCTCCAAATACCACTACTGCTTTTCTTACATGAGCCCACTGTTTTATTAAGGCATAATATGCCCTGAGCAATATGCTGGAAATTAGCCAGAGAGCCTAACAATTAAAGGCAAGCACCAAGTAATTATTTTTATAGACAAATTTCGAAATCTGTTCTGTAACTCACCTGCAGTTGGGAGTAGCACTTGAGGAAAAAAAGAGAAAATATTGCTTTTAATTACTTTGAGCAGAATGGCAGTGTTAATACCCCATTTCTCCCTCCAGGCTAAAGTTTTTGAGCTAATCATCTAGGAACCTAAGCAGGGACAGCATACTAAGACATAAATGGGACGTCTGTTCAAGAGCTTAACTTTTAGGCAATTCGGCACAAAAACAACTCAGCGCCCCACCCTAAGCAATTCAAATTACATCTCATTTTCCTCAAGAGGCAAGAATCTCATATGCTGGATACCTCTGGTCTTAAAGCAAGATGGAGCCTGGACAACAGAATCGCACGCTGTACATGCTCAGACTGCCTTGTAGCCTTCTTTTTAAAGCCAGGAAACCTGCGAGTTACCTGGCTTGCTGCTCAGTTTCTCCACAATAAGTGCAGCATTACACAGTCTGGGATCTAGGAAGGCAGCTTGCAAAGCCAGCACTAACAGCGTACATCATCACTTTATACAAATTTAGGCTTGTACAATACTGGCTGGCCCATTTAAGTTACCAGGGTATCCATGAAAGAAACACAACCAAATTATACATTTTATTCACATTTATTTTTCGCTTTTAGTGTGCTCACAGAAAATTAGAACACCTTAAGCAGGAGTTTAATAGCAATTTTTGTAAGCAAAGTTACATTCCATCTCTAAGTCAAATTGGTCAAAGCTTCTCCAGTATTTACAAAAACATGATAGACAAGATGCTACACCAAAAAAAAAATAAAAAAAAACATTGCATCTGAAGAGTTTTCCTTTATTTTCAAAGACAACTGGAAAAGAAAGCAGTCTGCTGTAATCAAAAACATACCACAGTATAAACAGTAACCATTCCACTTATCACAGCTTGGTTGAGTTTAAAATTTGTGTTTAAAAGGTCCAAGATGACTGCAGTTTTACAAAAATGGGCAGGGTGGAAAGAGTTGCAAACTTCATGTGCTTCTGGATATCAAGATTTGTTTTTATACAATAGTCACAGTTAAAAACACCCTGCTGGTAATACATAATTACACTTTATTAAGGTCATAAACCAGCAATAAACAATAAAGCCTATACAACTTGTATTTCTACTTAATCACTGACTGATACAGCTAACATGAGATAAGTGAAAAGTTCCTATGGTTTAAATGAATTCCTAAGACTATGATCTCTTTATCTGGGTATTGATTTTTTTTTTCCTTTCCTTCTTAATCAAGACTTGTAGTGTTGTAAACCTTATAGAACATCTGCCTCACAAAATACATCGTAATAACTTTCTTTTAAAAAAAGACTAACCCCTTACATCATTTCTCGTGGCACGTTCTCTTGGCAATGGATGCGCGCCACGGATCCCCCACTGTGGCCCCTTATCACTTCATTTGATATCCCTTATTGACCCACCCATCTCCTTCATATATGGGCATGTCCATAGACTGACAAAGAAAGTTTACATTTCGAATAAAGATGCAAAGTATGCCAAAAAATAATAAAAAAATTAAACGAAACCGAAAAACCGAAAAACATTAATACTGATGCAAAAAAAAAAAAAAAAAAGGAGGAGGAGAGAAGGAAGGAGGCGGAGGGAGGCGCCGAGGCTCTCCTCCGCCCGTTGGAATGGTGGTAACAGAATTGATTTGAGATGGGAAAAAAAATCTGCGGGGAGAGAAAAAAAAGAAACGAGACATCTTTTAAATCAATCCCTGGTTGTAGACAAGTTCTCCGAAAACCAGTACCTGGCACCACTCCAACAAACAAACAGGGGGGGAGAAAAAAGTTCGTCGGCGAGGGGGGGGCCGGCGGCGGCGCTGCTCTACTCCGCCGGCTCGGCGGCGGGGCCCTCCGGACTGCTCTCGGAGGGGGCCTCCTGCCTCGCCGCCTCCTCCGCCGCCGAGGCCGCCTCCTGCTCGCCGCTGCCCGAGGCCTCGCTCGTGGTGGTGGTGGTGGCGGCGGCGGCGGCGCCGCCGGCCTCCTCCGCCGCCTTGGTCTCCTGCTGCTGCTGCTGCTGCTCCTCCGCCGCCGCCGGGGCCTCTTCTCCCGCCGCCTTCTCGGGGGCGGCCTCGTCCGATTTGGCCTCCTGCGAGTCCCCCGCCTCCTCCTTGGCCGCCTCGGCGCCGCCGGGGGCGGCCGCGCAGGGCTCGTCGGCGGAGCCCTTGCCCTCGTCGCCGCCCGCCGCCTCGGGGGCCGCCGCCGCCTCCTCCTTCCCGCCCTCCGCCGCGGCGGCGGCGCCGCCCTCGCTCTCCGCCCCCTCGCCGGCCTCCTTTTTGTTCTTTTTGAAGGAGAAGCCGCTCAGCTTAAAGGACTTCTTGAAGGAAAAGCGCTTCTTTTTTTTTTTCGGGGTCTCGCTGCTGGACGAGGGGGTCGCGCCCTCCTCAGTCTTGGGGGAGGCCTCTCCCTCCGCCGGCGAGGCCGGCTCGGTGCTCTCCGCCTCGGCGGCCTCCTTCTCGGAGGCGGGCTCCGATGAGGCCGCCTCCTCCTTGCCCGTTTCCTCGGCGGGCGCGCTGCCGTTCGCCTGCACCTCCTCCTTGCCCGCCTCCGCCGCCGCGGGGGAGGCGTCGCCGTTCACCTTCACGTGGCCGTTCTCCTGCAAGACAGCGACGGCGTTACCGGGGGGACTACCGAGCCGACGCCTCCCCCGCGCCCTCCCCGCGACGCCCGGCCTGGCTCGGCTCAGCCCGGCTCGGCTCGGCCCGGCCCGCTCCGGGCGGGCGCCCCCAGCGGCGGGCGGCCCCGCGAAATGGCCGCCAGGGGGCGCCGCGGCTCCACCGACGGCCCCGCGCACCCCCGCCCCCGGCGCGCCCCGTCCGGCCGCGGCGCGGAGCGGGGCGGGGAAGGCTCGGCACGGCGCGGCGCGGCGCTGCACGGCACCGAACAAAGCTCGCCCGGCCCCGGCTCGCAGCCCCCCGCCCGGCAGGCCCCGGCTTCCAGCCCCCCCGTCTCGGCCCCCGCCGCATTTGCATGTTTCGGGCGGCCGCCAGCTGCAGGGGCGCCGAGGGGCAGCCCAGCTGCTGCACCGAGGGGGAGCCACGGAGCCCCCACCCCCCCAAAACGCAGCCCTGAGCCCTGCCCCTGCACCCGAGCCCCCAGCCCCGGCGGCGGCAGCCCCCGGTACGAGGCGACCGCGCGATGCCCACGGTGGGCGCGATAGTCGCCGGGCGGCGTCGGGAGCTGGCGGTAAAGCGGGCAGAAAAGCCGAGCGGTAAAAGATCCGTCCGTATACAACCCATCGGGACGTTTCTCAGTAATACACGAGGAATATATGTATTTTTTCCTCCTCCTTTTTCCGAACGTTCCTTCCCCCCCCCCCTCCCCGACGCAGGAAAGATAAAGCAGCAAATCGTTCAAAGCCAAACCCTTTTTAAAATATATATATATATATATATATATATGTATATAAAGCAATGATTCCTTTGCCTCGAGTTGCAAGGATAAAAGGATTGGCCGTATTCTCCATTGAACGTGCCACTGGGGCATCAAAGGAAGAAGAATTAGACAGGATGCAAAAGAGAGTCCGTTGAAGTTGGCTTAAAAAAGGAGTAGGTTTAATTTTTTTTTAATTGCCTTTTTTTTTTTTTTTTTTTTTTTTTTACCTGT